>CANTUZ010000025.1:24879588-25479588 GCA_947846985.1 Fratercula arctica | reverse complement strand
TTGAAGCCTCCACACCAGAGAACCATAAAAATACTACATATTAGTGCATACAGAAGACAATCTAAAAAGATTACTGAAAATCAGCAAATGCTATATTTATGAGGTAAGTGTAGTAAAGAAATACCTAGACTTGTTCATCTGGATGAAAATAAAACCAAAAAGACAGACAAACCATAAGTCCCTTCAAGCCGTGTTTTTTGGGCACTCAGTTGGCTCCAAATCAAAGTTATTTCCATCCCATAAAAATCTTTTCAAGGTGAAAACTAAAACCTGCCTACTTTCCAATACTAAAATATCTACATGGTGTCGCTAGCTCTTCATACTTTGATTCATTATAGCTAAAGTTTCCATGCCTTCTGGGAATCTAGCAATTGTTTATTGATATCTTCCCCATTTTAAATCTGGCAATTGAACAGACAGTTGTTAGGACAATGAGTTTCTGGTTTTTGAAGCCCAAGTTATCCTGACATAAAATCACTGGGTTTGCTTGCTGTAGACATGTAAGGTACTGTAGCATAGCTGAGCTGTTGACAAAGATATGGAATTAAAAGGCTTGGCATCTATCATATACTTGACACCTAAAGAGCACAGAAGCTCTAAAATTCCTATTCCCTGTAGACGCACCCTTACTCTAGACTAACTGATTTCTCACAATTTTGAAATGCATTACAACACTCTATTGTGATCATTTCATCCACACAGCTCCAGCTAATGACAGAAGAACCTATCCTTTTGTCCTGGTTTGAAGTAAAACAGAACCAACTTTCTGTTCAGTAATTTTACTTTTTAGCTGGGCCTCTTCTAACTCTCTGAAATTAACAGCATACTGTGCAGAAAACTGTTTGTTCTCAGAGTGATAAGACCTATGTTTACAGTTAAAGCCAAGGAATGGTATGCACAGAGGCTCTTGATTATACTTATTGCTATAACAACCAAGGTCAGCTAATTTCATTATTTGCCCCATTGGAGGGTTGGAAGCGGAAAAGCATAGAGGGGTCACACCTGTGGGGAGGAGCGGACAGGACAGGTGACCCAAAATTGACCAACAGGGTATTCCATCCCATCTGCCCCATGCTCAGTATAAAAGCTGAGGGATCAAAGGGTCAGCCCTCTTCCTTCAATGGCTGACATCCGAGGAGGACCCTGTCTGTTCATTTGCCTTTGATCCCGATCCGTGTGTTCCTGACTCCAGCTCTGGAATCCAGTTCCCACCCGTCGCTGAGTCCAGCCTGGGACTTCCCCAGTGCCTGCCGGTGACATCATCCTGGGAGCTTAATACGGTTTTGTATATACTGTATCTATTTTCCTTTTTATTTTATTATTATTTCATTAAAGTAGTTCCTTTTAAACTCGTAAATCTCTTTATCTCTCCTCCTCCTCTCCATGTACGAGAAGTTGGGGGGGCGGGGGGAGCATCCGTTGTCAGTCATTGGCCAATTTGGCCAAAACCACGACACCTTTAAACACCATTTCAATGGGCTAAAGCTCCCACTCCAAAATGCCATTAAAACAATATAATACTTGAAAAGAACTATGATGCACTGGGTTGAACTCTACTGTGTCTTCAGTGCTTTGTTCTGAGTTCAAGTTCTCATTGAAACTACCTGTGAATCAACTTTCCAAAACAAAGATGTTTTTGACAGCTAGTTTCACATTACTATCTTTTTTTTTTTTAAGTGCTCCTTACCGAATTTTGCTATATTCGCATATTAAAATATTAGTGAGGTGTTCGGCATTCAAAATTCTAAATAATAAGGTGACAATGTAAAAGACTTGAGATTTAAACTGTACAGATTTGCTTTACTGAAAATTAACAACCCTGCTTCACGTTTTTAAAACAGGCTATCACCTAAAAGATGCATTCTGCCATTCTGTTTTTCTTAATATATATATAGAGGTGTGGTTTTTTTTTAATAGTAACCTCTGAATTTTTTTTATAATTCAAAAAATATAAATATTAATTTTGAGGCATTTTGGCTCTTCCTGGAATAAGCTGAGAGGGACAAAACAACACACTTTTTTTTAAACAGCAGAAATCACATCAAATTGCTTACAAATCAAGAGGAGTTTTTGTCATTATTATAACTTATGTTATTTAAGAGCACTTGTCATAGTGGAAAGCCTAGTAAAGTTGTTCTGTAGAGAGTAATAAGAAATGATAGACATACTATACTGCAGGGAGAAAAACTGGTTCACAGATGCAGCGCCAATGAAAGCGGGATTCGGCATGAAGATGACTTTTAAAAGAAACAACAATTTCCTTCTTTTAAGTACCCCACTAATAGCACAAATTCTAAAGGGGAGAAGAAATGGAACTCTATAATTCAAGGGAAAGAGACAAAACGATTGAAAATATCTCTGAAAACAAATGTTTTTGAATAATGGGTCAGGTGTGCAAGAAGGTGTCATGTTTCTCCTACGGCATTTCTTTCCACGCATAGACAAAAACTGTACATAACTGCTATCAACTATCTACTGTTTAGCACTCCCTCCTTTTTCTTTTTTTTTTTTTTTTTATAAAGGAAACGGGGAACAAGCAATGGGAAGTTGATGTCAAAACACAGGAAAACCTCCCAGCACGCTTCCAGCAACCACCCAGGATTTAGAGTCTTGCTAGCCACTCTCTTTTCAATACCAGAATTTCACACATTTCAATGACCATTATGACTTCAAAGAATCAAATTTTCATCATTGTCCCTTATCTGCCAGTTGATTTGTATAATGGAGGAGTTCTGCATGCATTCCAGACAAAGGGCTCCTTACTTTCGTGGCTATATATCAAGTTTAAAAGTTCTGTTTGTGACAGTTGTGTCTGTGGTAAATTAGGGTAAAACTGAAGAAGTGCAGCTGCTCTGCAGGAACCTCCTTTTTGGCATCATTTCACTTAAATAAAAACTGAATAATTAGCTTCTCCCTTTATTAAACCACAAAAATGCCACTATCCTTAGTAACTACTTCCAGTTGCCCCACCTACTTAACCTCAATAGTTTACACTTGCTAGAAAGGAGGGAAAGTAGAAGGTTTCTGTACTTTATAGGAGTTAACAACAGCTTGCTGACTTCCCCACCCCCAACATGTTTTGCCAGACTAAGTGCATACAGTTTTGCTATAAATTCCTGTTGCAATACACTTTCTTTAGGAGCTGTTAAATCAAAGCACAGAACATAGCTGCTGTGAAAGGAGCTTTTTATTTAGTGTGCTCAGCTCCTTAGACTGTACATCTGGATGAGAACATTTACATTTCTACACTTCAATACAGTATTTTTGAAACAAATGTAAGAGAACAGAATCTACTATGCAAATTGTAAGTGGAAAAATGGAGCAGAATAAACTAAACATGGTCAGGCAACATTTATCTAACAGCTACAGACATAAGAAGGGGAAAAAAAAAGCAGATTTGCCCTTAGAAATCTCTGTATCACACAGAGTACAGTTTTCTTTCAGGGTTCACAATCTTTTTGCATTATCACAGTAATCTATGAACAACGTGTGTTATCCGTAATGTGCTCTCCCATCTAACCATCCTGCAGAATGATTAATATATGTTATAAATATAATATAAAGTTATAATATAAAAATCAACAGAATGAGGGCTAAGGAGAATCTCCATCCTTTATTGGATGCAGGGGGAAACAGTGACCAAGGATGAGGAAAAGGCTGAGGTACTTAATGCCTTCTTTGCCTCAGTCTTTAATAGTAAGACCAGTTGTTCTCTGGGTACCCAGCTCCCTGAGCTGGAAGACAGAGACAGGGAGCAGAATGAAGCCCCCATAATCCAAGGGGAAATGGTTAGCAACCTGCTACACCACTTAGACACACACAAGTTTATGGGGCCAGATGGGATCCACCCAAGGGTACCGAGGGAACAGGCAGAAGTGCTCATCAAGCCACTTTCCATCATTTATCAGCAGTCCTGGCTAACCGAGGAGGTCCCAGTTGACTGGAAGATAGCAAATGTGATGCCCACCTACAAGAAGGGCTGAAAGGAGGATCCAGGGAACTAGAGGCCTGTCAGTCTGACCTCGATGCCTGGGAAGGTTATGGAGCAGATCATCTTGAGTGCCATCACCCAATACCAACCCCTGAGGAATGCCACACGTCACTGGTTGCCACTTGGACATCTAGCCATTGACTGCAACTCTTTGAGTGCAGCCATCCAGCCAATTCCTTATCCACTGAGTGGTCCACCCATCAAATCCATGTCTCTCCAATTTAGAGACCAGGATGTCATGAGGGACAGTGTCAAATGCTTTGCATAAGTCCAGGTAAATTATGTCAGTTGCTCTTCCCTTATCCACCAACACTGTAACACCGTCATAGAAGGCCACCAAATTTGTCAGACATGATTTGCCCTTAGTGAAGCCATGTTAGCTGTCACCAATCACCTTTTTATTTTCCATGCGCCTTAGCAGAGTTTCCAGGAGGATCTGCTCCACAATCTTGCTGGGCACAGAGGTGAGACTGACTGGCCTGTAGTTCCCTGGGTCTTCCTTTTTTCCCTTTTTAAAAATAGGGGTTATGTTTCCCATTTTTCAGTCAGCAGGAACTTCACTGGACTGCCATGACTTCTCAAATATAATGGATAGTGGCTTAGCAACATCATCCACCAGTTCCCTCAGAACCCGTGGATGAATCTCATCACGTCCCATGGACTTGTGCACCTTCAGGTTCCTTAGATGGTCTTGAACCTGGTCCTCTCCTACAGTGGGCAGTTACTCATTCTCCCCGTCCCTGCCTTTGCCTTCTGAGACTTAGGCGGTGTGGCTAGAGCCCTTGCCAGTGAAGATCGAGGCAAAAAAGTCATTGAGTACCTCAGCTTTCTGAAGGCTGAGAGGAAACATAACCCTGAATACCACTGGACAAAAGCTGTGTCTTTAAATTAAATTAAATTTAATTTTTTTAAATTAATTAATTTAGTTAAAATGGAAGCTTTCTATAATCTTTCTCTAAAAAGTTGAGTCATAAATTATTAGCTTGCTCTGTCTGGAAGTCTCTGTAATTTGTGCTTTGGCCTTTATATGCTTGATCTTTAAGGTTACTTATAGAACAGAAATCAGTGTCTTGTACTTTCTGATTAAAAACTTGGTATTTAAATTCAGTAATTCAACTTGATACACTACATATTTAATTTCAGTTTTCTATTACTGTGGGGGGGAAAAATGAAAAGGAGACTACAATGTACAATTATGTTTACTAAACAGTGATTAAATAGTAAGATTTTGTTTTGGAAACAGACATTACAGAAGATGATATTCAACTTCTGATCTATGAGAGAAATGGAATTAGTTGACTCAAGAACGCTTTCAAATGGTGTGGGCACGGCAGCAAAAACACGGTCACCTAAGAAAAAAAATTGTAAACAAAAGAATAAATAATAAAATACTAGTACCTACTACATTTTTAATCTTTAAAAAAGCTTCTGCCTGATTAACATGTTACTCAGAGAAATCTTTAAAATATATGATTTGATGATGATGTTGGCCTATATAGAAAAATAATCTTATTTATTTTTACACATGAATATATGAACACATACATAAAATGAGTCTGTAAGGAAAAACTATCCACCTCTTCAGATGTTATAATCAGAATTACTCATCATATTCTTAATGTTTTTAAAAAACATTTGCAACATAATTATAACATGCTTTAAAAAATACAGTATTCATTATTTCTTATCAGCACTTTGTAGAAATTCCTTATAGCTCAGTTTTTTCCTCACATGTTAACCCAGTTTTCAGGCTAACAGGTAATAGGATAAAAGTTATTTCCCCATCAAGCAAAGATTCTCTTTTGCACAAAAAGTAAGCCAATGGGCTTCATGGAGTGAATAGAACTGAGTATGCCAAAAAGATACATAAGAGATTGAGCAATTTCCCTACACTGCACGCTTCACAACACAAGAACTAAACTGCATATTAAAACTCTGTGGATCTGAACATCAGATGCTCTCCATGGTCCACACCCTCACTTAACACAGGTTAACACTCCTGATTTGAGAAAGCAGCCACGAAAGTAGTTCAAAGGTACCTAACAAACAAGCCGTCAAGAACTGGAAGAGCATCTGGTTCCATTTAATCATTGATCTTCTGAGTAGAAACAGATAGTGCTGAAGAAGCACCAAGCTCTCTTGCAGCATGACCAAGATGCTCAAGGATTCCAATAGGATTACTGAGCTGCAGCTTTCCTTTACAGACAAGTAAAGCTTTTCCTTTCTGACTTAATAAAATTATTCAGCTAGAACTTCATGACTAGAAACAACTTTCAAGTCTGTACACAGAACTTTCTCAGACAGTAAGCAGTTAGGTTAGGATTTGTGTCTTAACTCTACAACTTGGATTTACTACGCAAATGTAGAAAGAGACATTTTATTGAACAGAAAAGCAAGGGCTCTACAAGGAATTGTTTATTCACTATTCCTGAGAGGACAAGAAGAATTCCTGATATCGCCAGAATTATTTCATAAGAGGGGATACTAACTTAGGTGTTCTAGAAAAAGTTCAGGTAATGGTAATATTTTATGAGAACATGAAAATACTATCTAGTCTTTAAAAAGCAAAACTACTAAATAAAACAGCTTCAAAACTGAAGTTACTTCTTATTCCTGTTGATTACTAGACTATATCAATGGTTTACTTTTATTCTTTCTAGCAGATTAGAAACACTGCTTGCATATTTAGACTTACAAAACCAAACAAGTATTTGCATGTTGAATAATCCTTTGGAAACCAGACAAACTAAACATGACACAATGATACTCCTTTAATTTGTTCTGATCAGACATCATAGCAAGCTCTTAAAAAACAGTATTCTTTGATAAAAATTGAAATACTAAGTAACGAAACAAAAAAATCATCTGCATACCCTTCAAAGAGACATATTCTTTGATCTGACCCAGTGCTCCAGACTAAAGCCTTGGAATTTTTGCACAAGAATGCTGCACAAAGGAAGCCCAGACAAACCAGACACTTGTTAGAAGGTTGTATGACCTCAATCTCAGACGCTTCTCCTCCTAGCAGAGATAGCACTACCATGCACCAAAAGAAAAGGCTCTCAGAGGAAGAAATCCAAATCCTTTACCCTATCCCTAAAAGCAAATAAACCTACATAGTGATGAGAGTGCAATAGCAGCTCATTGATACAACTATGTATCACTTTATACTAGGTTCTGGATTACTTGAAAAATGTGCAGTTTTCTAAAATGAAAACCAAAATGATCTAAAGCTGCAATTTAGTTGCATAGCAATATTTATTGCTCTTTAAAGACAGCTAAAGGTGATGGCAATTTCTTTACTTGGACGGTCAGATTTACGGAAAGCTTCTTTATCTTGGGGAATAACTTGTTGCCTGCAGACATTCTTACAGAAAGCTCTTCATCGGTATCCAGCCAAACAGGTTTTCTAAACAAATGCAAGCTTCATCAAACTACAACTGCTTACAAAAACAAGTTGTAGCAAGCAGTATAGGCTGAATTGAGCTAGGATATTCCAATTAAAGAGGGATTTAATTGCCAAACAGCAAAATATAGTGAATTTGCAGTGCTGAAAACGTGCATGTAGCTAGATAATCTTAACTACACACACCCCTACACCTGAGCTTGTACTGTATTTAAGACCAAATGCAACTACCAGCCAAAACTACAAAAGAAGAAACTGCCAAGTTATTTAAAACAAAAATCACTGTTTAGAAGTTAATATATGTTCTGGCAGACCAGTGTGGTCTCATGAAGTGTGAAGAATTATCACTGCCCCCCAAAACATTAAAATCTTTAAATATTAAATTTCACATTAGCTGCTTGACAGTTACCCAAGACAGTTTTTTCCTCCCCAGAGCAGTATTTGTTAGGCTTCACTGGGGGGGGGGGGAGGGGCAGGAGGAACTTTTTAATAGATTATGGTTTGCAGTAAAAAACACAGACACACAAATAAACTATCAGTGACCATAAAAAGAGTAAAGGCCTTTAAGTATTTAACTCTATGCAACTCCACACTTACATTAGATACTTATAATTAAAGTAGCTCTATATGTATTTTTACTTGCAAATAGTTTTCTGTTTTGAATATTTCACTTTTATTGAAAGAATGCATTTAATTTTGAAATAATTCTAGAATGTGATTTTTGTACCTTAAACACCTTCTACACTGGAAACTAATACCATTCAAGTGTCAAACATCACAACTGCAGATGACTAAAGGCAAACTAAACACTAAGTATTGAGGACAAGACACACTGTATTAAAGATTTTATAAACCACCAGCAAACAACTTTTCATTTATCTTGAATCTAGAGTACAACACAGTTCAAATAACCTTGCCACCTGCTTACTTGACACAACTGTGATGGAAGAAAGTACTTCTCCAAGCCATAGGCCTCATATAAAAGGCCATTTTGGCCAAAGCTAGAAGCTGTTTCTCAAAACATATCTGCAAAGAAAAGGGTGGAAAAAACACTTTTATTAACCTCATTTTATATAACAGGTTTCACCGTACATTTTAATTCAATTTTCATCATTCTAAAGTAAAATACAAGCTGCTGATCTAATTAAGAAAAAAATAAATAGAAGGAATACAACCTACAAGAGAGAAGTTTGGGACTAGGGGGAGGGAACGGGTAGTGGTGGTGACTCTATCTGAATCTCCAAGCAAATTTCCATCCTGAGACCTGTTACCCTTTGAATATGACAACTCCCTATCACAGAGCCATACATATAAGGCACACAAAAATTTGTAAGTTACATTCCTCATCTAAAGAGGAATGCTCTCCTGAACTGAATCCTTTATAGTAACCAGTTGAAGAAATACTGCAACTAGAGTGGATTAAACAAAGAAAAGATTCTAAATTCCTTTATCCCGTTAAGTTACTGTAGGAACAGCTTGAACTCACCCTCAAGGAATAACCAACAAGGGGTTAGCAACATTTTGAAAAACCAAAACATAGAACACCCGCTATATCCTTATTATCTAACACAGTGGTAATGCTTAGAGAAGTCTTAGTTGTATAGTAGTTTCAAGAAAAGGAAATCTAGTAATCCTGTCTTTAATAAATGCATACTTTACCAAGTGTTTCTCTTCACCAAGTTGCAAAAACAGCTCCTATACGCAGTCTTCAAATGCAACATCACACTGTCTCACACACAATTTCATGACACATTACTGCTTTGTTTTTCAGAGTAAAGTATATTATATACTCTCAGTTCTTGGGAAAGGCTACTAGCAATGATCACTTTGAAAAGCATGTTAAAGCTTGATTTGCTGTCCTTTGTTTCACAGCACTGCAGCCTATCAGATTGAGATCTGAAGAAGGTTCATCATTCCAGGATATTTTTCACTTGTTTGTATATTGTATTTTGAGCTGCAGTATTACCACTGTTTATTATAGTAAAGTCTATGCTTCTCTAATCAAACCAAGATTATACAATTTCACTTCTTTCCAAGCCTAGCCAAAAATGGGATTTGGATGAAGGTGAACAAACTATGATTCAAACTTGAAAACACCATGTGTGATGCAGTCTTCTAGAAAAAAATGGACTAGAGTGTTTCTGCAACTTTTTTGCTGAAGAGGTTCATGTTCCGAGAATCCTATTAATACACAACTACTCCTGGATTATCCAGTAGTAAAAACAACAGACACTAATGTCTACCTCTGGACAGCCTAGAGGAAGCTGCTAAGAATCTCGATACCAATTTTGCAATAGTTATTAATCAGTTTTAGCCTAGGCTGTTGCAGTATGCAGCATTTATTGCTACTCTTGAACATCATCTGAAAAGTATGAACTGCTCATCCCCAAAAAGAGGTTCAGATTTTCTGCACCAAATTCAACGTATACTGCAGCAGTTATCTTTAATGAGGTATGTAGAAGTTTGTCTACAATCAGATGGAAACTGGCCCTTTACTGAGTTTCAGTACTGAGACTTCTGAACCATTACCAAAAAAAAGCTTAATTAACAGTATAGACAAAACAAAACAATTTCAGGACAGCAGCTGAAATGTCAATAGCATCATTGTAGTTAGTCTGTCATGCTTGTAATAGAGTCTGTCCCTACATGGTCTCACAATGCTACAAAAACTATTGTAGTACCATTTCAATTGTGCTTGATAGCAGTGCTCTTGAATGCTTAACTTTCTGTAGCAACTCATTGTATTTTATCTTGGCCTGATACAGAATAAAAACATCTGTGAGATGGCTTCAACTAATAGCTGATCAGTTCCACAGTGTTTCTAGCGTCTTCCCAGTGACCAAACTCTACAACTGCTCTTGCATTAATTCTTGCTTTGAGCTATAGCATATACATTATCAGTGGAATATTCTGCTTTAGAGATGCAAAGAATATTTTCTGGAAGTTGTTCTAATTTTGAAACATTCTTGCAATATTGGTATCATTTAACCACTACAAAAAGTCCTTTTATTGGCAAATATTTGGGGGTAATTTGGTATGACATTGCAGACAGCAACTTTCACAAAAGTGTCTAGCCTGTAGAACCTCCAAAAATGTTTTGTGCATCTAGAATGTGCACCTAGATGCACAATATTGCAGGAAAATACTATTCAGTCTGACATTTAACCTAATACTTGAAAGAACTGAGGATAAAATAATAATTTATTTTACACGTATCAAAAGCTGACAAGCAAACAATGGAATTAAACAAAATGATTCAATGGCTGCTAGCATTGGATCTCAAAAAAACTCAACTATGATATGAGCATCTTCAACTTGATGAGAACACATAACGACATTAGAAATAACCACTTCACTTACAATTCATTTACACTAATACCAAGAGAACAGAACAGTTATATTTCAAATTAGTATCACTTTAACTCAACTGTAAGTATAAACTCTCATAGCTAGACAGGGTAATGTAAAACCCTAACTTAGGATAATGTACATTTAAATACAAAATGGAAGATAGAAGAGTATTTATTTTGTGCGCCTGTCTTTGCACTGTAGTCTCTCTCAGATCTACATATCCATCGCCTGAGGTCACAATAGGGAAATGCGATACTGTAAATTCAGGCATTATAAAAACTCTATTTAGATGATTACTTTTTTTTAAACATTACAGAACAGTGCCACAATAATCAAATGCAATTCATAATATGTTTAGGGAAATGTAGGTCTATTGACTTGGTGAATCTTATTTACATAGTGACTCATGAACTCTTGTACATTAAATTAAATTTCCTGAATCTGAAGTTATGCAATTAGATTAGCAAGATAATCATGTTCGCTAAAATACAGTATTAATTTTTTACCTAATTTTTAAACCTAGAATTATGCTATTACTTTTTACATTTAGAAAAAAGTTTACAAAAGATCTGAATCTACTGACAGGTAAAAAAAAAATTATTATTGCTACATCTATATTACAAAGCATGAGAAATAAAAACTCTTTAGTTGTTAAAGTAGATGTGTTTTTTTCCAATAGCCTGTTAAACTTCAGCTGTCTCAACTTGTAGCTATCATTACAAATGTTCAATTTATAAATACAATTTCCAAATATTTCTTAAGTAATTAATATAGCTTCACGGATACAAGAAAGTACATATAATATGAACTGTCTGGTACATATGATGGGAATTTTTTTTTCCCTGAAGATTCAAAAGCGATATGAAAACCAATGAAAAGCATGCTTCTGCTGTGACGCATTCCCCCCAGAAGTCTTACAAAAATGATACTACTGAATGATACAAACATAAGTGTCAGGTTGCATCTAGAGTAACAGACCACACATTATGGAAGAACTTACAAGAAAAGACTGACAAATTCCTGATCTGCTACTGATTAGCAGAATGTTATGCATTTGTTCCAAGTTGTAATCTAATCTTCATGCATATTCAAAAGCTAGAGTATATGTGCATAGTAACAATAACCTTGCATGATGCTTCTTTACACAGTTTCTTTAATTATATGGGTCCTAATGAAGATAATTTCAGGAAGCTGGCAAATTCTGCATAATTTCACTACACAGAAATATACCCAGATTTCAAAAAGTACAAACTTGTTATAAATTACAGCTCACATTGGTCCTTGACCACCATATAATAAACAAGGTACTCATCATTTTATATTGCTTAATACTTTGAATGCCATATTTCCTTTGCATACTTATGTTTTACTAATGTTTCCCTTTTAAAAACATATGAAGGATTGTTGCTTTGTAGTTCACATTTATACGGCTTTTCTAGAACACGGAATACCATACTGAATGTCTATTGTGCAGAAATAACCCTGAAGGCTGTATCATAGCAGTATGCAGTAGAAAACTCTTACCAATTTTTCATCAACTGCAATGAGTTGCGTGTCTCGAGTTTGGTCCTGTGCCAGCCGCAATGTGGAAGCGCTCACTGACCTGTGGTGCAAGACTTGAAGTTAAACAATGATTCATGCAATGAGAAAGTAGAGGCAGACAAATCTTACATAAACAAGTTACTTGAACAATATCCATCTTGTAAAAAAAATTGAAGAGGGAGAGATGAGGGCACAAAAATCCTTTTTCTCCCCAATTAGTTCTGTCTGCTGAGTTTTTGGCAGACTACCACTTAGCAGTTCACAACAGGCTGCACTTTATGACAGCCTACGGGCTCTCTGTCACAGAGAGACTGCCAGTGGCAAGGACTGTACTGCTCTATATGAATGTACAGTAGCTGGTTTGTCAAGAACAGACAGAAAAATACAAGGCTGCTACAAGCATTATGGAACTCTGATCCTTAAAATGATGGCATCAGAGGAAAAAAAATCCTAAATCCATTTGCAATGGTAAAGCTCCAGTTCTACGCTTTAACAATAGAACATTAAAAAAAATTTAAAAAACCAAACCAAAACAAAACAAACAAAGCAAACCCTAAGCTGATAATTCAAACACAATTTTCTGTCTTTGAGTGGGCAAAGTTCACAACTATTTTGCTTCATTTCTAAATCAGTATGGGTCAGCGTATTAGCTTCCAAGAAATATGACTAACCTTCTTGCATAACTACTAAACTTGTAAAGTGCAGATGGAAACATGGAACTCAATCACATGTCACTGAATTGAAAAGTAAAATTTGCCCTTAATTTGCATTATGTCACTAATGTCAGGATTGGGCCCTTTGAGTGCAAATCATCTTTTGGCAAAAAAAAACCCCACAACAGCAAGTGAAACAAGCCAAAAAGTCCAATTCTCTAAACTAATAGTGTGCTTCATGTTTAATTAAGGTAATTTTAAACAAATGAGGCACAAAAGTGCAAGAATATACACAGCTAAACAGTAAAAGGGACTAAGCCACTTTCGTTTCAACTGTTCTTTGGAAGATTACCTAATTTGGGAAGCCAAACATACTTGCAGAACCAATTGAACTTTGAGATTTTGCCTATGGGATGCTTACAACCATACTAGTAATTTAACACTATCGGTAACATTTACCTAATTTTGAGGAAACCATCCATAAGTGTTTTCAAAAAGCACCACAGTTTTTAAAGCAGAATTCCAAGACTTTAAAAAAATCTGCAATACTATCTAAACTAACCCGTCCCCAAATAAACTATAACTGTTAAATAGTCAATCATGCAAATGGTGTATCAGGACCAGATAACTTGCACACGCTCATTCAAAACCTGTAGAATTAAAACAGTGTATCTTACATCGCCTTCTACTAAGCCATGAGAACATGAAAGACATAACTGGAGGAACAGCCCCTGTAACACGTGCATCTACCTGTGTTTTCTAATCTTAAATCCCTCTCTGATTTTTGTGGATTCTGGTGAGAATGCATTTGAAGATATGAACTTGATCATTTGGAAACACAATAATCATAATTCTAATTTATATCAGATTGTCTGCACCGGATTCAACACATTAACTAAACGAGCATTCAATTTTCAAACAATATTAGCATGGTAAAGTTTTTAGGAGGTAAAACCTACACTAGAAAGGAATTTTAAATTAGTGATTATAAAGCAAGCCACAATAATCTTATAAAACTAAGCAACTGGAACAAAGTTCAATTCAGTAATCTTTCAAACGTAGATTCACACAAATCTATACTTTAACACCGAGTACACTCTACTAAATTACCTTCCATTTGCCAATAACAACTACAAAAAATCTCTACATAACGAAAAACAAACTCAAAACACAAAGTTTATAGAATCACTCAACTTTGCCACATGGACAGACACATCAATTCCTATTTGAAATGACAAAATTTGTCTGCAAGGGTACTTTGAAGAACAAGATGAAGTTTTCAGGGAAGCAAGGGAGCACAAGAATTTCACAAATATCTATATGATAACTACTATATTACCTCAAAATCTCTGTCTCAGAGAACTTCTGGCTCAACACAGCTGTCATTCTTTAATTGTACATATTAAAAAAAAAAAAAACAAAAACATAAACCCAGGATAGACTGATACTGCAATATGCTATAAAGAAACAGTTCTTAGATGGTCTTGCTTCAAAAACACACCGAAGGAGAAGTTATCCTAAAAGTCTCCTGAACACCAGCATAACACTTGAATTCCAATGGCAAGTAGCTGAAGCCACACAATTTCCAACCTTAAACAAGGAAAACCACTGTAATAGGAAAATTAGTTTCCCCCTATCGCAGGAATTTTAGTATCAAAGTAGTATTCCACAGGTATTCTAGATCTTCATGTGGTATGGTGTTCACTACACTACTTAATATATGGCCAAAGAAGGATATTGGATTATGCAATCAAATTGGTCCTTTCTGGATAGAAATAGTCTAAGAAATGAATCAAGAAGTTCTCCGAACCTTGCTCTGTGGAGAGGTCTGATGAATATGCTTGAGTATGCCAGGTTTTGAGTAATTAGGCAGATCAGAATCACACTTTTTCTTGTAATATAAATGCAAGTCGGAACAAAATTTAGCACAATTCAATTCGAGTTTGGGTTGTGTCTTTTTTTAATTTGGAAAAGAATTAAAAGAATTTATCAGCTTTGAAAAGTATAAATTCCACGCCCCTCCAAAATTATTTCCACTCAGCATGACGTCATCTGACATCGTTTTTACTCACATGAATGCTCATTTTGGAAATTTCTGTCTTTGCCAGAAAAAAAAAAAAAGAGAGATATCTCATACCATTATAGTTAATAGGGAAGAGCAAGGTAAAAAAATCCCAACAGATTAAATGCATGTAGAATCTCTCTCTGAGATGCCACTATACTACGTATAGAGAGAGCTGATTTTTTGGCACAAGATATCTGTCAACTGGGATAAATCGCAGGGCATCACACCTTACAGCTCTCCAAGATGATGTTTTAGCTCTTCTACAAAAGCAGACAGATGGTTTACTAACCTAAATCAGTTTCTGCTCCTCTTCATCATTTTTCAAAGCCATTTCTCTTGACTACACCATTCTGGAAAAAGCTCAACTGTTACTGTAATTTGCAACCTTGTAGGTTTCTTAAATGCCCAGCCTTCTGCCCATCCCTGGACTGCAATAAGATGGAAAGAATATACTTTCTTTAAGAACTCCCTATTTGAAAAAGAGGTTGAAAACTGGCATTTAGACTAGACTAGGAATCTGAACCATAAGTCCATGGAGGTCTCTCTGTGTAAGAATACATAAAACACCAGTTTTGCTTTCAAGATGACAAGATGTTGATATTTCTATTTGTTGCATCTCTTATAGGAAAGTAACCTGGAGCTTAGAAATATCAGCAACTCTGAAATATCATGTGATCTGAAATATTATTATTTAAAAGTTAATAGAAAATGTTACTTGGATCCCAGAGAACTTGTTTAATTTTCAAGAGGTTTCATTGCAAGTTTGTCCCTAATGTCAGGCACTTAACTGAGGAGATAACCAGGAAACAGACCTCTTTCACACAATCCTCTCTTTTCAAACTCCCACATTTCATCACTCAAATTTCCCCTTAGAAATCATATAAATTTGACAACACTTACTTCACCTTCAAATTAAATGAATATGCAATCTAAATCATTTAAGTGACAACTCCATTTAAACTTTTTATTCTGTCTCCAACAATAAAGTAATTCTCACAAAATTCCCAATTAATACTTGCCTCTGCCTACGTCCACCTTGACCTTTAGGGTAGCTTTTGTGATGGATAAACTTGCAGAAGTATAAAACATACTTTTTACAGTTCCACTCTCATACAGCTCTCCTCCTTTCTTCTACTACTGACCTGTGGAAAGGTAATATGCTTTCTTCTTTTCTCTTTGTAAGCAATATGGGTTCACATTATCCCATTTTGCCTTTTTTTCACTGCTTATGCATTTTTTTTCCTGTCAAAACATCTTGGGATGAGGCCCTAAGAGCAGGAAGTTCCATTTCTTACCCTGTTCCAAGACTAATTGAGCTCCAATTTAAAATTACTGTACATAGAATACTTTAAATAATAATAAATAGACCAGCAATATAATTCTAAAGTTCAGAAACTATACAGAAAGTTTTATATGTAATAGCTAGCAACAATAAACCCTGCTATCTTCTAGGCTTATTAATGTTCAATTCAAACCACAGATCCTTACTATCTAATAAACAAAGTGTGACAAGACTCCAAGCTGGCCAAAGCTCCATTGTGGATCTGCCCAAACATTTTTCTTATAGCGAGCTCCCTAGTGACAAACAAACAAGCTTTTAAATGTAAAAGCCTGGGTTTATTAGAATAGTTAGCCTTTAAAAACAAAAACACAAACAACAAACCCTCAAAATTACTTAGACAAAAGTAAAATTAAGGTTTATAAAAAAAAGTCACCCATGTCTTTTATGATCTTGCAGAAACTTTCCCACAGTATCCCACACTAATATATGTGGCTAATCAACTCTGTAGCTTCTTGGATTATAACCAACCCTTCACAAGGTCTTCTAGTCCCTAAAGTTTTTCTTTCTGCCATCAAGGAGGCTTGGCTGTACGGCTGGTGAAGACACCACACTCAGCACAGCAGGGACTCAGACAGCTAAGTTCTCCTCTAGCTGAAGTCTGTCTTTCTGTGCCTCTTCCTTCAGATGCATTTGGCATCACACTCCTTCTCCTAAAGTATACTCCCTCTCCCAAATCTCCTAGTCACTCTCTTAATGGAAGATACCTTTTTTGTTCTTCATATGTTACTCTGTCACACAAATACAGAGGTGTCTTTGTGCTTCCACAAGCATGGTAACTTGGCATGAACCTATAGCAGCTCCTTTGGCTACAGAGAGACCACCACTCAAAATGTCATTTGGTTTGCAATTATGAAAGTGGTATTTTCTCCCCACCCTGTGTTGGACATTTAAACTCCTTAAACTTGATCTATATGAACCTGTATCAATCATCATTTTACACTATTATCATTTAATCATTTCTATCATTTATTATCATTTCATTACACTCATTTCTACAGTTCACTTAAAATATAGCTTTGTATAATACAATTTTGTCTTTAACATCAGTCTTATCACGGTCCAGCTTCAGCATGAACTTCGCTTTAAGATCTGCAATAAAACAATACACTTTAATGACATTTCTGGGTTTCAGTATTAGGAATTTAAAAAAGGCTAAGGTCACTTTTTCCTCATCAGTGCACAGTTCTTGAGAAAGGCATTATAGACCTGAACACTGCATCCAGACTGGATTATGGCTACAACTTGTTATTTTAGAGTCTCACAGTAAATCTAAATTTCTTTTATACTGAGTAGAGAGACAAGAGTAGAAACTTGGCAAAGACTACACTACATGGTCTTCTTGTTAAATACTTGTAAAAATACTCATAAAAATACTCTTACATTAGCTCAGTAACATGGAATGAATTAATGATGATTACTAGTGAAAACGTGAATTTTTAGTTCAAAAATTTCTATAGGTTCCACCTATCCTGGAAAAACAAATACTGTGATCATCTAACCATATACGTGTCTTCCATAAGAAACATATACTCCCCTTCCAGCAAAGTCACAAATGGGTTCCACATCTCTGCTATGCAAACAGAGGGGTCCATTGAGAAGCCATTTTATGTTCTCCAGTCCTTGCTACAATATTTACACCAGTTTCAGGTCTCTCGACCATCTGATCCCACTGTGGGATAAGGACGTAGCAGAGTTCCTTGTTTCAGGGGACATTCTTATGTCTCCTCTTCCCTTCCCACATTAGAGGCCCCAGCTTTGTTGATGCCATTAACCAGTTCTGTTGAACTGGAGAAACCAAACAGTAAAAAACTGGACAGCAAAAGTCTTTTGTGATATCTGGATGAAGGAAATTAAGGCATCTGACTTAAACATTTATCTTGGTAATTTTAGATATCTGTATTCAATCTCTAAAATTCAACAAATTTGATCTTAAATATCTGCTAAATAGCCTATGCTTAACCCCTACATGCTTTTGTTTGTTTAACCGCATAAGTGGAAAAATACATTGAAGTCTTACAGAAGAGAATGCCTGCTACAGAGCCTCTGTAAATGTCATGAAGAATCCCCCCCAAGCCTAGTGGAAGGTGAAAAGCAGCCATATTTACAATGCATGAATTTGCCTTCCATAAAAGAGCAATGCTATTACTGGCATGTTACAAGGTCTTCGCATCTGGGTGTTGTGTATTTATCTGATCTAATTTAGTAGCTGAGACTTTTTTTAATTCATTGCACAAAAACAGGCTTCTTAACTTCTTTATGCAACACATCTGACTTTGATCTATCAGCACCCCCTTTTGGTCAACTGTTGGAGATATGCTAAAGAAAAACATATCACAGCACAGGTAATCAGATTACAACATAGAGATGAAATGGTCTTGAAGAAAATCTCATGTGCCTCATGAAAAATGAAGGCTCTCATTAAGAAGTAAGTCTAAATGGAGTTTTAAGTATTCTGATACTGAATGACCAGTAAGTGCGCATATACATATATGCAGAAGCTTTACTGAACACTTCAATACATTGAACAGTCATTCTTAGAAACCAATTTTTTTTTAATATTTTAGCATTTATCAGGAATAATATAAGCTTCACAGTGTACAGCCACCATAAAAACTTTGAAATTCTGATCAAAAAGAACATGGAAAAACTGCCAGCTCAGAACTTCCACAGCATCCAACCTAGTCACACACTGCAATTAAGTAGACTAAAACCAAATTGTTATAATGCTTTCATATAAAATACAGACATTAATGACTGTCTGTTATATCGTGTCACATACAGTACAGATCATGGTATTTAGCCCCAATATAATGCATTTTTATAAAGACAGCTTGTAAAGTTGAACTTGTGAGAGATGAATTTAAATACAGTGGCATAAATCTACTACCAAGGAAGCATTACTATTGCAATTAAAGTGACAATGACTTATCAGAGTATTTTATTTCTACCAGGACACATTTACTATTCTTATAACATCCCAACATAAACAAAATATGGAATATAATGCCAAACACTGCTTGTGGAGACCATGTAGTTCTATTTTGTAGGATAAACTGCATGAGTAACTTTTCACAGAATGGTTAGGGTTGGAAGGGAAAGATCATCCAGTTCCAACCCCCCTGCCATGGGCAGGGACACCTCCCACTAGACCAGGCTGCTCAAAGCCTCATCCAACCTGGCCTTGAACACTTCCAGGGATGGGACATCCACAACTTCCCTGGGCAACCTGTTCCAGTGCCTCACCACCCTTACCGTAAAGAATTTCTTCCTGATATCCAATCTAAATCTACCCTCTCTCAACTTGAGGCCATTACCCCATGTCCTATCATTACACTCCCTGATAAAGAGTCCTTCCCATCCTTCCTGTAGGCCCCCTTTAGGTACTGGAAGGCTGCTATAAGGTCTCCTCGGAGCCTTCTCTTCTCCAGGCCGAACAACCCCAGCTCTCTCAGCATAGGTGCTCCATCCCTCTGATCATCTTCATGGCCCTCCACTGGACCTGTTCCAACAGGTCCATGTCCTTCTTGTGTTGAGGACTCCAGAACTGGATGCAGTACTCCAGGTGGGGTCTCACCTTTCGGTTTGGAGGAGAAGCAAGTTGCCCATTTATAAATAGTTACATTCTCAGACAATACTGGCACATCATAATTTTTCCTTTGCCTACAAAATGATGTTAAATTATAAACACAGTAAATTATGATTCTGAATGGATGAAAGGAATACCAAATTATTTAATCTAATGAAATTTCTGTATTAAGCAGCAAAAAAGATCAAAAATAAAATAGAAATATATAAACACTGCTTCTACTCGCTAAAAGGTTCATGTACAAAAAAAATATATATATTCCAGGTCTGGGTTTGGAAAACAGGGCCAGAAACGATTGTGTTTTTCTGTTAGGCAAATCTGCATTATGAAAAGAAGCACTGGTCATTTAAATATACTGAATAAACAAGAAAATAACTTTTAGCATTTGACTTGTGGCTTGTAACAGTGTGTATCTTCAAAGCTAAATATAAGGTTCATCTGCCTTTAAAAATATTAAATTAGTTAAATTTCCAAGTAGTAAATACTTTGTTAAGTAGGAAACAGTTGAATTTCAGTTATTTTAGTTTCTACTTTAATTATCCCATGGATAAGGAAATGCCATTGACATGTCTACAGACAGCCAAGCTATCAGCTGAACCACAGCTCTATGCAAACACAGCCGTAGTCCTTCCAGAACTACCGTAGCACCAGAGCACTATAGCTACTCCTGGCACTCCAGTTAAGTCCCCAGGACAAGTCAGCTCTGTTAACACACAGCTCGAGTTGCCCACCATCGGTTTCCCTCATTAAAATAGCTTTCACAGCTCAAGAAGGAATGAGGAAGGTTACCTCTGATTAATTGCCAGGCCTGCACTGCCCCTGACCCAAACATGGCACATTTGAGCTGCCCTCTGGCCAGTTATTTGAGCTAATGCTACCAGGCACGCAAGAGCAGCACAGCCCTTCAGAAGACTCCACAATGGCCAGACAGTAAGCACAGGCAAGGATCAATCTACTCCTGCAGAGCTATGCAGGTGTCTCCACCATGCTTTTGAGCACTATGCCTTGAAGGAGCATTAATTAGGTGGGTACATGCATGGCACAAGCGTGCACACAATGAAAACGGCTTGAGCTGAGGAATAGTTTGGGCAAAAATCCACAGAGCTAGCTTGGGTTCAAATCAGCACCCTGTCAAGCAAGGGCTGCACATCCTGGAACAGTTCTGAGCAAGGGCCCAGGCTGATACCAGACTGATTCTTGATCCGCTTGGACATAAACTCAGTCATTATTTGCAACTAAACTTCTGAACAAAGTCATGCCAGTGCTTCTAGACCCCATATGCACATGACTCAAAGTATGCCAGTGGCCTATCAGCCTGAACAGACTAGAAACACTTTTGACAGAGAGGCTTAACACATTAAGAATAAAATGACACAAAATGACTTAAATATTTTTGGAGTAGAAATCATAAAACTCATTATGAAAGGAGATCTGGTGTATTACTTCTACAGCAATAGAATATATAATTTATAAGATGCTGCTGTCAGGTGACAGGAGCTCTGAACTACTGCCATATCTACAGTTGCTGCTCAGCAATTTCATTACATGCTACTCTCCAAACCAGAAGACCTAATATTAAAAATTAACCTCAAATCACAATCTGAGAATGGCAGATTCCCCATTGTTATGGTTTGAGAAACCCACAACAATTTATTGTTGTTTAGACAATTATTATATCACCCGATGACCCCTCCCCACCCAGGAAGGGGAATTGGGAAAAAACAAGGAAACTCGAGGGTTAAAATGTAAACAGATTTAATAGAATAAGACTAAATAATTAACATTAATAATACTAAAGAAACAATATTGATCCCAATACCAATATAAAATATATAAGGATTATACTCAGCCAATTATATCAGTAGGAAGCTGTGCACTCCCAGCAGTGGACAGCAAATGTCAGACACTGCGAGTGTTACGGCTTCAGGAGGAAGGGAAGGCCTCAGGGGTCTGGCACTGGGGCAAGGAGTTCTCAGGATCGCAGCCATCATAGAAGAGAGAACTTCACAGCAAACTTTCTAATTTATATAGAATGTGACATTCATGGTATGAAATAATCCTGTTGGCCAGACTGGGTCAAGTGCCCGGGTCTCTCTCCTCCTCATCCCTGCACCTGGCTAACTTGAAAACACTTAAGACCTTGAAACCCGCATACCATAGCTGGCTCTAAAGTAAATATTTTCACAAATTCAGACGCTAGAGTCTTCTAAAAGCACAGTTTTCCCCAGCATTAGAAATTAGTCCTGTGTCACTCAAACCAGGACACTCATGCACCAGTGGAAAACTCCTGTAGGCAAGTCAGCCGAAAGACAAATAATACTAGAAATACTGCACAGCCCATATCAACTGAATTTTATGTTATCTAGTTATAAAGCCTAATAAAGCTAAAAAGGAAGAGGAAAAAGTTACATAGGGAGTAAAGACAAAATACACAGGTGACATATTTGCTCTGTCTGTGCTTTCTAAATGTCAAATTTTCCCCACACACACATTCAGGCATTCATATAACTAGTCAATAACTAAAAACTGTGCTCTCTTTATAGTAAGAACAACAAAAGTCAAAGGGTTTAAATCCAAAATTGTGAGAAATGAAACTAACGTTCCACAACCCACCTCTGTTTTAGGGAAGTCCACGTATTTTGAACAAGAGCCTTTGAATTATGTAAAATTAAACAAAACAACAAAAAAAAGACTAAAGATTCCTCTGTGTTTGCAAATTATTTTATGGCATAGTACAGTCCTTTCCTCTTGATTTAGCCTTTCTATTTGACTAAGTTTACAGATTAAAGTAATACTTACTCTAATAATCTAAGGTAATAGCAAGGTCTATAAAACATGACATATAAATTAAGACAAGTTCTTTTATTTAATGCCCTCAAACATTTCAACTGTAAACTATTGAACTATAGTATAAAAAAGAATCCTTTAAAGTGTTACTGGAAAACTACATCTTGGTTTATAAAGGTTCACAGGAGTGTCATGGTCAATGAATCTATTTGGCTAGTAAGCCTCAGTTCTTGGGTAGCTATGAAAAAAATGTATTTAAGAGCTATCCATTTATGTTTGTATTACTTTGTAAAAACCACTTAGAGACAGCCAAATGCCTCACAAATGGAACACGACATACAGAAGCAGGTCACTTTTCAGAACTGTATGCTCTTAGCAGCTGCTCTAGATGAGAATAGGATAACCTAGCTAATATTATTGCAGATTATTTTATTCCACCCTTGCTTTGTCAACTTTGCCTTGTCTCAGCCACCCTACTCTTCAATTTCCTTCCTGACATCAAGCTTTTGTCCTCAACTCCTCTTTGAACTGTTACCATTCTACAGTTATCAGGTACCTATTTACAACTACTCTATTTCACACACCTCTGATTGGAACAATCCCCATGATATTTCAATAATTCTTTGCCTACTGAGTTACATGCAAAGAAGATACATCAATGGTGCCATCTTACATGAAAGAATATAATTTGAGTTTTCAAGTCAGCTTATGCTCTAATATTAACAGTCTGAAGACAAACTCTGTCAGACCATGAGCCAGTGCCCTGAGGGCACTAACAGGTCTTAATGGCCCTGACCAGCCTCACCCAGGGCCTCCATGTGGCCCTGGAGCTCCATTTAAGCTCAGCTCTGGGTGTACCTGTCTCCAGCCCTAGCTCTGTCTCCTGTCTCCAAGCCTGGCTAGACCCCTCACCCAAGCTTCAGTGTGACTCCAGTCCTGTTTATACCCTGTTGCCTGGATGGACTTCAGGCACACATTGCAGTTTGTCTCCAAACCTGCCTCTGGTTCCTTTTGCTCCTGACTGGACTCCCCCGATGGACCCTGGACCTGGGTCATGACTTTGCAAGTGTCTGGGACTGTTGATGGACCCTATTACCATCATCCAGCTCTCCTCATGTATAGATGCTGTGGGACTGTTCCCTGGTCAGCGAGGGCACTGTCCCTGCTGGGATCAGCCTCAGCTTCCAGCTTGCCTTCACTTCAGAAGCAGCCAGCCCTTGCTGCTCCCTGACATTTGCTAGTCATTAATTCCTATCAAATTCAGTTTCATCAAGTGCATGCAATATATTTGCACTTGTTTTTCAGCCTCATTACTTTGTAACCAAAACACAGGACTTAATGTTTATGTAATCTCTCTATAATGACCAATTTTAAATCTTATATCTTTTTAAAAAGATACTAACCACACAGAGGGGTTTTTTTGTGGGGACCAGTATGATTAATTAGTTTCTACAATACACATCTGTCTTGAGATTAAAACAAATGGTTGGATGCAATGTAAGCAATCTATGTGTCTCCAGCTGAAGTTTTAAGAAAATTATCACATCAAAACTTTAAATGCTATTCTACACGCAAGTGCAAGTAACAATTACATGGAACTAGTTTAGAAAAGAAAAAAATAGCTTCTTCTAGAGAGTACTGTATAAGCATCTGCTCTTTAAACTGATGAGGGATAAATCAGTGTGTTACAAGAGTAATATAATGAAGCTGCCAAGCTACATAAATGAAGTCATTTTAAAAGAAAGCTTGACTGCCCTGTTGTTCCATAATTACCTTAATTTTCTTTCCATTTACAGGTATTTTATTATCATAAACACACCTTACAAGCATTTTTGGAGAACTCACCTTAGAGAATAAAAATAACCTCATCGGCTACCATATTTGTGTGTTCTCTTGTATTCTTATTTATGTACTCATCCTCTCCTCCACTGGAGGATTCAGCAGATGCAGAGAGGTGATTCTGCCCCTCTACTTTGCTCTCGTGAGACCCCACCTGGAGTACTGCATCCAGTTCTGGAGTCCTCAACACAAGAAGGACATGGACCTGTTGGAATGGGTCCAGTGGAGGGCCATGAAGATGATGAGAGGGCTGGAGCACCTATGCTATGAAGACAGGCTGAGAGAGTTGGGGTTGTTCAGCCTGGAGAAGAGAAGGCTCCGAGGAGACCTTATAGCGGCCTTCCAGTACCTAAAGGGGGCCTACAGGAAGGATGGGAAGGACTCTTTATCAGGGAGTGTAATGATAGGACATGGGGTAATGGCCTCAAGTTGAGAGAGAGTAGATTTAGATTGGATATCAGGAAGAAATTCTTTACGGTAAGGGTGGTGAGGCACTGGAACAGGTTGCCCAGGGAAGTTGTGGATGTCCCATCCCTGGAAGTGTTCAAGGCCAGGCTGGATGAGGCTTTGAGCAGCCTGGTCTAGTGGGAGGTGTCCCTGCCCATGGCAGGGGGGTTGGAACTGGATGATCTTTAAGGTCCCTTCCAACCTGAACCATTCTGTGATTATGTGATTCTGTGTATATCTGTAACACGCTCAGATTCAAATTCTTACAAAAAAATTAAAAAGCATATCAAAATACACTATATTGTCATGAGAATAAAAACACGTACATGAATAAAATGTATAAAACAATAAGCTCTTAAGGATTATACACATTTACTGAAACTGTTAGTATAAAAGAAGTTTTTTTTTAAAAAACAGGTTTTTTTAAACTATTTGTGAGTAGGTTCAAGCTTCCCTGCTAACTATATAAATAAGCCTTTCAGCATTTCAATCTCTTACAACAGATAATTTAATCTACAACAAACAATTTGGTCAACAGCAGAAAAATCAAGAGCTGCTGGGGGAGCGGGATATCTTTAATTTCTTGTTTTTCTCAGAATACTAAAAGTTTAATTTCAGGCCCTATGCTAACAACAATAAAAAAATAATTTAATTTTTTTTTTAAAAAAGAGAAACAGACATGGTTCATTTTTAAAGAAAAAAAAATGCACAAGTTTAAGAACAGATATTTTCCTGCATCACAAAGAATTAGATAAAACATAATAACTATGAACAAGACTGTGTGCTACTCCCAGACAGAACTGAGTAGTGACATTGCCTTTGTATCTCCAGAAACTTACCTTGTGCCTAACACTGTTTTCAAGCATGCTTAAAGTTCAGACTCCTTTAAAAAAAAAAAAAAAAAATTTACAGAAACAGCCACAAGGGTGAGGATGATTATAAATTATTACCATTCTAAGTAGATGATTTGTCCACAGAATAAATTATACAAAGATGTAAAATTCCTCCTGGAATCTCTGCTAAGGCACAGGGAAAATAAGGAGGTGATTGGTGACAGCCAACATGGCTTCACCAAAGGCATGTCTGACAAATCTGGTGGTCTTCTATGACGTTGCCACAGCATTGGTAGATAAGGGGAGAGCAACCGACATCATCTGCCTGGACTTATGCAAAGCATTTGACACTGTCCCGCACGACATCCTGGTCTCTAAATTGGAAAGGCATGGATTTGATGGATGGAATATTCAGTGGATAAGGAACTGGCTAGATGGCCGCACTCAAAGGGTTACGGTCAACGGCTCAATGTCCAAGTGGCAACCAGTGACAAGTAGTGTTCCTCAGGGGTCAGTACTGGGACCAGTGCTGCTTAACATCTTTGTCGGAGACATGGACAGTGGGAAGTGTCAAGATTGCCGATGACACCAAGCTGTGTGGCGCGGTTGACACACTGGAGGGAAGGGATGCCATCCAGAGGGACCTGGACAGACTGGAGAGGTGGGCCCGCGCGAACCTTATGAAGTTCATCAAGGCCAAGTGCAAGGCCCTGCACCTGGGTCAGGGCAATCTCAGGCACAAATACAGGTTGGGCAGAGAATGGATTGAGAGCAGCCCTGTGGAGAAGGACTTGGGGGTACTGGTGGATGAAAAGCTGGACATGAGCCAACAATGTGCACTTGCAGCCCAGAAGGCCAATTGCATCCTGGGCTGCATCAAAAGAACTGTGGCCAGCAGGTTGAGGGAGGTGATTCTCCCCCTCTACTTTGCTCTCGTGAGACCCCACCTGGAATACTGTGTCCAGCTCTGGAGCCCTCAGCACAAGAAGGACATGGACCTGTTGGAGGGGGTCCAGAGGAGGGCCACGAGGATGATCAGAGGGATGGAGCACCTATGCTATGAAGACACGCTGAGAGAGCTGGGGTTGTTCAGCCTGGAGAAGAGAAGGCTCTGGGGAGACCTTATAGCGGCCTTCCAGTACCCGAAGGGGGCCTACAAGAAAGCTGGGGAGGGACTGTTTGCAAGGGCACGTAGCAATAGGATGAGGGGCAATGGTTTTAAACTAGAGCAGGGTAGGTTTAGATTAGACATTAGGAAGAAGTTCTTTATAATGAGGGTGGTGAGACACTGGAACAGGTTGCCCAGAGAGGTGATGGAGGCCCCATCCCTGGAAGCATTCAAGACCAGGCTGGATGAGGCTTTGAGCAGCCTGGTCTAGTGGGAGGTGTCCCTGCCCAGGGCAGGGGGGTTGGAACTAGATGATCTTTAAGGTCCCTTCTAACCCGACCCATTCTACAATTCTATGTCAGCAAAAGCAACATTCAAAATTGAGAATGTAGCTAAAAGTTAAAAATACCAACCATATTAATGTAATTAGTGTTTCCATCCTCACCATTCATCAACGTGTGCTTAACAAGCAAGATTTCCCACAGTGCCACAGGGGAGACCTATTACATTGGTCTAATACAGTGAGAGCTACACACTGTTCTAATAATTCCTACTGTTGATTTGATCTGCATTTATTTCCTCCCAAAAAAAGAAACACCAGATACTGATTTTGCTCATGTTTACTTGTAAGTGAAAGGCCAAAGCAGCATGTTATTGAGGTAGATGGTATCAATTAAATGCTCAAGTTACATTGGGTTTTGGAACTTAACTTCTGAATCTCACTTGTGCAGTTTGATGCTGCCCGTTTTTGTGAAAAACGGCTTTGAATATGACAGTTCCTATCAGTCAGAAATACAACCCGACCCAACTGTCTTCTGGACTTATTTATGCATATAAATATATATATATAAATAAATTTTTACATATTAATATATAAATATTGCATCAAGCTGAGATGTATAGTGAAATAACACGGTTAATTGAATCATAATGCTCAAACCTACATTAGGGCAACATCAAGGTCATTTTTGTAACCCAAAAAGTAGTATTTTCCCAGTATGAGTTAAACATGCTAAACAGTATATGTTAAACTACCACTACTAAAGCAATTTTTATTATTTTGTTAACATAGGTTTGAAATTTTATCTGGCATTCAAATTCCCTTCTCCATGTATCCATATGGCATTTCATAATCTTTCTATCAATTTCTTAATTTGACAAATTAATTTCTCTCAAACTTAGAGATACCAAATACTTGGTATTAGGAAATACCAACGTAAAAGCCCTTTGGGGTTTTATTCTGGTTTGTTTTGAAAACAAAATAAGCGAGAGTTTCAAATGCAGTGTCAGAACCTATTTTAAACTGTTTAGTCCCTGAAGGAAAAGTATTATGTCCTTCTGCCACTGGTATCCTAAAACAACAAACCTCACCTCTACCCTCCCAGGGTTTTTTTGGTTCTGGTTGTTGGTTTGGGTTTTTTTTTTTTTGGGGGGGGTGGGGGGGGGTATGGTTGGTTTTTTTTGTTGTTTTTTTTTTTTAAATATCACCACTCCTATTCAAATCTTCAAAGTAGAGAGAAGATTATTAGGTTCTCAAATCAGTCAATTTAGGGAAAAAAAGTTATTCTAGCATGTAATAATTCATTTTTTAAAGATATGCCAAACTTTAGGTAAGTAACCTGCAGTTTTGAGCCCACAATGACTAGTTGCCACAGAGGCGATAAGAAAAGCTTTCAGCTGTTCTAGTGCAGAAGCAAGCACACTTCTTATTTACTAGTTATCTTTCAATATAAACATACCTTAAACGTCTTCTTTTCTCTATTAAACCTTCTCTTGCTAAAAAGGCTGTCATTCCTCCCCCTTTGAGTTTCTAATTCCAAAAGTGAAGGAACCAAATGTAATTAAAATAAGTCACTCCAAGTTATATGCCCCATAATGAGCAGCAATTTCAGAAGTCTCATCAGGAACATTTTGCTGTCATCACCTCCTGCTCTATTTACTTTTCTGCAATCACATTGGAAAAACAGCCATTTCCAGAACAACACATCCCTCCCTTGCCCCCATTCTCAAACTTTGACTCTCCCAATCTCTTTTCCCCTCTTACTTTCACATCTTTCTACTCATCCTCTTCCTCACATGGACCAATACTGAAACTACCTGAACTTTAAGAAACATTATGGGAATCCCATACAAATTTAAGAACAAGAATGATCTTGATCTTAGCTCACTAGGAGACAAGTTGTTCATTAGAAGGCTAAACTACACGATACATGGTAGTTTTCACTTTTTTATTTTTCTAATCTGTGATAGAATTCTTCACTTTGACAGCAACATCCTAATGCTCTAATGCTTCATTGCATCCAACATTTTCTTTCTTCCATGGGGCCTTTACAAAGCTTCCTCTTTCCATTTTAAAGGAAACAGGGAGCACTCCTACACCATATTTCCCATAACGCCAAACAGGGAAGCCAAAAGCAGGAAATCAAAACCACCATTCTGGTTCACCAGAGCCACTATGACCTAGTAATAAAGGTGCATATCCACAAACAACACACCAGTCATAAATAAGACAGTATGTTGCCGGCCCATCAGCTCTTACAGGACAGAAGCAAGTAGTGATGGATTAGCAACTTTGAGATCCTACATAAAGTACTGCAAAAGGACTCAAGTCATCCTACTTGTCAGAAATCTCCTCCTCTCTCCCTCAAAGCATGTGAAACTGATGGGGCAAGAGGGCCTTCGGTCACGAGAGCCAGATACCAGATCATTATCAAAAGACACCTGAAAATAAAAAATAACCACTGATTATGCTTTCAGTCACAGTGAACACGCAAGATTTGGCTGCTAGACCCTCTCTTATCTACACAATTGTTATTTCAACAGTGTGGACAGAGTCAAAGGGAATGGGTTTTAAATTAATTATACACTTGGATATACGGAACATCTACTTCTCCCAAACTACTGCTTCAGGCTATCTGCAACATCAGATGAACATTCACTGCTGCCTAGAGTCCTGTTTCTAATCTAATCCTCATTAAGTGTACAAACTGCAGTGGTTTTCATCTTTTTCTCCACTTGCTACATATATTTGTCTCTCCACATCTTTCACCTTCAGTGAGCTCCAAACCCTCACGTCACCACAATCTTATGACCAAGAAACTCCCTGGAGCTTTATTTTGCATTTCAGTTCACAGTTGTACTATTGAGTTGTAACAGAGTCTGATTCACTGTACTTCTGTGATATGCATTAAAAACAAAATAGATATTCAAGATAAAACTGTAAAATTAAAGTTAAATATGTATTTTAAAAGGTCTTTTTCCCCTATGAATAACCAAAATGAAACTATGTATAAACACCACTTATACAGCAAGGGCAAGACACCAAGACCTCAAAAAACTTTTTCCCCTTGTCTTATCTTGAGCTTTTATTCCAGGTAGTGTCTGCAGATATAGTTAGCCATTGGAATTAATTTTGATGAAGTTAAATTAACTACTTTTTTTATTAAAGAAAATGAAAACTTCTGATGTGTCTGAACCTGACAACACCACATGTTATCTTGCATAGCATATGAGAGTAAGTAGCAGATATGCACTACAACTGGACGAAATAATAAATAATACAACTGCTGCAACATGCTACTTATTCCAAACTTGACAAAAATGTCACACTGGCTAGCACTAACTGGCTAAATAGTGCTTCTATTAACCAGACATAGCCACAGCTTTGTGCATCTTTGCATAGTGCTCTGGTCTACCCAGATCTAGATCTGGGAAGTCTACTAAGCCAGATTTTAAGAACACACAACAAAAAAGTCAATACTATTTTGAAGTAAAAAAAACCCAACAGTAACACAAAAGAGTAAGCTAGTTATTTTGAGGAAAAAGAAACTTTTTGAAATTTTAACAAATATTTTCTCTATTATTGATGAAAACAAGATAACAATTGAAACGGGTTTCTTCTGTATTTTGAAGTCCTTTATTTTCCCACAGAAATGGCATCCCCTTCTTTTTCTGCAGTGGAAAGCTTGCTTATGTTTCCTCATTCTCTTGAACATACAGCATAAATTGAATAACAGGCTTTCTACTACATAAACGTCCATAATTCTTTGTTTTCATAACCTCAGGTATCCATTTATGATGAACTAGCAAAACATTTGCTATTATGCTCATAGTCTTTACAAAAGAATTACAAGAAGCAGGTAATACATTTTGAAGAACCATCATCTATCACTGAGAAGTGACAAGAACAATCCATTATCATGAAATGTAGGGACTGTGGCGCCAGGTATTACACCTGCACACACAAAATACTCTGCTTCTGCAACAGAAATTAGTATCTTTGTATCCTGACCTTGTGAAATAAAGGGACTCTCTGAACTACTAAGTAGTTTTGGAACAAACAGCTGATTCCCAGTTCAGTAGAAATTTGTTTGAAATTCTCTTTTCACAGCTCTGCCTATGCATATTTCCTAATGCAAGACGACACTGCAATCTTTCCCAAGATGAAGACATTTAAGAGTCCCTCCTCTGCTTTCCTCCTATTCACATGAAACTTGCTAAGAAATGTAACTGTATTATTTAAATTATACCCTTTAATCAAAGTTTGGCTGAAGATAACTAAGAGGTAAAATTTGAATTAATTAGGTAAGACAGACAAACAAGGCGCATCTTTCTTCCCAGAAAGGTGAAACTCAAAAGAGCACGTTCAACATAATTTCAAACTCCTGAAACCTCGACAGATTTTACAGCATGAAAGCTTCAAAACTGCTATCTAAGCAAAAGAAGCACTTCTACTTTCTGTACCAGCTCAAGCCATCTGCTGACAGTCTATTAGGCTCACCACTAGACAGAAGAATGACGGACTCAGTAACTGCTGCTTCAGTGATTTAAACTAGGCACACAGAATTAGAATCCTAGAATAGAATCATTTAGGTTGGAAAGGTCATCAATTGAAATCACGTATCTTGATTCTCCCTTCCAAGTAGGGAGATTGTAGAGGCTGCTTAACAATATTTTTAGTATAAAACAGTAACTGAAGAGAGGAGAAATTAAGTTTCATTGCCTACTTCATCAAGAAAATATTATTTTACAAAAAATTATGCAATGAATGACGTCCTTAACTATTCCTTCATACTGCTAATACTACTATTTTATTCTGAAACATCTTTTCCTTGTTCCAAGCAAAATTTTATTCTCACTCTTCCAATACACAATGATTGCAAAGATGTAGAACATTAAATAAGAGAGACTCATAGCACTCTTCCCTGCCTCATCTCCAAGAAACCTGTGGATTTATGAACAGGCCATTCTCCTAAGGAATGTGAAACAAGTTTCAGCCCCCCTCATGCAAATATCTCCAACTTTCCTTTTATTAAAAATATTAAGGGACACTAATACTTCAATCTCCCTCTGTGGCAGGGAAGGAATCTGGGGCACTATTTAAAATAAGAAATTTCCTGAAAAAAATGCCAATTTAAGAGCCTCTACCTCACATTTCCATGCTGTTCATTTCCAGCCCTACTACATCCTACTATTTGTTCTGGAATAATTGCTTAAAAGGTAGAGTGGTGAAACTTTAAAACAAACAAAAAAAATATTTTTAACCTCAATCAGTTGACTGATCCAATTTACCACATCGCACAGGCAACAGTTGTGTCAACACTACAGGGGACTAAAAGAAAGGCAGAAACAAGCAGTCAAACATGAACAGTAAGTTTCTGCATTAGCATAGAGGAATACCTAACTTCATATTCACAGATTACAAAGATTTTTATGAGACTGAGGATTAATTTTCAGCACTGTAAAACAGGTGCCATTTTAAGAGGGAGGAAGCAACAGCAAGCGATAGGATAGAGCATAAAAACTGTGGAAAAAATAGTACAGCCATAGTCCTTTTTTCTTTGTATACGTATGTATGTATAGCTTCCTGTGTGTATATTTTTTCATATAGATATGTATAAAACTCACCCAAATTAAAAAAATAAATCCTGAAACTATCTTTTATGAATTTTTATATTTAAAGATTTAAGTAACATGGAAAAGCAAACCCTCCAAATCATAGTAAGCACCACTGAACTATATTTTTTCCTCATGACTAGAAGGGAGCCTTACAAAGGTGTAAGCCCTGCGACATGCACAGAAGAGAACACATGCACACATCTTCAGTTACAGGTTGGGTCATGTATCGGGCTTTCAACATAGGTCTCTGCACTGAAGAAACAAACAACAAAGCACCACCAAAAATTATAAAGCGATTTCCAGCATTATTTCCAGGAGTAAAAGAGCAGAACGAGCAGCTATGTATCCTCTGAAAAAAGTAACAGAAATTGGGGAGGGGAAGGAAAGGAAAAGCTACAGGGTAAAGAAGAGGACAAATGGAAGTAAAACTTTGGGAAGACCGTCGTGGCGCCAGAAGGAGCCATCACCTTCTCCGGCTCCCTAGCCACGGAACAAACGCTGCCCATCGCGTCGGGGCTCCTCTGCCGTTTCGACCAGCTCCCAGCCTCCAGGCGCCGCAAGGACTCCGAGCAGGCAGTCACAGCGAGGAAGACAGCAAGGACAGACACGCACAGCCCCGGAGGAAGGCCTCAGCCAGGCACCCGCTAGCAGCCCGGCCGCCCCCCGCTCGCGGCAGGGCCCCGCGCGGCCCCCCGGCCCAGCGTTCTAGGCGGCCGCGGCGAAGCCCTAGGCCCAGGTCAGGCTCCTCAGAAGCACGGCAGGCCCCTCACTGCGGCGGTGCCGACCAGCGGAGCGCCCGCGGTGCCCGTTACCTGGCCACAGCAACCCCGCTCCCCGCGTCAAAGTACCTCAGAGTCGCTGACATTGAGAGATGCTACCGCCATGACACTTTCCGCAGCTGCTGGGAGACGGCGGCGTCGCAGGGCCAAACCTCCTCCGCTCAGACAGGAAACGCGAAGGTGAGGACGAAAAGAGGGAGTGAGAGGGAGCAGGAGGGGCAAGCAGGGAGGGGGATAGGGTGCGATGGAGAGAGGGCTGGGGGAGGAGAGAAGGGAAAGGGTGGGGAACTGCTGGTCCCTCATCGCCAGTACTGAAGAAGATCAGGCTTGATGCCCTGAGCTCCTCAGAGGAGTCACGCACACGTTTGGGGCTCAGGTGCCCCTTTCCCCTGGTGCCCACTCCAGCCATGCATTCGTCCCAGAAACGTTTTCTGGCAGCTTTGGGCATGATGCCATCTCCTCGATGGCAGGGGCTGAGCCCCTGGGAGGGATGGTGCTGCCCTCCTGGCAGGGTGGCTGGCTAACAAGGTGGGGAGGGCATGGTGGCCTCCAAGCCCTGGTGCCCCAAATGCCTGGCACCCCTCCTGGTTTGCACAAAAGCTGAGGGACAGATATTTTTGTCCCCGTTCTTTCCCGTTACGTTTCTCAGACAAAACAGCGCACTCCATTAAAAGAAATTGAAACATTGGTATGTCTTCTTGCAGCTGTTTTTTAACATGTTTCTTAGTTTCATTACCTAAAATGGATTCACGTTCTTGATTCGCTAAGATAAGCAAGCGTCTGACATACTGTGGTACTTGTAGGAGCTCTGTTTTGATTATAAACCAATTCTAGCCTTATTTTCTATATTCAAACAAAGATGACTTACAAGACCCCTGTACTCTTAAAGTGGAGTCATATTTTTAATACATTAACTCTAAAAGGGAAGTAAATAACAGTACTTATGCACTGGAAGCAATATGGCACTGTGTTCATGGTTAAAGAAGACATTTTGCTATAAATGAAGAGTCAAATACAATTGTGTTCAGTGCCAAAACCTCAAATGACATAAAGTTTCCGTAAATGTGTGGTGCAAAAGCACAGTGTTATAGTGGGATCTGTAATAAGGTGAAGAACTGAAAAGTTTTTGATTCTGGGGAAAAAAAAGGCAGTATTCTTAAAATTATTCTAATTATTTTTATATTAAAAATCTGTTGACATTTTGAAAAAAGCTTAGCTAAAGTTTCAGCTTAAATTTTACTGAAAAACTGAAAAGAAAATTTAGAAGTTTGTTAAACAGAAAGGTGGTGAAATTCCTACAGAAGGAGATGTTGGTTTTGACTAACTGTTTCTACATTGCTCCAGGAGAAGCTGACCTTATTCTCTATTTTGACAACACAGTTTGACAGGGTCATATACAAAAATTCTGCACAAGCAAGTAAATTCAGCATTTTCCTGCCCCAAATAAAGGAGGACAGAAGAGGAATAGTTCTAATGAAAAGCTAAACGAACTTTCAAGGAATGTTTTCTGCAGTTATCAAATCAACAGAGCATTAATTTCCGATGAGAACAAACAAGCAACACCCTTGTATTATAGAAACCTAATTAAACATCAGACCTAGAGCCATTATTTCATAGTCTTTGCATTAAGCAAAGGTTGCAAAACATTTTCTATTGTAAATCATCCTGTTAGAACTTTCCACTGTTGAATATGTAATTTTCTATGCTTTCTCTCCATCAAATATTTCAGAATTGTGGGGAAATGAAAACATATACTATTTTTCCCTTTCAAAACAGCAGAAAAACTGCAGGAAAAAGAAGAAAAGCAAAAAATCGTTCTGGGCAGCATAATACAAAGACATGGTAAGGACAGTGGTTTACAAATTCGGGTATTTCAAATTAATTTTTCAGTCATTAGTGAGTATGGTCAAAGTCAGATGTAGTAAGACAGACAGCAGGAGTAATCTTTGTCGCAATGATGAACTGAACATGACTTATAAAGAGAGGTGATATCCTTTGTTAAATGCAGGTGGGAAAATACCCCAAACTTTTGAGCTTACCAGTTTTTCTTCAAATGTTTTGAGAGAAAGACTTGAAAAACTCTGTTCTGAAAAGTTTTTTGTGATTTTTTTTTTTCAACTGTATCAGTTATCAACCTAATAATGCATGTTATCTCTCACACCGAACCTTCAGTCACATGCAGCTAGACGTAGTAAGAATATCTGCATCTCAGGAAATTCAAGATTTTTTCTCTCTCTCTTCCAAAATCTTTTTAGTGCGTGAATGATGGTTAGAGGAGGCATTCACACCAACTCAGATTTACTTCAGTTAATCTACACTTGTACCTTTTGTGGTGCTTCAGCTAGGAGAAATCTTCTGTCTTTTTCTGGAAGCAGAGGAATATTTTATAGCTCTTCAAAGGCACCAGCTGGGGAAGAGCGGTTTGGTGAAGCCAGTTGCCCTTGAGGGCCCAACTGTAAACTGAGGCAAGTTGTTTCAGTCTGTCTACTTTCCATCAGCTGTCAGATCATCACAGCTCAGCTGAAGACTTTTAGGATAGATCCACCTTTCAGGATCTTTGTATCTGGTGTCTTCTTTCACTGTCAGAGATGGAAGGAACTGGCAGTTTGGACAGCACTGAAGGCCTCCTGTACTTCACATGGATCAGTTCTTTGAACTCCTGCTCTCCCTGCTGCCTCTTCTTTGGGTGAAGGGGGAAGGACAGAGGTAGCACATGGCAGCTGGAGTTTGGAGCTGCCACTTTATTAACTGAATCCATCAAAGGAGGGTGCCAAATTCAGGAGCTGCCTTTGGCAGCTGCAGAGACAGGGCCATCTTGTGCTAGATCACAGCGACTGATGGGCTTGAGCATGTGCACAAGTGAATGTACTGCTAATTGCTAGCACAGTCCCTGGAACCCTTTTGGCCCTGGCCAATTAGCACTGTCCCAAACAATGAGCACTGGCTGTGAACTAACATGGGCCTGGGACTGTTCCTAATAAGCCGTATGGATGAGGCCATTCTGGGTTTTGGATTGCTTTTTTGGAGCAGGGGAGAAGAGGGGAAAGAGTTTAGCTCCATGGATGTGAGCTGTGCCATGTAAGCTGATCTACATCAGGGGTACAAAAAGGTCCTTGGACTGTTTATTTACTAATATAAATGTAACCATAGCATTTGTTGATGAAGTATTATTGTATAGTAGTCACAAACACATGAGAGACTATTTCAAGACAAATAACCATCACTCTCCAGAGACAGCATGTGTGGCAATTCCAAGTATACCGTTTACTGTGAAATTAATATGCACCAACAGTCCCTTGCAGTCTGGTGCCTGATAAAGAGAGAGAGAGACAAATTTTTCTGTTTCCTGCTATTTCCCCAGGTTTAGAAATAAACCTATAAGATACTCCTATGCAGTTTTAAGTTGGATGTATACTGTTTTATCTGCTTGGCTTAAATTCATGTAAATCTATTCACAAATATGACACCTTTTAAAATCATTGTGTCTTAGGTTAAACTAATCAATTTGTGTGCGTATACACAGTCTTAGAAAAGAAAGTGTTAAATGCTGTATTCCCCAAAATAATTCAATATGTCAATTTTTGAGGTGACCACAAAAGAATCATTCAAAGTCTGTACTTTCATGAAGGCTTAAACTTTTCATTCATAATTCTGGCTGCAAGCTAGTTTTCTGTCACTGATATACTGTGAAACACTGTCCCTCAAGACTGAAACAGTCCATGTGCCAAGACTTATTGTGCTGTATGGTATGCTCACAGTTCCTATTATCTCACTCTATGAGAAAGCTTATTAGCTTAACTATGCAGAGTTAGAGTCATATTTTCTCTTCACATTTGTGAGATGCACACATTGTGGGAATTGGAAAGGAAAATTTAACCTTTTACTTTTTTCCTGTAAGAGTAAGGTTGTACAGCTTTACTTCATGGCCAAGCAAATAAATTCTGGTACAATTAATTTCATAGTCCTGAATAAACTGCAGTTAGCACTGACAAGCAGAATTTTAGAGATATTCCTTAATGTATTGTTGCTTTGAATTGGTTTGTTTTATTCTAGGTGATGTAGAGGAACTATGTAGGAAACAATAGCACCAGTCTCAAAGATCTCAACAGTCTAATGTGGCAAAGAACTGGTAGAAAAGGGGTACAACAGACAAGCAAATTGGTTATACTGGCTATAGCTACATGTATTCTCAGTTCCATTTTGTTTGTTGGTTGTATTGCTTTTACATACAGAAACTATCATTTTGTGTTGGATAACTCAGATTCTGAGCCTTCAGGCACCTAAGCATGACAGTGGTTTAACATGCACTAAGTTATTCACATTAATTAAATTTTATAGGACTGGAACTTACTTTTTAAAATACTAATTTTTAGTTTAAAAAGCATATTTTATCTTTGTAAGAGCTTACTCTGTAAGCAGTGACTCTTTTGGCTCCATTCTGTCCAGAATAATTTCTTTGCTGATGAAATATCAGCTGCAGTTATGCTTACAGAGTATTTTGAATATTTGCAATAGGACAAAGACTATTTCTCTTATATAGTCTTACCATGCTTTAGGTGCCAGGATAAATTTAATGGGAGATTTTGTCCCAGATGTCAATTTCTGCATTAAAAGATGAGTTAGCATAAGAACATGATGGTTTGGCATTTTAGTATTTATATACATTCTCTATATCGCAGCCAGGTTGGTGAGGAAGCTGACAATATTCTCAAAGTCTGTTTGATTGCATATGAAATTTAAAGTGCAGTCAGAGTTGTCTGGATTTAATCACCACTACCACCACCACCCCCCGCCCTTGGTATGGGGGAATAAAATATGTCAGCTCTTAAGGGAGAAAAAAATTAAAACCAGGCAGCGCCAGCCCCATTGTAAGCTTCATATGCAATCAAATGGCCTTGCTGGGAAACTCCTCTTCCTGGCTGCGCTGCTGCCACTGGTGAACCACAATTAAAAACAATAATCATTTCTTATACTCCGTGCTTTCAAGCTAGACATTGACATGTGAACCAAAGTCTTCTTTTTAACTATTGCCCAGGAGGCCACCAAAGAATCCCAGCTGACCCCCTGCCATCAGAGTGAGTGATGGTCGGCTGCTGGTGTTGCAGCTCACTTCCCTCCGGCTGACACCCTGAGAGATCCCACCATCCACCATCGGTGTGTGACATTAAGCCACTGGGCTTTGAAAACACTTTTCAGGTCGGTCATTGTGGAGAGATAGCTTCCTTCACCCACACCATCAGGGTGAGTGACATCAGGCCACTGGGGTTTAAAATATAGACCCTCGGGCTTGTTAAGCTGACACTGCTGAGAAAACTGCTTTTATTGTTTTACATCAGCAGGGACCTCTGTCTTTTTTTGCATTGTTTACTTAGAAGCCAGCCTCCCCCTTCCCGACTCCCACCCCAGACAATTATTAACATCTGTAGGGTAATTTCTACTTTTTTTTTTTTTTAAACTGGAGGTAAAGGAGATTTTAGTTTTTGAATTTTTATACCCATCGGCTTTCTCATATGATTTTTGAAAGTTCCTGGGTGTGCCTGAGTATTTGTTAGTGGTAGAGTCTTAAAATAATAAAAGGAGGAGAGCAATTCTTAGAGATTTTAGTCCTTTTAGTTGTCCATGTCAGACACTCCTTGATTGATAATACTAATCATAATCATTCTTCTCTTAGCTTTTCCTGAGGTTCATGGAAAATTAAGACTTCAGGAAATGTTTCTCTCCAGTCTTGACAGAGTATAAGTCTGGCTGGTGCTTGGTCTTCCAAATTAAAAAAAAAATTCAAAGGCTTCTCTCTAGCCAACTATCATAGGAATCTATACGTGATATTTTGAATAGGTTTTGAACCCTAAATTCAGGTGATGAGATTTTAGGGGCTTTGTGACATAGTACATAGGATTTAGGATAAAAAACCCTAAACTGGTTAATATGGAAGAAAAAGTTTTAAAATTGTGATTTTATAATATTGCTGAAAACACAATATCGTAGAATAATATGTAGTGCATTAGAAGTACCATTTTTCTAAACTCTATTTCCCATTCATTCAAAATTAGGAAATATTTCTCAATATATTACTGAAAAGTAGTGATTTTTTACAAATATTTACATCTTAAGGTTTCTAATTCTTTATGTGTCCTGGTTCCGGCGGGGACAGGGTTAAGTATTCCATGCCATGTGAGCCATGCCCACCCTGAGATTAAAAGGAGGGGAGGGGGCAGGAAGTGGGGTTTGGAGCGGGCTGGCACGTCCCGGGTCCGGACCGGCGGGGAGCGGCGGTTCCGTAATCGTGTTTGTATATTCCTCTGTCCGTGTTATTGTTGTTGTTTTCTTGTTCCCTTTGCTGTTCTGTTAAACTGCCTTTGTCTCAACCCAAGAGTTTTGCCTTTTTCTTCTGATCCTTCCCATATTGGGAAGACCCGAGCGAGCAGCACGTGGTTCTTTGTTGCCGTCTGAGGCCAAACCACGACGGTCCTTTTTGGCGCCCAACGTGGGGCTCGAAGGGTTGAGATAACGACAGAATCCAACTAGAGCTTGAAAAAAACGAATTTGTTGGGTAAATAGTTGCTGGTCACTATGTTGCTTAGTTTGTTCTCATGGCTGTGTTATGTAAATTCCTATGTGTTTTATGCACTCCCTGTGATGATGTTTGTTACTTCTGGGAGGGGGATGAGGATTATCATTTTACTGTCCTGTGCAATATCGGCTTATGATATGATAACATCACTTGTTAGACGGTTATTTTGGGGCGTTTATGTGGTATTGCTGTCCTGTCCGTACATTGGGCACCACCTCTCAGAATTTATTAATAATTACACCCGGTTTATGGGGGAAACGGGGGGGACACTTTCCCCAGCTCGTTTGCCTCCCTTTTCTCCTTCAGGTCAGGTATGACAGCTTTTGAGAATTTTGAATATCCTTGGGATGCTCAAACCAGCATGTTCCTAGTGTTATGTCTGCTGAATATGTTCCAGGTCTTGTTTAGGGTTAAACGACTATTTAAGACTACCACCCAGAGATCTGCTCCGAGGCTGGATAGTCAGGGGTGGCATGGCATGTGGGAGAACATGGGGAGGTACTTAGAGAACTTCTCGCCTCCAGTGGTCTGGGACTTCACCCCTGAACAATTACAGGACCCTGATAGAGTAGTAGAATATCTGAAGGGAAAATGCTGTGGCTATTCCAGAGAGGCACAACTCACCGCACTGTGCTGGGCCCTGGCCAGTATCTACCAGGCACTGCTCAGTGCTATGCAGCACCCTCAGGAGAAAGAGACAGAGACCAGACCAGCAGGCGCTGCGGCTGCCGCGGCCCCTGCGACGGGCACTGTGGCTACTGCAACCCCTGCGACGGGCACTGCGGCTACCGCAACCCCTGTGGCAGCCACTGCAGCTACTCCAACCCCGGTGACAGCCACTGCTGCTGAACCAGGGAACCAACCCGTGCCAGTATCCGTTGCCCCCATACAAAAGAAGAAGTACACAAAGAAATCGGTTCGCTTAGGAAGAGATGACGATGAACCAGGGCCATCACAAGGACAGGAGGAAGAGGCAGAACCAGAGATAATTACCCGATCCCTATCCCTGAGTGAGCTGCAGGATATGCGAAAAGATTTTAGCCGACTTTCAGGCGAGCACATTGTCACCTGGCTGCTTCGGTGTTGGGATAATGGGGCCAGTAGCCTGGAATTAGAGGGTAGGGAAGCCAGGCAGTTGGGATCCCTGTCTAGGGAAGGCGGCATTGACAAGGCAATTGGAAAGAAGACCCAAGCCCTCAGCCTCTGGAAACGACTCCTGTCAGGCGTGGGGGAGAGGTACCCCTTCAGTGAAGATGTTGTATGTCACCCAAGCAAGTGGCCCACCATGGAAAGAGGTATCCAGTACCTGAGAGAATTAGCCGTGCAGGAGATGATTTACTATGACTTGGACAATGCACAGTTACCCACAGACCCCGATGAGGTGCAATGCACAAGGCCCATGTGGCGGAAGTTTGTACGGAGTGCACCATCATCATATGCCAACTCACTGGCAGTAATGGAATGGAAAGGCGAAGAGGGACCAACGGTGGATGAGGTGGCTGGCCGGCTCCGGCGATATGAAGAAAGTCTCTCTTCCCGCCTTGTCTCAACTGTGGAGAAACTGTCCCGGAAGGTCCAGCAACTCAAAGAGAATATGTCCTACTCCCCACCTGTATGGGCCAGCATCTCAGCTATTAGGAGCAGGCATTTCCCCACTCAAGAGAGAGAGTACAGAGGGTACACACCACGAGGCACCCTGTGGTTCTACCTGCGAGACCATGGAGAGGACATGAGGAAGTGGGATGGACAACCTACTTGGATCCTGCGGACACGGGTACAGGAGTTGCAAGGAAGGACAACCACAAAAGGGGATCCCTCCAGGAAAAGTGCCGCCCCAGTTTCCAGTGGGCAGTTCCCCAGACAGACCATAAGGCCTGATCTTGCTTCTGATCCTCTTGAAGGAACCTCCAAGTCATTTCTGCAAGAAGTGAGTACCGGATAGTATGACCAGTATTAGAGGGGCCCTGCCTCCAGCCAGGTGGAGGAAAGGGACAACCGGGTTTATTGGACGGTGTGGATTCGATGGCCTGGCACATCAGACCCACAGGAGTATAAGGCTCTAGTGGACACAGGAGCACAGTGCACTCTGATACCATCAAGCTATAGAGGGGCAGAACCCATTTGTATTTCTGGGGTGACAGGGGGATCCCAAGAGTTGACTGTACTGGAGGCTGAAATGAGCCTAACTGGGAATGAGTGTCAAAAGCATCCCATTGTGACTGGCCCAGAGGCTCCATGCATCCTTGGTATAGATTACCTCAGGAGAGGGTATTTTAAGGACCCAAAGGGGTATCGGTGGGCCTTTGGCATAGCTGCCTTGGAGACGGAGGAAGTTAAACAGTTGTCCACCTTGCCTGGTCTCTCGGAGGACTCTTCTGTTGTGGGGTTATTGAGGGTCGAAGAACAGCAGGTGCCGATTGCTACCACAACGGTGCATTGGCGGCAATATCGCACTAACCGAGACTCTCTGATTCCCATCCATAAGCTGATTCGTCAACTAGAGGTTCAAGGAGTGATCAGCAAGACTCGCTCGCCTTTTAACAGTCCCATATGGCCGGTGCAAAAATCTAATGGAGAGTGGAGGCTAACTGTAGACTATCGTGGCCTGAATGAAGTCACACCACTGCTGAGTGCTGCTGTGCCGGACATGCTAGAACTCCAGTATGATCTGGAGTCCAAGGCAGCCAAGTGGTATGCCACAATTGATATAGCGAGTGCATTCTTCTCAATCCCTTTGGCAGCAGAGTGCAGGCCACAGTTTGCTTTCACTTGGAGGGGCATCCAGTACACCTGGAATCGACTGCCCCAGGGGTGGAAACACAGCCCCACCATTTGCCATGGAGTGATCCAGACTGCACTGGAACAGGGTGAAGCTCCAGAACATCTGCAGTACATTGATGACATCATTGTATGGGGAAACACAGCCAAAGAAGTATTTGAGAAAGGGGATAAAATAGTCCGAACCCTTCTGAAAGCTGGCTTTGCCATAAAACTAAGTAAGGTCAAGGGACCTGCACAGGAGATCCAGTTCTTAGGAATAAAATGGCAAGATGGACGCCGCCAGATCCCAATGGATGTGATCAACAAAAGAGCAGCTATGTCTCCACCAACTAGCAAAAAGGAAACACAAGCTTTCTTAGGCATTGTGGGTTTTTGGAGGATGCATATCCCAGATTACAGTCTAATTGTAAGCCCTCTGTATCAAGTAACCCGGAAGAAGAACGATTTTAAATGGGGTCCTGAGCAACGACAAGCTTTTGAACAAATCAAACAGGAAATAGTCCATGCAGTGGCCCTGGGGCCAGTCCGGGCAGGACAAGATGTTCAAAATGTGCTCTACACCGCAGCCGGGGAGAATGGCCCTACCTGGAGCCTCTGGCAGAAAGCACCAGGGGAGACACGAGGTCGACCCCTAGGGTTTTGGAGACAGGGATACAGAGGATCTGAAGCGCGCTACACTCCAACAGAAAAGGAGATATTGGCAGCATATGAAGGGGTTCGAGCTGCTTCGGAGGTGGTTGGTACAGAAGCACAGCTCCTCTTAGCACCTCGACTGCCGGTGCTGGGTTGGATGTTCAAAGAAAGGGTCCCCACCACACATCATGCAACTGATGCTACATGGAGCAAGTGGATTGCACTGATCACACAGCAAACTCAAATGGGAAACCCCAGTCACCCAGGAATTCTGGAAGTGATCATGGACTGGCCAGAAGGCAAGGATTTTGGAATGTCACCAGAGGAGGAGGTGACGCGTGCGGAAGAGGCCCCACCATGTAATAAACTGCCAGAAAATGAGAAGAAATATGCCCTGTTCACTGATGGGTCCTGCCGGATTGTGGGAAAGCATCAGAAGTGGAAGGCTGCTGTGTGGAGTCCTACACGACAAATTGCAGAAGCCAGTGAAGGACAAGGTGAATGGAGCCAGTTTGCAGAGGTGAAAGCCATTCAGCTGGCTTTGGACATCGCCAAGGGAGAAAAATGGCCAGTACTTTATCTCTACACTGACTCATGGATGGTGGCAAATGCTCTGTGGGGGTGGTTACAGCAGTGGAAGCAGGGCAACTGGCAGTGCAGAGGCAAACCCATCTGGGCTGCTGAACTATGGCAAGATATTGCTGCCCGGATAGAGAATCTGGTTGTGAAAGTACGCCACGTAGATGCCCACGTACCGAAGAATTGGGCCACGGAGGAACATCAGAACAACCAGCAGGTGGATGGGGCTGCTAGGATTGAAGTGGCTCAAGTGGATCTGGATTGGCAACGTAAGGGTTAACTATTCATAGCTCGGTGGGCCCATGAGACCTCAGGCCATCAAGGAAGAGATGCGACATATAGATGGGCTCGTGACTGAGGGGTGGACTTGACCATGGACACTATTGCACAGGTCATCCACGAATGTGAGAGATGTGCTGCAATCAAGCAAGCCAAGCGTTTGAAGCCTCTTTGGTATGGAGGACGATGGTTGAAATATAAATATGGGGAGGCCTGGCAGATTGATTATATCACACTGCCACGAACCCGTCAAGGCAAGCGCTATGTGCTCACAATGGTGGAAGCAACCACTGGATGGCTGGAAACATACCCTGTGCCCCATGCCACTGCCCGGAATACTGTCCTGGGCCTTGAAAAGCAAGTCCTGTGGTGACATGGTACCCCAGAGAGAATTGAGTGGGACAATGGGACTCATTTCCGAAACAGCCTCATAGACACCTGGGCCAAAGAGCATGGTATTTGGTGGGTATACCACATCCCCTATCACGCACCAGCCTCTGGGAAGATAGAATGATACAATGGACTGTTAAAAACTACACTGAGAGCAATGGGTGGTGGGACCTTAAAACATTGGGATGCACGTTTAGCAAAGGCTACCTGGCTAGTTAATACCAGGGGATCTACCAATCGGGCTGGCCCTGCCCAGTCAAAACTTCCACGTACCGTAGAAGGGGATAAGGTCCCCGTAGTGCACATGAAGAATATGTTAGGGAAGACAGTCTGGGTTAGTCCTGCCTCAGGCAAAGGCAAACCCATCCGTGGGATTGCTTTTGCCCAAGGACCTGGGTGCACTTGGTGGGTAATGCGGCACGATGGGGAAGTCCGATGTGTACCTCATGGGGACTTGATTTTGGGGGAGAATAGCCAATGAATCAAATCGTGTGTAACCCTGTCACTGTATGTCCTCGTTACTATAATTTCTATTGGCTGTACTGCAGTAAGAATCACCCAAATTAAGGACAGATGGACTTTGATGAAGAATTGAGTAAAGCAAAGTGGTGATGGGATCAGAGCTGATGCCCAGCAACTTCCTCAAGATCTGCATCTTCGGCCCATGGACTTTTGTGCATGAGCTACACCGGGTACACCAGTCACATGTTCCAAAAACTGTAAGATCTGGGCATGGCAAAAATGGTATGGAATAAGGGGTGGATAATGTCCTGGTTCCGGCAGGGACAGGGTTAAGTATTCCATGCCATGTGAGCCACGCCCACCCTGAGATTAAAAGGAGGGAGGGGGCAGGCAGTCAGGTTTGGAGCGGGCTCGCGTGTCCCGGGTCCGGAGCAGCGGGGAGTGGCGGTTCCGTAATCGCGTTTGTATATTTCTCTGTTGGTGTTATTGTTGTTTTCTTGTTCCCTTTGCTGTTCTGTTAAACTGCCTTTGTCTCAACCCAAGAGTTTTGCCTTTTTCTTTTGATCCTTCCCGTACCGGGAAGCGCTGAGCGAGCGACATGTGGTTCTTTGTTGCCATCTGAGGCCAAACCCCGACAAAGTAATAAAAACAGGGGTTGCCTTCAGATTTTCAGGCCATTTTGGTTTACTCAGTTTGCATATTCAAATTATCCTACAGAACCACAAGCATTATTTTGGATCTTTGTTGTAAAATGAAAATTAAGTTTTCTCTTAAGTGCACAGCTTGAGAGTCTAAGATTCACAAGAACTGCTAAAATGTCTGCAATATCTGTGACTGTCCATATAGAAATGAAAGATGGATGTCCTTATAGCAACTGAAATCTGAAATCAAGAGACTGAAAAAAGGAAGGCAATATCCCAGTTGAGTTATGCTTCCTTTGGCTCTGAGTACTTTGGATAAGGAATTATAAGTTCTGTATCTGTCTGCCTTATGCACTGGCATGCTGGATCTGTAAGAGTCCACACATGCATTTCTGCACCTTCTGTATTTGGATGGAAGTCATCAAAATCTTCTACTAAATGTAGTCTGTTTTATAGTACTTTAAATTTTGATTGTGACCATCACTGTTTTAACTGCACCAGGAATGATAGTTTTGGTGACACAATTAGATTCTACAAAAAGGATTGTGGTGCCAGGAAAATAATATGATTTCTGTAAAGCAGCTGTTGACATTCTTAAGGATTAATGATTCTGTTTTCATGAAAGTAAATTACCAAAATATATATTGACAGAATATTTTCTAAATAGAATATTTAGAAACTTTCCAGAAAAAAAAAATATTTCTCACTCATTTATAAGAGAAGATATTGAAGAATGCCCTGGTTTTACTGAATACACTGGTGAAGGAACACTATGCCCTCCTCAAAATAACCCCCCGGTCAGGTTACGTGCTGTAGGAATACATTTTTTTAATACAGATGCTTGGAAATCGCAGCTTTAGCTTGCCCACCACACCTTTCACAAAATGGGCTGTTAGTTTATAAATTAAGGCACCCGATTGCTTATTGACAATTAATTTTCTCTTTTCTCTTTTTCTTTAAATGGCTTTCTATAATCTCATTTTTTACTGGTTAAATCACAGTGACACCAGTGATGCACATTATTTTTCCACTTCACAGAATCACAGAATTATAGGGGTTGGAAGGGACCTCTGGAGATCATCTAGTCCAACCCCCCTGCCAGAGCAGGGTCACCTAGAGCAGGCTGGACAGGAACACATCCAGGCGGATTTTGAATGTCTCCAGAGATGGAGAATCCACCACCTCTCTGGGCAGCCTGTTCCAGTGCTCTGCCACCCTCAAAGAAAAGTTCCTTCTCATGTTTAGGTGGAACTTCCTATGCTCAAGTTTGTGCCCATTACCTCTTGTCCTGTCCCCGGGCACCACTGAAAAGAGCCTGGCCCCATCCTCCTGACACCCATCCTTTAAGTATTTATAAGCATTGATAAGATCCCCCCTCAGTCGTCTTTTTTCCAGACTGAAGAGACCCAAATCCCTCAGCCTTTCTTCATAAGAGAGGTGTTCCAGTCCCCTAATCTTCTTGGTAGCCCTTTGCTGTACCCTCTCCAGCAGTTCCCTGTCCTTCTGGAACCGGGGAGCCCAGAACTGGACACAGTACTCCAGGTGCGGCCTCACCAGGGTGGAGTAGAGGGGGAGGATGACCTCCCTCGACCTGCTGGCCACACTCTTCTAGATGCACCCCAGGATGCCATTGGCCTTCTTGGTCACAAGGGCACATTGCTGGCTCATGGTCATCCTGTTGTCCACCAGGACTCCCAGGTCTCTTTCCACAGGGCTGCTCTCCAGCAGGTCAGCCCCCAACCTGTACTGGTGCATGGGGTTATTCCTCCCCAGGTGCAGCACCCTACGCTTGCCCTTGTTGAATTTCATAAGGTTCCTCTCTGCCCAACTCTCCAGCCTGTCTAGGTCTCCCTGAATGGCAGCACAGCCTTCTGGTGTGTCAGCCACCCCTCCCCAGCTTTGTGTCATTGACAAACTTGCTGAGGGTGCACTCTATCCCTTCATCCAGGTCATTGATGAATATATTGAAGAGGACTGGACCCAGTACTGACCCTTGGGGAACACCACTTGTCACTGACCTCCAACTAGACTCTGTGCCCCTAATCACGACCCTCTGAGCTCTGTCTTTCAACCAGTTATCTATCCACCCCACTGTCCATTCATCTAACCCACATTTCCTAAGTTTCCCTATGAGGATGCTGTGGGAGACCGTGTCGAATGCCTTGCTGAAGTCAAGGTAGACAACATCCACTGCCCTCCCCTCATCTTTCCATCCAGTCATGCCATTATAGAAGGCTATCAGATTAGTCAGACATGATTTCGCCTTGGTGAATCCATGTTGACTATTTCTGATAGCTTTCTTTTCCTCCACGTGCCTTGAGATGATGCCCAGAACGAGCTGTTCCATCATCTTTCCAGGGATGGAGGTGAGGCTGACCGTCCTGTAGTTCCCTGGGTCCTCCTCCTTGCCCTTTTTGAAGACTGGAGTGACATTGGCTTTCCTCCAGTCCTCAGGCACCTCGCCTGTTCTCCAGGACCTTTCAAAGATGATGGAGAGCAGCCCAGCAATGACTTCTGCCAGCTCCCTCAGCACTCCCAGGTGCATCCCATCGGGACCCATGGACTTGTGAATATCTAATTGATCTCTCACTTGATCCTCCTCAACCAAGGGGAAGTCTTCTTGACTGCTCCTCTTGAGCAGTTTCTTGAAGAGGCCAAAGTTAGCCCTCCTGAAGTCCAAGGTTGCAATCCTACTTGTTGTTTTGCGAATACTGCCCATGATCCTGAACTCTATCTTCTCATGATCACTACAGCCAAGGCTGCCCCCAACCTTCATGTCTTCCACCAGTCCCTCTGTGTTTGTCAGTACTAGGTCCAGTAGTACTCCTCTCCTTGTTGGCTCCTGCACCACCTGTGTCAAAAAGTTATCATCAATACACTGGAGGAACCTCCTGGACTGTGCATGCCTGGCTGTGTAGCCTTCCCAGCAGATATCAGGGTGATTGAAGTCCCCCATGAGAACCAAGGCCTGTGATTATGAGGCCACTTTCAGCTGTCTGTAGAAGGCCTCATCAGCTTCCCCATCCTGATCAGGTGGCCTGTAATAAACACCCACAACAGTGTCCCTCATATTAGCCTGCCCCTTAATCCTTACCCATAAGCTTTCAACCCTCTCTTCATCCGCCCCCAGGGAGAGCTCAATGCATTCCAGTTGCTCTCTCACATAAAGAGCAATTCCACCACCTCGGCTTGCTGGCCTGTCTTTCCTGAAAAGGACATAGCCATCCATGACAGCATTCCAGTCCTGTGAGCTATCCCACCACGTCTCAGTAATTGCAATGAGATCGTGGCCCTGCGACCGTACACAGATCTCCAGCTCTTCCTGCTTATTCCCCATGCTGCGTGCATTGGTGTATAAACATTTCAGAGAGGGCGTTGTGTGTGTAGTTTTCACCCTTGAGATGTGGTATGCCTTCTGGCTCTCAGAAATACTGGCACATTCCCCCACAAGTGCTGAGCAACTACGCCCTGGCACCTCACCAGCAAGCCCAGTACCATCCCCACTCCCTTCAAATCTAGTTTAAAGCTCTCTCAATGAGCCCCGATAATTCTTGTCCTAGAACCCTTTTCCCCCTGCAAGATAAGCTATTCCTGCCTGTTACCAGCGGGCCTGACGTTTTGTAAATCAGGCCATGGTCAAAGAACCCAAAGTCCTGCCGGACTAAGATACTGTAGCATGTATAAATGTAATCGCAGAAATGAAGTTCTGAAAAATGTCATCTAGTTACTTGTGTTTTTCAATATAGTTTTGTTCTAAAGGCCTGAGCTTTACTTTCTCATTAGTAGTTTACACAGTTAATTTGGGGATTATCATTCCGGTAGTCATGCAATTTCTATTGCATACCATAATTTGTCTTGATGATTTAAAAAGATGCTATAAATTGGTTATTTCACTCCATTTCTTTTTTCTGCTTAAGGTAATATTGCATCATCTAATAATAACATTAGGACTACAAATGCCACAAAATTTCTACTTACAAGAAATAGTTATGTTCTTAATTTTGGAGACTATAGCTTGGCGTGTTACCAAGTCAAACTTCAGAGCCTTAAAATTAAATGGTAAGTTGTAGGCCTGTTTCAACATCTGGGGAGAACAGGATGGTTCTATCCTATGCCACTTAAAAGGCTTAGAATATTAATATGCTTGCCACTGTCAGCCATTCAGTTGCAGGACACTCTCATACTGAGGAACAGATGGCTTACATTCAACAGGAAAGTGGCAAAGCAAAAGTGACATTAATTCCCTGTCAAATGAAAATGAACCATTATTCTGCAATAAATCATTTAAATTAAAACAATTCCCTGAACATATAATTAAAGTGTAATGATAATAGAAAATAGTTCATGCAGTCCTTTTTTAATTTGGGGTCACTTTTTATTTCATTTTCTATGACATTTTCTTGACTAAGTTGTTGCTGTTTTGGTTTTGTATCAGATTTAGTTTTCACCAAAGGCAGATATATTGCAGCACAATGAAAAAAAACCCACAGAAATAAATTTATACTTCATCTGAAACAGAAACTGTTAGACACAAATAGGTCTTTTCCACCCAGTTTGGTATTCCTGGTGAGTTTAATTTTAACTAATACAAATAGTAAAGTTATTGAAACTTGTGCCTTTTGACTCATATATTAACATGTCAAGATTAAATAGAGGAGGATCTAACTCATCCATGTGTTGTGTAAGCAAGGCTCTTTCATAGAAAGGCTGTATGATCATTACTTTTTCTCTTCCTGCTCTTCAGTGAAACAGTTAAGCATTTGCTAGATTAATTGGCTTGTGAAATTGCCTCATCTTGGCCCTTTTCTAATTTTATCTATATATTTATTATTCCTCTCCTTACCTCTCTCCCCACATTTGTTCTGACCTCTAAGCCTTACATTAGCAATTACCTTTCTTTTTTTTTTTTTTTAAATAAAATTAATTTTGGAGAGATTGTCTCATTCCATGAAGAAAGCAGAAACAGGTTTAAATGAGAGACTTAATCAAAAAGACTTGTAATCCCTGTTGTGTCTGTGTATTCTTCTTGTCAATTTGGAAAGTATAATAGAAAACCTTATTTGAGACTACTTTTCTCATATGTTTTCCATTTTATACCCTTGAAGTGCAGTGGAAAAACAGACAGAAAACTAATACTGTAATTTAAGTTACATTCCCCCCCCCTTCATAAACAGGCTAAATGCTACTATAGCTCTCATATTTCTTTCTTTGTACTTTATTTGACATGTAAGACTTTGGAGATCCTTCCTCTTTCTCATTTTCTATTTTCCTCATAAGAAGGTGAAGGGTAATAAATTCCTTGTACACATGTACATGTCAGTGGTCACAGAAATTGTGACTAAAATGACAGATACAATAAGTATTCTTCAGGGTCTTTTGTTAGTTTAGATTTAGGTCGCAAAGTGTATTTCCCAGGCTGTCACTGATGAGCCAGTCTGACAACATAAATGTTGTTTTAGCTTTTTCAGAGCATCACCTTTGTTGCAGCATTGAATTAATAGTTTTCAGAACTTTTGCAGTGTTCCTAACAATCCACGTTAAACCATAAAGATTAATTTTTAAACAGTACTTTTCCTCCTCAAATCCTCTGCCCGTGTTTCCATATGGTTTCATTTTAATGCCTGTGAATCCATACTTGTATTATTGCTTGCCCCCTTTTACTGGAATTCACTGGAGGAAAGTGCTATTAGGGTTTTCCTTTTTGCAGAAGGTGGTAATTGTTCTGAAAAGAGAGCACAAAATGAAATAAAAGGGTACATTTATGAACAAATTGGGCATAATGATCAAGGTTTTCTATTGAATCTTTGTGGTCTAGAGAGGATCCCTGAAATGAAAGAAAAAATTTAAGAAATTATCAACATTTTCTGGAAGCCTAAATTTCATCTTATGCCTCATGTTTCTAATTCTGATTAATATTAGAAATGGAAAATAATTTATATCTATTCACAAAGATTATTTTTTGTTAAGCTACGTGACAACTGTATAAGTGGCAACTAACAGGTTCAGACAGTTTAAAGGGAACTTTATAGCCTCATGTTCAGATATTAAATGTAACACTAATTTATATTACCCAATTAGAAATGCATATTCAAAACCAAATGCATTTTGAGCACATTTTAACCTAAAATCCTTTATAAGGTCTCCTCAGATTTGTTTAAAACCCATCTCTATTTCTCACATTTATATAATGTAGAGTCCTTTGTGCATTCAGTGGAGATATTCATGGCCCTAAAGAAATTTGGAACATGGTAAATACATTGCTGAATTGAGGCCTCCAGTTCCAATGAACTGAAATGTAAACCAAAACTGAGATCCTCAAATAACTAGGAAAGAACTGCAAAAAAGTAAAACTTTCAGAAGACACTTTAAAAAAAGCTTGTCACAATTTTCTGTTTGGATAAAGCAAATGCAAATTTTTGCAGTGACTTGAAATACCTCCTTTATTCACAAACTTGGAATTTGCACTTCAGAAGGACAACTAGAATCATAAAGTATAGTAAATGTAGAGAAGGAATTTTCCCTTTTGTTATTTTTCTGTCTTTAAGAACACAGACAACGGCGTTGAAACTTGTTTTTACATGTTTCTGACTTTCAGTTTCTAGGGTTATTTCTTGAAAAATGTCCAAGTTATGAAGTCCATATGCAACATTCACAATTTTTGTAGTTAAATAATGAGCAATGTTTGATTTGTGAGCAGGAAAATTATATATTCAGAAAAAAAACCCCAGAATTTTCATCATTGATGCTCAACTTTGTTTAATTGCTACTGATTTGATACAAAATGAAGGGGAATTTCAGGAATTCTTATGTAAATTATTTTGAACTTTGCCTTGAATAATCATCTTTATCACCCTCTCCATCACCACAGCCTTCAAACCTACTTCAGTCTCCCTAAGAAGGCAAAGCCCGTGGTTTCTTTCCTGTATTTATTATGGTTTGATTGTTGCCTCATCAGGTTAAAAGTTTTCCATCGCAACTTGGATTTCTGTATTTGGATTTTCCTTTTCTTGAATGCTTAAAGGGTTTTGCAGTGATAACTTCTTAACATGAAGAACTAGAATAAGAAAATAAATTTTAATAGAAAATTGTTGAATGCAGGTTATTGTGCTTGTAAGTCACATATCTAGAAATAGTGGCAAGGTGTTATGGTCTTTTTAATCAAGACTGAAGGGGATCTTCTGGCTCAGCCAGTCTCCTCCTATTTCAGGCAACCACATCATATAGCCTTTTTAATAAATTGATGAAGTTCCATCTTAAGATGATCTGGGCTATTTTTGCCCCATTGCTCCTTCTGGAAGACTGTTCAAGAACGTCATTGCTCTTTCTATCCTGTTTTGGGATTGTGTTTGACTTGTAGGATGTTCATATCGCACAACTGCCTTGCATCGTTGTTAGTAGTACCTCAGTCTGGAGTCTCATTCTTTTTTCTATTGTAACTTACCAATGACCAATGCCATCCAGTTCTTTGTGGGTGGTATCTGTGTCTTCATCTGTACTGACTGTGTATCCTAACTTTTGTTATCAACATATATATGCTTGGATTTTGTCTCAAGATTAAGTTAACAAATATGTTAAACGATGTTTGAGGAGCACTCTGGTTGGATACTTCCTTTCTCAGGACCACTTGTGATCATCTCCTTTTTCCTCTTTTTGGACTTTTTTTTACCTGCCTTACCATTCTTCCAGTAATCCCCACCACCTTCTAGCATAACTAAAAATTTCCTTTATGGTGTCGTAACACGACTTTTGCTGATGCCCAAGTGGATTGCATTTCGTTTGTCTGAAAATATGTTATCTGGTCAAAGAATGTCAGTATCTGACCACACAATGTCAGTATGTTGAAATTTACATCTGGCATTTTACCTATCTCTTCTCGGCTTCCTTTTTTTTCCCATTTATTCTTTCTTTCTGCTATGACCTTTTGCACATTGTTAGGGCAGCCTCACAGAACTTGAAGCTTTTTGTGCCAGATCTTTAAGAAACAAGAATTAGGAGCTATAGATTTCCCAGAATGTCATTCACTTCTGCTATTTGCTATGTCAACCAGCTGAAATGTAAGACAGAAAATAAACTTTGCTTACTAATGGAAAAAGACAGCATTGAGATGTCTGCAATTGTAAATATCACCAAAAGTTTAAATACTTTCATGCAAAAATAAGCTCCAAACTCAGACTTCCTAGGGAATGTTTTAATTGGAAGTTGATTCTAGCCTAGTCCAATTTTATTCTTGTTTCTGTATTATTCATTCCCTTTTTGCCAAGTCACCAAGTTACGCTTTTTTTTCTGGCATAGATCATCCTCATTTTTATAGCAAAAGTAGGTGGAGAGGAGTCAGCAGAAAGAAACTACAAAGGGTCCTTTATATTTTTGTATCATTATACCTAAAAATTTGGAGGAAGGTTGTATTTCTTTGTAGTATCCTAGGCACCTGATGTCCCTATCACCAGTTCCCGACAATAGGTTTCCAGAATTAAAATACAGTTACCATGTAGCCTTCCAAAGATGACTTGAAGACCTCTTGCAGAAGTATCTCATGATGTCTGAAAATGTATTTTATTTTCAGCAAAATATATGAAGAAAATATATTTCCATTGAGACACTGGAACAGGTTGCCCAGAGAGGTGGTGGAGGCCCCATCCCTGGAGACATTCAAGGCCAGGCTCGATGAGGCTCTGAACAACCTGATCTAGTTAAAGATGTCCCTGCTTACTGCAGGGGGGTTGGACTAGATGACCTTTAAAGGTCCCTTCCAACCCAACACATTCTATGCTTCTATGATTCCATGATTTGTTTATTTTCAGTGATTCTTATATGAACTCAAAAAAATAAAAACTTAATTACTTTTGTCCTTCAACAGCTAAAACCCCATAGTTTTATGGATTTTGATATCAAAATACTACAAAAAAGATCCCTGTTCATTTGCAGGATGGTTGTAGCGATTTTTCAGAACTTCCATCTTTTTAATCTTATTTTTAATATAGAGAAAAAATTAACAATTTTTGAAAATATGAATGACATTTATTTTATTTAAAGAGCATAATTTCTAGGGATAGATGTGACTTCCCTGGTAAAGGACTTCTTGACTGTATCTTTTAAGGGTGTACAAGCAGTCTATATACCTTGATGGAAGTCGAGATGATGTCAAAAAAAGCAACTGGCCCAGAAATCCTCATGTTGATAGAAAAATAGAACAATCTTTCCTTCCTCCATGCGTGGACCAAGTAAGTGAGATCAAGACTTTATTCTCAGATGATATCAGGATAATTTTATGACAGATGTCTTTAGTTGCAATTAAGTCTGCTGGAATAATTAATGAATCTTAGAAAATCACACTGCAGAAATTAGCCTCAGAAATGCAACAGTCACTTTTTTGTAGGAGTTTTCTTGTGCCTTTCTCATTTCTTACCTTTATGTTGCTAAGAGCCTGGATTTCACTTTAACCAAGGCTGGTTTCCCATTTCCTTTGCAGTGAAAATCTAAGCTAAAATCATCAAAGTGCTGGTGGCTATCTATTACCTTCAGACAGTTCTATCCAAGACAGAAAGTTCTTCCAATGGAAAAATTAGAGAACAGCTCATCTTGTTGCAGGGGAAATAAAAGGGGATCTTCTGAAGAATATATAATGCTCTCATGAGTGGAGGAATAATACTGCACTGGGCTCCCTGGGCCCGGGCTAACCTGGATGCTCAAATCTGGTGCAGAGTTCTCCAGCTAGCATTGCAGTGAAGGCTCAGAAGCTGTGGTTTCATTGCTTTTTTTTTGCTTGGATTTTTTTTCCCCACAGTGAATCAACTAGTACCTGCTAGTACTACTCTAAAGTAAAAGTCTGTAAAATCCTAATGGAGAAGGCAATTCTCTTACTGCTCTGAAGTATGAAGGTAATAGCATTGACTGCTTAGTTACTTCTGGAAAACTAGAGTGCTTTCTCTCCAGTGGAATGCTACAAGCAGGTAGCTTTTAGTTACCTGCTGTAAAATCAACTTTCTGGAATAAAAATAAAGGTACATAAGCATCTGTGGTTTAACTCCTCTTACTCCCTTGCTAGGACTAGTAATCCATCTGGATATTTTAATATGATTTATTGTCATGCATTCTTCCTTTTTAATGATGTATTTTGGCATTTGCTTTAACCTTGTAAAAATTTCTGTGATCCTTTCTAAAACAGAGCTTTATGATGCGTTTATGTTTAGTAGGTCAGATAACTTGTTCTTCTGCAGACAGATCAGTGACATACAAGAAAGGAAATGTGAATTATCTGCCCACATCCCATAGTTTAGATAGCATCTCAGACTGAGCTATGCACCTAGGATACTCCTAGTGATATCAGGAACCCATGAGGTGTGTCCAATAGCGCTTCATTCCTTCTCATTCCTTGCTTCAGTCTGTCTAGCTATATTTGTGCAGACAGCAGCTCTTTAAGCATGAAAGAAATTATTCTAAGCAATTATTTACATAGAGTGTCTCCGCTCTTGAAGTAACATTGATTCCATGTCCCATTGAAACTGTATTATGTAGTTCATTACTCAGTATATCAAGACAGAATTGCCTAATAAAAGCATAAGACAAGATGATTTGCATAGCTCAGTTGAACTTCACAGTTTGCATTTCTGAGCAGGAGAAAACTCCAAGATTCCATAAGGCAACAACTTATTCCAAATCTGGCATTTCTCCTATTCAGAAACACAGATTGTGAAGTTCACTTGAGTTATTCAAATAAATCATTTTTTTTCCCTGAGTATTTTAATAGCAAGCACATTTTCTGTTTTTAGTGTATTGCTTGTACACTAACTACATATTAATATATTGAGTATATTCACTTACCTGCTGTCTCTCTTTCACAATTCTTCAAGAAAAATCTCTGTAGCACATTTAAAGGAGTAAGGAACATAGACAGGTTGATACACGTGTGCCTTTGCTAGAGAATGAAGATGAGTATCATCCACAGTTCATTTGTGGCTTTGTGTTATGTCATTCCATCACTTGCAAGTTATACAAGCAATTCCTAGACCATATAAATAAGGGGGTTCACACATACAGCATATAAATCTGATTTGAAGGCTGTGTCTGTATTAGTAAATAAAATGGACTAAGGAATGTTCTTTGGTCCTGAAGCTAACTGGGATGGCAAGGCCTGTGTCCATATGGCTAGCTCTTTTGCCCTTCTGACTATATTAACCATATTCTTATTGGAGATGATCCTTGGCCTGTGCAAAACCCTGAAATATGACTTTGAATTGTGGGAGAGAGGTAGTTGGCCTGAGCCAAAACTATGCCAGGAACTTTGATAACAATTTCATGCTACAGTTGCACACCCGTGCTGTGGTCCTGCTGAGCTTAACAATGCAGTGTTATCAGAAGATTTCATTGTATCCCTGTCTGCCTCAGGATACTGTTCAGGGTCCCTTTCTAGCTCAGTAACCTAAGCCCCAGCCCAGCTCTCTGTACTGAACCCAGTGGCTTAGGGCTACTTGCCTTCACAGAATAGGCGGAAGGGCAAAAAACTCCACCTCCTTCCTCAGCCTAGGTTTATTTATTGGCAGCAGTGCTGCTCCATAACTTGGGGAGAGGGGATAAAGAATGCACGTAAAGGTGGGACTGTCTAACCTCCCTCATGAAAATAAGCAACAGTTGTTACACTCCCTCTACTTTGTTGAGCCACCATCCCCCCATGGAGGCTTTAAACAAAGATATCATCTATGATTTTCAGTTTCTGTGAAACCTGAGGAAGCTTTGAGGATTCTGGGAATGTGATTACAGCCAATCTGCCTGAAACAGACAGTACATCAAGTGATTGTACGTGCAAGTAATGACAGTTATTTGGTCTGAATATGCAAATAGCGTGTGCAAGTTTTTTTCCATGAGTTGTTGAAAAATTGACCTTAAATATTTTGCTTTTCATTAGAAAAGATGAGGATTTCACAATGACAGACATATTAAACTCTTCCTCTTCTCTGCATGAGATATATAAAAAAATATTTTTTTTTCTTTATTAACATCATCAGAACAAAGAGTGAGAACATAGGTTCTGGGCTTGATACATGCTGTTGATTATTTTACAAGACTATAATAAAAGCTTACTTGATATGTTCTTATATGATTTGCTGCTGTAGTGAAACACACATCTATTAAAACTTTATAAGCAGCTGTGGCTACTTGCTCCTGTGAAAAAGCAAATCCCAAATGTCAACTTGATTTCTGTGGTTCTTCAGAAAATAGTGTATTCAAGTCTGGTCTATACTTAATAAGTTTTACTGACATGATTATGTTTGCTAGCAGTGCAATTTTTTTCATCATCATAACTGTGCTTTACACTGCCCTACCACAGATGTAGGTATGCTGATGCTCTTGCTGAAGCTATGACTCTTGCTTCACTAACCAGAAGTAGGATATACCTTTAAAACACGTTTAAGCTAGAATTACCATTTCTAGATGAGGGGAATGATTGCCCTATGTGGGACTAATAAAAAGAGACATTCTTAAGCGCAGACAAGGCTTCAGTTTCATAGACACAGAACATTTCTGAATAAATAAAGCCCTCTCTTCTTGGCAGTCAGGCCTGCTGACTTACGACTTTATCATGTTTTTCAATATTTGTTTTTGGTTTGTTTCTTAAAATCCTCAAGTTCTTGCATAACATGAATGTATAGAAGTCTGTGCTTCATATTAGACCATCTTTCTAGCCTTCATAGTTGTTGAGAAAAAGTTTGGAAATGCTCTTACAATCCCCACTTTTAACACAGCAAATAGAAGGATCTGAAATGTGCAGTATTTTAAAATATTGTAAGTTTTAAATCAAGTTCCTTCTTTCTAAGACCTCCCCTTTTTTAACACTATAGTTTTGATAATAATGACTTCTATAAATTTTATTTGCCTGAGCTGATTTGAAATGTGTTGGAACTCATGTACCAAGATGTTCAGGCAAAAATGCATAATAAGAGTTACTTTTTAATAGGATTGTATACATTAGAAAAGTATGTTTTTGAGATTCAGGGGCTTCTGCTCAAAATCGTGGCTGTTTTGGTTTTGGAAACATATTACAGTAGGTACACTTATATTTTTTAAATGTGCTTTATGAACTAAAACTTAGAAGTTGAGCTCTGTGCAGAGTACTGGTTATTAGCATTCTGAAATGAGTAGATTTAGAACAAATTTCACAAGCACAAGATAACCCATGATTTTGTTAAAATAAACAGTGCCCATGAGCCTCCTCAGATGTAGTATCAAGAAGGAGCTTTTTTCCTGTATGTGACTGTACACATCTGTTAATTCAGAAATCTAAATATGAAATCCAGCACTCAGGGACACCAGGTGGATATCTGATATGCTCTGAGGAATTTGGGCTTCATAAACCATTGTATGGATTATTCACAGCCATGCATTTTTTCCCTGCTTGTGACAGAAAAAATATGGGTGAAATATTTGCATCAATAATTAAGCCTGGTATAAATCAATAAAAGTTACTAATAAATGAGAAACAGAGACATATCACTGCCAAAAATCAGCTGTTAATGCCTCTTCACTTACTGAAATGGCATGCTACATATCACAAATGTTCTATTACTAACTACAAAATATTTCTCTAGGTGAAAGTCAGGAATATTCTCCCGTTCCACCATGAATGATGCAGTCATAGCACAGTATAATTTGAGATTGGATTAAATGTGCATAGAGCATGAGAAATAAGGAGATACAACTCTTTAAGTCTACTTTTCATGACTGCATTCAGAAGTACTTACATGATTTAGGAGCCTAAGGGCTCAATTCACTTGTCCATACATATGGATCTTGTTCCATTTAAAATTCATTAGGGTATCACAAGCTTCCTCATGGGGCTGTCAAATATGACACAGGAGCTATGGAAGAATTGTGTCCTTTGGGAACAGCAGCTGGAGATCAACCAGGATATCCTACGGTGCCTGAAGTGCCACTAGGTGAGTGTATACTGGCAACTGAACCTTAAACCTTCAAAGTCCGGGCTGAATTCAAGCTTAGTATCTGTTCCTGAAGAAGATATCCATGCCACTTCTAAAGAACTGAGTAAGACTTAGTCTTTTCTTCAGGGTGGCTATCCCTTTCTAGTCAGTATGCTTGCTCAACATACTGACTCTTTCCTTAATCAAACATACTCTTTCCTTGCCCAAAGATTATGCAGGTGGTATGGGGCAACTCCCACCTCCCCTGGTAACACTGAAGAGTTGGGCAAAACCCATAAACTTGGCTACATCCCATGATGATGCCCTGGTCGTCAGATCACCCTCCTGAAAAATGGCAGATGTGAGTGTGTCAGGTTAGTGCACTAATCAGTAGACTGCATCTACCAATGGATATTTTAAAGAAAATGGTGGATCTGTTTTCACTACATGATGGGCCTGATCTTTTCAAGATGTAGTACGCACAATCCTGAATTTAATTCTCAAATCTCTCTTTATGTACCTAAGATCTTTACTTGAATCTGGCAGTAAATGTCAGAAATGAGACTTAAGTCTCTGAGAAATATAGGCACTGTTAAAAACTTTATCCCTCAGTAGTGATTAAATTCACCATCCATGTAGGTGTCTCACCTAATAGCACAACATGAGTGCTTCCCAAAGTTTTCCATTAGCAACCCTACTTTCAGGGTCACAACCCCACTTTCATTTTCACTTCCAGGCTTGCAGGCCCCAAGTGGGGTCATGACCCTAACTTGGGAACTGCTCTATAACACATTGAAAAAATTAACATACCAGCCAATAAATATATCAGCAAAACAAACCCATCCAGTCTACCCAAGACCTTGCACAGTCTGCCATCCCTGAAGGCCTTACCTATTAAACATGGGTCAGATTTTCAAAACAATGTATCTACTTACAAGCTCATATACTGCTTTGGGTATGTGTTACCATTGTCTTGTAGTCTTTCTTTGTGCTATTTAGCTAAGTTTGGTGTTGACAAATACGTGCTAACACTTCTGAAAATATGAGCCTCTTTTTCTTTCTCATTCATATGTTGGAGGTGCTGCTTAGATTTATTATTTGCACATAATAGAGTTCACAGTTATTGTGTGTCAGAAACAAGATCTGGAAAGTCTGCTGTTCCCACAGCTGGAGCAACACATACACACCTGCTAAAACTGCAGTGTAAATTGTATTGTCCTCAGCAGTGTAAATTGTATTGTCCTTAGCAATTAATCACTTACACTGTATTCTATCAACTCTTCTCCTTAACTCCTATTGGTCTTTTCTCCCTTCTTCTTCCTCTGCTGTCTTCTGTTCTTTTCTTCTGTGTCTCTCACTTCATTTTTTAACCTCTTCTCCAGAAGTGCCATGTTTGGACACAGAGATGCTGCTGCAAAAATTCCTACTTCTCTTGTAGAACTTTTTACCAAGAGTTCTCAAAGAGCTTTTCACAGGTTGTGAAAGCACACAGATTATGAAATCTTACTATCTTCATCTTACAGTGGGGAGATTAGCACACTGTTCTGGCAAGGTCTGTTACTCAGTCACCAAAAAGTCAGTGACAAAGAAAAAGATGAATCTCCAGTTTCATGTCCCATAGTGGATTCCAAGCAACATGGTTAGTTAACACAAGATATACCAGTAGATGGCACTTCAGAGTTCATAGCATTGCTTATACATCTGAGGAGCTGATAAAAATGGGCTTCTTGTGTGTAGTTCTTAACATATGACTTTTAGCATAGTTTTATTTCTCTTTGGTCTTGTGGTCTTTTCCTGGGATCTTTACTCTGCCCTTCCCTTTTTTTCATTTTCCTTGATATGACACTTTTCTGTTGCTTCTCTATTTCTCCCAGTTTTCCATATGCTATCTATCTTTTTTTTTGGTGAAAAAAAAATCTAATAAAGTGGAAATTCCTCACTGATTTTTTTTCAGAAAAGAGTTATCTAAATCCTGAATGATTCATTACTGAGGAGAACTGGGGGGGGAGGGAGCAGTAAGTAAGATTTATTCCCAAATGTTTTTAAGGTCCTAAGTATGCATGGCTCCAAAAGTGCACTGCAATGATCCACCTGCATTTACAGACAAAATGGTATTAATATGAAGAACAGCCCATACTAAGCCTCACCACCTATTTTTTGCAGTATGAGATAAGCAGCTATTTGCTAACTTGCAGTATATCTGTGAAATACATCCAAACAAAGGCACTGTATGGTCTCAAGTCTAGATGTTATGCTACCTTTGCTGTACACAGGCTGCAGCTAAACACTTCAGATTCTGACCTTTCTTCCAGATAGGAAATGAGGGTTTTGATCAGGCTTCTGCTGTGGATTCTGACTGGATTTCTCCCCATCAGCTCATGTGGTGCTGCTTGCTAGGTTGCTGACAGTGGCAAGTGCCTTTCAATTAAGGCTGAAGTTCCATCAGAGCCTATAAGTGGAGAATGCTGGGGAGATTAATAAATGAATTGTCACAGCTTCCAGGCATGCTGGGTTGGGAAGTGCAACTCTCAAGTTTGTGGGCTGTGTAAATTTGGAGCTCTGGGTCTGTATCTTTATAGAGATAGACTCAGTCCCTTTTTCCTTTCTCATAAAATAAATGAAAATGTATTTCTCTAAAGGTTGAGTCCAAATGTGGAAATATTCAATATTTGTATAACTTTTATGCCAAGCATTTTAGGCTTTTTGCAGTTTTGGTGGAGTCACCATTTGAAACAAGGATTTGAATTGCTCTGACTAAACCATCTGTATGTGGGAAAAGATTATGGGAAACATCCCTGCAAGGCTCTTTTTAGTTGCTCCAGTGGGCATTATCCATTATTTTTCCAAGTGTCTTGCCTTGGGGTTTTTTTGCTTTCCTTGCTGTCTTGACCAATCTAGCTGGTACTTGTTATTGTCTCTTTGAGAATTATTGTCAGTCCTAAAAAAAATATGCAAACTGAACAATACAATAGTTTTAACTACTTCACACTCTCATCTTATTTACTTGTTTTCACTTAAAAATATAGACAGAAACTTTTGTGCATTTTCTCCACTACACATTCTACTCTGCACAGAATGAATATTCTAGTGAATAGATACTGCATTCTTTGCATAGCAAAAAGTTTCTCTAAAATCAATGGGAAAATAGCATTTATGGGATATTTTAGGATCACTTAAGGATTGTGTAAGGGAAAGACATATTAGAGAAGGAACACTATATTCCTGCTGACAATTGCATCCAACAACTGTGGTGATATGGTTGTTCCATTAATGTTTCTTCAGGGAATTGTTTCTTTTTAACTGGACATTCCTTTCTGATTTTGGAGTCTGTAAGACTTAAAAGTGGGTGGACATACCTCTTCATGGGATCATAGGATAATTCAGCTTGGAAGGGATGTCAGGAGATCATCTGATGGGTTGTCCTTGTGGGGAAAAAGACTTTCCTTATACCCAGCATGAACTTGTAGGCAGGAGAAGGCTGCTCTGAGGTGCCCCCAAAGCCTTCTCTTCTCCAGGCAGAAGCAGCCCTGTCCCTCGGGCTCCCCTCACAGGCCAGGTGCTCCAGCCCCTGAGCATCCTGGTGGCCCTCCACTTGCATAAAGACCTATCTATCTGGTTTATCTACATATCTTGCCCTGATACCTCTTTTAGCAATGCTTTTAATCCAGAAATCAAATGGTAGCGCATTTTAGTATCTTCTAAGTGTTTCTAACAGCGGCCACCCATCAACATCATCCTTGTAGTTCCAGGTGCCTCTTAAAATTGTGATTGAAATTTAAAATAAGAGTACATAACATGGAGTTCATCAGAAGATCAATAGGAACACTGTTATCTGAATAAGAGCATTCCAAATTGCTAAGGGATCTGGGGAAAGATTTTTAAATTGTTCTTATGTAAAACTATATTTTTGCATACAATCATGCTACCCAGGGTAATTATGATTGTTTTTTAAACAGCCTTTGCTGTGAACTTCTAACATGCTATGAAAAATAATTCCAACATTCATTTTAAAATATCTCAAAAATCTTTAAAACCAGGTGACTAAAATTTAGTTCTTGAATGTGAATGCAGTAGTTTCATTTTGGGGAGTTCTGAGTATCACTAGACCTCACTGAAGCACTGGGAGGTTCAGATACTATTACTGAGTTGCATTGGTGGAAATTCATAGGCCTTTACACATTCAAATCTACACTGGACCACCTTGTTAAACTCATTATCCTGTAACTGTATCTAGTAGGTCTGATTAGCTGTTATCAAAGTCCAAAGTTTCTTCATTCTCAGTTTTCTGACACATTAATGCTCTTCATTCCCACTTGGGATGGGGGAGAGAATCAGAAGAGTAAAAGTGAGAAAACTCGTGGGTTGAGATGAAGACAGTTTAATAGGTAAAGCAAAAGCTGCACACACAAGCAAAGCAAAGCAAAGAATTCATTCACTGCTTCCCATCAGCAGGCAGGTGTTCAGCCATTTCCAGGAAAGCATGTCTCCATCACATGTAATGGTTACTTGGGAAGACAAAATGCCATCACTCTGAACATTCCCCCCTTCCTTCTTTTTCCCCCAGCTTTTATTACTGAGCATGATGTCATATGGTATGGAATATCCCTTTGGTCAGTTGGGGTCAGCTGTCCTGGCTGTGTCCCCCTCCCAACTTCTTGTGCACTCCCAGCCTACTCCCTGGTGGGGTGGGGTGAGAAGCAGAAAAGGTCTTGACTCTGTGTAAGCACTGTTCAGCAATAACTGAAACATCCCTGTATTATCAACACTGTTTCCAGCACAAATCCAAAACATAGTCTCATACAAGCTAATATGGAAAAAATTAACTATCCCAGTCAAAACCACCTGTGCATTAAGAGAGGAAGCAAAACAAAACCACACAAAAGAGACATGAAGTAGAAAAAATGGGTTCAGTGCCTTCCTTAGACTGAGGGAATTAAGTTCACATTTCCAATTCCCAGGAAGTTCCCCATGTACATGCCTAGAAGAGAGAGAAGAAAAAAGTAAAGCCTCTCCTGTTGTAACTATGACTCGGTGTAGAAAGAGATGTGAGATTTGTAATCTTGATTTAAACAGAGGGTTAAACATGATTTCATAGCTTAAGGATGGAGGCACTTACCTACTGGGGGAAGGAGAAGGGGAGGCAACCTGGTTTCTGGCCCCTGCTTCAAGCACTATTTATGTATGTTACTTAATTACAAATGCAAAATGTGTAGGCAGACCCTGGGGCAAGAACCTAGGACTTCCTCTTCAATAGGAGTACCTATTAGGGTTGCAAATTATCCTTTCTCAATGAATCTTGCTTCCTCCTCCGTACAGAAGTACAGCTTCAGCAGGCATGTCAGACAGTTCTCCAGCTTGAGCTTCACCTTGAGCTGGTGGTGGATGCACTCTTGGGAGATATGGGAATGATCTCCTCAAGAAGAGACTGGCAGTGAACCTGCATCTCCCACTTCATGAACAAGTGCCTTATCTACAAGTATGATATTATGTAAAATGTTGGCAGTTGTGCTGCCACAACCTCTGGATATGCTTCTGTGTGAAAGTCTCTGGGACTGTTGTGCTTGATGCCAAGATTGTGTATGTTAGGCATGCTCGGAAGATGCCTACCTCATGAAGCCTCTCAGGAGATGCCTCACCTGTACATCACAGGCAGATGCAAGGTAGGTTTCAAGATTTTCAGCAGTATAGAAATAGCAGTAGCGATGAGAAATGCAGTAGCAGAACTTTTAGATAATTTTATCAGCAAAAACCTGATGTAGATTTTTGTGGCTGTTTTGCATACACGTACATGCATAAATATAGCTTCCTGGCATTTTTGTTGCTTTGTTGAATTTGGCTGTCAGTGACTTTCTCAAAGTTTTGTGAACCAGCATAAAATTAGAACCCAGTGATCCTGCTCTGATACAGTCTCTCTGTAAGACATGTAAATATATTTACAATTAAAACCAATCTTTTAATGCTGTTGTTTTGTTGGAAATTAAGTAGCTGGCACCTATCTGAATTTGAGAAGAATCTCCTTTGATACTCTACTCTCCACATCTATTAAACATTTTGTCTCTATGTCATTGTCATGTGTTTATTAGTTCCTCAGATTTTCCTATAGGTTCTTTTTCCATACCTCTGTTTTCCCAGCCCCCATTCTCTTTTATTCTGGGTTCTGTTGCCCTCAGGAGACTAAAATCTTGCACCCTTTGCTCCTCTCATCATGCACTTCCTTCCAAAGAGACTACTTGTCTAAACGAAGCAACAGGAGGATGAAGGGCAGTATTTTTTTATTATTATTTTGAATACAATATTATAAATGCTCACTTGTAGTTTTTATGCATTCATAGATGAATAAATTATATTTGCTTTGGATAATGCTAAACTATCCATAACAAATTAGAGTTTACTCTATAGCAGGAACAACCTTTAAACATGATCTGTATTTAAACAAAATGGGTAAGTCAACTTCTGCTCTCAAACCTCAGTTCAGCAAAGTACTAAAACACTATTGAATAAGGTGCTTAAGTACAAATTTATGTTTTATGCAGTATGATAGAGAAATTTTGATAAGTAGGGCCTTATTTGGGAGAACAGCATAACCCAGGTAGCACTTTGGTCCTTGCTGTGCTTATGGCTGTTACCTTTCCTCAGTTCACTGTATTAGTATCCATTCTTAAAAGTGTGTCCAGTCTGAATATTGTTTCATCAAAAAGAATTTCTGAATTAATTCTGTTCTTTGATGGTTTGGAGTTTTGTTTGGGGTTTTTTTTTTTGGTCTTTTGTACTAACTGTTACACATCATGCATTTAGGCAACTAGGCCATGTTTTGCTTTTTCTATCGATCATCTAAAATGGTGATACAACTTCAACCCCAGTAACACAGATCTGAAGCTTAGAAAAAAATCAAATGCATGTTCAAAACCTCCTAGAAATATAAAAATTAAGTATGTCCAAGAAATGACAGACTTTTTATTTAGAGGATGGAGAGGGAAACAAAAATGCCAAATCTCTTCTCCTCCATCAGTGTACTTGGATTTAGAATTAATTAATATCAATGAACTGGAGACATTGCTTCTGTCTGAAAAAAGGGTTTATTGAATCAATGTCAGCTGAAAGCTTTGGCCTTAACCAGTGTGTTTTGCTGCTACATCATGCATAAGCCTCCTTTCCCCTAACTACCAGTATGTCTTCTCTGCACCAGAGAGACAGAACCCTTTAGAACCAAAAACTGAGGACTCCCTCTAGGGAAAATTCCAATTTTTATTTTTTCACTCATAATTTATTTACAAATACAATTATAACTTTTATATACATTGCACATTTACATGGTAGAAAAGTACAAAACTATATATTTAAATGAATTTATATTTAACTCACCATGTTTGAAAATATAAAATTACATCAGAAAAAAAGTATTATGAAAAGCAAGAAACTTGAACTGATAAAGCTTTGATATAACTTTTAGTGACACACTGATTGGGAAAACAAAACTTTGAAAGTGGTACTGCAAGACCATCTTAAAGGAAACACCTGACAAAACATTTATGCATGTTACAAAAAAATAAAACAATAAAAATAAAATAAACCCTTTATTCTTATTAGCTAGCCCTGTAGCTATTAACAACCTTCATAATCTGATTTCTTTGAATCTGGAATGCATATAGTACAGTATATATGCTCAGCACATTGAGATCACTTCAGTACATGATGTGATCAGAAGTAGAGAAAAGTGAAGTGGAAGAAGTTTCCTTAAGATTGCCTCATTGTACCCTGGAAGTTTAAGTCAGTTACAATGCCTTTTGGTCTGTCAAGATTCCTTGTAAACAAAAACCCTAGGGATCTTTTATGTACAGAAGGGCAAGCAGAAAATACAATAAATAAACATAACAGAAACCGACATGCAAGTTTGTTAACATCAGTGAAAGGAAGAGATGCGATCATGTGGGTAAGCTCTAAGGAATGGACTTTTATAGTTTACATGAAAAAAGAAAAGCTTAGCTTTACAAGCAAGAGACCTCACAATAAATAACACTGCTCTTCCCCTAACAAATAAAGTTCTTCAAAAACAAGGTGTACAGTCAACCAGACATTTTATGTATAAATTATAAAACATGACACAGTATAAATAAATGTCTACCAGACTCAACTATATGTATACTTTTTTCTCCCCAAAATAAATAAGCATATACTTATTTACAGTATGGACATTGATTTTGTGCCCAATGGCTGTTCCAATAGTGATGGAGGTTTTACCACTCTAGAATGGAAGATATAGGAAAGCTGTAGTCCTGGTCTTCATCTTCCTCTTCTTCTTCTGGGTCTTCATTAATGGCTAGATGGGGGAATACAGGGGAGCTGTTGTTTAAATAAGGACAACAACAGCACAGAAGCAGCTCAGTGCATGTTTTCAAAGCCCTCTGAACAGCCATAATACAGCGTTGCATTTTATGCGACTTGTAGTGAGATGCTCTTTGGCATCTGCTGTTATGCAATAAGGTTTTTTATACATAATCTATGAAGTCATAACTGCAGAAAGTTCTGAAGAATCAATGTCTCAGGTTTTATTGGCAGATTCCTGAAATCAAATAAAAAGCGCTCTTGTGTTCTAGGTTTAACTGCTTTGTGTCCTTCATTCAGAGTTAGTAGAGGCAACTGTGCTAAACCAGGTGCCCATGTGCTACCATTAAGCTTGTTCTTTTGGACACAGAGTTTATCCGGGTGTTAATAAAGCAATCAGTGAAGCACACGAGAACAGACAAATTAGGAAAAAATCACTAGAACTACGCTCCTAGGACAACCCCTTTCTGACAAAATAACTTGTCCTCAGAGTAGCCCCAAACCCCAAACTTGAAAATAAACTGGTTGTTGGAGATCTATTGCATTTTATCAGTAACCAGTATATGTGTTAGATACATACTTATATGGCCCCTGTACTGTATCTCGCATCTCTAAATCAAGCTTTCTTGTGTTTAAAGGTGTGAGTCTTCATTATCTAGGGATTGCCTTCAGAGTTAAAAATCTCACTTACAGTTGCAAGATCCGGAGTGCTTTACTTCTAGAAGCACACCCATGGAGCAGGCTGCCTCTTTCATGGCACACTCGCTTGAGTAAGTTGTGTTATCACTGGCACAGACTGCCTCGTCTGACTTGCTTTCAGGGCATGGCTCATCGCAGAGGGCACACCGACCTCTGCCAACCTTGAAATCCCACAAGCATTTCTTCCCAGCACTGCACTGAATGTCTTCACAGGATTTGGCTTCTAAAAATATACACAGGATACTAGAGGTAAGTGAAAAGACAAAGGAAAAAGAAAAGCAACAAACAACCCCAAACTCCCTTTCCCCCAGTGAACTGTGAACAGACAAAGCTCAGATGCAGTAGATGTGATGATACTTGCTGATTTTACTAAAGCAAGTAGTCCCTTGGACACTATTGCCTGTCTATATATGGGGGAGGAAAGACAGCTGTGCCAGCAGAGCTTGGCCCTGGGAATACAGAATTACATTTGCCAATTGTACGTGACCTTCCTGCTCCATTTGATGTCACTGGAAATTCAGCTCCCCAAATTAGCAGTAAGCACAGAATTTGCGAACACATTCAGCATTTCTAAATAAATTATTTTTAAACTAACCCACATAGAGTAGTTGTCTGCAATATTGGAAAGGGATTTCACCTCAACCTATGCCAACTAAAAGCAGCCTGGGACTCCCTCGAATCCCCCCAGCAGTTTTGGGGAGCAGAAGCTGCCCTGAAGGTGCTTCCTTGTAACATGCTACACTATCATTCACTTCTGGAAATCACAATACAAAATGTCAGGATGCACAGAGATTATTTTCGTATCTTCACCTACCAACTGTCTCCAAACTCAGCAATATTTTTAAAGAGGAAAAAGTGATCAGATGTTTCCAATTAAGTTAACGCAAGCTTTGCCAAGACCACTTGAAGACAATTGTTTCCAGGAATCCAGATCTGAATATTGAGACTTTGTTACGCTGTAACCATGTCATCATCTATTTAATGGTGGGTATTTCCCCTTGGGTACTAATGTCAGCACCCACAACAATGGCAAGAGAAGCAGGATCAGGCCCTCTACTCCCTCACCCCTTTTGCAATCTTTTCTGGGGCAAAGCTCATCCAATTCCACATATGATATTCTGAAACAGCTGAGATGGGAAGCTCCCTCCACCCTTACCCCTCCGACCAAGATACCTACTGATGCATTTTCCTTCATAGGCTAATCCAATGGATCTGCCCAGTAGGCAGGTAGCTTTCCTCAGGTGGCAGGCACTGGCATAAGTTATGCCGTCATTCCCGCAGAGATACTGTTCATGGGAGGTAGGCTCTGGGCAAATTCGATTACATGTCACACAGTAGGCATTATTAGTTTGATCAACCACACATGTGGAGCTGCCTGGGCATAAAACATCCCTACAGGTCTCTGAAATAAAGACAGAAACACACAATGATTAATAGGAGATCCCAGAGCCCCATCAAGGAGTGAATGGGTGACACAATGAAACGATCAGATAAGAGCCTTCAGCAGCTCTCCTCATAAGGACCACGGGAGGAAACCTCAGGGTAGCTGATGGGACACAAGTGCTGCTAGACTATGGGGAACTCTCAATCCATCTACATCCTTGCTTGTTGAGCATGGTTTAGTTACTGTCTCCCAGCATTTGGAACATCACTCTGGTTCTATCACTCTGGTTCCTGTGGGGAAGTATGTCCAACAGCTCCTCGTCCCTACACTCAGACACACACACTTTGGCATTTGAGGGAGATCGGATTAGATTTGCAAACCTACTTTTGCATTTGCCCTGATACTGGACTTCAAGTTCGGGCTGTTCTTTACATCTGGCTTTGAGAAGGGCACACTCGTTCCTGTAGGTTTTCCCATCTAAGCCACACACAGGGCCCTTCCAAGTGATATTAGAGCAATCTGGAGCACAAACACACCGAGGTTTGTTTTTCTTGTTCATTTTACATTTCTTCCCGGGTCCACAGTCCACGTTCTCACACGTTTCTGATGGAAAGAAAGAGGCACCACTTTAGTACTGAGCATGCAGAACAGACCTGGTGTCAAAACTGCTCAAAGGAAAAAAAAAAAACGACACCGCACCATGACCCCAGGGCATAAAAAGAAAACACCTTTCCCCCTCCTCCAGGAAATGCCACTCGAAGGAAATTCTCCCTGCCAGTGAGGGCAGGGGGGAGAGGAGATCGCTCCCGATGTGCACGGTGGCCGAGAAGAAATGGGGGCTCCCTCACTGATCCCGGGGCTGGTACAAGACGCGCCTCAAAGCCCCACCGAGGAAGGAAGCAGGAGGACCACGCTGCCCTCCTCCAGCTCCTTCCCCGCTCCTCCTCCCCCAGCCCAGTCCCTGCCTGAATCGCTCCTCAGCAAGCTCGCCAGCACCCCCCTCACCTTTGCACGGGATGCAGTTTGGGGCGCCTCCATTAAAAATCATCCATTTAAAAAGCGTGTTGTCGTTGACGTCCTCTTCCGTCCACGAAGTTGTCAGGCGGCCGCTCTTGCAGCACTCCTCCTTGCTGAGGTCGGTTTTGTAGAGGACCTGACAGCGGCCGTTCCGCGCCTGCCGAAGCCAGCAGTTCCCAGCTGCGGGGGGAGGGGGACGGGAGGACACCCAGCCGGATCAGTGCCAGACACCAGTGACCCAGACACAACACGTGCGCCTTGCAATGACTTACTAGACTGTTTACTTTTATTTGTCCCATTTCATAACCCGCAGCTACTCCGGCCCATTTGGGAGCGCAGTTTAAAACAAAACACAAAAACAACAAAACCAAACACCAAAAACCAAACACACACAAAACCTGCCAGCACGTGACAGAGGCTTGAAAAGGATGTGCATTTAAAAGGGAATAAAAAGAAAATCGCGCTTGCAAATTCCTTCCTCCTCCCCCTGCCCTCTCCTCCTCACCGCGGCTGCACAGCAGCATTGTTTTAGTGCCGCACAGTTTCAGTCCCGGCCCATTTTGCAATCTGCACGAATTGGGAACGTTTGCTGTTAGCGAAGTCTTTCGAAATCTCCACATTTTGATGCTTCTTTTAACAAATGTCTTTCCTTTACTAATATAAGTTAGCAGAGCTCCAAAAAAAAGTGAGTAAAGTGCACAAAATACAAGGGCACACAGAGTAGAAGGTCCCTACAGAGTTATAAAAATCGATCAAGCTGGAAAAGTTATTAGGCGCCGTCTCTCCTGTAAGCATTTCAGAGGAAAGTACACTGTCCTTAAACCGGATAGAGTGGGGTTGTTTGGGGTTTTTTTTGCCTTTTTTATTTACTAGTATCTCTGTTATTTGTGGAGTCAAGCCAAGAACATTAGTCCAAGCAAATCCCCCCTTTATAGCTGGAGAATTTTGATTGGAATGAGTCTCCCGTGAATAACCAATGTGACTTCTCCAGCAACTCAATACCAATTGATTCTGGTGCTAATCCAGCCAGGGCTCGATCCTGCCTCCTTACTCCGATGGGAATATACCGCAGTGAGGGGTCAGGATCGGCCAGCCGAGATGTCGCTGGGCGCGGGGGAAGATTGCCCCCTCCCCCCCATTAAAAATCATTGAACAAACAACGCCCTTAAAAAAAAAAGTTTTACGTCTTACAGTTGCCTACATTAGCTTAATTTATGCTCTAACTCGGTGGGGGGAAGAAAAGAAAAAAAAAGAGAGAAAAAACCAATGATAAAACAAGCAATGGTAAGACATCCAGGTTGTGGTTGGAACACGGTCAAGATAAGGGAAAAAAGCCCCAAAACTAAATATCAATATTCCCTTATGTCAAAAGAGAGCTCTTAAGAGTTGCCAATATCAGGTTCGAGTTTGGTTTTTTCCGCATGGAAAAAAACAACTTATTTAAGCATACTCTTCAGTGCAGGAGAGTTTACAACACAGTAATATTTATTCACAAAAAAAAAAGAGAGGTGAGAGGAAATCCCAATATGAAAGAAATGTCCGGAAAATTACCACTTATTGGTTTCTAAAAATGTCAGATGTAAGAGTGGGGCTCCTCATCATCACCTCTCCTTCCATCAGGCAGGTGAGATAAAAATCTGAGCTAAATTACCAACAAACTTTGAGCACTCATTCGGGAGTCGAGACTGGGAAAGTTCCCTCGCGATGCTGCTCTTCATTCATGCTGCATAATAACAATAAATACCAAGAAACATCCTATCTGTCCTCTATGCCTATGCAGAGCAGTGCGAAGATCCGATCAAAAAGGAATCTAAATGACACCTGCATCTCGGTATAAAGCAATCCCATGCCCACAGTTAACTTCTCTGTCCTGTTGGACCTTGGAGAGAGGCGTTTAACACCGCAGCAAACTAAACCGTGCCCCAAATACAGAAAATAATAGTAAAAATAAATAAACATCTGCGAATAAACAATCTGGTCTTACCCTGCACTGTGTGATCTTCCATGAAGTGGCAGAGAAACATCAGAAGTAAGAGCATGCCCGGGTGGATTCTCTGATTTAACATCCTCAGTGTAGCAGGGAGTGAGAAAGACACAGAAACAGCGTGAGGGGGAGTAGGGAGAGGGAGCGAGCACTAGCCACCCTGCTTATGATCGCTCTATTGAATGAACGTCAGGCTCTGAATGCAGTCTCTCTTTAAATCTATACGGGGGTCCTAGCTGTCTGCGGTGGGCGGTCTCCTAATGTGTGTGTGTCTGCTCGGGGGTGGAGAGATTTAAAAAGTTCAGTGTGAATCAGGTGACATTTTCCACCTTCTGTAAACCCTCTCCAGTTATCTGCTTTAGGTGCACACACACACAGGCGCGCATCGGCGCGCACCCGCGCAGCCCCACGTCAGCCCTGCGCGGCGGAGACGCCGGAGCTGTTAGTGCAGCAGCGGGAAGCAGTGCAAGCCCCGGCCGCGGCGGTCGCGGAGCCGGCCGCGCCCGCGCAAGCTGGAAGGTGCGCGGCGGGCCGCACCCGCGCCGCAGGGGCAGGCGATCTACGGGGGTCGCCGCCGCGCGAGGGGCGCCCCTGTCCCCCTGACGGCGCGGGCGGGTGCGCGGAGGTGGGGAGGCTGTCGGGGCGCGGAGCGGCGCCTGCTCGCCCGAGGTCGGCTCCGCGGCCGCGGGACGCTGCCATCCCCGCGCGAAGTCGCTGCTAATAATAAATTCCACTCCCCGCACCTACAACGGGCGGGAGGCGGCTGGCGCGCACACAGCTCGCTCGGCGGGACTCATCCCCCCAAAAAAAAACCCAACCAACCAACTGATCAATCCCAAACAAACAAACAAGAACCAAATAAAAGTTTAATACCTAGGACTGTGCCTAAGTGACAGCCTTTTCACTGGGAGCCCGGGAGGACGAGACGGGAATGGGGGCGACGTAGGCGGTCTCCTTTCAGAATCAGAAAAGATTGCAACATCGATAATGAACTTCTAGAGTACTACTTTATTAAGCACAGTCTGGCATTATTCCCCCCCTTAGAAAAGTTGGCGGTCTCTCATTTATAACATTTTTTGGCACCGCTGAATGAAACTGAGTAGGCGATATTTCCTTTTATACAAAACAATTTCTTTAACGGAAAATTGTATTGTTTATTCAAAAGCTGCCTTTTTAATTTAGATTCTTTCGCTTTTCTGAGCCACCAAAGCACAACAGACTGCGAAGCATGCAGACAGGAATGCCCGGACAGTGCCGGGTCAAGGGCCGGTGCGCGGCGGCCGCCCGCGCCCTCCGCCCGGCCCTCCCCACACCCCTCCTCCCCACTCCCGCCCTCCGGCTCCCCCCACCGCCCGCCCCCTCCCCACAACTGCAAATAACTCAGTGATAACAGATTTTTTTCCACCAACTGCAGGAGATAATGCTAATCTTTTAATAAAAGATCCCATTACAATGGGATCTGTCTGGACAGATTATAATAGATCCAGAAATACAGCCGTGCTAATATTAGAAGACAGTTGTTTGGGTGCCTCAGACCGGGCCCTGGTCCTGCTTTGAAAGCGGGCATGAATCACAATGTCCCTCGGTACCACTTGTGGTCACACGCATTAAGAAGCAGACTGGTAAATGCTTGACCTCGTTGCATTTATTTTGTTTTGTTATTATTATGATCATCGTTCTGAGCAGCGCCCGGGCATTTTGAGCACTTCAGAAGCCCCGTGACTCCACATCCTTTTTAATCTTTTCCCAAATTGGTGCCCCTCTCCCCCTCTGCCTCTCCCTCCTCGCTCGCCGGAGCAGCGTTAATGCGGGGTTACTTAGTGCCCTCTAATGGCAGATGACATTAACAATTAATAGCAAAATGCAAATAAAGGGCAGGTTTCAAAAGCTGCCTCTCCTCCCGGAGGGGACGGATCCTAGGCGCAAGGTGCCTCGAGGGGCCGGTCCCTCCTCGCTCCCCCCCTCCCCCGGGTACGGCTCAGCGGGGAGGCACGGGGGAGCCCCTGCCGGCTGCAGGGGCAGCGATCTGGGCTCGGCCCGTCGCGGGGCATGTAGGAAACGGCGCGGACCCCGCCGAGGCGTGGGGGTCGGAGACCTGGCTGCCCTCGCCGCCCCCTCCCGGGCCCCCTCCGACTCGCCCCGCGGGGCTCCCGGCCACGGCCGGGTGCGGCGTCGCACCGCCGCCTCACACCTCCTGAAGCAGCTTGCCTTCCCCCGGGAGCAGCTGCTGCTCACCCAATCGCGGGTGGCCCGGAGGGGTCCCGGCGGCAGCGATATCGGGACGTGCTGCGGCGGCAGGCTCACATTTTCTCTCTTTTTTTTTTCTTTTCCCGGTTTGTTTTTTTTTTAATAAATGACCAATACGGTGTTTATCCTGATAATGTTTTCAATTAGAGAGGAATTTTCAGGCTGTATTCCTGGAAATGAGATGCCGGATGGGTCGATAACGTTTGCACATGTCCTTCATGCATGTATCATGAGGAGATCAATATGATTGCACCAGTATGGAGATTTGTGTCACACCTGTTCTCTGACATCACATAGAAACAGCTGCTGTTTCTTTTATTGTTGTGGGGGGTTTTTTTTCCTTCTTTTTTAAATGCTAAATATTGGGTTTGTGTATAACAACGTCAGGGATATAGTGTATAACAAAAAATACTTTCTTTTTTACTGTGTGCTTCCCTGTAGAACTCCCCCACCCCTTTCTGCTTTGCCAGCAATCACATTTAAATTACACAAAAACCAATAGGGTTGATCTATAACTGAATTGTTAGGCAGAACACAAAAAGAGTGTTGTTCTCAGCCTGACAGGTTTTAAAACTTCTTTCTACCAAGAAGTGTATGAATTTTAATATATGGTTTTGGATGTGAATCCAATCTTTGCAGCTGGGCCTGATCTTAGAATAATAAAACCTTTTAAAAAACCTGTATGTACTAGCATCTAAAACTTTTGGGAAAATTCAGATTTAGCTCTCAATGTACATAAAATGTGTGTCTTTGTCCTATCTCTAATATAGCTGTAGCTACAACAGGCTCCATAATCCAAAATATTAAGTGTCCAGTGTCTGAGGAAAATTGCAGGAAAATACTGAGTAGGAGGAAAAATAATCCCCAAATGTAATCTTGTGTGACATGTGCTATTAACATACATACATATGGGGAATATTTATTTTATAATAAGTCAGTATTCATTGTACTAGTATAATGTATTTCCTTTTACTCTTTTCCCCTCAATGTGCTGCCTCTCAACAGAGGAGCGGTTGCCTGTATTGAGAATGGACCACCTCAGGACCCTCTCTTTGATAAGGAGCATGCCTGCATAAAGTTTTTTGAGCATGGGGATAGGACTCCAAGCAAAAGCTGATTATTTGGAAGGGATCTGGATTTTGTGCAAGAGAAAATGTGAAGGCCTATCCCGACATTTCCCAACCTAACATTCAAGGGAAAGGAAAAAGACTAAAACACCCTCCTGTGGTCCTGGATGCATGTATCATCCTGTGTGGTTTCTCATACAACTGACTTCTCCCACAGAGCAAGTACTCAAATAAAGGTAGAACGTCCTCTTCTGGTAGGAGAGAAAACTTGTGAGCCTCCTTTACTCTCACCTAATTGTCCTGATTATCACAAAAAGAAAGGCCTGTTTCTGGAAAACTGCACTTTTACAAAGGTTCCCCTCTTTCACATCTTACGTATTAGATTTAAGGACTTTTCTGAGCACCACTGCATTGTTCTTTTTTATAAGCTTGCTTTTATTTTTTTTCAGTATAGGGCAATTCAAGCCTTCAACAGTCTTTTCTGATGTAGAAATTTCATGTGCTGTTTCTCAGCATAGAGTAGCATAAAAGTTTGGATTAAAAAGGTTCATTTCTTGATTTGGCCAAGAATTTTTAATGAAAAACAAGCAAACCAATTCCTGATAAAACTAAGCTCCAAAATGTATTAACTGAATTCTAATATTATGTTCTTCAGGTAGTGGATATGTGTGCTATTATACAGAAATTATTTCTACACATAAGTGAAACTGTTAAACATAGAACTTATATTGTATGCTATTGGTAAGTGTTGTGCTTACTAGATGAATACAAGTGCATTGAACAGTTATTTTTTTCTTTAAGTTGACCTAAAAGTTGATGTTTGTTTTCAGGTAGTGGACAATGGATTGAATTAAGAGATAGTAGGGATTTTGCCTAATAAATACCACTGGAAAAATTGCAAATGGAATATAAGTTTGATCATCAGTAGATATTTGGCAAGCCACATCTGAAAACCTGTCATCACCTTTGACCAAGACAACTGGAAACAGGTACGCTATTTGAAACTTCTCTCTGTGGTTCAGTGGAAGGAAGGAATCGAGCATGGTCAAGCAATCCTCTTGTAGGCAAGAAATTTGCAGTTTTAATAATCCACCCTATGACAAATGCTCAGACTGTCTGGAAGGCACCCTCAGCATTTAGCCTGACTTATTGTGGTTCATGAGAAGAACAGGACAATGTGACTGTGAGTACTCTGATCTTAAATATGGAAAGTTTCTGGTAGCCCATGGAGGTTTAGCAACTCTGTGTGTTTGTGACTTCGTTCAGACCATAGAAAGGGCATGTAGACAGGTGGCTTTCACATTTTAGGTAAGATAAAATTGACATATATGTGGTATGAGTCAAACTGACCCCTTTCCTACCTTTTATTGGTGATTCTGGGAGTAATAACAGAATTGTGTATCGCTCTGCAGTTTGGTGAATACTTTCCCTGGCAAGCTGTCTTTGACACTCCAAAGATATTTTCTTCTCTTGTGCAGGCAATACCATGAACCAGCACTGAGGAAGTGTGTTGCGTGAAAAGGGACAAAGTGGTTTTGGCAGAAGATAAACCCCCTTGCGTTCTAACACTCCTCACCGAAGTGCGGCTAGGTTTAAATTCTGAGTGATGCCCAATTCACCACTATCAGTCCAGTCGCGTTTAATATGTATTAAACTATTACGATTTGGATACACTAATAGTGGACTGCACCTTCAGTCTAGTCGTGCTCATGAACTAGCACGGCCACTCTCGAGTCTTTGGTCGCGTTCAGTGAGAAACCGAAACGACTAGCTACTTAAACAGTGCAGTTTATTTAAGCAACAGATATATAGGTTCTTAGGATTGCCGGTGATAAATACACTGTCTGCAAAGCACGTGCAAATAAAGGTATTGTTAAATATACAAAACGCACGACAAAGTTATAAATGATACAGCCTGGCTATAAATGTAGGAAAGAGATTCTCTAGAGAAATTTCTAAGTTTCCCGAGGAAGCACTCGGTATAGTCTTAAGTCTTACCCAGCGGTGTCCCTATGGGGGGGGGAAGAAAGGCTCAGCCCGTTGACTGATCCTGGAAGTCAGTGATGGAGTTCTCCTCGACTTGTTCGCGATGGTGTCTTCCCTGATATCCCCCCCTCTCTCGGGCTATTTTTATACTATTTTTGTTATCTTCAAGGTGGAGTTTGAGTGACTTTAGTCATACATACTTTTATTATGATTGGTGTGAAATTCTCTCACTTCACATTTAAAGGTATAGTTTACGAGAAATTCAGGGCGCAGACTCGAGAAGGAGTGGTCGCACCTTGGAGGCAGGTAGCCTTTGGGATGGAGGTGTGTTTTGGTATTATAATGACATTATAATGAGCAAAGTTCGCACAAAAGACAGCATTTCATCAAAATTTGACAAAATGTTGTCTCAGGGTAGCGAGTAGGCAGCTTATCTGTTCCACAGTAAGCTAGTTAGGCAGCTTATCTGTTTCATGGTACCATCTCGTTCCTGTATCTGCATAAGACAAGGCCACGGAATAATTCCCTTCCGTCCCGTACCTCATGTAGTTTCGCAAGCATCCTTGTACAGGGAACTGCGGATGTTGCATTCTTCACATGCTAGCCACAGCTGTTTTCTACCTCAGAAGCCTCTTGATTTTATACTTTTCCTTAATGTGTGAACAATGCCGTACTTTTGTATTCTTGGCCAATTTAGTAATTATTCCACATAATCCACCCTGTGACTACAGTCACTCAAGCTCCACAATACTCAATACTGATAGGGAATATCACATGTCCTCTTGTGGTGAGGCATATCAAGTGCAAATACATCTCGTGGAGTGATCAAGTGAGTTAAGCTTTTCATCATAATCCAAAGTCTAACATACAAAACAATTGTCAAAGCAAAGCACAATACAGTGAGTACTAGTAAAACAACAACAGGATGAAGCATCTTGTTAAAAAGTCCTGTAGCTGTTGGCAACCATCCAAAAAGAGTGTCTCCCCATTCATGTCCCCCGTCTCTCTTGACTCTTTCCAGCACTTGGTGTATTTCTTCAACATCATGGTGGACAGTAATCAAAGTTCTCTGTCCATTTTCTTGGGCCTCTTTCAACAGTCGCTTCAATTCATTGTGTTGTAGCAGCTTCTTCACCAGTGTGAGATTCATTCTGATAGGGGTAGGCAACAAATCTCGGATCAATGTATAATTAGATTGTAGCAACTGAAAAGACGTAACAGGAGCTGAATAATCGAAGTCACATCCGACAATGTTAGTAAAGTTACAAACACAAAGATTTGAGTGATTACTTATGTCAACTACTATGTCATCTACGAATACAAGCCTACAGGGAGATCTCATGCAAACGCACCCTCTCCCAATATATACAAGCACAGTTCCTGGGGTTTCATGGGGATGTATCTCAAAGTGACAAACATTTTGGTTGGTGTCAAGACAAATGTCTTGTGCTTTGAGGGTATTACTCTCGCAAATGAATCCTTCTTGGTCTCGTGAAATGCACGCGTCAACATCAACAGTTTGCCATTTATTCTCATTTTGTTGTGCCCACACTCTATGCTCTGTTGGATAGAGTATGGCTCCATGGTGATTCAACCCCAGTGCGATGATTTGGTATATGGTGTATACCAAAGCATTGCGTATTGTCAAGGCAAAAGCTGTGGCCTTGCTCTCAATGGGATCATAGGTGAAATTAACCAGATACCACCAGGACTGATATTTTTTCTCAAATTCAATTGCGTTATGCCATATTACTTTTCGAATTTCGGTGGGCAAGGTGCCTTCTTCACCTTCCCTTATGATTGTGGCTGTCATAGATTGCATCCACAATTGGGCTCAGATACAACTAAGAGCCAAGGAAACATTGTTTGGGGTTGTACCAAGTGCATCTGTGATCAGCTGATGGTCCTTTTCACCCGTCTCTTCCCACTGAGGCAATATATTCGATAAAAGCCATTGGTGGTTTCCCAATGCTGATAGAGAGGACTGTAGAGGATGTTTTAATTTGTCTAGATCACTAGTGGTTGTGACTAGTTTGTTGGCAAGTATCTCAGCATCTATACTATCTAGGACTCCCAGTCCTGTTCCTAAGATACCAGTCACATGTCTCTTCAGTCGTTGTGAGGTGGCAAGAGTTCGTCTGTGTAACCATGCTGACCATCCTGCATAAGATGTACTCAGGAATGGTGAGCAGGTGGGTTTGATTGCAGAGATATTAATCTGCATTGACAGTTCTACTCATTTGAGGGAATATGTTGGATTAAACAGTATCTGTTGCTGACCTATGTGTTTAATAACATAAGGACCAATGTTGAAAGTGTAAGGAGTTAGACTAATGGGTGGCTGAGTAGGTACACCTTTGAAAGTTTGTGGGGGTGTAGGTTTTGGATTCATTTCAGCAGGTTCAGATATATTCGAGTCAATCATAAATTCAAATAACAATTCTGTGCCCTTATAGCCCCAAATACAATACCCTACCATAGGTTTGGTAAAGGTGAAATTGTGCCAGCAATCTGAATTTGGCTCCAGAATTTTGTAACGTTCAGTGTTATATTTTTCCAGTTTGGTAGAGTCTACATGGATGGTTTTAATTTCAGTTGGCCTGTGGTGAGTAGACCCATTGATAACTCGGCAACCAAAGTGTATTTTCTTTCCAGGGACGGCTTCGATTTTTGTCATTTGAAGTGAGTCTTTCCACCTCCATTTATCTCTGGAATATACTTCACTTCCTTGTATAACCAGAGTGGAGAGATTTAAACCCCTTTTGTTTTCTGGTGTTCCAGTGCTTGCAGTGTACCATGACAATGCATTATCCCAAAGCTCATCATGGTCAGGTTCGACTGTGTCTATCTTGAATTCAAATAGCAGCGCTATTTCATCCTGTTGCCAACGACAAGTTACAAGAGTGGGTTCCACAAGAGTAAAATTATACCAGCAATCCCACTCGTTGGTGACACAGTGCTTTGTTGTCATTGAGCGTGGGTTCTGAGGGCGAAATATCTCTATTCTCGTGGCCTCGTTTGAGCCGTTGATCATTCTACACCCTACTCGGATTTCCGCCCCTGCCTTACCTTTCAGGGTTGGGTACCAACTGTTCCAGGTCCACTCATGTAACACCTTGTTTTGCTGTAGAACTACAGTGGCCAAACTCAATTCTCCCTTTCTTGTACCTGCCATCGCATTGTGTTTAACAAAAGCTTGAGACCATGTCCACTCTGGGTCTCTTTGACTACAAACAACAGGGAATAAAAAGGTAAAACTGAATAGCATCAATTCCATCTGCCAATTCGTCATTTTAGAATTTGGGCCTCCAGATAGCCATACATAATAAAAATAATATTATTGCCAGGATCAATGTCAGGATTCCTTGGAGACACTCAAGGTTAGTGTAGGCCAATCCATCTGTCCATGTACAGTTCATCCAAGGTTCCTGTAAGACAAAGGAAAAGAAAATCTGCTTGGTCTTATTTGACCGACGGGGTTAAAAGAGGGCGAGATCCACCAGGTGCTGATCCGGTGTATCTTCCCTGAACAGTCTTTGGCTTCCCATGCATGGGGATTTTTGAGAGTAGCTAGCACCATTGGTACCATACCAATTTGAGGCATTTTCACTAGCACAGGCTGCCCAGGGTGAAATCTTCCTAGGTATTTTCCCAGTTCGTTGGGAACTTTTGGAGGGATGATATTAGCAGATACACAGAAAGCTTTCATTTTAGGGCAGCCATCTCCACTCCATCTGTTATTTAATTGATAGATGGCATCATCCAATCGCAAATGCCAACCAGGTTCATGAGTTTTTGCAAAATGCTTAACCAATCCATTGGTGCGTTCAACAATGCCATTAGCCTGGGGATAATAGGGAGTATGAAATACCCATCGAATCCCTTCTTCTTTGGCCCAATCTTGTACCACCGTAGCGGGAAAGTGTGAACCGTTATCACTTTGGATTTCCTCGGGAAGGGGAAGTGTGCTGAACCACCCTTTTAGGCCTTTTACTGTGTTGTCCCCGGTAGCTGATTTGAAGCTGGTGGCCATAGTGAGGCCAGAGGTAATCTCCACTCCTACCAGGACATATCTTTTTTCACCTGATGATCTCAACGGCCCAATATAATCAATCTGCCATGAATGCCACAATGTTTTCTTGTCCTGAATGTGTAAGGGAGGTGCCTTACTAGGATGATCTTTACTAAGACTTTACTAAGTCTTTACTAAGAACAGGCAGTTATTACTTGCTCGTACAGCTTAACTGATACAGGCCACCCCCGGGCTAGACCTTCCTGATATAGGTCAGCACGGCCTGTGTGGCCACGCTTAACATGTAACTATTCGAGTAAGCGTTCCCATTCCTGACCATCATCTACAATATCAATTTGCTGCAGCCGCGTGAGGCTATCTACCTGTTGGTTGAACTGAGCAGTGATCGAGTTCGAACGATCATGGCCTTTTACCCAATCAATGTGCAATGCTCTCTGTCCTCCTGTTTCTAACAGTTGCTTCCAACTATCCGTCTCCCAAATTGGGACTCTGTTCACCTGCCAATCATTGGTTGCCCAGTGACCTATCCATTCAGTGGCTCCTTTAAAAACAGCATATGAGTCAATGTAAATGTAAGTAGCCCCATGTTGTGCAGCTAGTAGGACAGCTCTGAGTTCCCCTACTTGTGCACTACCTTCTCCTGTTTCAACTGCTCTTTCTCCCGTTGCTACTTCCAGTGCTACGGCCTTGTATTTCCACTTATTGTTCTCACAGTGAGATGACGCATCAGTAAACCACACTCCTGCAAGATCACTGCCTTCCTTCAGAGGAGGTGCTTCTTGGATCGGAGATGGTCTGTTTGGTGGTGATTGGAACAATAGGGCACCATCTATATCCTTCTGGAGCTTGGATACTTTAACACTGCCTTCAGAGATTGGCATGATTTCATTAATGCCTTCTAAATAAGCATACCACTTTCGAACTGTGGGTTTCTGAGCAATGCCGGCTGGTGGTGCTGTTCCTTTACGGACCACATCTAGGAGGCAGAAAGGTCCCCGAACGATCACACTCTGTTCCCTCCTTATCTGCTCTGCTCGTTGCAATGCTTGCACTAGGGACAGTTCTCAAGGTCTGAATATCTGCTCTCAGTATCATTAAAGGAGTGAGAGCTAAATTCTAATGGTCTCTCCGGTCCCGCTGGTCCCTTCTGCCATAAGTTACAATGAGAACCATGTTCACTGAATCCCCATTCTACATGGACAGGGCCAGTTGGATGTATAGGACCAAGTTGTTGGAATAACCTTAGCTCCTTTATTAGCAATTCCAGGGCATTAGTATGTTGTTCAGTCCACTCCCAGGATTTACCCTTTTTTAGCAAACAATAAAGGGGGCGAGCAATGATGGAAAAGCCAGGGATGTGTTTACGCCAATAACTTAAAGTTCCTAGAACTTGCTGTAACTCCTTCGCGCTGGAAGGATTCTGTCCCTGTTCTATTTTTTTCAGGGTATCCTGAGGGATGGAAGCAGCTCCCTTAATCCACCAGACCCCCATGAATTTAACTTCCTGTGCAGGTCCCTGACACTTTGAGTCTGGAATTTCCAGTCCTAAATCAAGTAATGTTTTTCAGATGTTTTCCATCATGTCTTTTACACTTTCCTGGTTCTCTCCCCCTATTAGGATGTCATCAATATATTGGTGTACCATACATCCCTGTGAAACAGGAATCTCTGATAGCACTTTAGCTAAAGCATTGTGAGCAATAGTGGGGGAATGCTTGTATCCTTGTGGGAGTCGGTTAAAGGTATATTGGACTCCTTTCCACGTGAATGCAAACTGCACTTTGTCCTGCTCAAGGAGGGGAATCATAAAAAACATGTCTTTAACATCTAAGGCAGCCATCCAAGGATGGGCAGCTCCTTGTATCATTGTCACAATTTCAGCGATATTCGGAACTGCGGTGGTCAGGGGTGCAGTGTTGGCGTTTAACTTTCGGTAATCTACTGTGAAATGCCATTGCCCTGTTGGTTTCTTTACTGGCCATACTGGTGAATTATAAGCCAAGTGTGTTCTCTTAATGATGCCTCTTTTTTCTAAATCTGATACCACCCTGTCTGCTCCTGCAAGTGCAGCTGCAGGCAGTGGATACTGCCAGACGTTGGTGATTTTAGAGGGAGGCAAAGGTATAGAAGTTTCTAATAAACCCAACTTCACTGTGTCTATTCCTTTTTCGCGTCCTGCAAAACTCCACACAGTTCCATCTGGAAATTTCCACATTCGTCCACACAACACGTCAAATCCTAGGAGGTTAGTACGCGAGGCACCCACTAACACTTCTGCCCTAGTCATTCGCTGTTCTCCTGGCAACCGGAGGTTAATTTTTGCGGTGGGGCATGTTTTTACCACACCGTCAATTCCTGTGAAGTTGACTCTGCGTCGGGTGGGATTTATACCTAGAAGTTGTGCCGTTTTATTAGTGATTGCAGGCATTTGGGCTCCGGTATCGATAGTAAAGTTTACTGACATCTTCCGGGGTCCGACAGGAATGACAATAACAGGCTCGGAGTCTTTATGAGAGAGCCATTGAATCGCTAGTACCTGCCGGATAGGGTGGCTCACTGCCCTCCCCGGGGATAGGAGTTTTTTGACTGGGGCTCTGACAAATCAATCAAGTTACGGTCCAGTGCAGAAGGCATGATTTTCTCAAGGCTTGTGGATTCTCTGGTGTCGTGGTTTGGCCTCAGATGGCAACAAAAAACCATGTGCCACTCGCTCGGGTCTTACCAATACGGGAAGGATCAGAAGAAAAAGGCAAAACTCTTGGGTTGAGACAAAGACAGTTTAACAGAACAGCAGAGGGAACAAGAAAAACAGCAACAATAACGCGGATAGAGGAATATACAAACACGATTACGGAACCGCCGCTCCCCGCCGCTCGCTGACCGGACCCGGCACGCCCCAGCCCGCTGCAAGCAGCGACTTCCTGCCCCCTCCCCTGGCAGCTCAGGGTGGGCATGGCTCACATGGCATGGAATACTTCACCCTATCCCCGCCGGAACCAGGACATCTGGTTAGACTTTTTCCCCATCCGAATTATTCTTTCTAGTTAGGGATTGGACCAGCGTATGGAGATCTCCCGTATGGACACTGTGCAAGAATTGTTGGGGCACCCCTAATTCTAGGGCTTTACGCCACAACTTGTTTCGGTCCTTATCAGGCTTATACCTTCCCTCTGATTTAGGGTTTTGAGTATGCGTTCAGACTTGGCGAACTTTCTGGGGGTGTTCGGAGGATTTTTCACTAGTTAGGTTGGCCCAGCCCATTCGGCACCCGTATTGGTCTATTTCCTGTACATATTCATTCCAGGTGAGCATTTAGTGATGACGGCCCCGCCCATGAGCACCCCGAGCATCTCGTATGCGATCTTCAGTGCTAACAGCGAATGGTTTCAGGCAATCGGGAAGACCATGGATTAGAGGGGCTAATCGATCGGGGTCGATAGGGGCTGACATTGGGGATTTCCGAAATTCCTCTCTGTCATACATGCCTTGCAGGCAAGCTGCTTTCTGTACTGCCGCAAACAAATTAGCCTGTAGCTCTAATCTCTAACGGCTCCCCCCTCTCTCGCGGATCCATACCACCGGCCCAATAGGCTGCTCGAGCGGTTAGGGAATAATTATGATCCCCGGGCACAGTAGTTAAAAACACTCCTGGTCCCCAAGAGTCTCCTGCTTCTTCCTCACTCAACATAATTCTATCTCCCCCTTCAGAAGAAACTCGCCACACATACTCAACAGCTGACTCTTCTGGCCGCCTCGAATATTTTTCCCTTCTTTTCACTAACTCGCTTGGTGTCCACAGAACAGTACGCACAGTGGTGTGGACTTCATCATCATCATCAACCACGGTTTCAGTTTTAACCAGAGGATGTAAAGGAAAGACTTGGGATTTCAAAGTAAAAGTCCTTTCCTCCTCATCTTCTTCCTCCTCCCCACTGTCAGACCAAAGATCTCCAGTCTGGGTTCCGGAATTTGGATGACACATTAACTTATGAATTTGTTGGACCTGGGTCGAGGGCTGCATTTTGTCTAAGAGCCCAGTCACCCTTTCCAATAACATTTTAAGTTGGAGATTTTCACCTTTAAGTTGGAGATTTTCATTCCCGAGTCGAGCATTCCTGTTTCCTAAACATTCATTCTCACTCACAAGCTTATCAACTTGCATTCTTAATTTTTCTCCTGTCTCCTTCTGAAAAGCTAATGATGACTTCAACACCTCATTCTCCGATTTCAGAGTTGCATATTCTACAGCAGAAATCAGACTAGGAGCAGGGGTTTCCCTAGCTTCTTGTTGTGCACAAGATAAACAGGTGCCTAACACTGCACAAATCACACCCTTACCTTTTCCCGCTCTGAGCTTTAGTGAAGCCCAACACTCTTCAATATGTTCCACGACTTTCTCTTCATCCTTCCAGAATTTTTGGGCCCACTCCTTCCCAGCCTGGGAAGGGGCACAATCATATTTTTGCAGCAGTTTATCCATGGCAATCCTGCTGACTACGCCAAATTTCTGTTGCGTGAAAGGGGACAAAGTGGTTTTGGCAGAAAATAAACCCCCTTGCGTTCTAACACTCCCCACCGAGGTGGGAGGATAGGTGCGGCTAGGTTTAAATTCTGAGTGATGCCCAATTCAGCACTATCAGTCCAGTCGCGTTTAATATGTATTAAACTATTACAATTTGGATACACTAATAGTGGACTGCACCTTCAGTCTAGTCGTGCTCATGAACTAGCACGGCCACTCTCGAGTCTTTGGTCACGTTCAGTGAGAAACCGAGACGACTAGCTACTTAGTGCAGTTTATTTAAACAACAGATATATAGGTTCTTAGGATTGCCGGTGATAAATACACTGTCTGCAAAGCACATGCAAATAAAGGTATTGTTAAATATACAAAACGCACGACAAAGTTATAAATGATACAGCCTGGCTATAAATGTAGGAAAGAGATTCTCTAGAGAAATTTCTAAGTTTCCCGAGGAAGCACTCAGTATAGTCTTAAGTCTTACCCAGCGGTGTCCCTATGGGGGGGGGGAAGAAAGGCTCAGCCCGTTGACTGATCCTGGAAGTCAGTGATGGAGTTCTCCTCGACTTGTTCGCGATGGTGTCTTCCCTGATATCCCCCCCTCTCTCGGGCTATTTTTATACTATTTTTGTTATCTTCAAGGTAGAGTTTGAGTGACTTTAGTCATACATACTTTTATTATGATTGGTGTGAAATTCTCTCACTTCACATTTAAAGGTATAGTTTACGAGAAATTCAGGGCGCAGACTCGAGAAGGAGTGGTCGCACCTTGGAGGCAGGTAGCCTTTGGGATGGAGGTGTGTTTTGGTATTATAATGACATTATAATGAGCAAAGTTCGCACAAAAGACAGCATTTCATCAAAATTTGACAAAATGTTGTCTCAGGGTAGCGAGTAGGCAGCTTATCTGTTCCACAGTAAGCTAGTTAGGCAGCTTATCTGTTTCATGGTACCATCTCGTTCCTGTATCTGCATAAGACAAGGCCACGGAATAATTCCCTTCCGTCCCGTACCTCATGTAGCTTCACAAGCATCCTTGTACAGGGAACCGCGGATGTTGCATTCTTCACATGCTAGCCGCAGCTGTTTTCTACCTCAGAAGCCTCTTGATTTTATACTTTTCCTTAATGTGTGAACAATGCCGTACTTTTGTATTCTTGGCCAATTTAGTAATTATTCCAGAAAGTGCAGCAGGCCTTATTATTCAGTACCCATTGCAAACAGGATGTGATATGGTAAGACAAGGATTAATGCGCGAGTGGAATAAAAACAGGTTGCTAAACAAGTTATAAAAGCTTTCCAGGTTGTTGAAAACCTGGATAAAAGTACAAAATTCCAGTGGAAAATAGGAGTGGAAGAAGATTTCAGGAAAGCATTAAAACCATTAACTGAGGAAGTTAAATGAAAAATGGTAAATAAATAGACTGATATATTGCTTTACTGATCTGATGTATTGATCACATACTTTTCTGTATAATTTCAGAGAACAGAAAACAACTAGAAACACACACAGACCATGGAATTTCTAGGGCAGAAAAAATATTCTCCCCCTATTGGGACTGCAATGTTGTCAATAGCAGAAGGAATTCTGACATTGATTCTAAATGAAATTTTGAAAATAAAGCAAAACAAAAATAGAAAACCTGCTCAAAACACCCATTTAGGATGATACTATTTTAAAGGAATGCCTAAATGCTAGGAAGGCAGCACCACCAGTGCTAGACAACCCATTTCCATGTAAAGCCTTAAGAAGTGGCGTAGTAGGAGGGAGCATGGAAAGAGCTAAGCTGTCAGATAGAAGAGGCCCTGGAAGACCATTTCAGCTTGGGCAGCATTAAGCTAACGTTTGGCTGTCTTAAGTCATGTGCTAAGTGCAGAATGGCTCTTCCCAGCTTCCTGATTGGAAAATTGCCTTTACTACTTCCTTAACTCTGCCAAGCGGAGCTATATCACACTTGGTGATATAACTTCAAATTTTGAAGTTAAAATTATAGATGAAGAACGTGGTGCTTTAGGAATGGTAGGGTTATGTGTGGTTATTGTACTTTTAAGATCTGGAACATTTTGTGTGGCAGACCTCAAAAGACATGTCAGTTGGCAATCAGTTGCAGCTGGAACAGGATTGGAGACTAAACCCAAGATTAAAGTGAGGACAGACATAGTTTGTAAATAACTACTGTGAAAATTCAATTAATTTTTGCTATTACTTTATTTTTCTTCTTGTTAGTTTGATTCTATTAAAGTTAATGCAGAGGGCATATCTGAATCATTGGATATGTGGAGTCACATCGTTTTCTAATCCAAAAGAGGATTCATTTGACTGTAGATCCTGGCCTGGAGCTTAAATGGAATAAAAATCACTGTTAAGAGTGATACCCATAGCCAACTGTGACAAGCTCAATAAAGCATGGCAAAAAGGGTAACAAAAGGACAATTTCCATCTCAGTGCATGATGTACTGTATCTTGTTTCCAGACTAAGAGAGTCGGTGCTTGAGTACGTCAAAGTTACAGCCTTGTTAGGGACAGATCATTAACTTCTTACTGTGAGGTTTGTATTTACTTTATTGCCCATCAAGGAAGTGGATCAGTTTTAATGGTTTACTTTCAGATATTAATGGAGCCAAATGGTTTTGAGACTGCTGTTTAGTCAGTGGCAGCTTACTGGGACATTATCAAAATTATCCTACAGAGTACATGTGATAAACTCCAAATGCCAGCTTCTAGTAGTGCTGCACATATTGGTGAATATATAGCATGTGAGGAAAGAAAGGAATTAAACAGAGCCCTCAGCAAAAATAATGATCTAAACGACACTAATTGTGACAATGAATTTTAGAGAAGTTAAGGTCACGGCTATGATAAAAGCAAAGAAAAGCTTTTTTTCCAGTTGTGATGAGCTGCTTTATTTTTATGAGCAGAAAAGGAGTATCTCATTATTATCCCAATTCTTTCAATTTTTTCTTTTATAACGAAATATATTTATAAAAAGCACTTAGCGATAAAACATTTTTATTTCAAGATCTGCTACAGCACCAGACATTTAGACTACAAAGATGTTGTTAGGATACTGTGAGGATATGTAGGGAGAAAATTAGAAGGGCCAAAGCCCAACTAGAACTTAACCCGGCTTTGGATGTTAAGAACAATAAGAAAAGTTTCTATAAATACATTAGTAATAAAAGGAGGACTGAGGAGAGAGAATCTCTGTCCTTTATTAGATGAGGGCGGGAACACGGTGACAAAGGATGAGGAAAAGGCTGAGGTACTTAATGCCTTCTTTGCCTCAGACTTTAGTAGTACAATCAGTTGTTTCCTGAGTACCCGGATGTTGTGGTTTTGGCCAAATTGGCCAATGGCCGGGGACAGATGCTCCCCCACAGCCCCTTGTGCATGGAGAGGAGAAGGAGAGATAAAGAGATTTATGAGTTTAGAAGAAACTAAACTAATGAAATATTAATAATAAAATAAAAAGGAAAATAATAAAATAGATATAGTATATACAAAACTGTATTAAGCTCCCAGGATGATGTCACCGGCAGGCACTGGGGAAGTCCCAGGCTGGAGTCAGCGACGAGTGGGAACTGGATTCCAGATCTGGAGTCAGGAACACACAGATCGGGATCAAAGGTAGATGAATAGGCAGGGTCCTCCTCAGATGTTGGCCACTGAAGGAAGAGAGCTGACCCTTTGATCCCTCAGCTTTTATACTGAGCATGGGGCAGATGGGATGGAATACCCCTGTTGGTCAATTTTGGGTCACCTGTCCACTCCTCCCTGCAGGTGGGACCCCTCTATGCCCCTCCGCTTCCAACCCTCCAATGGGGCAAATAACGAAATTAGCTGACCTTGGTTGTTATAGCAATAAGTATAAGCAAGAGCCTCTGTGCATACCATTCCTTGGCACAAACTGTCTTATCATTCTGAACGAACTGCTCTAGACACAACGCGCTGTTAATTTCAGAGAGTTAGAAGAGGCCTAGCTAAGAAAATAAAATTACTGAGGAGAAAGTTGGTTCTGTTTTACCTCAAACCAGGACACCAGACCCCTGAGCTAGTAGATGGGGGGGGGGAGCAGAATGAAGCCCTTGTAATCCAAAGGGAGATAGTGAGGGACCTGCTCTAGCACCTAGACAATACACAAGTCTATGGGGCTGGATGGGATCCACCCAAGGCTACTGAGGGAGCCGGCAGAAGTGCTCACCAAGCCACTTTCCATCATTTACCAGCAGTCCTGGCTAACTGGGGAGGTCCCAGTTGACTGACGTCTAGCAAATGTGACGCGCATCCACAAGAAGGGCCAGAAGGAGGATCTCGGGAACTACAGCCCTGTCAGTCTGACTTCGGTGCCTGGGAAGGTTATGGAACAGATCATCCTGAGTGCCATTATGCGGCACATGAAGAATAACCAGGCGATCAAGCCCAGTCAGCATGGGTTCATGAAAGGCAGGTCATGCTTGACTAACCTGATCTCCTTCTATGACAACGTGACCCGCTTAGTGGATGAGGGAAAGGCTGTGGATGTTGTTTACCTGGACTTTAGTAAAGCCTTTGATACGGTTTCCCACAGCATTCTCCTGGAGAAACTGGTTGCTCATGGCTTTGATGGGAGTACTCTTTGCTGGGTTAAAAGCTGGCTGGAGGGCCAGGCCCAAAGACTTGTGGTGAATGGAGTTAAATCCAGTTGGCGGCCGGTCACCAGTGGTGCTCCCCAGGGCTCAATACTGGGGCCCGTTCTGTTTAATATCTTTATCGATGATCTGGAGGAGGGGATCGCATGCACCCTCAGTAAGTTTGCAGACAACACCAAGTTAGGTGGGAGTGTTGATCTGCTTGAGGGTAGAAAGGCTTTGCAGAGGGATCTGGACAGGCTGGATCAATGGGCCAAGGACAATGCTATGACATTCAAGAAGGTCAAGTGCCGGGTCCTGCATTTCGGTCACAACAATCCCATGCAGCGCTACATGCTTGGGGAGGAGTGGCTGGAGAGCTGCCTGGCAGAAAAGGACCTGGGGGTGTTGACCGACTGCCAGCTGAATATGAGCCAGCAGTGTGCCCAGGTGGCCAAGAAGGCCAACAGCATCCTGGCCTGTATCAGGAACAGTGTGGTGAGTAGGACTAGGGAAGTGATCATCCCCCTGTACTCGGCACTGGTGAGGCCCCACCTCGAATACTGTGTCCAGTTTTGGGCCCCTCACTACAAGAAAGACATTGAGGTGCTGGAGTGGGTCCAGAGAAGGGCAACAAAGCTGGTGAGGGGTCTGGAGAACAAGTCTTATGAGGAGCGGCTGAGGGAGCTGGGATTGTTTAGCCTAGAGAAAAGGAGGCTGAGGGGAGACCTTATCGCTCTCTACAACTACCTGAAAGGAGGTTGTACAGAGGTGTGACTCGGTCTCTTCTCCCAAGTAACAGGTGATAGGACAAGGAGAAATGGCCTCAAGTTGTGCCAGGGGAGGTTTAGACTGGATATTAGGAAAAAATTTCTTCACAGAAAGGGTTATTAAGCATTGGAACAGGCTGCCCAGGGAAGTGGTTGAGTCGTCATCCATGGAGATATTTAGAAGACGGGTAGACATAGTGCGATATAGCGATATGGTTTAGTGATGGTTTTTGTCAGTGTTAGGTTGATGGTTGGACTAGATGATCTGAACGGTCCCTAACAACCTAAGCAATTTGGAGATCATCTAGTCCAATCCCCCTGCCAAAGCAGGTTCACCCAGAGCAGGCTGGACAGGAAAGCATCCAGGCAGGTTTTGAATGTCTCCAGAGAAGGAGACTCCACCACCTCTCTGGGCAGCCTGTTCCAGTGCTCTGCCACCCTCAAAGTAAAGAAGTTTCTCCTCATGTTGAGATGGGACTTCCTGTGTTCCAGCTTGTGTCCGTTGCCCCTTGTCCTGTCACCAGGCACCAATGAGAAGAGTTTGACACCATCCTCTTGACACCCACCCTTTATAAGCACTGATAAGATCCCCCCTCAGTCTTCTCTTCTCCAGGCTAAACAGACCCAGGTCTCTCAACCTTTCTTCATAAGAGAGGTGCTCCATTCCCTTGATCATGTTTGTAGCCCTCCACTGGACTCTCTCCAGCAGTTCCCTGTCCTTCTTGAACCGGGGAGCCCAGAACTGGACACAGTACTCCAGGTGCGGCCTCATCAGGGCAGAGTAGAGGGGGAGGATGACCTCCCTCGACCTGCTGGCCACAGTCTTTTTAATGCACCCCAGGATGCCATTGGCCTTCTTGGCCACAAGGGCACATTGCTGTCCACCAGGACTCCCAGGTCCCTCTCTACAGAGCTGCTTTCCAGCAGGTCAGCCCCTAACCCGTACTGGTGCATGGGGTTATTCCTCCCTAGGTGCAGGATCCTACACTTGTCCTTATTGAATTTCATTACGTTCCTCTCTTCCCAACTCTCCAGCCTGTCTAGGTCTCCCTGAATGGCAGCACAGCCTTCTGGTGTGTCAGCCACTCCTCCCAGTTTTGTATCATCAGCAAACTTGTTGAGGGTACACTCTGTCCCCTCATCCAGGTCACTGATGAATATATTGAACAAGACCGGACCCAGTACTGAGCCCTGGGGAACACCACTAGTTACAGGCCTCCAACTAGACTCTGTGCCACTGATCACAACCCTCTGAGCTCTGCCATTCAGCCAGTTCTCAATCCACCTCACTGTCTGCTCATCTAACCCACACTTCCTAAGCTTCCCTATGAGGATGTTATGGGAGACAGTGTCAAAAGCCTTGCTGAAGTCAAGGTAGACAACGTCCACTGCCCTCCTCTCATCCACCCAGCCAGTCATTCCATCATAGAAGGCTATCAGATTGGTCAAGCATGGTTTCCTCTCGGTGAATCCATGCTGACCACTCCCTATGACCTTCTCTTCCTCTGCATGCTTAGAGATGACATCCAGAAAGAGCTGTTCCATCATCTTTCCAGGGATGGAGGTGAGGCTGACTGGTCTGTAGTTTCCCAGGTCCTCCTTCTTGCCCTTTTTGAGGACTGGAGCGACACTGGCTTTCCTCCAGTCCTCAGGCACCTCTCCTGTTCTCCATGACCTTTCAGAGATGACGGAGAGTGGCTTCTCAATAACATCGGACAGCTCTGTCAGCACTCGCGAGTGCATCCCATCAGGGTCCATGGATTTGTGGGTGTTGAGTTTGGCTAAATGATGTTTAACCTGATCCTCCTCAACTGAGGGAGAGTCTTCCTTACTCCAGGCTCTCTCTCCTACCTCCAGAGTCTGGGACTCCTGAGGGCCAGCCTTAGCAGTAAAGACTGAAGCAAAGAAGGCATTCAGTAACTCCGCCTTGTCTGCACCCTCCGTCACCAGGGCACCCACCTCATTCAGTAGTGGGCCCACATTTTCACTAGTCTTCCTTTTACTGCTGATGTACTTGAAGAAGTCCTTCTTATTGTCCTTGACATCCCTTGCCAGGTTTAATTCCAAGGAGGCCTAGCCTTCCTCATTGCATCCCTGCATACTCTGACAATGCTTATATACGCCTCCCAAATGGTCAGTCCCTTTTTCCACATTCTATAAATTTCCTTCTTCCATCTGAGTTTTTCCAGAAGTTCCCTGCTCATCCATGCAAGTTTCCTGCCTCCTTTGCCTGATTTCTTACTCCTAGGGATGCACCGATCTTGAACTTGGTGGAAGTGGTGCTTAAATATTAACCAGCTCTCTTGCACCCCCCCTACCTTCTAGAGCCTTAGCCCATGGGATTCCTCCAAGTAGGTTTTGAAGAGGCCAAAGTCATCTCTCCTGAAGTTCAGGGTTGTAATCCTACTTTTTGCCCTGCTTCTTCCACACAGGATCCTGAACTCCACCATCTCATGGTCACTGCAGCCGAGGCTACCTTCACATCCCCAACCAGACCATCTTTGTTTGTCAGTACAAGGTCTAGCAGAGCACCTCTCCTTGTTGGTTCCTCCACCACCTGTGTCAAGAAGTTATCATCAATGCTCTGCAGAAATTTCTGGGACTGTGTGTGCCTGGTTGTGTTGTCTTTCCAGCAAATGTTAGGGTAGTTGAAGTCCCCCATGAGGTTATACAATTTCATTACCAGTCCTTAACAATTTCATTGTACATGATCGCTGTGAGAAGACGAAGGGTAAGCATGGAGATGATCTGATTGTCAGATGAGAGAGGCTGAGGTAGATGTAGGAAAAGGGCTTTAGCCATTTTTCCACACAACATGCCTATTCTATCATGACTCCAGCTGCCGCTCCAGAAGTGTGTGTCTTGCACAGATGTGGCACCACATCTGCTAGCCTTGTATGAATAACCTGGTGTCATGGTGTCAGCTGGGATAGAATTGACTTTCTTACTAGCAGCTGATATAGGGCTATCTTTTGGATTTGGGATGAGAATAGTGTTGATAGCATACTGGTGATTTTGGTTGTTGCTAAGCAGTCAAGGCCTTTTCTGCTCCTCATACTGCCCTGCCAGAGAGTAGGCTGGGAGTGCACAAAAATTTGGGAGGAGACACAGCCAGGACAGCTGACCCCAACTGACCAAAGGGATATTCCATACCATATGATGTCATGCTCAGCATATAAAGCTTGGGGAAGAAGAAGGAAGGGGGAGGCTGTTTGGAGTTATGCCCTTTTGTCTTCCCAAATAACTGTTATGCCCTTTTGTCTTCCCAAATAACTGTTACACATGATGGAGCCCTGCTTTCCTGGAGATGGCTGAACACCTGCCTGCCGATGGGAAGTAGTAAATGAATTCCTTGTTTTGTTTTGATTTGCTTGCATGCATGGATTTTGCTTTACTAATGTCCTGGTTTGAGGTAAAACAGAAGCAATTTTCTTTTCAGTAATTTTACTTTTCAGTTAAATCTCTTCTAACTAACTGAACTCTCTGAAATTAACAGCATATTCTTCAGACAGTGTCTGCTTCTAGAGTGATAAGACCTATGTCTATAGTGAATACCAAGGAATGGTATGCAGAGAGGCTCTTGCTTATACTTATTGCTATAACAACCAAGGGCAGCTAATTTCGTTATTTGCCCCGTTAGAGGGTCGGAAGCGGAAAAGCGTAGAGGGGTCCCAGCTGCAGGGAGGAGCGGACAGGACAGGTGACCCAAAATTGACCAACATGGTATTCCATCCCATCTGCCCCATGCTCAGTATAAAAGCTGAGGGATCAAAGGGGTCAGTCTCCTTTCTTCAATGGCCGACATCCGAGGAGGACCCTGTCTGTTCATCAGCCTTTGATCCCGATCTGTGTGTTCCTGACTCCAGATCTGGAATCCAGTTCCCATCTGTCGCTGAGTCCAGCCTGGGACTTTCCCAGTGCCTGCTGGTGACGTGATCATCATCCTGGGAGCTTGATATGGTTTTGTATACACTGTATCTATTTCAATATTTCCTTTTAATTATTTTATTAATATTTCATTAAATTAGTTTAGTTTCTTCTAAACTCATAAATCTCTTTATCTCTTTCCCTCTTGTCTTTGGAGAAAGAGGTGGTGGAGAGCATCTGTTGATCGTCTCAGTGGCCAGTCCAGACCAAACCACAACAGATTTATTGGTGTCCACCTTGGGGCACGAGTGGGGCTCAACCAGAGCTCTGATAGATTGTCTGAATAATTTGAATTCCAGCTTGCTCAGGGAGAACAGACAGCTCACATCATGTCGTTCTTGAGCGAAATGTTATATCGTGCCTTTAGAGAGCTTTGTTTGAAGTTAATTGATTTAATGCTGCTTAACCTGCTGAATATGTTACATGGTTTATTTGCTCTTTGTGTTTGTATGCAGTGGTTTAAACATGCTATTTTGGTGTGGTTTAGCATTCAGATGTATAACATGATTACTTGGATAATGATTCTACATGCATTTCTTGGGCATCACGTGATGGATTCTATTACTAATTACACTTTCGGTTTTACCTGGGGAAGGTTTACTTCGCCCTTTAAGGATTATGCCAAAGTGACACCATCAGAGCTAGGGAATGGAAACCTTTTGGGCTGTTTTGAAAAGGAATGTTACTTTCATAAAAATCATGATTTTGTTGCTGGTTCTCCTGAATGCGTTGCAGGGGTGTTTTTTTGTTAAACATCGGTGCAGGAGTGGGTATTGTGTGATATGTACTGCTGCTACTCAAATCCCATGGGCAACTCGACAGCCTGTACCGGCAAAAGCCACTCCCCTGCCCGTACAGGCACAAGCCACTCTGCTGCTCCTTAAGACACCAGTCACCCCCCGACCTGCACTGGCACAGGCCACGCCCTCACCCACACTGGCCAAAGCCACTCAGCAGCCTGCGTTAAAAGCCACTCTGCCGCCTGCACCAGCACCAGCCACCCACCCCCCCCCCCGTTCCGGCACTGGCCGCGCCCCCGCCTGCACCGGCACAAGTCACTCCTGCACCGGTAAAAGCCACTCTGCCGTCCGTTAGGACACTAGCCACCCTGCAACCTGCACCTGCACAAGCCACGCACCGGCACAAGCCACGCACCGGCCTGTATCAGCATCAGCCACTCAGCAGCCTGTGGTAAAAGTTACTTTGTTGCCTGCACTGGCATCAGCCACCCTCCCAACCTGTCTCACAAGCCCCTCCCCGACCTGTACCAGCACAAACCACTCCAGCCTTGACAATGAGCACCATCACTACTCCAGGTGCTTTGACAACAAGTACCGCTGCTACTCCAACTCCATCAGTACCGGCACAAGTTGCCCCGGTGACCAGGAAACAGAAAAAGAGGTCAGCTCATTCTCCTGCCCCTTATGAAAAAGACCAGATCAAGCCAGGTAGCATAGGAGAGAGTTCTTCTGATGAAGATCCAGGAGAGGGTCCTTCTAAATCAGACAAAGGAAAGGGTCCTTCTAAAGTAGATCCAGGAAAGGGTTCTTCTCAAGCAGATCAGCGAGAGAGTCCTTCTCGGGCAGCGTCAGCGCAGGCAGAGGAATCAGACACAGAGGTAATTGTTCAGTCCTTCTCTATGAAGGACTTGTGAAATATGAGAAAGGACTTTGGCCATTGTGAAGGTGAGACACTTATTACCTGGTTGCTCCAATGCTGGGATAATGGGGCCAATACCATAGTCTTAGACAGTAAAGAAGCCAGGCAGCTGTGAAACCTGGCCAGAGACAGAGGTATCGACAAGGCGCTTGGGAGAAAGCCACAAACTCAGCCTCTGGAGGTGACTTTTGTCAGCCGTAAGGTGCAGGTATGCCTTTAAGGATGATATGGAATGCTGTCCAAGCAAATGGACCAGCATGGAAAAAGGTATTAAGTACCTGAGAGAATTGGCTGTGCAAGAGGTGATTTATGGTGACTGGCAAGTAAATGTAGACCCTGATGAAATGCCATGCAAATGATCTTTGCTGAGGAAGTTTGTGCAGAGTGCACAATCAATGTGTTCCCACAAATTGTCAACAATGGTCTGGGGAGGATCTGATGCCGATACACCAACTGTAAATGAAGTGGATAAAAAAGTACAACAGCACGAAGACAGTCTCTCTCTCGTCCCCTTACTGTGGCAGCCGTGGAAAAACTGTGTGAGAAAACTGAGAAAATGATTGAGAAAACTGAGAAAATGATTGAGAAAACCAAGAAAATTATTGAGAAAATGACCAAGACAATAGCTGAGCAAAACAAAAAAATGACTGAGAAAATGGCTAAGAAAAATGACAAACTGTTTGATAAATTGTTTGAAAACTGTCTGGGATGGAGGAAGAATCCCACTCTTCCCCTGAACAGATCCACATTGCAGCCATTAAGAAAAGATGCCCTCCTACAAGACCGGCTCAAGAGAAACAGGATCCGCTCCGAGATTTCCTGTGGCTTTGCCTCTGCAACAACGGAGAGGACATGAGTAAGTGGGATAAAAACCTACCCCAGCCCTATAGGCATGAGTGCTTGAGTTGCAAGGTAAAGCAGATAGAAGAAAGAATTCTTCCAGGAAGATGGCTGCTCCGGTCCATGGTAAGTGGTCCTCTGGTCCAGATAGGAACTCATCTGCTAATTGTAGATGTTGTCCTCAACATTAGAGGGGCCCTGCCTCCAGCCAGGAGGAGGAGAGGGACAGCAGAGTTTATTGGACTGTGTGGATTCGATGGTCTGGCACATTAGAGCCACAAAAATATACAGCCCTTGTGGACACTGGTGCACAGTGCACCCTATTGCCATCGAATCATAAAGGAACAGAATCTGTTACTATTTCTGGAGTGACAGGTGGGTCTCAAGAACTGACTGTACTGGATGCTGAAGTGAGCCTGAATGGGAATAAATGGGAGAAGCACCCCATTGTGATTGGCCCAGATGCTCCGTGCATCCTTGGCATAGACTACCTCAAGAAAGGGTATTTCAGAGACCCAAAAGGGTATCGGTGGGCTTTTAGTATAGCAACTGTAGAGACTGAGGACATTACACAGCTGTCTAACTGGTATTTCAGATGACTCTTCTGTGGTGGGATGCTGAGGGTTAAAGAACAGCAGGTGTCAATTGCTACTGCCACAGTGCATCGATGACAGTATCGCACCAATCAAGACTCTCTGATTCCCATCCAGAACCTGATTCATTGGCTTGAGACCCAAAGAGTGATCAGCAAGACTTGCTCACCCTTTAACAGCCCTATATGGCCAGTGTGAAAGTCTGACAGAGACTGGAGATTAACAGTAGACTATCGTGGCCTGAATGAAGTCACACCACCACTGAGTGCTGCTGTGCCAGACATGCTAGAACTGCAGTATGAACTGGAGTCAAAGGCAGCCAAGTGGTATGCTACAACTGACATTGCTAATGCCTTTTTCTCTATTCCTTTAGCAGCAGAGTGCAGGCCAGTTTGCTTTCCCATGGAGAGGCATCCAGTACACCTGGAATCGACTGCCCCAGGGGTGGAAACACAGCCCTACTAATTGCCATTGACTGATCCAGACTGTGCTGGAGAAGGCTGGAGCTCCAGAACACCTGCAATACAGTGATGACATCATTGTGTGGGGTAATACAGCAGAAGAAGTTTTCAAGAAAGGTAAGAAAATAATCAAGATTCTTTTGAAAGCAGGTTTTGCTGTAAAAAGAGGTAAGGTAGAGGGACCTACACAAGGCATCCAGTTCCTGGGAATTAAGTCGCAAGATGGATGTCACCAGATCCCAATGGATGTGATTAACAAAATAACTGCTATGTCACTGTGGAATAATTACTAAATTGGCTAAAAATACAAAAGTACAGCATTGTTCACACATTAAGGAAAAGTATAAAATCAAGAGGCTTCTGAGGTAGAAAACAGCCGCAGCTGGCATGAAGAATACAACATCCACAGTTCCCTGATAAGGATGCTTGTGAAGCTACATGAGGTACGGGGTGGGATGCAATTATTCTGCGGCTTTACCTTATGATGTATAGCAGATACGGGAACGGGACGATACCATGAAACAGATAAGCTGCCAATTAGCTGCCTGCTCAATACTCGGAGCCAACATTTTGTCAAATGTTGATGAAATGCTGTCCTTTGTGTGAACTTTGCTCATTATAATGTCATTATAATGCCAAAACACACCTCCATTCCAAAGGCTACCCACCTCCAAGGTGCGATCACTCCTTCTTGAGTCTGCGCCCTGAATTTCTCATAAACTATACCTTTAAATGTGAAGTGAGAGAATTTCACGCCAATCATAATTAAAGTATTTATGACTAAAGTCACTCAAACTCCACTTTGAAGATAACAAATAGTATAAAAGTAGCCCGAGAGAGGGGGGATACCCACGAAGAACTTGATCACTGACTTCCGGGATCAGTCGATGGGCTGAGCCTTTCTTCCCCCCCCCCATAGGGACACCGCTGGGTAAGATTTAGATTATACCGAGTGCTTCCTCGGGAAGCTTAGAAATTTCTCTAGAGAATCTCTTTCCTGCATTTATAGCCAGGCTGTATCATTTATAACATTGTCACGTGTTTTGTATATGTAACAATACTTTCATTTGCACGTGCTTTGCAGACAGTGTATTTATCACCGGCAATCCTAAGAACCTATATATCTGTTGTTTAAATAAACTGCACTAAGTAGCTAGTCGTCTCGATTTCTCACTGAGTGCGACCAAAGACTCGAGAGTGACCGTGCTAGTTCATGAGCATGACTAGACTGAAGGTGCAGTCCACTATTAGTGTATCCAAATCGTAATAGTTTAATACATATTAAACGCAACTGGACTGATAGTGCTGAATTGGGCATCACTCAGAATTTAAACCTAGCCACATCTAGCCTCCCACCTCGGTGGGGAGTGTTAGAACGCAAGGGGGTTTATTTTCTGCCAAAATCGCTTTACCCGTTTCACGCAACAGTCACCACCTACCAACAGAAAGGAAACACAAGCCTTTTTAGGTGTTGTTTCTGGAGAATGCATATTCCAGGTTATAGTCAGATTGTGAAACTTCTTTATGAAGTGACTTGAAAGAAAAATGAGTTTATGTGGGGTCCCGAACAATGACAAGCCTTTAAGCAAATTAAAGAAGAAATTGTGCATGCAGGAGCCCTTGGTCCAGTCCAAACAGATCGGGATATTAGAAATGTGTTCTACGCCACAGCCGGGAACAATGGGCCTACCTGGAGCCTATGGCAGAAAGCACCAGGGGAGGTGCATTCTCGAGGTCAACCCCTAGGATTGTGGAGTCGAGGATACAAACGCTCCAAGGCCAACTATATTGCAACTGAGAAAGAAATCTTGGCAGCATATGAAGGAGTTAGAGCTGCTTCAGAGGTAATTGGTACTGAAGCACAACTCCTCCTGGCACTCCGATTACCAGTCCTGGGCTGGATGTTCAAGGGTAAAGTTCCTTCTACTCATCGTGCCACCAATGCTACCTGGAGGAAGTGGGTTGCCTTAATCACACAGCGAGCTCGAATAGGAAACCCAAATCGTCCAGGAATCATAGAAGTGATCACAAACTTGCCCGAAGGCAAAGACTTCCCAATGCCACCTGGGGAGGTGGTGACTCCTGCTGAGGAAGCCCCACCATATCATGAACTCTCAGATAATCATAGAATCATAGAATCATAGAACCATAGGGTTGGAAGGGACCTCAGGAGATCATCTAGTCCAACCCCCCTGCCAGAGCAGGGTCACCTAGAGCAGGTTACACAGGAACACGTCCAGGCGGGTTTTGAATGTCTCCAGAGATGGAGACTCCACCACCTCTCTGGGCAGCCTGTTCCAGTGCTCTGCCACCCTCAGGGTAAAGAAGTTCCATAATGAGAAACAGTATGCTCTGTTCATTGATGGGTCTTGTCGTATTGTAGGAAAACATCAAAGGTGGAAAGCTGCTGTGTGGAGTCCTACACGATGAGTCGCAGAAGCGGCTGAAGGAGAAGGTGAATCAAGTCAATTTGCTAGGTAAAAGCCATTCAGCTGGCCTTAGACATTGCTGAATGGGAAAAGTGGCCAATGATCTCTATACTGAGTCATGGATGGTGGCAAATGCCCTGTGGGGGTGGTTAAAGCAGTGGAAGCAGAGCAACTGGCAGCGCAGAGGTAAACCCATCTGGGCTGCTGAATTATGGCAAGATATTGCTGACCAGATAGGGAAACTAGTTGTAAAGGTACGTCATGTAGAGACTCACATACCCATGAGTCGAGCCACTGAGGAACATCAAAACAATCAGCAAGTGGATAAGGCTGCTAAGATTTTCCAGACAGATTTGGACTGGGAACATAAGGGTGAACTATATTTGAGCTCGGTGGGCCCATGACACTTCAGGTCATCAAGGAAGGGATGCAACATATAAATGGGCTCGTGACCGAGGCGTGGATTTAACTATGGATGCTATTGTGCAGGTTATCAATGATTGTGAAACATGCGCCGAAATCAAGCAAGCTAAAAGTTTGAAACCTTTGTGGTAGGGGGGATGATGGTTAAAATATAAGTATGGGGAGGCTTGGCAAATTGACTACATCACACTCCCTCAAACACGTCAGGGTAAGTGCTACATGCTTACAATGTTGGAAGCAAGCACTGGCTGGTTGGAAACCTATGCTATGCCCCATGCTACCACCCGGAATACCATCCTGGACCTTGAAAAGCAAGTCTTGTGGCGACATGGCACTCCATAAAGAATTGAGTCAGACAGTGGGACTCATTTTAAAACCAATCTTATCAGTAACTGGGCCAAAGAACGTGGCATTGAATTGGTATATCATATTTCCTATCGTGCACCAGCTTCTGGGAAAATTGAGCGATACAATGGACTGTTAAAAACCACCCTGAAAGCAATGGGTGGTGGAACTTTTAAAAATTGGGACAAGCATTTAGCACAAGCTACCTGGCTAGTTAACATCAGGAGATCCATCAATTGAGCTGGTCCTGCCTCAATCAGACCTTTTACAGACTGTAGAAGGGAATAAAGTCCCTGTGGTGCATGAAAGGAATATGTTGTGTAAAACTGTTTTGGTTTTTCCTACTTCACAGAATCACAGAATGATACGGGTTGGAAGGGACCTCTGGAGATTATCTAGTCCAACCACCCTGCCAAAGCAAGTTCACCTAGAGCAGGTTGCACAGGAATGCGTCCAGGTGGATTCTGAATGTCTCCAGAGATGGAGACTCCTCCATCTCTCTGGGCAGCCTGTTCCAGTGCTCTGTCACCCTCAAATTAAAGAAGTTCCTCATGTTGAGATGGAACTTCCTGTGTTCAAGTTTGTGCCCGTTACCTCTTGTCCTGTCACTGGGCACCGCTGAAAAGAGCCTGGCCCCATCCTCCTGACACCCACCCTTTAAGTATTTATAAGCGTTGATAAGATCCCCCCTCAGTCCTCTCTTCTCCAGACTAAAAAGACCCAAGTTCCTCAACCTTTCTTTGTAAGAGAGATGTTCTAGTCCCCTAATCATCTTGGTAGCCCTTTGCTGTACCCTCTCCAGCAGTTCCCTGTCCTTCTTGAACTGGGGAGCCCAGAACTGGACACAGTACTCCAGGTGCGGCCTCACCAGGGCAGAGTAGAGGGGGAGGATGACCTCCCTCGACCTGCTGGCCACAGTCTTTTTAATGCACCCCAGGATGCCATTGGCCACTTTCTTGGCCACAAGGGCACATTGCTGCCTCATGGTCATCCTGTTGTCCACCAGGACTCCCAGGTCTCTTTCCACAGAGCTGCTCTCCAGCAGGTCACCCCCTAACACTTGCCCTTGTTGAATTTCATAAGATTCCTCTCCGCCCAACTCTCCAGACTGTCTAGGTCTCTCTGTATGGCAGCACAGCCTTCTGGTGTGTCAGCCACTCCTCCCAGTTTTGTGTCATCAGCAAACTCGCTGAGGGTACGCTCTGTCCCCTCATCCAGGTCATTGATGAATATATTGAAGAGGACTGGACCCAGTACTGAGCCCTGGGGAACACCACTTGTCACTGACCTCCAACTAGACTCAGTGCCCCTAATCATGACCCTCTGAGCTCTATCTTTCAGCCAGTTTTCTATCCACTCCACTATCCATTCATCTATCCCACACTTCCTAAGCTTCCCTATGAGGATGCTGTGGGAGACAATGTCAAAAGCCTTGCTGAAGTCAAGGTAGACAACGTCCACTGCCCTCCCCTCATCTGTCCATCCAGTCATGCCATTGTAGCAGCCTATCAGATTAGTCAGATATGATTTCCTCTCGGTGAATCCATGCTGACCACTCCCTATGACCTTCTCTTCCTCTGCGTGCTTAGAGATGACATCCAGAAAGAGCTGTTCCATCATCTTTCCAGGGATGAAGGTAAGGTTGACCGGCCTGTAGTTCCCCGGGTCTTCCTTCTTGCCCTTTTTAAAGACTGGAGTGACACTGGCTTTCCTCCAGTCCTCAGGCACCTCGCCTGTTCTCCAGGACCTTTCAAAGAAGATGGAGAGTGGCCCAGCAATGACTTCTGCCAGCTCCCTCAGCACTCCCAGGTGCATCCCATCGGGACCCATGGACTTGTGGATATCCAATTGACTTAATTGATCTCTCACTTGATCCTCCCTAACCAAGGGAAAGTCTTCCTTCATACAGACTTTCCCTGTTACCTCCAGAATCTGGGACTCCTGAGGGCTGGCCTGAGCAGTAAAAACTGAAGCAAAGGCGGCATTCAGTAACTCCGCCTTCTTTGCATCCTCTGTCACCATGGCACCTGTCTCATTCAACACTGGGCCCACATTTTCTCTAGTTTTCCTTTTGCCTCCGATATACTTGAAGAAGCCCTTCCTGTTGTCCTTGACATCCCTTGCCAGGTTTAATTCCAAGGAGGCCTTGGCTTTCCTCGTTTCATCCCTGCATACTCTGACAGCATTCTTGTAATCTTCCCAAGTGGTCAGTCCGTCCTTCCACATGCTGTAAACTTCCTTCTTCCACTTGAGCTTTTTCAGAAGCTCCCTGCTCAACCATGCAGGTCTCCTGCTTCCCTTGCCTGATGTCTTGCTCTTAGGGATGCACCCATCCTGAGCTTGGAGAAAGTGGTATTTGAATACCAAGCAGCTCTCTTGAGCCCCCCTACCTTCCAGAGCCCTAGCCCACAGGATCTCTCCAAGCAGTTTCTTGAAGAGGCCAAAGTTAGCCCTCCTGAAGTCCAAGGTTGCAATCCTACTTGTTGTTTTGCGAATACTGCCCATGATCCTGAACTCTATCTTCTCATGATCACTACAGCCAAGGCTGCCCCCAACCTTCATGTCTTCCACCAGTCCCTCTGTGTTTGTCAGTACTAGGTCCAGGAGTGCTCCTCTCCTTGTTGGCTCCTGCACCACCTGTGTCAAAAAGTTATCATCAATACACTGGAGGAACCTCCTGGACTGTACATGCCTGGCTGTGTAGCCTTCCCAGCAGATATCAGGGTGATTGAAGTCCCCCATGAGAACCAAGGCCTGTGATTATGAGGCCACTTTCAGCTGTCTGTAGAAGGCCTCATCAGCTTCCCCATCCTGATCAGGTGGCCTGTAATAAACACCCACAACAGTGTCCCTCATATTAGCCTGCCCCTTAATCCTTACCCACAGGCTCTCAACTCTTTCTTTATCCGCCCCCAGGGAGAGCTCAATGCATTCCAGTTGCTCTCTCACATAAAGAGCAATTCCACCACCTCACCTTGCTGGCCTGTCTTTCCTGAAAAGGACATAGCCATCCATGACAGCATTCCAGTCCTGTGAGCTATCCCACCATGTCTCCGTAATTGCAATGAGATCGTGGCCCTGCGACCGTACACAGATCTCCAGCTCTTCCTGTTTATTCCCCATACTGTGTGCATTGGTAAAGGCAAACCCATTCATGGAACTGTTTTTACTCAAGGACCTGGATGTACTTGGTGGGTGATGCTGGAGAATGGAGAAATTCAAAGTGTACCTCAAGGAAATTTAACCCTGGGTAAGAATACTCAGTTCTGAGCTGTATGATGTTAATTGCTACATAACACTAACAGTGTTCAATAAGTGTTTTTCAGGATAACATAGTGGTGATGAAAGTGGAGCCAGCATCATCAAGTGGCATCCAGCAAACCCTTTGAGGTGGACATACTACCCGTGGACATGAACCACGATGAATTTCATACCATCTATCCTGCCCTGAGAGTGTCACAGATGGAAGCAATGCACTTCACTCATAGAGAGTAGCAGCAATACATTTATTGATATAAAACAGGGATTTAACAAAGTTTGATGATAAATGCAACAGTGTTTTAACAAAATTTGAGATGGCGAGGCACACTTGGTTATTTACTGCACAGAGGACAGGGTCAGACAGAGCTGTCAGGGAGACCCTCCTGTTGAGTTACAAGGTTCAGAGAGGACCCCCTTGCTTTCTAAACTCCTTCTCAGAGAGGAGTCCAGGGGCATCTGGATCCAGTCTTAGTCCCAAACTTGGTCAATGGTTTATGCCTAAAGGATTATATATACGCAATCAATCCTTTATATCACTTAGCTAAGATTTCAAAGTTTAGCATGCTATTAGTCACTTACCAAGGATCTCTCAGTCTCGAGAAGTAAACGTAACCTTGAGCGGGCGTCCCTGCTCAAGGGGAGATCCTGGTGTGCAGCCCGCTGCCGTTCAGGAGAGCTCAAAGGGCTCTCACTATTTATGGAGGTAAGATGATTGACCTGTAGTCATATTTAGATATTGACCACAGTACCAGCATTGCTCGTTAGCCTTTGGCTATTGTGTTGCTACCTGTCTCACTGAAACCACATTGAGCCCGGTGCAGCCATCACAACTACATGCACCCATTGTGACCACCACGGGTGGTTATCGCTTGGGCAGAGTTACAGGAGATAAAGGTCAGGTTGGTGCCTGGAGAGGGGTAGCACACTGCCACAAAGAGAAACCTGCAATTATGAACTAAATGAACATACAAAACTTTTGTGTATAGAGATAAACCATAAATTAATAATCTATGTATACATATATATGTGTATACTTTAAGACTCGCGGAGACAAATAGCTCCGGTGCCGGCACGTCGGCAGCAGAGTTGGGCGATCGCAGCGAAAAGGGGATTTCCCCGAGTTTTTCTGAGGCCGGGACAGACCCGGGCAGCGGCAGGGACCCGCAGGGAGCTCGCGTGAGAGCGGCTGACGAGGCAGGGGCGGAGCCTGCAGCAGCAGCGGCCAGCTTCCCACCCCTTTAAAAGGCAGCCCTAGGGCCGGGACGGGCAAACAGGGCGTGTCACGTCAGCCAGGGCGTGGCGCGGCGCGGCAGTTTGCGCGGGAAGGGTGCGGAAAGCTCAGGAGCGAAGCTCAGCCATGGTCTCTACCCAAAGGATGCAGCTTCCTGTGTCTTCTGCACTTGCCAGAGCAGACATAGCCATACAAACAGAGCTCCCGTGGAAGCACTCGGCCACCCAGGTCGCTGGCTGCAGAGAGTGCTTTAAACTCTCAGGGCTAGTGGATAGTAGAAGAGGTGACAGCTGTGTGAGGTGTGACCAGGTAGATGATCTACTCAGCCTGGTGGCAGAGCTAAAAGAGGAAGTAGAAAAGCTGCAGAGCATCAGGGAGAGGGAGAAAGAAATAGATTGGTGGAATCAGGCTCTGACTTCCCTGAGTAAAAAACCAGAAGACCCACCAAAAAAACCCCTGAGCTGAAGAAGATCTGGTACCTTCCCCCTGCCAGACTGAAGGCAGTGGACAAAAGGAGGCTAGCGAATGGAGGCTAGTCTGTACTAGGGGAGGCAAGTGAACTCCCTCCTTGCCCACATCACCTAACCAGGCGCCTCTGCATAACAGGTATGAGGCTCTCGAGGAGGTAGGCCAACCCAAGGATGGCATGGAAGACGGTTTGGCTACACCAGAAGAGATGCCAGGACCAGTAAGGCCTACTGCCAGTTTAAAAACTGCCTCTACAAGGAAGAAGATGTGGGTTATAGTAGTAGGAGACTCCCTTCTGAGGGGAACAGAAGGCCCAATATGCCGGGCAGACCCTCTTGACAGGGAGCTATGCTGCCTCCCCAGGGCTCGGGTCAGGGATGTCACTTGAAAACTTCCCAGCCTGGTTCGGCCCTCGGACTACTACCCGCTGTTGCTCTTTCACGTGGGTGGTGACGAGGTGGCAACACATAGCCCAAGAACAATCAAGAGAGACTTCAGGGCCTTGGGAAGGTTAATAAGGGAGTCTGGAGCACAGGTTATCTTTTCTTCTGCTCTCCCAGTTACAGGCATGGACACTGTAAGAAACAGACGTGTGCAATCTATCAACACGTGGCTCTGTGGCTGGTGTCACTGCCACAGTTTTGGGTTTTTCGACAATGGGATGGCCTACACAGCACCAGGCTTGTTTGCATTGGACGGGGCTCATCTTTCTGAAAGGGGGAAGAGGGTGTTTGCTCATGAGCTAGCGGGGCTCATTGACCGGGCTTTAAACTAGGCTTGTTGGGGGAGGGGGATGCTACCAGGCTTGCTCGTGACAAGCCAAGGGACGATGCTCCAAGGTCTGAGGGGTGGGTCACTAGTGAAGGCCCTCAACCTGTTGCTCCGAGATGTGCTGGGTACGCTGCAGCACACTCAAAGTCTTATGGGGACGAGCCGGGGCTCCTGAGGAGATAGATAGGAAGCAGGGAGTCACAGACAAAACACCTCAAAGGAAGACCACCTGAAGAGCAGCATGAAGGAAAAGCAAATGCTCCAGCCAGTGAGTCAGTTTCATTGGGCGCCCAGCTGAAATGCCTTTACGCAAATGCACGCAGCATAGGAAATAAGCAAGAAGAGTTGGAGATGTATGCACGCCTCCAGGGCTACGATCTTACTGGCATCACAGAGACGTGGTGGGATGTCTCTTATGATTGGAGCATTGGAATGGACGGATACCCACTCTTCAGGAAGGACAGGCTGGGAAGACGAGGAGGGGGTGTTGCCCTCTATGTCAATGAACAGCTGGAGTCCATGGAGCTCCACCTGGGGATGGATGAAGACCCAACAGAGACCTTATGGGTCAAGATTAAAGGGAGCAGCATCGCGTTCACAGACCCTGGTCATCATGGGGGACTTCAAGCACCCCGATATCTGTTGGAAGGACAACACAGCAGGGCACAAGAAATCCAGGAAGTTCTTGGAATATGTCGATGACAGCTTTCTTCTTCAAATGGTAGAGGAGCCAACGAGGAGAGGAACTTTGCTGGACCTTGTCCTTACCAACAAGGAGGGTCTGGTGGCGAGTGTCAAGCTCAAGGGTAGCCTCGGCTGCAGTGATCATGAAATGGTAGAATTCAAGATCCTTCGGGCAGCGAGGAGAGCACGCAGCAAGCTCACTACCCTGGACTTCAGGAGAGCAGACTTTAGCCTCTTGAGGGACCTGCTTGGCAGGGTAACGTGGGAAAAAGTACTGGAGGGGAGAGGGGCCCAAGAGAGCTGGTTAGTATCCAAGGTTCACCTCCTCCAAGCTCAGGAGCGGTGCATCCCAAGAAAGAAGAAGTCAGGCAAAAAAGCCAGGAGGCCTGCGTGGATTAAGAAGGAGCTCCTGGACAAGCTCAAAAGCAAAAAGGAGGCCTACAGAGGGTGGAAGCAAGGACGGGTAGACTGGGTGGAATACAGACAAACTGTCCGAGCAACCAGGAACCAGATTAGGCAAGCTCAAGCCCAGATAGAATTAAATCTGGCTAGGGGCATCAAGGATAACAAGAAAAACTTCTCTAAGTACGTCAGGGGTAAAGGCAAGACTAGGGAAGATGTGGGGCCTCTCAGGAGGGAGACGGGAGACCTGGTCACCCAGGATATGGAGAAGGCTGAGGTGCTGAAAGACTTTTTCACCTTGGTCTTCACCAGCAAGGGCTCCAACCACACCACCCAAGTTGCAGAATGCAAAGGCAGGGTCTATGAGAATGAAGAACCGCCCACGGTAGGAGAAGATCAGGTTTGGGACCATCTGAGGAACCTGAGGGTGCATAAGTCCATGGAACCGGATGAAATCCATCCACGGGTCCTGAGGGAGCTGGCAGATGAAGTCGCCAAGCCGCTTTCCATTATATTCGAAAAGTCATGGCAGTCTGGTGAAGTTCCCGCTGACTGGAAAAGGGGATACATAACCCCCATTTTCAAAAAGGGAAAAAAAGATGACCCAGGGAACTACAGACCAGTCAGTCTCACCTCTGTTCCTGGCAAGATCATGGAGCAGATCCTCCTGGAAACTCTGCTAAGGCACATGGAAAATAAGGAGGTGATTGGTGACAGCCAACATGGCTTCACCAAAGGCAAATCATGCCTGACAAATCTGGTGGCCTTCTATGATGTTGCCACAGCATTGGTAGATAAGGGGAGAGCAACCGACATCATCTGCCTGGTCTTAGAGAGCTGGGGTTGTTCAGCCTGGAGGAGGGAAGGCTCTGGGGAGACCTTATAGCAGCCTTACAGTACCTAAAGGGGGCCTACAGGAAGGATGGGGAGGGACTCTTTATCAGGGCGTGTAATGATAGGACACGGGGCAACGGTTTCAAGCTGAAAGAGGGTAGATTTAGATTGGATATCAGGAAGAAATTCTTTACGGTAAGGGTGGTGAGGCACTGGAACAGGTTGCTGTCGTGGTTTGGCCTCAGATGGCAACAAAGAACCACGTGTCGGGAACAAGAAAACAACAACAATAACACCGACAGAGAAAATATACAAACGCGATTACGGAACCGCCGCTCCCCGCCGCTCCCCGCCGGTCCGGCCCCGGGACGCGCCAGCCCGCTCCGAACCCGACTGCTCGCCCCCTCCCTCCTTTTAATCTCAGGGTGGGCGTGGCTCACATGGCATGGAATACTTAACCCTGTCCCTGCCGGAACCAGGACAGTTGCCCAGGGAAGTTGTGGATGTCCCATCCCTGGAAGCGTTGAAGGCCAGGTTAGATGAGGCTTTGAGCAGCCTGGTCTAGTGGGAGGTGTCCCTGCCCATGGCAGGGGGGTTGTAACCAGATGATCTTTAAGGTCCCTTCCAACCTGAACCATTCTGTGGTTCTGTGAAGACAACAAGCAGTAATGACCTGAGTATGACGTAAATGGTAGGGAATATTGGGTGGAATGTCCTAGTTTGTGATAAAACTGAACTAGTTTTCTTTTTAGTAATTTTACTTTTCAGCTAAGCCTCTTCGAACTCTCTGAAATTAACGGCATATTCTTCAGACAGCGTCGGCTTCCAGAGTGATAAGACCTGATGTTTGTAGTTAATAGCAAGGGATCGTGTGCAGAGAGGCTCTTCCTTATACTTATTGCTGTAACAACCATGGTCAGCTAACTTCATTGTGTGCCAAGTTGGAGGTCAGGAGCAGAAGAGCATAGAGGGGTTGCACCTGTGCGGAGGAGCAGACAGGACAGGTTACCCAAAACTGACCAACACGGTATTCCATCCCATCTGCATCATGCTCAGCATAAAAGCTGAGAAACCAAAAGGTTCAGTCTCCTTTCTTCAATGGCCAGTGTCCAAGGAGGACTCCACCTGTTTACGTGCCTTTGATCCCAATTCGTGCATTTCTGAACCCAGATACGGAATCCAGTTCCCATCTGTCACTGAGTCCAGTCTGGGTCTTTCCCAGTGCCTGCCAGTGACATGATCGTCATGCTGGGAGCTCAATACCAGGTTTTGTATAGATTGTCTATATTTCATTATTTTCTTGTTAATACTATTATCTTTTATATTTATTATTATTATTTCCTTAAAGTAGTTTTGTTTCTTTTTCAATCCAGAAGTCTATCTCTTTCTCTCATTCTTCTCTCCCTTCAGGAGAGAGAAGTGCTATTCTTGTGGAGAGTTTGGACACATTCAAAAAGACTGCACCAAAGTGAAATGCTATAGGTGGGGTGAAACTGGCCATGTAGCCATCAGCTGCAGCAAGACCAGTGAAGTCAACTGCTATCGCTGTGGCAAGTCAGTGCAACTTGCACGGGAATGCACAATTGAAGCTACAGCCTAATTATTTTCCTTTGTCTCCCTCCTTTTTCTGATTAATGGTTGTATTATTTTTACAGGGAGGTTAAAGAGAGCATCTGTCGTTCATTCAGTGGCCAGTCAAGCCCAAACCATTACACTTTTGTATATACAAACTCACTGTCTTTTTTCTTAGCTCTTCTTGCTTCTGAAGTGCATGGAGTATCTCTAACTCCAGTGGCTCTCCCATCTCTTTTTGTCTTTTTTTCATCAACTGCTTCCTCCAACACAACTGCAGTAACTATCAGTTTTTCAGCTGGTTGAAGTCTCTGTTCCTGCCAGGCATATTGCAAGCCTCCTCTGTCATATCTCTGTCTACATCAAGTTTTTGGGAGTTCTGTGAAGTAAAAAAAGCCTCATTTTGTGTCTGTTTAGCATCAGGTTGGTGCTCAGCACCTAAAAAGAGTGATTTATTTATCCCATTTATATTTTCTTGACTTAAAGACATGTTTTCTCATTTGGAATGTATTTTATCCTCTGATTTGAAGCTGTCATGTAATCATAAGTGTGTTTGTGATAGCATAGTAAATTCCATGGCAACAAACTGATGTCATAAATACAGGATTTATATCTTTTCTGCAAAATCAAGCTGAAAAAGCAGATTGCCATGGTTTGGGATGGAAAAAACCCTCATTAAAATACCAACAGTTTCTAAAAATTGCAGTAAAAATCAATAGGAGCTCAGACAAACATTGTTTCATAGATTTCTTTTTATACATGTTTCCTGATTTTTAAAAGCCTGCTTCTCCAAATAAGCCCCTCTTTTGGGGGTAGAAATATGTTTTTAAATAACCGCAAAAAATAAGCATTTGGATTCAAGACTCTAAAATTCAAAACAGTTGCCTTAGACAAATTAAATAGAATGGAAAGAAAAGGGCCACAGTGATGAGAAAATACATACAAAAAGTTCTGGGCTACATTTCTCAAAGCTGAACGGCCAGTTATTCATTAGAGTGCCTATGACGTATTAAGGATGTACTTGCGTAGATTATTTACAAGAGCTAAGAAGTGATTAATATGAGGATGGAGTTGAAAACATCCTCTGTGATGGTCTTGCTAACAAGTGGGCCCAACTTTGTAATCAAACATCATCAGAGAAAGCAGCACATCCCAAAATGATATGAATCATTTCTGACTTCCTGCCCTCCCTCACTGAAAACATAGACAAGAAAAAAATACAAACTTCTGAAGATAATAAAGCAGTTAAAGAAATACATTCAACAAAATCATATCTTCTACTTGAAATTGCAAGACAAAAGGTGTTCCTAATGTCCCTAAATAACTGGTGTATTTCAAATATAGCAATAACATGCTTTACACTTTATTCATAATAGAGTTGGTTTATTTTCCCCGAAGATCTCAAAAGATGTTGCAAATGTAAATATTAGAAAATTGTTTCCTGTAGAGGTCTGCAAGTTCTGCCTCCAAACTGATTTTAACAACCTTGTTAAGTAAACTATGTCCTTCCAGTTTGCCCGTTGTTTCTACCCACATTGTTCTAATCAGATTTATTAGATAAATGAAGAATCTATCCTTTCCTCACCTTTAACTACACAGAAGATTGTTTAACATTTGATGCATTTGGGTTTTGGGGAAAAAAAGGTTTGAAGGAAAAAGAAGAAAGCTGGAATACAGTACTAATATCTGGACATAGCAAGATCTGAGACCTATTTAGCATGACTAAAAAACATTTGTCACAGTCCTTGACCTGGTTTGAATGACCCTCCCATTCCCAGTGTGTGCAACCTGCATAGATTACAGTGGTCCTCCTGGACCAAGGCACACTTGGTGGAGAGCCGGTGATCACTATCTGAGACTCCAGAGCCAGTCAAGGCTGCAGTCAAAAGGTTCTTTCTATGGAGTGTTTTTTTTTTTAAGCATCTTTTTTCTTCTCATGTACCAAACACTTCCTTTGGCTTCTCCTACCTAACAACATTGGGTTTTTTCATCTGGAGTTCCTCATATGATATGATATTTTGCAGTATGGAGAATCATAGACTCCTATAATCCCAGAACAGTGCCTCAGGTTTAGACTTCATTTTTTGTGAAGTTAATCTTAGTATCCAGTGTAGGGATCTGAGGATAATCAAGACAATCCAAACTGACAAGAAAATTATATTTTGGGACAGCACTGTTGTGCCTTGCATGTGCCCAGGGAATCAATGACAAGTAGACAATAGCTGTACTTCTAAGTAAAAAAAAATGTCTATCCTAGCTATTCATTTGGTAGGTTTACCAAGTCCAACCTCTGCCAGAAAGTCAGATATGTAACTTAAAATACAAAAGTACTGTTTGCACTCAGGAGAAGGAAGCCCTCTTTCTGAAACATTATTCAGGACTCCAAGCACGGGTTTTGACATGAATACACATGCATGCTGTGGATTCAGATACAATTGTGTCACCCCCAAGAGCTGATTCAAAGGTCTTATAAAATACTGTATAGGTGTTTGCACAGTTCCCACCAACCAGCTCTACAGCATTTGCATTTGGCCCTACAAATAGCATAACTTGTTTCAGTGGAACTACTTTCAGTATAAGGTAATGTTCAATGTGGGGTGAATTAGTTTAATTAAAAAAAAAAAAAATGCCCAGTGATATGAGAGGTTCCAAAGAAAACTGTTTCCAAGTTTTGCAAAATTGTGCCTAGTTTTGCAAAATTGTGCCTAGTGTGTCCTTAACTTTTGATGTTCTCCTCAACATGAATCTTTATTTGCTTACCAGTTCAGCACTCTCACAATCCTCCACTGGATTAACAGAGAATGCTACACAATCAGCTAAAGGCCAAACTTCAGAAAAGTTTGCCTATGCTTGTGACAACACAATAAACGATTACAGTGAGCTAATGACAAGCAGTCCAGATGTGATCCAGTTGGTTTGATGACAAAAGAATCCTTGATGGCTTTCAAATGATGGCTTTCTGTAACTCTCTGATGACTCTACAAAGAAGCCAACACCACAGTCAGTCAGACAGGTATAACGTGCTTAACATACTGCTGGCATGCAACCCATTCATTAATGTAAAAAGCCATACATTTTTATGTTACAAGCATTTCCTACCTACATTTATACAGATATAAAACTGTTAGTAAAATGGAAGCTGTTTGAGGCTTGTAAAAGAAAGCAGAGCATATTATCTGGATTATTTCCATTTTGGACATATTCTTTTATTTAGTCCAGTATGAATGGTTTATATTAAAACTTTTAAATATTGAAAGAGGTTTTGGGTTACAGACTGATAGTAGTTCCATAAAAACAAATTATTTTTCCATTTCTACAAAATCTAATTAAACATGTAAAAAAATGTGTTGTATAATATTAGAGTTATTTTTCCTTGTCTTCAACAATAGTGCAGGACCCTGGTAATTTGCTATAGACAGATTTTTTCCCCCCCCCATGATATGTAGCTGGTGGTTGGTTTCTTACCCCTTTGTGAAATATTTCTCCATATTTTTTTCCCCTCCCCTTTTCTGCTGATTTCAATTTAAAATATTTTCCAGTCTTGATAAACTTGGGAAGTGACAAATTGCCTTTTGGTCATTTCTAAATAATTATAGATGCAAAATCTGAGACAGTAAAGCATATCAGTAACTCTATTATAGTGGAACTACACTACAAGATACATTTAAACATCCAGATCTTCCTTAAATAAAGTATGGTAGGTAGATGCATGATCCCAAATTTTGTCCATGCCCCCTTCATGCAGAACTGAGACCTTGGCCCTAATCCATTGCCATTAACAGTAATCTCTCATTTAATTTCACTGAAAAGAGAACAAAATGTGATGGGATCCCTGACTTAGAAGCTTCAGTTTGGCAATATCACAAATACTTCCTACCCATGTTTAGGCAGGATGAATCTGGGCCTCTGAGTATAGCAGCTTGGGAGCAAGGTAAACTCATGCATGGAAGGAAATTTGCAACCTCATAGACAGTGTTCCTCCTCAGGCCCCCAATTCACACCATAAACTTTTACTTCAGTGTGTTCTAAGGGCAAAGAATCATAGTCATTTTCCTCTTCACCATTCTTTTAGAAACATTGTCTTCAGTCATGCCTTATTCCTTATGGATCTCTCTCCACCTTTGCTCTTTGATGGCTCAATAAAACATTCATAATATATGTCACTTGCCCTCCCATCACCTGGCTTTTTGAACTATAACATCTTCAACTCCTCTTTCTCCAGCTCTCTCCAAACAGTAATTGTTATTTGAATGTCTTGATGTTTTGTCAATAACGTGCCCCCAAAAAAATAAATTATTTCCTCAGTCTAAAATCCTATGGATAGCAGTATCAGCTCATTCCTGTCTTCCTTCATTTCATCCTGTTTGCTTATACACCATTGACAACACACCTGACATTTACCACTGCTGTAATTGCTAGGACTCAAAATATCCAGGCTCTATCATATACTCATCTCACAGTTTATTCATAGCCTAATTTGAACATCTTACACGCACCATCAGGACTTTGTGTCCTGTCCAAGAAGGAGAAGCTCCTCTCCTTCTCTCCTGCTTCAGTGTCAATGCTGACAACTTTTCTTCCTAATTGCCTTCTCTGGATTCTCTTTTCAGTTTTGCCTACAGCCTTCCTTCCATTAAACTCTTTATATCTGAACTCTGTTTGCCTCCCTGTCGTTCTATCAACACATTCATAGCATGCTTATTATCTCAGAGGTCAGGTTTCTGCTCTCTGACTTTACTACTGTTCACTTCATTGATTCTTCCAGGATATTCCTTGTATGTCAGATTGCACAAGAGGAGACAGGAAGGTCAGCCACGTTTGTATTGCTTTTAAAAGGCCCATGGTCATATGTCTTAGTATTATTGTAATTGTTCACGAGATTGGGATCCTACAACATAGATCTCTAACTCATCATGAACCTGCTTACAAAGTATTTAGCTTTCATTTTACGGTCTGATAAGATATTAAGTTCAATTTATGATTTTTAAATTTTTTTTATTTTTAGGAAATAATTTTTTAGGATCATTGTAGGCAAAGTGCTACATAACTTTACTGGACTAAATAAAATGCTAGTTTGCCATATTCATCTGAATTTAAAATATACCAGGATACTTTTATTGTGGGGTGTCCCAAAAATATCTGACAATAAAGTTCAACTTTGAATGAATTTAAATAATCCAGTAAGTCTAGAAGATAGATACAAGAGATGAGGAAAGAAGCAAATGGAGTAAGTTGTTTTTGCAGGACTGATTTGACTTTAGCGTAATGCCCCGAAGACATCTGTAGGACAACAGTACAGTACAAATGAACAGATGTCCATAAACTAAGAGGTAGCCTTTTTATATGCATGTCTGCTAAAGGAATAAGAATAGAAAATAACATATTTCCAGTCCAGGAAAGGGTAGAATATTCAATCCATACAGAATGGCTGGTCTTTAACTCTCCCCCTTTATTAGTGCAGTAGTAGAAATGGAAAAGTTCAATTTATCATCAGCAGTAAGATTACCAGTCTGCTGTGGTTTTTACAGGCTTAATAAGTGATATGCTGCTACTGGTAACTTTTGTTAAGTTATTGTATGCATATGTAAGTGGTTTTACCATTTTACCTGATTATCCATATGATCCTTTAAGAGAAAATACAGGAGATTTGATAAAAGAAATGCTTATTAAATAAACACAATATCATTCTGTTCAATTTAAATAAATAATAAACCCACTACCTTTTCCTAAAAAGTCCAAATGTATATCTGTCAACCTCTAACCACACTGAAAATACAAATGGTATGAATAATGAGATAGAAATGGAAGATGGATGTTACCTTCTGTGTGTTGTGATATTGTCACCCTTCTATAAGAAGATTGATAGAGCCATCTAATGAGAAACATTATTTAAAGCAGAGACAATACTATAACAAAAAACAGTTTCTCAAAGTTTCCCCACTTCAGAACTGTTCTTTGGGAAAAATAATACACAGTCATTCACACCCATAACGTGATAAAACTCTAGAAACATTTGGATAGCATGAATATCTTGTGAAGGGTAGTCACTCAGTTTACCACGTAGATACATGAGAAGCAGAACATGTTAGCACCATGAACCTTTTCCTAGTGAAACCAACACCAACGATAGGCATTTTTCCATCATCAACTTGAAAATCTTTGAAAAGCAATAAAATCTCCAAGCATATGATAATAGGTAGATGCTTCCTAAGTAATAAGAAGCTTCAAGTCACATTAAGCATGGCAATCTCTGGGTAAGACCTTTTCAATATAGTCCATGTGTGTCTGCAGAGGCTCTAGGTAATATTCATTTCATTAGCAATCCAAATGCAATATATCTAGTTTGAGTTACTAGCCTAGGCTGCCTACAAAGGTACCTCCAAATGGCAATTTCTTCCATCCCAAAATTGTCACTGCCTCTTTCTCTCCCTCAGGAGGCTAGGCAACTAATGCATACTAAGCATCTAACTTCTTAAAATAAAACTTAGGTGATATTAATTCCAACCACTGTATGAAGTCTGTCAAGTGTCATTCTAGGTATAAGGAAAATTATAAACAAGTAGAGTGAATGTTAGAATCAGTAAGCTAAAGCTCTTCATTTGCTTGGTGTCTGGCATAAATTGGCATAACTCCACTGAAGTTCCTGCAAAAGGCTTGGCCTCCAAAATGGCAGTGGATTTTATATTAAAACTGTCCAAAAACATACCCTTCTAGGAAGGGTAGAGACACACAGTATGTCTCACCTCTGATGGTTACAGCAGGATCCCTTACCAAGAGACATTCTGTTGGGTCTGATTCACTGCTCACTTAAACCACTGTGAATAAGACAACGAATGACACTGAAATTATTATAGACACATCAAGATTAATGAAAAAAGAACCAGAAGCATCAGAGGAATCAGATCTAACTCAAGCTAAGGACTCATTTTTGTTTATGCTACAAAATTTCCCCTGTTAGTTTCACTAACTTCATTTCTCTTTTTATATTTTGAGCCTCTTTTTTCTAGGAAAATTAAGCTTATTAGTCTAATTATAATGAGCAATCTGTGTGTTTCTCTCACTGATTCTGGCCATCCTTCAAAGCTTTTGAAGCCATTACTCAGTTCAATTAACCAGTACGACAGAGGGGAGTCACTCTCAGACACGTTGTTTCTATGAGCTAAGTTTCGAAGTTTTTTATGAAAACAGATAGCCAGAATGAGAAAATAGCTCCTATCAGTGTCCCTGGAAAGGGAAAGAAGAAAACAACAACAATATTACTGATAGAGGAATATACAAAACACGATTAATGTACCACCGCTCACCGACCAGAACCTGGGAACAATCCCAACCCACTCCCAAACAGAGATCCCTATACCTCACCCCTCCCCCAGCCAGCTCCCCCAGCTATATACTGAGCATGGCTTCACATGGTATTGAATACCCTTTTGGCTAGTTTGGGTCAGTCTACCGGCTGTGTCCTGTCCCAGCTCCTTGTGAAAATTAACCGTATCCCCACCGGAACCAGGACAGTTAAAAACTCATAAAACAACAAAAAAAGAAAGAGCACCATCTTGGTCTGACTAATATTCCCTTTCCTACTTGTTTTGTATTACACAACCAAGTGTGCTAACACTAAAACACCACATTGTCCATGCAGAAGTATGAGTTAGAACAGCTGTAGCCGCAGCACGTGACCTTGAACTTTCTGAATTTTTCCAGTGTATCACAATTACAGAAACACCTGTGCCAAACAGCTTTCTTCTGATCCTCTATAAAAGTTCACAAAGCCCTCAAACTTTCACATTTCATACAGGTTTGCTTTGCCTTGAAGCCAGCTCCGTACATTTCAACATGGGATACTGCAGAATTGTTCCTTTTCATGACTCAAAAAATAAAACAAAAAGTATGTGCAGGTGCAGTAGTAGACGTGATTCTGTTGCTTGACAATAAGGCATAAGACACAAACACAACAATATTCACTTTCTTGATAAATCCTTTTGACACACAAAATTACTCTCAAAAAAAAAATTAAAAGCACAAATATTGTGACAACAAATATTATCCGTGCTATACTACTTGGGAAACTCTGTATTCTAGATTTCTGAAGATACAAGTATTCCACAACTATATGTTAGCTATTGTTTTGTTACGCGCCATTCTGGGGAGAGAGGTTGTTAAATCATATGTGTATGTCATGGCAAAAGCCTCAGGACTGAATACATTTGACTTGGTTGTTATTTTACAAACAAGATGCTATGGTTGCACTAGCCTTAGGAATTGCTGGCTAGAGTCTATTAAATTATTTACATTTAAAACTACCTGAAGTATCTGTTTAAAAAGGGTCAGAAGAAAGTTGCCCTTAGCAGTCACCACAGAAAATGTGGATGATTATCCTTTAGGCAGAGCTCCAGAAAAGGGAAAGGGAAGCAGCAGAAGTCAGTTACCAAGCCTAAGTGTTCGGCTCATGCAGAATTGCAGCCTGTAGATAAGCCTGTCTTATGAAAGATGAGGATTATGTAGTAATTACACAACCTCCCAAGTCTTGGCTTGCTACAGCCATTCCTAGCTATTGGAAACTTCTCCATGTCCAAAAATTCAGCAAAGAAAAGTTTTAATAATGTATTCATCAAAAAGGCCCTATTTTGCAGTCTTACAGAGGGGAAGTCTTCCATCATCCTCATTTACATATCCCACTGTGAAAAGCATGTTTTTTTGTTAGGTTTTTTGGTTTTTTTTTTTTGGTTTTTTTTTTTTTTGCAGAGCATGAGCAGATAATACATAATATTACTACACTAATTCAGGAAGCAATATACAATGGCAAGCATAATTTGAACCACTTCTGCACTGCTGATATACTCAAGAAAAACAGCTAGATGTCATTGTGTACAGCTCAGGGGAAATATCTGTTCCAACTGCCTTGGTCAGCAAGTAATAAGGAATAATACTGAAAATATCTGAATGTTATGCAAATCGGTGGTATGCCCTCATGTTGAATATGATGTTCTGTTCTGATTACTCCACCTAAGAAAGGATTTAACAGAAATAGAAAGTGACTGGAGACAGCTGATAAACATGTTACAGCCATGAGAAGGATTCCATAGTCTTAAAATGTTAGGACTATTTAGCTTGGAAATAAATAAAACCAGCAGCCACAATGCAAGCATACACCATAAAATAAAATGGTATGAAGGATGTAAATTGAATACTCCTATTTTGCTTGCATTTTTCTGCCACTTTTCTTACCCTTCATCTGTCTGGTCTATTTAGATGTTAAGATATTAGAATTAGGAATTGTCTATTGCTCTAAATTTGAACCATGGCTACCACAATGAGGCCCAGAGATGGTCACTAGGCAATCTCATAACAAACATTTATAATCTTATTTACTATTTGTCCTCATAAAACAACAAGGAGACAATTAAATTTAAAAGGCAATCCATTTTGAATATTAAAAAGGAAACATGCCTATAATGTAGCCCCAAGTGCAGCATTTCAGTGGCTTATGCACCCCTGGGAAGCATCCTCTGCTCACCCAGGAGGGCAACAGATCCAGGAGCAAACTGCCCTCCCACAGGTGTGTCACTCAGCCCTGCTGCAGCCCAGCTTCCTGCCACCTTCAGAAGCATCCTAACATGAACACAAGCTGGCAAGGAGCACAGCACACTTGTCTTTGAAAAGGACCTTTTTTACTTGCCACTGGAGCACTTGGGACACTGGAAGGGACTGCTGGTGCAGAAAGTGGGGCTGAAGTTCCCCTGCTCCCTCCCTCCATCACTGTCACCCTCCTTTGGCACACAGGTACCCTGTGCAGCTCACTGTGACAAAAAAGCAGCACCGAGGCATGGAGCTCCAAATTTTTCCAACTAATACTCCAAACATTTTGTGCCATGCATCATATATTTCTTGACACTCCTTTCTGAAGAATTCAGTACTGGAAATGATCAGAGATAAGAATCTAAACGGTTGTGGTCTCGAATTATATGTTTCTAATTCACATTTCCATCAAAATAGGAGTTATTTTTAGTAGTGATGAAAAGACCTGCTTTACTTAAGTGTTAAACTCATTGCTACAAGATAAAAACCCAGGCAAAGAATTTAGCGGGATTCAAAAGGCTTAGACTCTGTGACAGGTCAAAACTGCTGCAGTTGCATAAGGCAGACAGATTCCCTTTTTTTAAGAGCGAGAACATAGATACACGTTTCAGACATAGAGCTGACCACTAACTTATTACCACAATGAAGAATCTTCCCTGTGGTCACATTATTCCATATTTGTCTACCCTGGGGTTTCTTGGACCTTTCCAGAGGCTTCTGGCAGAGTTGATCTGTCAGAGATAGTCTACTGCACTGGGGCACCAGCCCACTCAGTATCATCATTTCTGTGTTGCAGATAAAGAACTGAAATTTATTTCCTTTCTTTTACCCTTTATCTTTGTGCGTGTGAGAGAGAGGAACAAATAAAAGAGAGAAAAATTGCTTTTATGTTTTTACATTTTGAAACAGAACTATTACAAGCAAAACATCTGAGATGGGAATCTTAATGGTGGCAGAGATCAGAAATAATCTTCCAGCTGTAGTATTTACGGTTCCAGTTTTAGTTTCAGTAGATAGAAAATTTGTTCCAGCATCATAAGCTTACTTCCATTTATTGTCTATTGCAAGCACTGGCATGTACTTTTAGTGTGAATATTGTGGATACAGTCTGTGAATACATGTTGGCACTAGTTCCCTTGCAGCCACAGAAACACCTTCCTCCAAGCTAATTTATAATCTGCACCTATGGCCATGGGCCACTTAAAGTTTATTGAAAATGGTCTTAACAAACCATATAGGAAAGACTCTGTTCATTCTCTTCCTGTTCCACATGACATGTTTGGCATTAACAAGTCATATTTTTATATCCAACTTTATAGATTGCTAATAATATGTAAAGATATTTGATATGTAAAATGATGGTTCAAATATTTCTCACTCTACTCATGTGAGTAGAAAACTTTATTTATACAACTAGTATTTAGACAAACTTTATTTATGCAACTAGTCTAAGGAAGACAGTCATGCTTTACCTTCTCTGTAAAATTATTCTGCAGCATTATGAGGCAGCTCTCACCATTACTTACAGTATTCTCATTAACTCTGAAGCACAACATATGTCCTGCTCTTGAGCTCTTTAGACTAAATCCTATAAGATGAAGAATAGTTGTCCACATATAAAAAGAAATCTGATAATGCAATAGGATGCCCTGGTTGTTCTCATATGATTCAGTATAGTAAAATATCACATCCCCTTTATGTTTTCTGGGTTTACTGTATTCCATGTCATTCTACCTAGGAATGGATTATGAAAATCCATTCAACCACTATTTCCTTAACAATGGGGTGTGTTTTTGGTTTATAAATGACTGCAGAGAACAGGTCTGTAAATGAGTCATTGTTTTTGACTCTAGTATATCCAGCTGGCATACTGCATCTTGGCCCTGAACTAGACCTAGGTAGTTTGTTTTTGTATAATTAATCATATAAGTAATCAGGAAATGGAATCTCCTGGGATGTTTATAAATATCATGAAGAGTCATTATTAAAAGTACCAGGAACAATCCTATAGAAGATATGTCACATGGTTTGGAAAGCACAGAGAAGTTCAGGTTGTAGTAGTTTTTCTCCACTAACTTGCATAGGAAAGAAAAGCACTCCATAAACTACAGAGCAACATAAACAACTCATTCTGATTCAAATCTGGATCCAAGCTGGAAGCACCTTGAGTTCAGCATTTAGCACTGAGCCCATTTCAACACAGAACAAACAGCAGAAAGTTTCCACGGCATTTACAGTTTTATTGGAAATCAGCAGATGGTGCTTCCACAAGGCCCTTTACAAGTTCTGCTTAATGAAATATATAGGTGACTAGGTCATGCTGAAATGTTAATTTTAACTGTCATGCCTGTCTGTGTATTGCACCTGTAAGGTCTGTTCATTGACCAAGTTTCTTGCATTTTTTTAATTGCTGACCTACCCATAAAATGGGTGAATTATGTCAGAAGCTTCACTGTTAAACCTCTGCGGATGACTTAGTGGGTACTCAGAGTCTGTCATTCTACATCCCCTGAAGCTTGAACCAGTGATAAGAACAAACTGAATAGCTACTTTGCAAGGTTTCCTTGAAATATAAAAATACTGACTTAAGTTATACTGTGGGAAAAAGTCCTGTGCAGTCCTGGAATAAGTATCCTACCTGAAGAGGAAAAAGAGCTGTGGGGATCAAACAGCGGGCTTGGGATAGATAAAAAATGGTGCTAGCACTGATGTGTTTAGGGGTAAAAGTATCAAAAGCAGAGGCGCAGCTGCTTGCACAGCCACCATCTATCTTGATTTCGGGGCCAGCAAGGGAAGTTACTCCATGCCTCCACTTATTTGGCTTGCACCCTGTGACAGTGTGCTCCCCCTCTCCAGGCGCCAACCTGACCTTTATCTCCTGTAACACTGCCCAAGCAATAACCACTCATGGTGGTCTAATGGATGCATCTAGTCATGATGGCGGCACCCAGGGCTCAAAAGTGGTTTCAGGGCTCAAAGGTGGTCTCAGGGAGACAGATAACAACACAATAGCCAAAGGCTAACTTGAGCAATTTTCCCACCTCACCACCATACCGGTACTATGGTCAATATGCAAATATGACTACAGGTCAATCATCTTACCTCCATAAATAGTGAACAACCCAAGAGCCCTTTGAGCTCTCCTGCACAGCAGTGGGCTGCACACCAGGATCTCCCCTTGAGCAGGGACGCCCGCTCAAGGTTACGTTTACTTCTCGAGACTGAGAGATTCCCTGCCGCAACAGATCCTTGGTAAGTGACTAATAGCATACTAAACTTTGAAATCTTAGCTAAGTGATATAAAGGATTGATTGCGCATATATAATCCTTTAGGCATAAACCATTGACCAAGTTTGGGACTAGGACTGGATCCGGATGCCCCGGACTCCTCTCTGAGAAGGAGTTTAGAAAGCAAGGGGGTCCTCTCTGAACCTCGTGGCTCAACAGGAGGGTCTCCCTGACAGCTCTGTCTGACCCTGTCCTCTGTGCAGTAAATAACCAAGTGTGCCTCGCCATCTCAAATCTTGTTAAAACACTGTCACATTTATCATCAAACTTTGTTAAATCCCTGTTTTATATCAATAAATGTATTGCTACTTCTCTCTATGAGTGAAGTGCATTGCTTCCATCCATAACAAATTGGCGTAGTCAGGCAGGATGGCAAGCAACATCACTGATTATTTACAGTGGCATGGAGTGAACCCGAGTCCTAATTTCTCAGAATAATGGGCTCATGACATAGTGGGCTTCCATCCGTGACACACCCTCACCTACACAGATACCTGTACTTCTCCCCTTCCCTTCTGCCCCACAGTTGTCAAATAATGGAGGGAAACAGTCACGAGGCAGAAGCCTTTTGTGCCCTCTTTCAGCATGTGCCACCAGAACTGTTAGGATGTGACAGAAGCGATCATATGCCCTCAAGGGACAGTATGTTCCTCCCCTCCCTAGAGGCAGGGTCCCTTTCCACCTCCAGTGCAGCATGCAGGTGGGTCCTCCCTCATCTGGGTTATTGGACATACAATCTGAGCACTGGTGACTGCATTATCCCTGCAGTTACCTGGTGCACATTCTGTATTTGACAGAAGAGCTTCAAAATAGGCCAGGACCAAATATTTCATTCATAATTGCACTCATATTACAACATACAGATATTTAGCATTACCGTAAATGTCCCTCCACCCATCTCCCTAAAAAAACCCTAGAGTTTCCATTTTCCTTTCACCTTGGGATCTCTGCAGCTGATTTTTATTTACTTATTTTACAAGGAATTCAGATTAATACAAGTTTGCTATTTTCCGTTTTCTCCACAAAAGGAGAATGGCCACCAAAGCTCAGAAACCATCAGCAAAACAGGTGAGGCTTCATGAGGGGATCTAGAGCAACCACGTGTAATCCTTGATGTGACATGAATTAACTGCTCAGAGACATGACATCCGAGAGGGCGGCACACCTTATAGACCTTAGACTGTGGGGTTCACATGGACTTGGTGGGAACACTCCGCAAGGAACACAGCAGAAATGCTTCTCTGGACAGCTGCATGCCAAACATCTGTATTTCATTATGGCCTTTCAAAGCATCAGAGCTCAGGTGCAATCAGAGTGGTCTCAGGGAGAGCATCCCTTGTGGCACGTTGTTTGAAAGACACTGGAGATATTTCCCACATGTGACTGAAATCCCATCCTGTTCCACTAGAGGGTTATGCTTAAAGGATAAGCCTAAGCAGCGGTAGTAACAGGAAGGCCAGTGTATTCTGCCTCAGCTAATTTTCATTTTCCAAATATAGAGGTACAGCTTCTACTTTAAACCACTAGTTTTTCTTGCAGGAACAATTTATGAAGCATAAAATGCCCTAAATGTTGTCCTTTTTCCCAGATGGTGTCTCCGAGCCTTCAAAGCTCCCCCTACAAATCTTTCTCAGTCTGATTTTGCTGCCTATGGAACAAGAAAACTTATCTGATTATAAGACATTAATACAAAATAAGATGCTAAATGATATGTAAGGTCCACCATACAAAAGAACTACTTTTTAATGATAAAGCATGTTTACAGCATAAAAAAGAATTTTTGCAGAAGAGTTTGGCTGAAATAACATGCCATGCATAACCATGTAACTGAGAAAATGATGGATCCTGGTCTAATAACAGGCAACATCTCTACCTGTATATCTTTTCTGAACAGGAATGCTCAAAAAAGAGAGATCAGATTTGAAAATAATCTTAATTCTGCCCCTAAAAGGACATTGCTATAATTGAATCACAAACATCCTATCACTATAAACAAAATATTAAAATATTAAAGAAAAAAATTAATTGCAAATAAACTCCTACTATCTACCTTCTCTCCCCACATCCAGACGTACTTTTATCTGTGATTATTCATCTATGTGTCAAGTTGTTACGTTTTTAACCTGGGAATGGAATCTTTCCAGGATTTGACCTCCCTTTTCTGTGAAAATAATATGATTTTATTTCTGAGAAGCTCAATGTACATTTGTGAGTTTTTATCTTTTTTTTTTAACTAAGATTAATAAAATCACCAACCTCATACTGAAATCTTATTAGAATATCCTAGAAAATGACAAAAATTGTCTGCATCTGTCCTGCTGCGGGATAACAATGAAGAGCATGTGCTAAAAAAGATCTTAAAAATTATGTGCATCTTTAAACGAGGCAGGGTAAGAATACTAATTTTATTTCATTTTTAAGTGGTTCCAGACATTGCAAGTTACATTGTTGGTATGCTGTTATTCTCCTCAAGAGTCAGTTACTTCACTTGCAGTATTGAATTTTGGGATATTGCAGTGGGAGCCAAATAACACACAGTCTGATGCTCAAATGTCTCTCTTACTGTCTAGATTTGTTATGCCTTCATATTTGAAATACTTCAGAATTAATTTTTTTAAGGGTTTGTGTTTTACTAGTAGCAGGTTACTAAAGCATGCTTCAAAATTTTGTGGATAAAGCATTCACTTGGCTGTAGATGCACTTTCCACCAAATGGATGTCAAATCAGTTTTGACTTAGGTCTTCTCAGGAATGCTTTCCTTTATTCTGTTTTCCTTTGTTTTACCAATAGGTGAGCAAGTTACACAGACATCAAAGACATCTAAGAAGAACAGAACTAATGGAATTCATCCTTACTTCTCAAGAGATCTCCCATTTTATGAATTCTTTGTAGATATAAGTCGGTTTGGAGTAGTTAGCATTATATTAAATCAATGTATTTTTAGATTTTCAAGTTCTTCCTCCAAACTTCCTTTACTATGTTTACTGCTAAGATCCCTTTTTAATATTTTTTCTTTTTTTTTTCTCTGCCAAAATACTGTGAATACCAATGGAAAGCTAATAGCACAAGTTTGTTTTGATCCTCTACTTTACAGACCTCTCTGGAAGTTCTAATTATTCCTTTATTTACCCCTACACTTTCCTTTCCCTTCCCTCTCCCCTGCCCCTCCACCAAAAGCTCTTGAGTTTCTCTAAATTAATATGAAGAAAAGTGTCTTTCTCTGACAATCATATTTCCATAAAGTAGGCCACTTTTGCTATTCTGCTTTCACATCTTTCAAGACCAGCACAGCCCCATACCTTTCAGGGCTAAATTTTCTAGTTGGAAATTCCAGTGTTTCTATCAAGGACATAGACCTTGTCAGTCGGCAAGGTGGCAGCAGCGGCGGCTAGCCACCGCAGAGTGCGGCGCGACGGGTGACTGCAAGGGGAGGAACAAGGGGAGAGCAGGCAGGCAGGCAGGCTAGGTTGACTACAAAGGAAACATGGTCTCCACTCGGTCTGTAGCCAAAGCCAAAAGGAATAAAGCGACCCAAACGGACCTGACGGAGAGACATGCAGCTGTCCAGGTGACGGGCTGCATGGAATGTCTGTCACTCTTGCAGGAGAACAGCAAAGACAGCGCCTGTGTGCGCTGTGACCAGGTAAATGATCTGCTCACCCTGGTGGCTGAGCTTAAGGAGGAAGTGGAAAGACTGAGGACCATTTGGGAGTGTGAAAGGGAAATTGGTGGAGCCACACCCTGCCATCCTTAGGGAAAAAGCAGCAGGCAGAGGCTCCACAAGAGGTAGAGGATCCCCTGCCCTCTTGTCACCAGGCAGAAGGAGGGGAACTAGGAGAGGATGGGGGGGAATGGAAGCAGGTACCTGCTCAGGGCAGCAGGAGAGTCCCCTCCAGACCTCCCATGCCTCCCCAGGTGCCCGTACAGAACAGATATGGACCTCTGGAGATAGACGACAAGGGAATTAAGGATGCTGAAAAAGCCCCATCCAGGGAGTTGCCAAAGCAGCCAGCTCCACGCATTAAGACTGCTTCTGTGATGAGCAGGAGGAAGGAAATAGCTATAGGGGGTTCCATTCTGAGGGGAACTGAGGGTCCCATATGCAGGCCGGACCCTTCCCACAGGGAGGTCTGCTGCGTCCCTGGGGCCCATGTTAGGGATATAACCAGGAAGATTCCTGGCCTGATACAGCCCTCAGATTATTACCCTCTTTTGATCTTACAGGCAGACAGTGATGAGCTGGAGAGAAGTAGTCTGAGGGCGATGAAGAAAGATTTCAGGGCCTTGGGACGGCTTGTCAAGGGTTCAGGAGCACAAATTCTGTTCTCCTCTGTCCCTCCAGTTTTGGGGACCGATGAATGGGTTAACAAGAAAATCAGATCAATACCTGGCTCCAAAACTGGTGCTACCAGCAGGGCTTTGGGTTCTATGATCACAGTTTGATCTACAGGACGCTGAGCCTGCTTGCTAAGAATGGGAAAACCCTGTCCCGAAAGGGGAAAAGGGTACTAGGCCAAGAGTTAGCAAGACTCACGGACAGGGCTTTACACTAGAATCGAAGGGGGAAGGGGATAAAACCAGGCCCACTAGTAATGAGCCTAGGGATAAAGGGCCAAGGATGGAGGTGAAATTGGTAGCCCAGCTCAAGTGCATCTACACGAATGCATGTAGCATGGTCAACAAACAGAATGAGCTGGAAGCCATTGTGCAGCAGGACAGCTATGATGTACTCACCATCACGTAAATGTGGTGGGATGACTGCCATGACTGGAATGCTGTGATGAATGGCTATAAGCTCTTCAGAAGGGATAGGCAAAGAAGGAGAGGTGGGGGTGTGGCTCTGTACATTAGAGAGTGTTTTGATTGTATAGGGCTAGATTCCAGTGATGATAAAGTCAAGTGTTTATGGGTAAGGATGAAGGGGAAGGCAAATAAGGGAGATCTTGTGCTGGGAGTATGCTATAGACCACCCAACCAGGATGAGGAGACAGATGAAGTATTCTGTAAGCGGCTGGCTGAAGTCTCGCAATCGCCAGCCCTTGTTCTGGTTGGGGACTTCAACCTGCTGGGTATCTGCTGGAAATATAAGACAGCAGAGAGCAGGCAGGCTAGGAGGTTCCTCGAGTGCATGGAAGATGATAACTTCCTGACACAACTGGTAGGTGAGCCTACCAGGGGAGGTGCCTTGCTAGACCTACTGTTCACGAACAGAGAAGGACTAGTGGGAGATGTGGTGGTCGGAGGCCGTCTTGGGTTTAGTGATCATGAAATGGTCAAGTTTTCAATTCGTAGTGATGTAAGGACGGGGGTTAGCAAAACCTCCACCTTGGACTTGGACTTTAGCCTGTTCAGAACACTGGTTGAGAGAGTCCCTTGGGAGATAGTCCTGAAGGGCAAAGGGGTCCAGGAAGGCTGGACGCTCTTCAAGAAGGAAATCTTAAAGGCCCAGGAGCAGGCTGTCCCCAAGTGTCGCAAGATTAAAGGGCAGGGAAAATGGCCAGCCTGGATGAACAAGGAACTTTTGATGGGATGTAGGAATAAAAGGAGGGTTTACCACCTTTGGAAGAAGGAACAGGCAACTCAGGAGGAGTACAGAGATCTCGTTAGGTTATACAGAGAGAAAATTAGGAAGGCAAAAGCCCAGCTGGAGCTCAACTTGGCCACTAACATAAAGGACAATAAAAAAAGTTTTTATAAATACATCAACAAAAAGAGAGCCAGGGAGAATCTCCATCCCTTACTGGATGCAGGGGGGAAAGTTGCAACCAAGGACGAGGAGAAGGCTGAGATACTTAATGCCCTCTTGGCCTCCATCTTCAATAGTCAGACTAGCTATCCCCAGGGTGTTCAGCCTCTGGAGCTGGAAGATAAGGATGGAGAGCAGAACAACCCACCCATAATCCAGGAGGAAGTAGTCAATGATCTGCTTCTGCACCTAGACGCACATAAGTCTATGGGGCCGGATGGGATTCACCCAAGGGTACTCAGGGAGCTGGCGGAAGAGCTCACCAAGACTCTCTCCATCATTTATCAACAATCTTGGTCAACAGGGGAGGTACCAGATGACTGGAGGGTGGCTAATGTGACGCCCATCTACAAGAAGGGTCGGAAGGAGGATCTGGGGAACTACAGGCCTGTCAGCCTGACCTCAATACCAGGAAAGGATCATGGAGAGGATCATCTTGAGTGAGCTCTCACGGCAAGTGCAGGGCAGCCAAGGGATCAGGGCCAGCCAGCATGGGTTTAGGAAAGGGAGGTCCTGCTTAACCAACCTGATCTCTTTCTATGACCGTGTGACCCGCCTTCTGCATGCGGGGAAGGCTGTGGATGTTGTCTATCTGGACTTTGGTAAGGCCTTTGACACCGTCCCCCACAGCATCCTCCTGGAGAAGCTGGCGAATCATGGCATAGACAAGTGTACTCTTCACTGGGTTAAAAACTGGCTGGATGGCCGTGCCCAGAGAGTTGTGATTAATGGGGTGAAATCTTCTTGGCGGCCGGTCACCAGTGGTGTCCCTCAGGGCTCAGTTTTGGGGCCAGTTTTTGTTTAATATCTTTATCAATGATCTGGATGAGGGGATTGAGTGCACCCTCAGTAAGTTTGCAGATGACACCAAATTAGGTGGGAGTGTTGATCTGCTTGAGGGTAGGAAGGCTCTACAGAGGGACCTGGACAGGCTGGATTGATGGGCCAAGGCCAATTGTATGAGGTTTAATAAGGCCAAGTGCCAGGTCCTGCATTTCAGTCACAACAACCCCAAGCAACGCTACAGGCTTGGGGAAGAGTGGCTAGAAAGCTGCCCAGCAGAAAGGGACCTGGGGGTGCTGGTGGACAGCCAGCTTAACATGAGCCAACAGTGTGCCCAGGTGGCCAAGAAGGCCAACAGCATCCTGGCCTGTATCAGGAACAGTGTGGTGAGTAGGACTAGGGAAGTGATCGTGCCTCTGTACTCGGCACTGGTGAGGCCTCACCTCGAGTACTGTGTTCAGTTCTGGGCCCCTCTGTACAAGAGGGACATTGAGGTGCTGGAGAGGGTCCAGAGGAGAGCTACCAAGCTGGTGAGGGGTTTGGAGACCAAGTCGTATGAGGAGAGGCTGAGGGAATTGGGCATGTTTTATTTGGAGAAGAGGAGACTGAGGGGAGACCTCATTGCCCTCTACAACTACCTGAAAGGAGGTTGTAGAGAGGTGGGTGTTGGCCTCTTCTCCCAGGTGAATAATGACAGGACCAGAGGAAATGGTCTGAAGTTGCGGCAGGGGAGGTTTAGATTAGATATTAGGATTAATTACTTTACTGAAAGAGTGGTCAGGCACTGGAACAGCCTGCCCAGGGAGGTGGTTGAGTCACCATCCCTAGAGGTATTTAAGAAACGTCTAGATTTGGCACTTCAGGGCATGCTCTAGTGGCAGAGATTGTAGGGGGGTTTTGTGTGTGTATGGTTGGACTTGATGATCTCAAAGGTCCTTTCCAACCATGAAGATTCTATATTTGATGTTCTTCTTAAAATGCTAGCTACTGGAATCCAGACCACATATAAGAATCTCAGCTTTCATTTTAAAAAAATTATTTGCAAAATATCGTTGTTCTGCAGAAAGACCTGAAAACGTGATTGCCATCTCAGAAACCAGAAAGTAGGAAAGAAAGAGAACTCAATTAAAAACTACTTATTTAAGCTCACTTGTTTGAATCAAACCTCACAATATGCAACCATTCAGGACACTTGACTTTGGCGATACTGCAGTTCACTGAAGCAAGCAGCCATTAAAAGCAAAGGCTTATGATAGTCTCTAGTGAGTGGAATGAGACCTAAGGCACCCTCTAGTTAACCATTACTGCTATCGCTATAGAGAAACAGGGGCCTGCCAAGACTCTCTCAGATTTGCTGGCTTTGTTCATACATAGTGGATAGCACTATTACAGCATTCAGTTTAGGAGTTTGAATGATCTAACGGATCAGTTTTGGACTATACTGTGTCTTTTCTCATTTGCAGAGATGGTGTCCTTTATAGACAAATCTGTCTTATTGCAGCTGGAAAGGAGACTACACCACCTTCTCACCATCACCACCACACAATTTCATCTTCCTTTTGAATTCTATGCAGGATGCTCAAAAAGTTCAATGAGCTCAGCAGGATATGGCCAATGAGTGTGATGAGGGACTAGAAATAGATCAAGTTTAGACTTGGAAATGGGAACTTTCAAGTTTGTGCAATTAAGGTGGAACTATGAGGCTAGAAATAAGGAATACATGGACCCTGGGCCACACCACTGTTACCTTCTACTTCCTGTAATGGAACAAAGTGGCACAAATTTGACGAGTGAAACTCAGATAATTCTTTTGGGTCTCCAAGGTTATTTAAGCACTTGCATGTGAGCCTTTAGAAAAAGCAATTCAACAGTAAGTGTAATAGATATAGATAAAAGACAGCCACCTAATACAGACCAAATCCTGAATGTCAGGATTTTATGATGCATTCCTGAAACAATTTTTCTTTTAATAATCAACTTTTCTTTATCATTTCACATTTTAAAGCATGGGGCCAATCCAAGGCTTTTTGCATGTGTAAATGAGATAAAGTAACACAGCAACAAGAAAGGATGGCCAGTGGAGACAGATTTAGTTGGGATTTGGGGTTTATATTTAGTTGGAATTTGGGGTTTCTCCCTGCTATTCCACAGCCTATCCATATGCCTTTGGGCACATCATGTTGTGCTTGATTCAGTTCCTAAACAAAGATATTTAATACCATTTGTAACAATCTAGTAAACCCAGGTGTCGTGGTTTAACTCCACCCAACAACTAAGCACCATGCAGCCGCTTGCTCACTCACCCCCAGTGGGATGGGGGAGAGAATCAGAAGAGTAAAAGTGAGAAAACTCGTGGGCTGAGATAAAGACAGTTTAATAAGTAAAGCAAAAGCCGTGCATGCAGACAAAGCAAAACAAGGAATTCATTCACTACTTCCCATTGGCAGGCAGGTGTTCAGCCATCTCAAGGAAAGCAGGGCTCCATCATGCGTAATGGTTACTTGGGAAGACAAAATGCCATAACACTGAATGTCTCACCCTTCCTTTTTCTTCCCCCAGTTTTATATACCGAGCATGATGTTAAAGAGAGCATTTGTCATTCATTTTAGTGGCCAGTCTAGCCCAAACCATGACATCCCCACCTCGAAAACCCTAGGGGTTGACCTCGAGTCTCTCTAGGCGCTTTCTGCCAGAGGCTCCAGGTGGGGCTGTTATCCCTGGCTGAGGTGTAAAGCTTGTTTTTCACATCTTGTCCTGTGCGGACTGGCCCAAGGGCTACTGCACGAACTACCTCCGGTTTAATTTGTTCAAAGGCTTGCTGTTGCTCAGGGCCCCATCCAAAGTTGTTCTTTTTATGGGTCACTTGATAGAAAGGGCTTACGATCAGACTATAACCTGGAATGTGCATTCTCCAAAAACCCACGAATCCCAAGAAGTCTTGTGTTTCTTTTTTTTTAGTTGGTTGAGACATAGCTGTTATTTTATTGAATACATCCATTGGGATATGACGACGCCCATCTTGCTGTTTTATTCCTAAAAACTGGATTTCCTGTGCAGATCCTTTGACCTTACTTTTTTTTATAGCAAAACCAGCTTTCAAAAGTATCTGAATTATTCTTCTCCCCTTCTCAAACACTTCCTCCGCTGTGTTATCCCACCCAATGATGTCATCAATATACCACAGGTGTTCAAGAGCTTCACCTTTTTCCAGTGCAGTCTGGATCAGTCCATGGCAAATGGTAGGACTGTGTTTCCATCCCTGGGGCAGTTGATTCTAGGTGTACTGGATACCCCTCCACATGAAAGCAAACTGTGGCCTGCACTCTGCTGCCAGGGGGATTAAGAAAAACATGTTGGCGATATCAGTTGTTGCATACCATTTGGCTGCCTTTGACTCCAGTTTATATTGGAGTTCTAGCATGTCTGGTACAGCAGCACTTGGCAGTGGTGTGACTTTGTTCAGGCCTCAATAGTCCAGTGTTAGCCTCCACTCTCCGTTAGATTTTTGTACTGGACATATGGGGACTATTAAAGGGTGAATGAGTCTTACTGATCACTCCTTGACTCTCCAGTCGTTGGATCAACTTATAGATAGGAACTAGGAAGTCTCGATTGGTGTGATATTGTCACCGGTGCACTGTCATGGTAGCAATTGGCACCTGCTGTTCTTTAACTCACAGCAACCCCACCACAGACAGATCCTCTGAGAGACCGGGCAAGCTAGACAGCTATTTAATCTTCTCTGTACTCAAGGCAGCTATACCAAAAGCCCATTGGTACTGTTTTGGGTCTTTGAAGTACCCTCTCCTGAGGTAGTCAATGCCAACTATACACAGACCCTCCAGACCAGTCACAATAGGATGCTTTTGCCACTCATTCCCAGTTAGGCTTACCTCAGTCTCCAACACAGACAGTTCTTGGTGTCATCCCATCACTCCAGAAATACAGATGGATTCTGCCCCTTTGTAATCTGATGGTATTAGAGTACACTGTGCATCGGTGTCCATTAGACCTTTATACTCCCATGGGTCTGATATGCCAGACCATCGAATCCACACAGTCCAGTAAACTTGGTTGTCCCTTTCCTCCACCTGGCTGAAGGCAGGGCCCCTCTATTTCTGGTCAGAGTCTTCATTACTTGATTTTTGTAACTACAAAACAGAAGTCCCTTCATCAGGGTCAAAAGTACGATCAGCCCTTCTACTCTGCCCAACAGACACTGAAGCAGTCATTTTCCTGGATGGATGCTTTTTGGCTGTTGTTTTTCCTTGCAGTTCCTGTACCCGAGCTTCTAGTCTCCAGGTAGGTTCACCATCTCACTTCCTCATGTCCTCTCCCTGGTCTCACAGGAAGAATCACAGGGTTGCATGTGGTATGTGTCACTGGTGCCCTTTCCCTTGAACAGAAAAAGGGTGACTCTTAATAGCTGAGACCTTGGTTGGAGGGCATGAGGAAAACCTATCCTTCTCAGATTGCTTGGACAATTTTTGTGTCAGTTCCTTCACAGCCAAGATGCAGGCCCGTAGTGAGGAAGCAAGAATATCTTCGTATTCTCGTAGTTGTCTGGCCAGTCCATCTATAGTTGGTGCCTCCATGTCTGTCCAGCTCATTATCGCCAGGGTGTGGGTGTATGACATCAGTGCATTTCATACAAACTTTCGCCACATGGACCACATGCACCAGATTTCATCCGGGTCTTTGGATGCCTGGTCGTCACCCAGGTTGTTATAGATCACCTCCACCACAGCTAATTCCCTCAGATACTGGATACCTCCCTCAATGGTGGGCCATTTGCTTTGGAAATTTGCAGGTTCTTCCCTGAAGGAATACCTGTCCTTCACAATTGACAGGAGTCACTGCCAAAGACTGAGGACTCCTGCCTTTTTTCCAATCCCTTTGTCAATGGCCTTATCCTTAGCAAGGGATCCTAGCTGCTGGGCTTCCTTACCCTCTAATTCCTGACTACTGACCCCAATATCCCAGCATCAGAGTAACCAGCTGAGAACTAGCTTACCTGGTGGACGGCTAAAATCTTTTCACATATTTCGCAGCTCACTTTGGAATAGGGATCGTGTGGTTTCTGTATCATTTATGATTTCAGTCTCTTCCTCCTCCTGTTCCTGTGACTGCTCTGCTGCAGAACAGGCTGCCTCTTCTGATTCTTTCTCCTGCTCCCTCTTAGGAGAAGATTCTTCATCCCTTACTAAACCAGCTGACTTCTGCTTCCATTGTTTCTTTTCAGTTATATGGGTGACTGATATAATGTTTGGTTTAGCCATAGTGTCTGTTGGTTTGTTTTCCCTCTCTTCTCCCTGAGTGTGCTGCATAATATCGAGCAGTGTTAGGTAGATGCTGGCCATGGTCCAGCACAATGCAGTAAGTTGCGCCTCTTTGGAACAGCCACAGCATATTTTTTTTTCAAACATTCTATCACTTCATCAGGATCCTGTAGTTGTTCGAGAGTGAAGTTCCAGACCACTGGAGGTGAGAAGTGCTCTAGATACCTGCCCATATTCTCCCACATGCCAGGCCACCCATGACCATACTCTAGCGGAGCCTGGGTGATATTTCTAAATTACTCGTTAACCTTAGACAAAACCAAAGCAATATTCCTAAGAAAAAACAATAGAAGTATTTTAACTACCCAAGGATGTTCAAGATACTGAAAAGTTATTGTAACGAGGGAGAAAACATCACAGAAGAAGGTAGAGAAGATGCCATTCTGTATTTCCGCCACAAAAAACCTCTCAGAGGAAGAAGTACAATTGTTAATTGTCTCCATGAGATGGTACCCGAAGTACAGTAATGGTTTCAGTATGGAATGCAAATACCAGATTAAGCTCAAGGTCAGTGTTTTAATAACAAATCTCCCAGGCAAAACATCACTAATCACTACAGAGCACAGCAAACCGCAAAAGCCAACACCAATCTTTAACATGTACAGCAAAAAAAAAGAGTATGGCACAGATGAGATAAACTAATATTAACAACAGATGAATCAATATTGTGGCCTGCAACTATTAACAGATATAAATCCCTTCTAATACTCTCTGGTCAATCTGTTATTCTCTTAAACCCTTTGAGTCCCTATTTGGGCACCAAAAAGGACTGTTGTGGTTTAACCCCAGACAGCAACTAAGTATCACACAGTCGCTCGCTCACTCCCCCCCTCCAGTTATCCTCAAAACTTACTGGACAAGATGCACAAAATTAACTTGCCTGTTCTTTCCCCCAAGGATGGTAATACATGAAGAAAAGTTATGTGCTTTATAAATAACAAAATGCAGACATAAAGTTTTGCAGGGATGTTGAAATACCTCTATAATACCTTTTTCTAAAAGCATTCATTATACTTGGTCGCATGTTATCAACACATTCAAATGCTGGCACAAATTATTATTAATTCATTTGGTGTTTTTGTAGCAATGCTAGCCATGATGAATTCATTTGGTACCAATATGGATGTCATAAGTAATTTATCAGATTTCCAACTCATTACTAATTACCTTTACCATTATTTTAAGGAGTTACCCAGATGTGTTTATGATAGAATTAAGGTAAACAATGACTGATGCTCAGAGGTCATGATTAGAGCAGCTCTACACAATTTGACAAAACCTTGCGTGCCTTTCAATATAAAGCACCTGCCAAGCCACATGTGCACCAGATTTCTCAAGCTCCTTGTCACTAATTAATGCAGATGTAGCCCATATTTTAAAAGTCAATGTGCAGAAAGGAGATTTTTTTCAAAAAAATGGCAGGATTCCTTTTCAAAACCCACGAACTCTGTAACTGAAATTTTTAGTGACCCATTTGTTTGCTGATTGAAATACTATTGTCGTATCACCTACAGGTTTTTTCCATCCACTTCCGTACACCACTTTGACATAGAAATAACATGTCTAAAAATGTACAAAATTGTACAATTTAGGTATGAGAAAGGCCTATTACCTCAAGCTATCTAACCTTCTGCCTTTGTCAGATTGTTTCCTACTCAAAAGCAAGTAGGGTTTAGTAGGATTAATTCACTCCAGTTTTGAAATTCTCCAAGGAGTCTAATTATTTCCCCAGGGAAGTAATTCCAAAACCAAATACATCACAATGTCAGTACGTAATTCAACCTAATTACGGCATATTTGGTGTTTACATCCTTTAGATATTTGAAGATATTTACCATGGTTGTTCTGCTTCTTATTTCTGCAGTCGAGTGGGAATTTTAATAAATTATTTAATAAACATTGGACAACTTTGTTTACAAACCATCTGTGGACCATCTGATACCTTTTGCTAACTACATATTTGGGTTATGTGGTAGAAGAAGGTGGGGTGTGGGGGAGGGAGACTACCAGGAGGTGGAATGACTGGTTTGCTACATTTAAAAGTGAAGAGGAGAAAAAGACAGCTTCTTTGTTTAGCTTTGTTAGCTTCTTTGCCTTTAGTCCTAGATTTCAAAGGTGCAGGAAGTCTAGACTTTGCAGACTGTCTAACTTGAAAGGACTGTGAACACAGCCCACAGAGAAACCTGGCCATCATTCTCATTTTGTGTTGCCATGCAGCTTCCATTATGAGGAGTCAGACGTAAGGAATTAACTGGTTTTTAAGTAATTGTCCTGGTTCCGGCGGGGATAGGGTTAAGTATTCCATGCCATGTGAGCCATGCCCACCCTGAGCTGCCGGGGGAGGGGGCAGGAAGTTGCCACTTGGAGCGGGCTGGGGCATCCCGGGCCCGGTCGGTGAGCGGCGGGGAGCGGCGGTTCCGTAATCGTGTTTGTATATTCCTCTATCCGTGTTATTGTTGCTGTTTTTCTTGTTCCCTCTGCTGTTCTGTTAAACTGCCTTTGTCTCAACCCAAGAGTTTTGCCTTTTTCTTCTGATCCTTCCCATATTGGGAAGGCCCGAGCGAGTGGCACGTGGTTCTTTGTTGCTGTCTGAGGCCAAACCACGACAGTAATAAATGTTGTTCATGTGGGATAGGAAAAAATTCCTCTAAGAAAGACCACAGTCCTGATCAGTGGGAGCTCATGCTGATCCAGGACTCCATCTGCATTTTTATATATATTATTTCTGCTTACAAAATTAGAATTATGTAGTTTCTTGCACCTAAATTCATTAGACGATCCAGGTGCATGTTTTATTCATGCTCAGAATACCTGCAAGGCACTTTTCTTCTTTGACTGTGCCTTGTACAGAACCATAGAATCACTTAATTGTTTTGGTATAACATTGGGCGAGTGTATAGCATGCTGAGTACTGGATGTGAGTACTAAAAATGAAGCCCATATTTACTTCAGTGATCTATTCTATTATTTCAGTAATATCCAGGACTTATGTGGTATCCATATCTAAATATCAGTCAGGCTTACATGCCTTGATGCTTTTGAAAAGCCTGACATACCTTTGTCTGCCATTTTAAATCCCTGTGGCAGGATGGAGGAGAGAATCAGAAGAGTAAAAGTAAGAAAACTTGTGGGTTGAGATAAAGACAGCTTAATAAGTAAAGCAAAAGCTGCACACGCAAGTAAAGCTAAATGAGGAATTCATTCACTACCCATCGGCAGGCAGGTGTTCAGCAATCTCCAGGAAAGCAGGGCTCCATCATGTGTAACAGTTACTTGGGAAGGCAAACGCCATCACTCTGAATGTCCCCCCCCCTTCCTTTTTCTTCCCCCAGCTTTATATACCGAGCATGAAGTCATATGGCATGGAATATCCCTTTGGTCAGTTGGGGTCAGCTGTCCCCTCCCAACTTCTTGTGCACCCCTAGCCTACTCGCTGGCAGGGCAGTATGAGGAGCAGAAAAGGCCTTCACTCTGTGTAAATACGGCTTAGCAATAACTAAACCATCCCTGTATTATCAACACTTTCCAGCACAAATCCAAAACATAGACCCATAGCAGCTACTATGAAAAAGATTAATTCTATCCCAGTCAAAACTAGCACAACCACTTAATGTATAAAAGATAAGGAAATCCTGTAATAAAAGTTATGTCAATGTTGTGCCTTCTGGACTTAATGCCCCTCTCACATTTTTTACTCCTGTGTAACCAGTGCTTAAGACTTTTACGAGGGTAAGCATGAAGAGAATTGGGCTGTTTGCTTTCAGTGATTTTCAGTAGATATACAAAAAACTCACGTTTCTTCAGTACTCTCAACCTTTTTATTTTTTAATGGATAGATTTAGTATATATATATATGTCTGTCCTGAGAGTTTTGAAAACATAGAGAACTTTTGTATCTTGTATTAATCTCTTGCCGGGTCCAAACCGACTCTCAGTCATGCGGGCACAGGGAAAGACGAACGCACCAATATGATGCAAGTCAATTCCAACTTTATTCAGCTTAATCGTTACATTTATAGTATTATGCTATCTGTTCACGCGCTCTAACTCCTACTGATTGGCTGCATGCTATTTTCACCAGCTGTCCACGCACAGGCAGCATCCTGCTGATAGGTTGAAGGTCGATTGCCACGCGCTTCTCAGTGTCTTCTAACTGGTCGTCTCTGACTGTTCACGCGGAGCAGCAGCTTTGCTTTTCACATTCCTTTCCTTGCTGATATCTCCTGGCGCTTGCTTAACTTTTCTCTCAAGGCGCCTCTCACAGGTACAGCTTTGTCTCATCAAGGCCAAACAGATTCCCTACGCTACTCTCTATCTCCAGAGTCTCTGGTATTAGATTGTGGTCCTGGTGAATTATTATCTCCTTGCTGCTTTCTCAGACAGTTATGTGGGTAAGGTGAGATTCTCTCCTTGGACTGATTTGTTAAAATGTGGTTTGAAGTCTAGAATGGTGCCTGCTGACTGGTCAGTAGCTCCCCTAGCTCCTCTTGATCCTGGTACCCACTTTACCTATGGACCTCTGAGCAACTGTAGTGCATGGATATGCAGTACTTGAAGGATTAATGGGATCTGGATAAATGCTTGATATTGCTCTTCTGGGAAGGATTACAAAAACCTAATCATAGAATGGTTCGGGTTGGAAGGGACCTTAAAGATCATCTAGTTCCAACCCCCCTGCCATGGGCAGGGACACCTCCCACTAGACCAGGCTGCTCAAAGCCCCATCCAGCCTGGCCTTCAACGCTTCCAGGGATGGGACATCCACAACTTCCCTGGGCAACCTGTTCCAGTGCCTCACCACCCTTACCGTAAAGAATTTCTTCCTGATATCCAATCTAAATCTACCCTCTTTCAGCTTGAAACCGTTGCCCCGTGTCCTATCATTACACGCCCTGATAAAGAGTCCCTCCCCATCCTTCCTGTAGGCCCCCTTTAGGTACTGTAAGGCTGCTATAAGGTCTCCCCAGAGCCTTCCCTCCTCCAGGCTGAACAACCCCAGCTCTCTAAGACCAGGCAGATGATGTCGGTTGCTCTCCCCTTATCTACCAATGCTGTGGCAACATCATAGAAGGCCACCAGATTTGTCAGGCATGATTTGCCTTTGGTGAAGCCATGTTGGCTGTCACCAATCACCTCCTTATTTTCCATGTGCCTTAGCAGAGTTTCCAGGAGGATCTGCTCCATGATCTTGCCAGGAACAGAGGTGAGACTGACTGGTCTGTAGTTCCCTGGGTCATCTTTTTTTCCCTTTTTGAAAATGGGGGTTATGTATCCCCTTTTCCAGTCAGCGGGAACTTCACCAGACTGCCATGACTTTTCGAATATAATGGAAAGCGGCTTGGCGACTTCATCTGCCAGCTCCCTCAGGACCCGTGGATGGATTTCATCCGGTTCCATGGACTTATGCACCCTCAGGTTCCTCAGATGGTCCCAAACCTGATCTTCTCCTACCGTGGGCGGTTCTTCATTCTCATAGACCCTGCCTTTGCATTCTGCAACTTGGGTGGTGTGGTTGGAGCCCTTGCTGGTGAAGACCAAGGTGAAAAAGTCTTTCAGCACCTCAGCCTTCTCCATATCCTGGGTGACCAGGTCTCCCGTCTCCCTCCTGAGAGGCCCCACATCTTCCCTAGTCTTGCCTTTACCCCTGACGTACTTAGAGAAGTTTTTCTTGTTATCCTTGATGCCCCTAGCCAGATTTAATTCTATCTGGGCTTGAGCTTGCCTAATCTGGTTCCTGGTTGCTCGGACAGTTTGTCTGTATTCCACCCAGTCTACCCGTCCTTGCTTCCACCCTCTGTAGGCCTCCTTTTTGCTTTTGAGCTTGTCCAGGAGCTCCTTCTTAATCCACGCAGGCCTCCTGGCTTTTTTGCCTGACTTCTTCTTTCTTGGGATGCACCGCTCCTGAGCTTGGAGGAGGTGAACCTTGGATACTAACCAGCTCTCTTGGGCCCCTCTCCCCTCCAGTACTTTTTCCCACGTTACCCTGCCAAGCAGGTCCCTCAAGAGGCTAAAGTCTGCTCTCCTGAAGTCCAGGGTAGTGAGCTTGCTGCGTGCTCTCCTCGCTGCCCGAAGGATCTTGAATTCTACCATTTCATGATCACTGCAGCCGAGGCTACCCTTGAGCTTGACACTCGCCACCAGACCCTCCTTGTTGGTAAGGACAAGGTCCAGCAAAGTTCCTCTCCTCGTTGGCTCCTCTACCATTTGAAGAAGAAAGCTGTCATCGACATATTCCAAGAACTTCCTGGATTTCTTGTGCCCTGCTGTGTTGTCCTTCCAACAGATATCGGGGTGCTTGAAGTCCCCCATGATGACCAGGGTCTGTGAACGCGATGCTGCTCCCTTTAATCTTGACCCATAAGGTCTCTGTTGGGTCTTCATCCATCCCCAGGTGGAGCTCCATGGACTCCAGCTGTTCATTGACATAGAGGGCAACACCCCCTCCTCGTCTTCCCAGCCTGTCCTTCCTGAAGAGTGGGTATCCGTCCATTCCAATGCTCCAATCATAAGAGACATCCCACCACGTCTCTGTGATGCCAGTAAGATCGTAGCCCTGGAGGCGTGCATACATCTCCAACTCTTCTTGCTTATTTCCTATGCTGCGTGCATTTGCGTAAAGGCACTTCAGCTGGGTGCCCAATGAAGCTGTCTCACTGGCTGGAGCATTTGCTTTTCCTTCATGCTGCTCTTCAGGTGGTCTTCCTTTGAGGTGTTTTGTCTGTGACTCCCCGGTTCCTATCTCCTCAGGAGCCCTGGCTCATCCCCATGACTTCGAGTGTGCTGCAGCGTACCCAGCACATCTCGGAGCAACAGGTTGAGGGCCTTCACTAGTGAGCCACCCCTCAGACCTTGGAGCATCGTCCCTTGGCTTGTCACGAGCAAGCTGTGTGGCATCCCCCTCTCCCAACAAGCCTAGTTTAAAGCCCAGTCAATGAGCCCCACTAGCTCATGATCAAAGACCTGCTTCCCCCTTTCAGAGAGATGAGCCCTGTTCGATGCCAAGAAGCCTGGTGCCGTGTAGGCCATCCCATTGTCGAAAAACCCAAAACTGTGGCAGTGACACCAGCCACAGAGACACGTGTTGATAGATGGCATGTATCTGTTCATTACAGCGTCCCTGCCTGTAACTGGGAGAACAGAAGAACAGATAACCTGCGCCCCAAACTCCCTTATTAACCTTCCCAAGGCCCTGAAGTCTCTCTGGATTGCTCCTGGGCTATGTGTTGCCACCTCAACACCACCCACGTGAAAGAGCAACAGCGGGTAGTAGTCCGAGGGCCAAACCAGGCTGGGAAGTTTTCGAGTGACGTCCCTAACTCGGGCCCTGGGGAGGCAGCATACCTCCCTGTCAAGAGGGTCTGCCCAGCATAATGGGCCTTCTGTCCCCCTCAGAAGGGAGTCTCCTACTACTATAACCCGCCTCTTCTTCCTTGTAGAGGCAGTTTTTAAACTGGGGGTAGGTCTTATTGCTCCCAGCATCTCTTCTGGTGTAGCCAAACCATCTTCCATGCCATCCATGGGTTGGCCTACCTCACCAAGAGCCTCGTACCTGTTGTGCAGAGGCACCTGGTTAGGGGATGTGGGCAAGGAGGGAGTTCACTTGCCTCCCCTGTTACAGGCTAGCCTCCATTCACTAGCCTCCTTTTGTCCACTGCCTTCAGTCTGGCAGGGGGAAGGTACCAGATCTCCTTCAGCTCACGGTATTTTTGGTGGCTCTTCTGGTTTTTTACTCGGGGAGGTCAGAGCCTGATTCCACCAATCTATTTCTTTCTCCCTCTCCCTGATGCTCTGCAGCTTTTCTACTTCCTCTTTTAGCTCTGCCACCAGGCTGAGTAGATCATCTACCTGGTCACACCTCACACAGCTGTCACCTCTTCTACTATCCACTAGCCCTGAGAGTTTAAAGCACTCTCTGCAGCCAGCGACCTGGGTGGCCGAGTGCTTCCACGGGAGCTCTGTTTGTATGGCTATGTCTGCTCTGGCAAGTGCAGAAGACACAGGAAGCTGCATCCTTTGGGTAGAGACCATGGCTGAGCTTCGCTCCTGAGCTTTCCGCACCCTTCCCGCGCAAACTGCCGCGCCGCGCCACGCCCTGGCTGACGTGACACGCCCTGTTTGCCCGTCCCGGCCCTAGGGCTGCCTTTTAAAGGGGTGGGAAGCTGGCCGCTGCTGCTGCAGGCTCCGCCCCTGCCTCGTCAGCCGCTCTCACGCGAGCTCCCTGCGGGTCCCTGCCGCTGCCCGGGTCTGTCCCGGCCTCAGAAAAACTCGGGGAAATCCCCTTTTCGCTGCGATCGCCCAACTCTGCTGCCGACGTGCCGGCACCGGAGCTGTTTTTCTCGGTGAGTAACCCTAATACTTATGAAGTTTTGGGTTCTAACCTCTCCCCCCCAGAAGATACATAATACAGCCATATATTTTCTGATGTGATCCTGTTTATTTAGAATCAGAAAATAGAATCATAGAATTGTTTTGGTAGTAAGAGACCTTTAAGATCATCAAGTCCAATGGTTAACCTAACACTGCCAAGTTACCACTAAACCACGTCCCTCAGCACTACATCTACACATCTTTTAAATACCTCTACGGATGGTGACTCAACCCCGCTCCGTTGCTTGACAACCTTTTCAGTGAAGAAATTTTTCCTAATATCCAGTCTAAACCTCCCCTGGCACAACCTGAGGGTGTTTCCTCTGTCCTATTGCCTGTTACTTGGGAGAAGAGACCAACCCCCCACCTCTCTACAACCTCCTTTCAGGTAGTTGTAGCGAGCGATAACGTCTCCCCAGAGCCTCCTTTTCTCCAGACTAAACAACTCCAGCTCCCTCAGCCTCTCTTCATAAGACTTGTTCTCCAGACCCCTCACCAGCTTTGTTGCCCTTCTCTAAACATGCTCCAGCACCTCAATGTCTTTCTTGTAGTGAGGGGCCCAAAACTGGACGCAGTACTCGAGGTGCGTCCTTACCAGTGCTGAGTATGGAGGTACCGTCACTTCCCTAGTCCTGCTGGACACACTATTTCTGATACAAGCCAGGATGCTATCGGCTTTTTGGACACCTGGGCACACAGCTGGGTCATATTCAGACAGCAGTTGACCCCCAGGTGCTTTTCTGCTGGGCAGCTCTCCAAACACTCTTCCCCAAGCCTATAGTGTTGTATGGGGTTGTTGTGACCCAAGCGCAGGTCCTTGCACTTGGCCTTGTTGAACCTCATACCATTGGCCTCAGGCCATCCATCCAGCCTGTCCAGATCCCTCTGCAAAGCCTTTCTACCCTCAAGCAGGTTGACACTCCCACCTAACTTGGTGTCGTCTGCAAGCTTACTGAGGGTGCACTCAATCCCCTCCTCCAGATCATTGATAAAGATATTAAAGAGAACAAGCCCCAGTACTGAGCCCACACCACTTGTGACTGGCTGCCAACTGGATTTAACTCCATTCACCACAACTCTTTAGGCCTGGCCATCCAACCAGTTTTTAACCCAGTGAAGCATACGCCCATCCAAGCCATGAGCACCCAGTTTCTCCAGGAGAATGCTGTGGGAAACAGTGTCAAAGGCTTTACTAAAGTCTAGGTAAACAACATCCACAGCCTTTCCCTCATCCACTAAGCAGGCCACCTTGTCATAGAAGGAAATCATATTTGTCAAGCAGGACCTGCCTTTCATAAACCCATGCTGATTGGGCCCGATCACTTGGTTGCCCTGTATGTGCTGCTGTGGTGGTGTAACCCCCTGGCCTTTGGTCACTCGGTGCTTGGTGCGATTCCCCATCCCTGGGCCACATACCAACCTCGGATATGTCAGGCATGAATTGCAAAAGATAAAGGACCAGAGAGTTAAGGCACTCCCTTAACGTGCCTGGCTCCTGCTTCCCTTACCACTTGGCACTATCACTCCCTAACAACGTAGTACATCTGTACCTGGATCATGGCCCAAAGGGAGATGATACCAGAAGTTGCAGATCTAGCAAGTTATGGACTTGCACAACTGGTGGAAAGTACCAGTATATTCCATCATATGAGTTGGACCGGAGTGGAAAAACACCTGACAAAAGTCAATTATCTCAGACCTTGTAAGTAGTGATTCTAGCAAGACCCTTTGAGCTCTCCTGGATCGCAGCAGGCTGTGACCAGCAACTCTCTTGAGTTGGGACACCGCTCAGGCAAACACCTCAAGGACTGAAAGGCCAGAGCAAGTCAACACCCCTTGAGTCCCAGTTATTGCCTGCTCAGGAATGCTGATGCATTGTGAGTATTTGCTCTAAACTCAAAGAGGGAAATTTTAACTATAGACTAGCTTCTCTTTCATCCACCTCTCTATATACACATTAGCTCTTGTAAGTATGGCTGTTCTTATATTTTACTGGATCCAAATATTTGTCCGTGCACATGTAAAAGGGGTACCCGTTGACTCATTGGAGTCACCTGTTGTGAAGGGACCTTTAGTCTTAATAGTTAAAAACTCAGGTGTAGGTGTGTGTGTGACCCCTTAAGCATTGTGTGTTTGTATGTTTGTGTTTATATGTATATGTATTGACTTAGGATGCCTTATAGTAAGGTATAGTTATAGGTATAGTTAGTGTGAATCTTGCTATCTTCAAATCTGTAATTAAGTCGCTGTTCAATTTTATTGAATCATCTTGTAAATCCTTAAATTGGTTAATGATTAAGTGCTGCTAAAACTTAACTCTTGATCTACCTCAAAACATTAATAAATTTTAAATTGCTACTAAATCATAACTTTGTCAAATATTTCCATCCGCGACAGCCACGTAATGGCACTCAAGATGATCTGCTCAATTTATAAGTTTTTTGGAATTGAATAAAGGTCAAATAAGAGAAACCATGTTCTTTGCTCACAGATATAAGCATTTTTTTCAGCCAATGCTCTGTCCCCCAAATTCCATGAGTTGGCTTTCTTTCAAACATGTAATTGTCTTGCTAGCTTTATGGGTTCTTTGCTTGCATCTGGCTGCTTCTGCCCATAAACATGTGCACACTTTTACCAAACAATATGCAGTTTAGATGAATTTATAGACATCTCCCAGCAAAAGTCCTTCACCATCTAGCTCAGCTTCTGATTCAACTTGCATATGGCCAGAATTTTGGGTAGTGACTCATTTGTTTCAGCTGTTTTATGACCCTTATACTAAAAAGGGCTATAATTGCTTCTTCTGATTGCCCTATATGAGGAGGCCTGTTAACAGCATCAATGATGTTTCACTCAACTTTCACCATAATACTAAAACTGTGTTTCAGGAGGACTGGATTATCCTGCAACAGATCAAAACTGCGTAGCCTGCAACACAATTTAATTTATGCCCTTATCCATTTTTTTAGAGGGTGTTGGTTGACTGCTGGTTGAATATGAGCCAGCAGTGTGCCCAGGTGGCCAAGAAGGCCAACAGCATCCTGGCCTGTATCAGGAACAGTGTGGTGAGCAGGACTAGGGAAGTGATCATGCCTCTGTACTCGGCACTGGTGAGGCCTTACCTCGATTACTGTGTCCAGTTTTGGGCCCCTCACTACAAGAAAGACATTGAGGTGCTGGAGCGGGTCCAGAGAAGGGCAACAAAGCTGGTGAGGGGTCTGGAGAACAAGTCTTATGAGGAGCGGCTGAGGGAGCTGGGATTGTTTAGCCTAGAGAAAAGGAGGCTCTGGGGAGACGTTATCGCTCGCTACAACTACCTGAAAGGAGGTTATAGAGAGGTGGGGGTTGGCCTCTTCTCCCAAGCAACAGTCGATAGGACAAGAGGAAACACCCTCAAGTTGTGCCAGGGGAGGTTTAGACTGGATATTAGGAAAAAGTTTTACACTGAAAGGGTTATTAAGCATTGGAACAGGCTGACCAGGGAAGCGGTTGAGGCACCATCCCTGGAGGTATTTAAAAGACGGGTAGACGTAGTGCTTAGAGATATAGTTCAGTGATGTTTTTTGTCAGAGTTAGGTAGATGGTTGGACTCGATCTTAAAGGTCCCTTCCAACCTAGGTGATTCTATGATTCTATAATTCTATGATTTTCACCCTAGTGGTTTTCTTGGAGCAGTCCTCAGAAAAGAAATTCTGTGGCATCAAGTGAAAAGGAAAGACTATCTCTGAGTTAAAGTTCATCTTTTACTTGTTCTGCAAAGCGTGGGTTAATGGACACAACTGTTTCTTGTTCAGTCAATTGCTTGATGAGTCAATGAGAAATGAGATTACCAAAAAATGCAACTTCACACTGTTTTATTTCATTACTTCCCATGTCAGTAAGGTATTGTATTGGTTGTAGCTGGCAAGGTGTTGGCAGCAAGAGGCTACAGGTTGGCCTCTGTGGGAGGAAACCAGGGGCTGCCTGGTGCCCAGCCGGCTCCAATGGACCCACGGCAGGACACAGCTGAGCCCATCAGCCAAGCTGCTGGCACCTCTGGGAAACCTGTTTAAGAAAGGGCAAAACCACTGGACAGGTAGAGGAGGGAACAAAAGAGTAAGAAACAGCAGAGGGACCATCGTGTTCTTGGGCCTAAATTTATCAGACCAAATTGCACCTATATTCCTGTACTAGGGACATCCTGTTGGCTAGAAAGTCATCTGTATAATAAGGCATGGTTGGGGTGCTGAGAGGTGGGTTACCTGCTGCTACACAATTGGAAACAAAAGGTAAAGGCTTTTAGGCAGAGCCGGAATAGCTGAGTCTCCAGTCATAGTTCTGCATGGTTTACTTCCTGCAATTCTTTTTGATTTGTACTGGTGAAAGATAGAAGATAATTAAATTTTGCCTATATGTATGCTACAGATACAAATTTTTTCAGTAGCTGCAGAAAACAAATTTACTCCTGTACATGCAGACAAATAGTTTCTGTAGGAGGGCCTTGGCCGGAACACAGGATCTTCATGCTTTCAGACTGTGGAAATATAGATCTATAGATCTATGTATCTATTTGTAAATTATATTGTAGTTATAACCAGTAAAAAAGAGGTCAGAATGTCAGATGCAAAAGGTTTAGATATGACATAGAATAGGCTGAATTTACCACCTATGCTTAAAGTCAAGACTGAAGTTAAAAATAAAATTCATGTTATATATTGATCAGCAATCATGTTAAACAAAAACTTCCCAATTAGATGGCATTTTATTGATTATTGTGACTTAAAGTATATTTCAAAATGGTTATATAGCTGTTTATTATGAAAATATGTGCATTCTTTTTCAAGGAATCTGTGCAGAGCATCCTTGAAGCTTTACTGAAGCTGCTTTCCTTCTTTCTCTTCCTGAACACACACATTTATTTGTGCTGCTTACCTCTATTCCCGATATGACTTGGCTATCACTATGAAGAATTCAATTGCACAAGTTCAGTGGGAGCCTAAATGAACTCTGCAGATGGAATAGTTCTGAGAATGTCTTTATCCCTTGAGCTGGGAAACTGTCCTATGTAATTTTTTTAATTAAGTCTGTTTACTTTTGCCTTAACAATTCTGGAACTTCTGTTCAGGCCAAAACCAAAGTCAACCCCATTCAGGCCTTTTTTGTTTCATTTTCTGATGGCCCTGTAATAAAACAGAAAAGGCTTTTCAAAAATCTGTTTGTTATTATAACTTCATCCTAAATCCTCCCATACAGGAGATGGATCTCTGTCTCAAAACACGAAGTTCCTGAAGATCTCAGGGATTTAAAAGAATTAACCCTGCTCTTTAAAATACCTAGCCAGCCTTTCTATACAAAGAAAACAAAACTAACAAAGTGCTTTAAGAAGTCTATAATAAGAAGAACCTTTTCTTTTATTTGTTTTTCTTTCACCCAGATTTTATCCTGTTTCTTCTTTCTTGCTTGGTGCAAATGTGAAAAAGAGCTGAAAGAACAGCACAGAAAACATTTTTGTGTTACCTTCATAAACTCCAAGCAACATATGCAATCCAGTTCTATAGAACCTAACACAATGTAAGGCATGGGACAGCAGTTCAGTTATGCTATCATTTTTGTTGTCGCTAAGGCTGTTTCCTGACTGTTTTCCTTACCTCACCTTTTGTGTTCTGAGCACTAATAAAGAGCTTTGTCTAAAATTAATAGACACACCAAACAGACCATCAGAAATTCTAGTATCATTGGATATCCATGGTACCACAATTGTTTGGTTATCTACTTAGTATACCTATCTAGATATAATATGGTTCAGTCATCATGGTATGTAGGACAAACACAATCAAATGAGAGGCAGATAATTTAGAGAGCCACTTCAGTGATGAGACACAAATAAACTGATATTTCTTCTATCATCAAGACTTGTGGTTAGAGCAGTGATAAATTTGCCAGTTTCTCAGTTTCTTGAAGGTTTGATCTAAACATTTCTATTTACTTGTATTATACAAGTTTTGAGTTAAAGCAAAAGCCTAGTGTGAAATAAATGTTGAATTTTATGAATATTTCTTAATTAAAATACATACGACCAACTCATTTTAAGACAGTTTCTAGGTAAAAATCAAGAACAGTGACCATGGGAAATGATCTAAAAGGCTTTCTGATTTTTGTGGTAGAGCTCCTCTGAATTCTGTGCTTGTAGTTCAGAAAAGTATATCCCTGCTGCCTGGAGGTTTTGTGAATATTTTACAGATTTGAGTGTACTCTTAGCAAGTTTGCTGATGATACAAAAACTGGGAGGAGTAACTGACACACCAGAAGGCTGTGCCGCCATACAGCAAGACCTGGACAGGCTAGAGAGTTGGATAGAGAGCAACCTAATGAAATTCAACAAGGGCAAGCGTAGGGTCCCACACCTAGGGAGGAATAACTCCACACATCAGTACAGGTTAGGGGCTGACCTGCTGGAGAGCAGCTCTGCAGAGAGGGACCTGGGAGTCCTGGTGGACAACAGGATGACCATGAGCCAGCAATGTGCCCTTGTAGCCAAGAAGGCCAATGGTCTCCTGGGGCGCATTAAAAAGACTGTGGCCAGCAGCTCGAGGGAGGTCATCCTCCCCCTCTACTCTGCCCTGGTGAGGCTGCATCTAGTATTGTGTCCAGTTCTGGGCTCCCCAGTTCAAGAAGGACAGGGAACTGCTGGAGAGAGTCCAGTGGAGGGCTACAAAGATGATCAAGGGAATGGAGCATCTCTCTCATGAGGAAAGGCTGAGAGACCTGGGTCTGTTTAGCCTGGAGAAGAGAGGACTGAGAGGGGCTATCATCAATGCTTCTAAATACTTAAAGGGTGGATGTCAAGAGGATGGGGCCAGGCTCTTTTCAGTGGTGCCCAGTGACAGGACAAGGGGCAACGGACACAAGCTGGAACACAGGAAGTCCCATCTCAACATGAGGAGAAACTTCTTTACTTTGAGGGTCACAGAGCACTGGAACAGGCTGCCCAGACAGGTTGTGGAGTCTCCTTCTCTGGAGATATTCAAAACTTGCCTGGATGCTTTCCTGTCCAGCCTGCTCTCAGTGAACCTGCTTTAGCAGGGGGGGTTGGACTAGACGATCTCCGAAGGTCCCTTCCAACCCCTATAATTCTGTGATTCTGTGTTTCTAGGTAAGGTACACCTGAAGTTACACCTTTGGATATTCAGTCTGCTCTATCCTTACTTTGTACTGTTGTATGATCCTTGGGTCATTTCACGGTAACTGTGTGGTTTTCGTGTTAATTTAAAAATTGTTGGGGTACAATTTTGATATTTCTCGTATTTAGCATCTAAAGCATCCCTATTGGTCATGGAGTAAGGTGACATTCAACATGAGTAATGGCAAAAGAATCATCCCTGAGCATTGAAAACTGTAATACGATACAGACCTAATTAATGGAACTCTAGAGATATATGGACACAATATTAGATGCCATTGGGGAGAAAAAGAAAACATTTTATTTAAGAGACAGTAAGAAGTATGGAAGACTATAATCTTCCAATGCGTTCCAGTTAAGCAGCTCATGCTGAATATCTTATCTGTAGAAAGATAAGTAAATAAAATGTCCAAAATTCTAAAAGAATTTAAGAATAATTCACCCTAAAATTAACTAAAAACTGTACCCCAAAGTAGGTAGTGCTATTTGTGCAGTGTTTACCAAGATAGTATCTGCATCTCTGATGTGGTTGGAAATGCAATTAATTAATAGCAATATATAAATTATTTAAATGTATATTTCATATACATAAGAAGGTAGCATCCAAAATCCCATTCAAAATGGAACATAGATAAACTCTGCCTATGTTGCAGATAATATAACAGTCCCTGTGTTTTTCCATCACTGTCGAGGTGCATAAATCTACTAAACTTCTCCCTGACTGGCCTGCAAGTTTCCCAGGTGCCTAACTTCAGTTGTCCACATCTACTCACAGATATACTAAGAACATAAGTGCCCGTGTCTTCCTCTCACTCCACTGGTGTATAGGCTCCAGTGGGAAGGCTGCCTAGGTTTTTCCTAAGTAACCGAAGTCCAATAATTTGTTGTGGCCTTGTGGTTGATTACAAAAAGTATCTTCATAAGGTGACCTCTTGCTTAGGAAGTTGTTCTCATGCTCTCCTGATCCTGACAAGATGTGAATCATTTGAATATGTAGAAATTTAGGTGCAATGCTCTTTTGTCAAAATTGAAAATGCAGATATGGGGCCAGAAGAAAATCAGGCTATAAGGCTCTAATTCAGACTCAAGAAGAGACCGAGGCTTTTGATATTTACTCCTAGCTGGATTCTTCTATTTTATTTTTGTACATCTCTAGTCTGTCCCCTCTGAAGGGAGAGCCATTTGTCCTTTTGGCCCTCTTAGTTTTGTATTTTTTGAAAGGTGGAGAGTGCTTGAATCTGCTGGGTAAGTGACTTGCCTGAGCCATGGGAGCTGTAACTCAAACCACTCAGACTGACAAGGGCCCAGGACCTTCTTGATGGCCCTTCCTCTGTCTGAAAATGGCTCCCACAAGACCACATGCTTATGCTCTCTACAGAATCAGTGGAGACATAGACAGCTAATTTAGTTGGACTGAATCTCTTACAAGATGTCTTCAAGATCCCAACTTTTCTCCATTGATTTTATGGGAATATGGGCAATTATTTTAGAAGGACAGGATCACCCCTCCTGAGTCACTGAGTGACTAAGATGCAGGCAATTCCTAAGCCAGGCACTCATCACTGAATCCCACCCAGTGCTAACAACATTAATAGATCTGGGAGCAAACACTACTTTTGTGGTATTTCGGTGTGACATACTGTATCATTATCACTGAGTCACAAATGGCAAATTTTTAATGGTACCTTTCAAAAATGTGCTTTCCAGTTTAGTATTGGCTTATGAAAATTTTCCAAAATAATTATTTATTTAATGCAATTTTCTTAATGAAGAAAACAGACATGGAAATCCCTCAGATGCATTCAGCAGTGCCATTTTATGAACCGACAAGCTTAAAAGTGATAGTGCATGTACTTCAAATGACAGCTTTTCCAACTGCTCTCTTGGAGATAAGGATGGTGACTGAGAGATGGGTACAACATATCTGGTTGTCTGATGGTGAGCGCCCATCCCTGTGCTGTACTGCATGCAATGTGTTGTGTTATCATACTGTCTGCTGCCTTTGGTCCACCCTAGAACATTAACTCCCTTATGGAGAACACCCAGATGTGATCATCCAACCTCCAGATTTGGATTTTGAAAATTCTTAATTAGGGCAAAATATTCCTGTGTGTCCACTCTGTATAATGCAGCTCTCCCTGATGTAGATAGGTTTTTGTCGTGGTTTGGCCAGATTGGCCACCTGTCACTCCAGAAATAGTCACAGATTCTGTCCCTTTATGATTTGATGGCAATAGGGTGCGCTGTGCACCAGTGTCCACAAGGGCTGTATATTTTTGTGGCTCTAATGTGCCAGGCCATCGAATCCACACAGGTCCAATAAACTCGGTTGTCCCTCTCCTCCTCCTGGTTGGAGGCAGGGCACCTCTAATGTCTATAATTAGTAGATGAGTTTCTACCTGGACCGGAGAACTGCCCCCTGTGGACTGCAGCAGCAGTCCTCCTGGAAGAATTTTTTCTTCTATATCTGCTTTACCTTGCAACTCACTTACTTGTGCCTGTAGGGTTGAGGTAGGTCTTTTATCCCACTTACTCATGTCCTCTCCATAGTCACAGAGGCAAAACCACAGGATATTTCGTAGTGTGTTCTGTTTCCTCTGAGTCGGTCTTGTAGGAGAGTGTCTTCTCCTAATGGCTGCAACATGGGCAAAATAGAATCTCTCCTCCATCCTAGATAGTTTATCAAACAGTTTATCAAACATTTTCTCATTTTTCTCCATCATTTTCTGAGTTTTATCAGTTAATCTTTCCACAGCTACTACAGTGAGGGGATGAGAGAGAAGGTGCATAAGTCCATGGAACCGGATGAAATCCATCCACGGGTCCTGAGGGAGCTGGCAGATGAAGTCACCAAGCCGCTTTCCATTATATTCGAAAAGTCATGGCAGTCTGGTGAAGTTCCCGCTGACTGGAAAAGGGGATACATAACCCCCATTTTCAAAAAGGGAAAAAAAGATGACCCAGGGAACTACAGACCAGTCAGTCTCACCTCTGTTCCTGGCAAGATCATGGAGCAGATCCTCCTGGAAACTCTGCTAAGGCACATGGAAAATAAGGAGGTGATTGGTGACAGCCAACATGGCTTCACCAAAGGCAAATCATGCCTGACAAATCTGGTGGCCTTCTATGATGTTGCCACAGCATTGGTAGATAAGGGGAGAGCAACCGACATCATCTGCCTGGTCTTAGAGAGCTGGGGTTGTTCAGCCTGGAGGAGGGAAGGCTCTGGGGAGACCTTATAGCAGCCTTACAGTACCTAAAGGGGGCCTACAGGAAGGATGGGGAGGGACTCTTTATCAGGGCGTGTAATGATAGGACACGGGGCAACGGTTTCAAGCTGAAAGAGGGTAGATTTAGATTGGATATCAGGAAGAAATTCTTTACGGTAAGGGTGGTGAGGCACTGGAACAGGTTGCCCAGGGAAGTTGTGGATGTCCCATCCCTGGAAGCGTTGAAGGCCAGGCTGGATGGGGCTTTGAGCAGCCTGGTCTAGTGGGAGGTGTCCCTGCCCATGGCAGGGGGGTTGGAACTAGATGATCTTTAAGGTCCCTTCCAACCCGAACCATTCTGTGATTCTGTGATTCTGTGATTCTGAGATTCTGAGACTGTCTTCATACTGTCACATTCTGTTAGCCACTTCATTTACAGTGGCTTCATTATCACCTCCTCCCCAAATCAGTACTGACAAAGTATGGGAATACATTGGTGGTGCACTCTGTACAAACTTTCGCAACATAGGTCGTCTACATGGCATTTCATCAGGATCTACATTCACTTTCCAGTCACCATAAATCACCTCTTTCACAGCCATTTCTCTCAGGTACTTAATACCTTTCTCTATGCTGGTGCATTTATTCGGGCGGCATTCAATATCATCCTTAAAAGAATATCTGCCTTTTATGGCTGATATGAGTTGCCTCCAGAGACTGAGAGTCTGTGACTTTTTCCCAAGAGCTTTATCTATACCATCCTCTCTGTCCAGGTTTCCTAACTGCCTAGCTTCGCTACCATCTAACTCCATGCTATCAGCCCCATTATCCCAGCATCGGAGCAACCAGGAGACAAGTGTCTCACCATCATTACCGCTAACATCCTTCATAGAGAAGGATTTAATGATTACCTCTGTATTTGATTCCTCCTCCTGGGCTGACGCAGGAGCCTCTCCCCTATCGTCTTTAGAAGAACTCTTTCCTCGATCTTCATCAGAAGAGTCCTCTCCCCTGCTATCTGACTTTACTTGGTCTTTGTCACAAGGGACAGAGGAACTTACTGACCTCCTCTTTTTCCTTCTGGTCACCGGGGCAACTTGTACTGGTGCCAATGGAGTTCGAGTAGTGTCAGTGCATATCGTACTACACCTACTCCTGCACCAAGATTTAAAGAGAAACCACCCCTGCAACCCATTCATGAAAATCGACACCAAAACCATGATTTCAAGAAAGCAACTGTCACTCATGATATCCAAAGGAGATCCCTCTCCTGGTTCTGATGGTGACAATTTGGCATAAGCAATATAGGGTGAAGTAAACATGTCTGTGGTAAAATTAAAAGTATAATTAGTGTAAGTAGTAACAGAATCCATTACGTAATGCCCAAGGTATGAAGGTAAAGAAGCTATACATTCAATCACAGCCTGGATCAGAATTAAACACAGCAGCAAAATATCACGTTTGAACCACCGCATACAGACACAAAGAGCAAGCAAGCAATACAACACATAAGGCAAGCTAAGCGTTGTCATATCAATTAACTTTAAAGTAATCCCTACAAAGAGATGATACAATAATCTGTTTAAAAATGACATGATGTGAGCTGTCTGTATCAATCTCTGAGCAAGTTGGAATTCAAACTATTCAGACCATCTATCAGAACTCTGGTAGTGCCACAGTCAGGCCCCACGTTGGACGCCAATAAATCTGTCATGGTTTTGGCCGGATTGGCCAATCAGAATGACAGATGGCCCTCCCCCCCCTCTCCAAAGAGAGGAGAGGAAGAGATAAGGAGATTTATGAGTTTAGAAAAAGAACTAAATTACTTTAATGAAAATAATAATAAAGGAAATAATAATAGAATAATTAAAAAAAAGTATACAACATATACAAAACCGTATCCAGCTCCCAGGATGATGATCACATCACCAGCAGACACAGGGAAAGTCCCAGACTGGAGTCAGCGACAGACAGGAGCTGAATTCCGGATCTGGAGTCAGGAATGCTCAGATCGGGATCAAAGGCAGATGAACAGACAGGGTCCTCCTCAGACGTCGGCCATTGAAGAAAGAGAGCTGACTTTTTGATCCCTTAGCTTTTATACTGAGCATGATGCATATGGGATGGAATATCCTGTTGGTCAGTTTTGGGTCACCTGTCCTGTCTGCTCCTCCCTGCAGGTGTGACCCCTCTATGCTTCTCCGCTTCCGACCCTCTAATGGGGCAAATAGCGAAGTTAGCTGCCCTTGGTTGTTATAGCAATAAGTATAAGCAAGAGCCTCTCTGCATACCATTCCTTGGTATAATCAGGGTTTATCACTCTGAGAGTGAACAGTTTCTGAACAATATGCTGTTAATTTCAGAGTTTAGTCAGTTAGAAGAGGCCCAGCTAAAAAGTAAGATTACAAAACAAAAATTTGGTTCTGTTTTACCTCAAACCAGGACAGTATTGCATATATTAAATGCCTGTATCCAGTAAGGAATGAAGGCTGAGCCCCCTTTCCCTGGCTACTTTCTTTAGCAGATACATGGGATGCTGTGTCACACGAATGGACTGACTCAGCTATAACTTGACCTTGCATTGACCCCATAGTTCTCAGGCTGAAGGACATAGGTAAAGAATAACTAAAACACAGGTAAAGTGTATCTGCTTACTGGATTATTTTGCCCAGATTTGCAGTACTTAGGAGCAATCAAGTATTTTACTTCAACAGAGGAATACAATTATAGTATTAAAATTAATAGTGAGTGATCCTTCTTTCACAATCTATATATGCTTTTTCCCTGCTGTTGACTGAAATGGAGACCAGAGGAACAGTCATTGCTTGGCTGCAGTTTTTCTTCAGGTTTGTTATGCAGATTTTTGTAGTCTGTCTTGTTGGAATTAGGCACAATGCGTGGAGAGACTGAAGGCATCACATCCCTGCTCTGTTGCCCACATTGCATTTCAGTCATGGGAGCTGAGGTAGCAGGCAAGAGCATCCTGCATCATCAGGCAGCACATGGATGGGAATTGGATCTTCAGATAACTAGACAACATCATATGCTCTTAGCATCAAGGAGTAGCAGATAACTTTTCTCCTGGAGCAAGAACTGCCCACACCTGTAAGATTATGAACTTTCCTTTAGCAAAGATCAAATACACAGTGACCCTGAAAGACAGTGGAGCTGCCTTTCCCTGAGTAAAGCTCTACCTTATCAAAACCAATGCTGATATTTGAGTCTATGCAATCTTTAGCTAACTGACTGTTAAAGGGCTTATGGCTGCTGCTCTGGACACTTGATGGAAAATGCATTTTCTGTGCATTCACAAACTTATAAACTGTAGCACTGCAAATCTTTCTATACTTTCCTCCTCAGTATGTGTGAGCCTTGATTTTAAGGAGCTGGCTTTAGGGGTTACTTCATTCCCCCTGTGCCTGCTATGAATCTGCAGTGTGTCCCCTCCACTGAAACTGACAACAAGATCACAACTGCCTATCATCTGAATCATAACTACATGACTGAAAAGGGTGTATTTTCACCATATCAGCAAATGTTATGGATGGCTTTGTAGTATGGTCATATGTAAAGTGAACTGAGATTGCCAATTTATTTCATAAAAAGCAGCAATGATTTGTATTCATCATCCAAAAGCTGTAAAAGCCTGAGCGAAAGCATTGATGAAACTGCTGCCAAGCCACTGAGCCATCAGTTCCCGCATCTGTTTGGACCACTGTACAGGCCACTGCAAACCGCTTGATAGTAGTCAGCACCCCATGGCACGTGTAAGACAGAGGTGACAGCCTTGTGTAAGACAGCCTTGGTGGGGCATGGAAATGTATGGGGGGCCACATCTCAGGGAATGAAAGGGTTTGTTTTTAACACCATTTGGGCACCTAACTACTTGCCTAAGCACCTCTCTCTTGTTGGTTTCAGTAGGAATTAGGCACTTAGGCATCTGTTTGTGTTTTAGCAGCTGAAATATTGAAGAAGGCAAAAGCTTCTTATCCTGCAGTGATGAGCAGGTTGCCTAGCTTCCTGGGCAAGATCCTCTGAAATCAGTATAGCTTCATCTTGACAAAAGGACCTGCTTGCTAAATATATCTACAGACTCAAGACCTCTGAGGGGGAAAGGCTGAAGGAAAGGACTGGACACAGTACAAACAGGGAATCCTACTCCCAGCTGCCAAAAGTGCAAATCTAGAAGCCTTATCCATGACTCAGAATTACTCATTATACAGACGTTCTTCATGTGTGCTGCATATACTCCTAGGGTGGAGGCTTTAAAATGGGGACAGGGAAACCTGATGTCCTGGTCTGAGGTAAAACAGAACCAACTTTCTGTTCAGTAATTTTACTTCTTAGCTAGACCTCTTCTAACTCTCTGAAATTAACAGCATGTTGTGCAGAAAATGGTTCGTTCTCAGAGTGATAAGACCTATGTTTACAGTTAGTGCCAAGGAATGGTATGCAGAGAGGCTCTTGCTTATACTTATTGCTATGACAACCAAGGTCAGCTAATTTCATTATTTGCCCTGTTGGAGGGTTGGAAGCGGAAAAGCGTAGAGGGGTCGTACCTGTGGGGAGGAGCGGACAGGACAGGTGACCCAAAATTGACCAACAGGGGTATTCCATCCCATCTGCCTCATGCTCAGTATAAAAGCTAAGGGATCAAAGGGTCAGTCCTCTTCCTTCAATGGCTGACGTCTGAGAAGGACCCTGTCTGTTCATCTGCTTTTGATCCCGATCCATGTGTTCCTGACTCCAGCTCTGGAATCCAGGTCCCACCCGTTGCTGAGTCCGGTCTGGGACTTCCCCAGTGCCTGCTGGTGACGTCATTCCAGGAGCTTGATATGGTTTTGTATATACTGTATCTATTTCATTATTTCCTTTTTATTTTATTATTAATATTTCATTAAAGTAGTTCCTTCTAAACTCGTAAATCTCCTTATCTCTTCCTCCTCCTTTCCTTGGAGCGAGAGGTTGGGGAGACCATCTGTCGTCCATCATTGGCTGATCCGGCCTAAACCATGACACCTGAACATTTCCTGGGGTTCATTGGAAAGAAAAGGTTATTACAATTTTTATTTATTACTCTTGAATAATAGCTAAAAGTTAAAAGTTATCCCTGAAAAATGCATTAAATACAAACAAAAGAGAAAAAGAAAAAAAAGGAGATGGAACAGCTGAAAAATATATAGGTCATTGCAGCTGTGTTGGAATCAGAATGGTTCTGTGATGGACTAATGGAAGATATGTGAATAATTTGTTTCATATTTTTTTTTCATACTTTAAGGTAATGTAAAACATCTATTATCATAACATTTGAGCATAGTCTCTATTGTATCTTGACATTTCCCTTGTCAGATTCTATTATTTCCATTGTACAGCTGAGCAATAAAATCAGCCAGCAACCCAGGTCAGATTTACCCTGCTTTTATGCCATTTATAGCACTTAAGTCAGAAACTCAGTCCTTGTGAGGATGGCCTCAGGAGGGGAAGTCAGGCATTGCACCTTCTGGTGCTTGAGATGTACCTGGGTTTTATCAGCATCCAGGACAGCCTGTCTCTCTACCCCTCTGAGGGGTGTAGGGCAACTGAACTCCAGGGAAGACTCTGTTAAGTGCTGTGAGTTGGATGAAATAAAAGTGAATCTCAGGGATTTGCCCATGATTGAACAAGACACTTGAGGCAGGCCATGAAAATAGTGCACCTTCCTAAGTTTCATACCGTTAACCTAGCTGCTTCTGCTAGCTGTTTTCTGAGAGAAATACGTCCTTTCATAAAGCTCAACACAACCTATATGTATTATCAGCTTGCCCAGACGCCTTTGAATACAGAGACAGGAGAACACAATAAGCTATTCTCCAGCTACCAGACTATATGCTGTTGTCAATATATATTATTCAGTACAATTCAGCATCTCGGTATGACTGGAAGTCTGTTACTGGCTTGCACACAGTGTGTGTCTTTTTAAAGGCAGATAAACTGTAGGCTGCTCAGATTTTATAAACATGTTTTCTTCTTTCCAGCTGAAATAAAAGCTGGCCAAAATTCAGGCTCATAGAGACACCAATTTAAGTCCCAAATAAGTCTGTAAGTTATGTTATTTCAGATTTACATGCATGTAACCAGGAATAGAATTTAGATTATTATGTTTAACCTATCTTGACTCCTTCTAATTCTTTCCTGGTGGGACAATATTAAAGCTTTCAAGACTCAGTCTTTGTTTCAGTTTTTTGGTGTACCCATGGCAGATTTATAATTTTTATGTTTTATCCAATTGGAATGATAACCACATGCTGTAGGATTTTTTCCCCTCATTACAAAAACCTTCACTATGTAGTCTGATGAGCAAATATCCGATCTTGTATCAGGTGAGTAAAACTTAATAAATTAAAGTATGAGTCCCAACCTGCTTAGATTGATTCAAAACCCCCTTTCCCTGTTCTCTTCTGGAATTCATGTACTCTGGCTTTGCCATTGCTTGTGACTTCCCAAAATTCCTCATGGGTCTTTCAAGGCTGGTGTCTTCTCTTTACTGCTTGTGCTGATGGCTTTTGACAGATTAGATTTTTGAAAATAAAAATAAAAATGCTTTGCATGAATATAGCTCTTAAATTTTTAATATTCTTAGCTTAGGATTTAAGTGACTTGTCCAAGGCAACAGAAGGAGTTAGAGACAAAACTGGATTAGACACAAAGTGTTTCTGGCTCATTGACTTGGGCTCACACTTCTGGACAAAGCTCTCCTTTCCAGAACAGTAAAATTGCTCTTTCAGTATTAGAAAATAAGTCCAGTAGGTAAACTGCCAGAAAATGTGAGCTGAGCTCATTGGGATTTGACTTAGAATTTCCCAGGTGGTGTTATATAATAACATTATTTTTCCCTGCTCAGCATTTAGTTCTTATTTAATTTGTGCCTTTTCCTGTTATCTTCCTTGCTTTATATGATGTGGAAAGACATGATGTTATTATTCGATTAATTTTGCTAAACTGTTGCCATTTTAATTAGCTTTACTGTTAAGAGTGCGTTACTTCTGAATTTCTTCTGACTTCTAATACAACCTTTTACACGGGTGCCTATTAAACTGAAGACCTAATGGTTGGTGGTATGTTATGGATTTACAGAATATGATCTAATTTACTCTTAATTTTCTTTTGGTTAAGCAGAACAGTGTGGGCTCCTATACTCCCTCATTATAAAGCAAATTTCCCAATTACCTATTTTTTTTCATGGTTATTTCTGCAATCTTCTGTGAAATATCCACCTTTTTTCAGAATTGTGTACACTGGAAAAGACACAGTGGGTGGGAGCAAACTGAACAAATGTGGACTACTCACTCGAGTCCCTATATGTCACTGAAGAGACGCAGTCACTTTCAGGATGGAATTCATCTGATATAGATTTCAGAAGTCTGCCCTAAATGAATCATACCATAGAAGTGCCTATTTCTTACTCATTACTGAAAAGAAACCCAAGGTGAATAATTCTATGTGGATGACCTAAGTTAGGTGAGATGAGTCATACTTAATATTCAAAAAAACAGGCACACTCACTTCAGAAGAAATAATATAGCTTTCGTACTCCTGCTGGAGATTCCTTTAGTAAGGTATGCAAGAATTAAATTGCTACTTTTGGTATTGAAGGAGAGCTCAGCCCATGGTTTGTGGGATGTTTGCAGCCTTGGGGGATAATTTTAGAATTTCAGTTTGTGGTCCTCCCAGTGGAAATCTTTCTCTGGAGCAACTTCAGAGCTAATTGCAGGCGGGTAAGTTGCAATGGCAGGAGGGCAGCATGTTCCCCAATGCCACCTCTCCAGGTGGCCCTGAAGTTGCACAGACATTTGGTGCAGGGCACACGACCAGTGCTTAGCCAGGGAGTCACACGGGGAGCAGTGGCTTAATGCCGCTGGGTGCAAGTGCCTCCCAGCTCTGCTGCGTGCACAGCTGTTCAGCACTCCCCTGAATCTCCAAGCATCGTGTCTGCTTGTCTCAGCCTACTTGTGCATGTGTGCACTCATCCCAGCCGTTTGGCAGGTAAGGTTGCTGTAGTAGTGGTTCTTTTCTGTCATTCACAAAAGTTATGCAGCCTGCCCAGGCAGATAACTTGGATTCTGCTATCTATCCCAACAGCTGATTTTCTTCCAAGATCATGTAGTATCTTTTTAAAATAGTTGCTTACCAAACTGGAGTCCCCATCTCCTTTAAATATGGCCTATATTCTCTTCTCATACGTGAATGATTTTATATTTGGCTGTATACATACAGTTTGCTAGCTAATGCAGCACCAAATAATTTAGAATTTATCTGCATCAATGATTTCTCTCTTTTTTTCATTTATCTATGCTCCAATATTTGCATGGGCTATAAATTTTAATAGTAGAAATGTTACGTTTCATTTCAGGTTCATGATAGAAGATGTCTAATAAGAGAGGAACAAAGACCAGACCGTAGAGTGACTTCAGAATGAACAGTGATTCTCTGATTACAGTTGTAGTTTAATGCTTATCAGTCAACCAATTTTAATCTGTGTGGGCCACGCTGATTTGTTTTCTCGATCACAAGTTTATGTAGCAGCATATCAAATGTCTTCCAGAATTACCACACAGAGCTTCTATGTTTTAAACAACTGCTTATGAAAGGAAAGCAGGCAAACACACAAAATATTCACATTTTCCTATAATTACTTGGATTTGGAGGGAAAAAATATTCAGTGACTTTTAATAGACAAATTACAATTTTTTTTACAACCAGTTTCATAACATCCAGTTATTTAAAACAAAAAACAAACAAAACTCTCTGTGGTGTAGACAAAATCCAGATAATGGAACTGCTGATTGGATTTCCACAGTCTGGCTGGTACAGTCATCATGAAAAAGCAAGGAGTAAAATCGTAGAGATAAATGTAACTACTTCCTATTCAATAACTCTGATTCACTGAGATTATACAATATATTCGAACCCTTGCATCTGTACTATTTTACCTTCTGATTGCATTAATAGAGCTGCTGAATTCAGTTAACATCTGAAACTACTTGGCTAGCCAGACATTACACAAATGCTTTCAATAAGAATCTAAAGTCTTCAGACAAATTGTAGTTCAGATTTGTTCTTACTAAAATGCAACAAACTGTGTCCCATGCCTCTAATTTCCATTAGCTACAGTGTGAGTAAATTAAAGTTCTCATAGCCTTTCAGCTAGTGCTAAAACTTTCTGGAACTGTGTCCTGTAAGTGTGTCTCCCATCTGGGCTGGAAACTGAGCAGCTGAGTTGAGGATTCACAGATATCTTTATTTTTCTAGAGGTTAAAATCTTTATAAACATTCTTCCCTGTTCTCTTGCCTTCCCTATCAATGTTGTAGATGGTCATTTTATAAAAGTCTATGCACCTGGAAAAGTTATATATTCTACATGTAAAAGCATAGCCCTACCATTCCTAATGATATTGGAACTATTCAGAGCTATTTCCCAAAAATCTCTGAGCATGATTAAACAGAGCACACTGCGGAATTTTTCATGCAAATTGGGAAACGGTTCAAAGCACTGTCAAAGTAAAGCTACTGCTTCAAAAAGAACAGATGGGAAATGTATATTTAATTTCCCCACAGAATGGAATGAGGAACTGAGCCATCCCTGGACCAGCCCTAAGCTGGAGGCAGGATCAATAGCACTGCAATTCCAGGTATGTCTGTCTGATCCGCTCATGCTTCCCCTAAGGAGTCTGGTATTATTTACAGTATGTTTTCTACACCTGTCATAGATTCGATGGAGATTTAATTCTAATACAAGCCAGCACAGGTAGAATGTAAAGAGGAGAGAAACATTACAGCTGCTTCTTGTTGATAGACAGCCTCAAGCGAATTTGGATAGCTATCTCTAGCCTGAGCCATTCGGCGCAGAAGCTCTGTAGGGACACACTCTAAAACACCATTTAAGGAAGAAAGAAAAAGAGAGAAGCAAAATCTGTCTTTTTTTTTTTTCACTGTGCTCATTACACCAATGAGCATTACTGGGCAATTGTTAATCAACTCAAAAATTGCTATGTGCAAACTGGTAGCACTTCTTTTAGGTTGATGCATGGTTTCTCCGTGCAAAGGTTTTGCAGAATCAAAAACTCTCAGTGCAGGAGATGGATATAAAGATGATTTAGACTTTTGGTCATTTGGGCAGTGACAACTCCCTCTCTCCTCTTATTCCTCCCGTATCCCTCCCTGTCCTTCCCTGGAGGTTGCACAAGTATATCCATCGCAGTGCTAATTTTGTATCTTTTGGCAGGATCTTGTATGATGCAGTCTACATTCCAGAAAAAGAAAAACACTGGTATTTATAATTGCAATTTTGATGACCTGTGTGGCAGCTAAAATCATTATGGCTGAAATCTGATCTCAGCCTCCAGACCACAGAAATAACATGTCTACATTTAAGTAGGGAGGGGAACACCGATTCATATAAAATAAGGCTTAAATCATATAAGAATGAATGCTTCTTGAAGGCTTACAAAGTTAGGTTAATTATTCACTTTCAGTTTGCATTTTGATTTCCTACGGGGCTAGGAAAATGCAGAAATACTGTCCCAACCACAGTAATACTTGTCTTCACCATGTTTCTAGCCCACAGAAACGCAAGAGATCTCCTTGACAATCCTTATCCCACCAGACTTACAGCCTTGTTTCCAGAGAGTAGAGGGCAGGTAGATCTGGATAACTTTCAAAGTTTGTATGCATATTGAAGCCAGATGCAAAATCTGTGGATGATTTAAATCAGTGTAGTCCCACTGATTTAAACAGAGCTGAATCAACATTCACCAGCTGAGCATCTGGCTCCTCATCCCAACTCTTATCCCAAACGTGTGCACTAAATATTTCACTGTATCTTTCTGACATTAATAAAGGTTTTTCCTGTTACCCTGTTTCTCACTATACTTTCTAAAGCAACTCTCTTACAGGTGTTTGTACTTTGCAACTATCATTTACATTATTTGTATTTTAACTATCATGCTGTTTTTAAGAGTACATAAGAGCGATTTAGCTGGGGGGAGAGGAGGAGCCATACCAGATTGTGTTATTATTTTTGACACTGATCTACAGCTCTAAGTTATTTTGTTGCTATGCTTTCATTTAAAAAAAAAATAAGTAGATCATATTTTTCATCCACAATATAAAAAAATATATAATTACCACCTAATACAATTATATTTACCAGCTGGCCAGACTTTGACATAACAATAAGCAAAGATTTGGATGTTCAGGAACAGATCTCCCATTCTTAGGATCTGTATCCCAGAGCAGTGCTCTCACATTAATGTGAAGCATGTGGCTAAATCCCTTGAATGACTCTGAAAACTTCAAACATCATCTTTTTTTTTTTTCTGGCTCAACTCCTACTGTTAATCAGAAAATATTTATTTTAAAAGTATCCTTTCAGAAAATAAAGAATAATGTGAAATCTAGATTAATGGAATTCCTCTGATAGCGTTCAGATTCTATTCTTCCCAAATTTCATTATCCACCCTTAAGAATTTAGTCTGTACTCAACTCCACACTATAGTTGCATTGTACATAAGCTAACTTGGTTAAAGCTAGTTGGACTGACAAACTTCAATATCCCACTTTGACTGCAATGTAGGCACACCCACAATGTGGGAGAGGAAACAGAACTAAAGCAATATGCCCAAGATTACAGAGGGAGCCTGCAGCTGAGCCAGCAATGAATGATGGATTTGTGGCTTCAGGACCAGAGCCTTTTTTTCCCTTCCAGGAATCTGTAGGATGTATTCTACCTCCCAAATTTCAGGTATAATTGAATTTATAATTTTGGAATTTATTATATTTTGTGTTTTGATTATTCTCGTATTCTGTCCTTTATTTTTTAATTACATGAAGTGTTTATGGATATTATCTGCCTAGCTTCTCTTATTATGAACTGGGGATGTTGGCTGCCTACAGAATTTTTTTCCGAACTTTTTTTATTATATACACAGTCAAGATTGAAATATTTTCTTGCTGATATATACTTACTGGGCCTGAGGCATCACTACACTACTGTAGTTTTAGGTAGTAAATAATCCTTTCCTCCATTTTCCACCATGATTAGTGAATTAGGCCCAATGTTTATGTGCAATTAAAAAAAAAGTGATAAAAATAAAACAATCTGTAGTGGTTCTTGGGGAAGAAGTCCCACTGTACTCAGCACTGGTGAGGCTGCACATCAAATACTGTGTTCAGTTTTAGGCCCTTCACTACAAGAAAGACATTGAGGTTCTGGAGCATGTCCAGAGAAGGGATTTAATTTATGCCCTTATCCATTTTTTTAGAGGGTGTTGGTTGACTGCTGGTTGAATATGAGCCAGCAGTGTGCCCAGGTGGCCAAGAAGGCCAACAGCATCCTGGCCTGTATCAGGAACAGTGTGGTGAGCAGGACTAGGGAAGTGATTGCCCCCCTGTAGTCGGCACTGGTGAGGCCTTACCTCGATTACTGTGTCCAGTTTTGGGCCCCTCACTACAAGAAAGACATTGAGGTGCTGGAGCATGTCCAGAGAAGGGCAACAAAGCTGGTGAGGGGTCTGGAGAACAAGTCTTATGAGGAGCGGCTGAGGGAGCTGGGATTGTTTAGCCTAGAGAAAAGGAGGCTGAGGGGAGACCTTATCACTCTCTACAACTACCTGAAAGGAGGTTGTGGCAAGGTGGGTGTCAGCCTCTTCTCCCAAGTAACAAGTGATAGGACAAGAGGAAACACCCTCAAGTTGTGCCAGGGGAGGTTTAGACTGGATATTAGGAAAAAGTTTTACACTGAAAGGGTTATTAAGCATTGGAACAGGCTGACCAGGGAAGCGGTTGAGGCACCATCCCTGGAGGTATTTAAAAGACGGGTAGACGTAGTGCTTAGAGATATAGTTCAGTGATGTTTTTTGTCAGAGTTAGGTAGACGGTTGGACTCAATGATCTTAAAGGTCCCTTCCAACCTAGGCGATTCTATGATGCTAAGTAGTAAGGAAACATCCTCAGAGATTGTTTTAGTGTGATGTAATTTTGCTGGTACTCAGACACCAAGGGAAGAAAAACCTTGGAAATACTTCAGTATAAACCTCCAGTTGATTTTAAGAGAGATTGCACGTTAGGGTGGAATTTGGCCTTTCTAATTCACAGTGGTCTTATGATCAGACTCAGGCTTATTTCAGCTCCAGCTACACACTCTCCCTCTCCAGAGACTTGCTGAAGTGATCCTTTCCAGGACTGCACAGGAAGGGCATTTATAATGCAAAGTGAGGCATTGTGACATGGTTTATTCCCAGAGCTGCCATTGTCTCCCTGAATGACCTCAAACAAATCACTTTACCTCCTGAGTTTTTCCATCTGTACAGCACTTTGAGATCTACAGATGAAAAGTGCTATATAAAAGTGAGGAATTATTATGGACATAGCTTAATGAAGTTATTTGTTTGCAATCAGTTGCTTGTATCACACTATGTTTTAGATTGCCTCTTTACACTTCACAGCAACGTTTTCACTCTCATCAGTACTAAGAACAGGAAGAACATGACTAGAAAGATGACTCATATGATCCTCTAGGATACAGAAATGATATCAATTATGCCTGCTAATCCTCATTATATCTGTCTAAGCATTCTGGGAAAGAAAATTCTTGTTTTAGTTGGTCTTTTCTTAAGCAGTGGGAATTTCCCAAGTAATGTTATTTAAATACCATCTCTAAATATCCATACTAGTTCCCAAGGCTGACATTTGTTCTGAGGGTGCAAACAGTACAGCACATGCATTTTTCTGCATCAAAGCAACAAAATCCCTAAAGGTTTAGTTTACTTGTATTGTCTAGGTGGTTCTGACTGTCCAGTTTCCTTGGGGGAGTTGTACTTGCAGTAGGCAGACTGCTTGGGAGAGCACAGGATGTGGAAAGTAATGCTATTGCCATGCAACAGCAGTCCTCATTACTTTTATTTAGGGATGCAAACTTGAACATAGGAAGTTCCATCTAAACATGAGAAGGAACTGCTTTACTTTGAGGGTGGCAGAACACTGGAACAGGCTGCCCAGAGAGGTTGTGGAGTCTCCTTCTCTGGAGACATTCAAAATCCACCTGGACGCATTCCTGTCCAACCTGCTCTAGGTGACCCTGCTCTGGCAGGGGGGTTGGACTAGATGATCTCCAGAGGTCACTTCCAACCCTTATCATTCTGTGATTCTGTGATTCTGTGATGCTGGACAGGCACAGATTTAGGGGGTAAAGTGTTCAGCCGTATACCTCCTTCCTAATTAACTCACAGTGTGACCAGCAATATCAGAGCACTGAAAGAGACTCCACTAGACAACAGATCTTATTGAGAAAAAGAAAGGGTGTGTGGCTTAGGAAAAAATAAGGACTTAATAAAATTATTTTATTTGGATCTTTCCCTACAAAATATCAAAAATAGTTGATATTCCTGACTGCTCCTTTGGTCACTAAGATAATATTCAATCTCATTTAAAGTTCTTCTCACTAGGGTCCCACAGGGGACCATTTCACAGTCTGATACACCTCATTCTCACATTCATCCTTTTTTCCTTTTCTTAACATTTTGGTTGTCCTAAAATAATTCCTTTCCTATTAGACACCTTCTAAATATTTACCCATCTGGCCTTTTTTTTTTTTTTTTCACTTAACCAAATTTGACCGATTTAGTACTTAATCTTACCTATTAAAATCAATTCTCTGCACCGCTAGTCTTTTTTATTGTTCTCTCACTGCTCTCCAATACACAATTTTTTTTTCAGGACATAAGTTCCTAAAAGATAGTGGAGTTTTGTGGATGGAATAATATCTGCAATGTTCAGAAAAGGACTTTTTCCATCCTTCCCACTGAGGATGGTACCCTTGCCTATGCAATTCACAGCTGCATTAGTCTTTGGGATGATATATCCTGTTCCCAATGCATGTCTAACTTTCTGTCCACTCTCACCTTTTCTTTAAAATTACTGTTTCCCAAATTCCTCCCTTCCTCTGAATGAGTTTTCCCTTATATTCATAAGCCTTTTTAAAGGCTGACCCTTTCTTTCTTTTCTCTTGTTCATTTTTTAAATCTCCTTGGATCCATTAATGTTATTTTATATCTTCAATATTTGCAACGCTTACTTTAATATTACTTGGGCTCATATAGGGGTTCCATTAGACAGAAATGCCTATGATTGACAAAGAACAAAATAATTTCAAGTTATAAAATACATCACAATGAAAATCCTGATTATGTTATCTTTGATGAAATTTGAAAGTTTGCAAAGCTCAGACTACAAAAATCCATAGCATCTTTCTTCTCACTAGAGAAAAGAACACTGATATTCAAGAAGCAAATCCTCTGTGAAAGTGTGTTGTGGTTTTGGACAGATTGGTCAATAAGAACGACAGATGGCCCTCCCCCCCCTCTCCAAAGAGAGGAGAGGAAGAGATAAGGAGATTTATGAGTTTAGAAAAAGAGCTAAATTACTTTAATGAAAATAATAATAAATAAGGAAATAGTAAATAATAATAGAATAATAAAAATAATTTTTAAAAAGTATACAATATATACAAAACCATATCCAGCTCCCAGGATGATGATCACATCACCAGCAGACACAGGGAAAGTCCCAGACTGGAGTCAGCGACAGACAGGAGCTGAATTCCGGATCTGGAGTCAGGAATGCTCAGATCGGGATCAAAGGCAGATGAACAGACAGGGTCCTCCTCAGACGTCGGCCATTGAAGAAAGAGAGCTGACTTTTTGATCCCTTAGCTTTTATACTGAGCATGATGCATATGGGATGGAATATCCTGTTGGTCAGTTTTGGGTCACCTGTCCTGTCTGCTCCTCCCTGCAGGTGTGACCCCTCTATGCTTCTCCGCTTCCGACCCTCTAATGGGGCAAATAGCGAAGTTAGCTGCCCTTGGTTGTTATAGCAATAAGTATAAGCAAGAGCCTCTCTGCATACCATTCCTTGGTATAATCAGGGCTTATCACTCTGAGAGTGAACAGTTTCTGAACAATATGCTGTTAATTTCAGAGTTTAGTCAGTTAGAAGAGGCCCAGCTAAAAAGTAAGATTGCAAAACAGAAAATTGTTTCTGTTTTACCTCAAACCAAGACAAAGTGTTTTGAAGCAGAGGTATTTTCCTGATGAATGCTTTCTGATTATGGAGTGATTTTGTGAACATGCAGCTCTTGTTAATTTTTTTCAGGACACTTCTCAAGCTAAAAGCAGTATGGGCAGACAGTTGATATGTCAATTACATTCATATTGAGAGATTTTAGCTTCTGGCTATTTCCAACATATCCAAAACTAAGGAACATTTCAGAAGTCTTTGTTAAAAAGGTTTGGGGAAAAGATCACATTGCATGAAGCAGCTGTTTGCGTGGATTACCTAGTCTAGCCATTCTGTCGAGGCTAAAAAAAATATTGTCTGAACTGCAGGGAGAAAACAAGTCACTGAAATATCAGTTAGAGTGAGAGCATGTTACAAGCAGCATGGCTGGACTACCTCTGGGGGTCAAGCTCCAGTTTGGACAAGTAAATGGGACAATTCTAAACAAATATCTCGCTTCTCTGTCCCATTTATAGGTATTTTTGGAGTGAACAAGCTGAAATGATTATTTCATTGCTGTGTAGATCCTTCAGATGTGTGTTGCTTTTCACTACATGTTTATGATCAAATAGAATAAATCTATATCCAAGGTTGAGAGGTTCATTTTATACAATGGTTGGACTTGGCTTGGCTTTGCTGGGCTCTCTGTGATCTTCCAGCACATTTCCTTCCCTTCTTCCTTCTTTCCTTCACTCCTCCTCAAAGGAAAAAAAAACAGCAAAAGCTTCAGTTTAAACCAGTCTTTGCAAGTTTTATTCTTCTTTAACCCCCTCCTGAAACTCTAAGAAACCCTTCATTCCCCTTGCATGGGGAGCTGGCTTCATTTCTTGCTGAGAAGGTGTGGAATAATTACTAAATTGGCTAAAATACAAAAGTACAGCATTGTTCACACATTAAGGAAAGTCATAAAATCAAGAGGCTTCTGAGATAGAATACAGCCGCAGCTGGCACACGAAGAATGCAACATCTGCGGTTCCGTGTACAAGGTTGCTTGCGAAGCTACACGAGGGATAGAACAAAATGTTATCATTCCGTGGCCTTCCCTTGTGACGAATAGCAGCTATGGGAACAGGATGGTACTACGGAACAGATAAGCTGCCTACTTGCTTACTATGAAACAGATAAGCGGCCTACTCACTACCCGAGCCAATGTTTCATCAAATTTTGATGAAATGCTGTCCTTTGTGCAAACTTTGCTTATTACAAATGTACCAAAACACACCTCCATCCCGGAGACTACCTGCCTCCAAGGTGCGACCACTCCTCCTTGAGTACACCAATCATAATAAAAGTATTTATGACTAAAGTCACTCAAACTCCACTTTGAAGATAACAAAAATAGTATAAACATAGCCCGAGAGAGGGGGGATATCAGGGAAGACACCATCGCGAACAAGTCGAGGAGAACTCCATCACTGACTTCTGGGATCAGTCGACGGGCTGAGCCTTTCTTCCCCCCCCCCATAGGGACATCGTTGGGTAAGACTTAGATTATACTGAGTGCTTTCTCGGGAAACTTAGAAATTTCTCTAGAGAATCTCTTTCCTACATTTATAGCCAGGCTGTATCATTTATAACTTTGTCGCACGTTTGATATATGTAATAATACTTTCATTTGCACGTGCTTTGCAGACAGTGTATTTATCACCGGCAATCCTAAGAACCTATATATCTGTTGTTTAAATAAACTGCACTGTTTAAGTAGCTAGTCGTTTCGGTTCCTCATTGAACGTGACCAAAGACTCGAGAGTGGCCGTGCCAGTTCATGAGCATGACTAGACTGAAGGTGCAGTCCACTATTAGTGTATCCAAATCGTAATAGTTTAATACATATTAAACACGATTGGACTGATAGTGCTGAATTGGGCATCACTCAGAATTTAAACCCAGCCGCACCTAGCCTCCCACCTCGGTGAGGAGTGTTAGAACGCAATGGGGTTTATCTTCTGCCAAAACCGCTTTGCCCCTTTCCACGCAACAGAAGGCACAAACACAACACCCTATTGAATCACTCGATGCTACTTCTAAACTGTCTGGAGGAAAGAAAAAACCCAAGAGGTGCTCCTTCCATCAGAACATGACTGCATGATATATTGAAATGACAAATGAGGCTGATTTCCCTTTATGGCTGTCATGCTGTGGAGCTATTAGTCCTGAACCCACAAAGGGGAACAGTCATATCAGGTCTATCAAGCTGGTAACATTTTAGTTGGAGGAAGGAGCAGACACAGAGCCACTAGTCTTTTGCAAGGTTTAGTAAAGAATGATCCATGGGTATTGTCTACCAGCCACTTTCTGAACTTGAATCATCTGTAGAGCCCTAAAAATCTTAACAAACTGGATGCAGCCCCAGGACAAGGAGGAAGGGCACTACCTTGTGCCTTGTGCAGGAGCAGGAGCTAAAGGCTCCAGTCTTCTTTCCCTCCATATGCGAAAAGCAATTTATACTGCCTTTCTCATGTGGGCACAGTTAATATATGCAAGGATTTGTCAAGTTTAGAACAGCCTTTAAGCTTTCCCAATTTGCAGACTGCTGGAGATTTCCCATATGACATTCAAACCCTTTGGAAAAAAACTATTAGTTTTTAAGTCACACAACAGCAGATTTATTTTTCATATTTGCCTTTTATTGACCCCTCTCTCCATCCCAAGAGTACAGGCAACAGTATGAGCATGACTGGATGCAGAAAAATAAGTTAATTCCCATCTTGATTGTAGATGATTTTAGGTACTAGCACAATGTTGCTAGTTAAAACAAACACATTATTTTCCTTCTTCTCTAAGCATCATTCTCAGGAAATTTCATATGCCTAGAAAAAAAAAAAGCTCTTCTTGAACCACTGATGAGTTGTATGTACAAAATAAGTTCTTTTCTTAGCAGTGCATTTTGATCAACTCCCTTTCTGAGGTTTTCGGGGCACAGATCATCGATGTCTCACTAGAACTGTCAGGACACATATAGATTTCCCTCTTATTGTTCATTACAAGATAACATAACTTGAAATCAGCCTAGTGACTCACCTCCTCCTGAGGGACTGCAGTTATGAGAGTTAATTACACACCTTTCAGTCGTGGAAAGATTCAATGCAGCTGTTGGTATTGGTCTGGCTTTTCCTCACCAACCACACCTACTGAACATCAAGGAACTTATTTTTGGGGTTTTTTTTTATTTATTAACTGACCAGGCAAGATCCTCATCTGTATGGGACTCAGTAACTCGACTGTGGACTCAGGTTTCATGAATATGGAGAAATCTCACTGAACTTTTACTTACCTCCCTGAACTTATGCTCCCTCTCTCTGTTTTAAAAGAAACCAAAACAAACAAAACATTTTTTGCACTGGACGTGGCTAACATTCCCTGATCTAATCTGGTCTGCAGTTCACATTTTGAGTATGAGGCATATGCAATATTAAGCTCCACTCAACAGGACATATCTCTAGGTGTGTACATGCATGCATTACCCCTCCCCTTCTCCCTCTCCCCCACTTCCTCACTAGCTGGCCACCTAACAACTCACCAAGTCATTAGTAGGAAAAAAAAACCCAAAAATCAGTGTTTTAATTTAAGTTGCATTACACAGCCAACTCTCCCTACCCAGTCCCTGTTCAAAGATACAAAGCCCCTCCATTCTACCTCAGGTTTCCAATAGCACCACACCAGTCCCAGCACAGGTAACAACCCCCCCTTACACATACACACACATTGTTTTGTTTTTCCTATTTCTGTCCTTGTCAGCTGTGTCTGCTTTCACTCAGCACTTAACTCTTTCCCCATCAGCGCCAAACCTAATGATTGTTTAATGGCAAGTACAGAAACAATCCTAGGAGCAGAGGTCAAAATTTGTGACTTCCTCCCAGGCACTGGACTGCAGAAACATGCTTTGTCTTGTGCTCTACCTATTTCGCTGACTTGGTCTTAGACCCCTTCCAAGTCTGCTTAGCAACAACAGCTTCACAAAGACAACTATTTCCTTCTAAGTGATCTGCGGTTTAGATCTAGCTGCTAAGGTATTGTGCAAATATGGTTGCCATCACCAGCACCTTCAGAGCATGGATGAAAGTACCTGTCTGAGACAAAGAGTTTTGAGAAAGAGGGTTGCAATGTGAATAGAGGTGCCCTAGTCACAGGGAAAAGTATTTACTGTCTCCTGCTGGCAGACCCGACCTCAGCAGAATATCTTCTGTAAACTCCATTTATGGTCGTTCAGCTTTCCCTTGATCTGTATGGGCTGTCTGATGTATGCTCCTGGACGTGCGCAGGGGGACAGGCACCTACGCACTTGATGTCTCCCGTCTGGGCTGTGTCTAGTCCCTGTGTCTTTGCTGTGCCTGTCACCTGGAACACAACCTGTCTGGGTTGTATTCCCACATGGGACATAAAGCAAGCATAAAGAAGGAAGCTTAAAGTGATTGTTAGAGTAGAACAATACTGTACTTAGCTTTAAAGAGAGCAGGAAGCAAGATGAAGACTGACTATAGCAGAGTATTAGATACTTCCCTGTGAGTCATATTTAAGCCCTATCTCCCAGATCAAGAAGAAAGAATTTAAAAATAGTCTTCCGTATTCATATCACAGCCCACTGGTAAATTAACTACATTAAGGTGTACAAACATACCAGCCAGGCAGAAAGTCTTGCTTCTGGCTGCCTTTTGTGTAAGGACTAGTCCCATCTGCCTGCTCTGAACATACCTGTCAGCTGGGCCTTGCATAAAGAGAAGGGAGAACATTTTCAATGCTGGGCTGAAGAAGGGTTCAGGCAACTCAGGGATATCAGAAGTTTTATACTTGTGCATAGCCCCACTAGCATGTGTTTAGGTACCTGCCCTGGGATTTGGAAGCTTCCTGTAATACCTGTGTATTATACTTTAATACTTGTGTATTATACTTGAGTATCTAACTTGGTGGGAAGGTATTAAAGTCTTTTTTTTTTTTTAATTGATTCCTTACAGTCAAATTTACAAAGGTATTTTGGTGCCTGAAGAAACAAATACACCTTTGTATTGGGTCTGACTGAGATGGAGTTAATTTTCCCCATAGCAGTCCTCATAGTGCTGTGCTTTGTGTTGGTAGCTAGAAAGGCTCACACGCCATCAAGGCTGTCTCTCCAACATTCCCCCCTTTCACCAGTAGGCTGGGGGTGGGCAAGAGCTTGGGAGGGGGCATAGCCAGGACAGCTGACCCAAACTGACCAAAGGGATATTCCATACCATATGACATCATGCTCAGCAATAAAAGCTAAGAGAAAGGAGGAGGGGAGGTGGCATTTGTTATTACTGTGTTTGTCTTCTGGAGCAAATGCTATGCGTACTGAAGCCCTGCTTCCTGGGAAGTGGCTGGACAGTGCCTGCTGATGGAAAGTAGAGAATAAATCTTTTGTTTTTCCTTTGCTTCTGTGCACGGCCTTTGCTTTTGCTTTATTAAACTGCCTTTATCTTGATCCATGAGTTCTTTTCCATCTTATCTTCCCCCCCTCCATCCTGTGGAGGGAGGTAGTGATAGAGCAACTTGGTGGGCACCTGGCATTCAGCCAAGGTCAACCCACCACCTTTCAAAAATGTCAGTTGGAATTAAATTATTTGAAAACTCTAGCATTATAGGAATCACCTAAAGTGGCTGGTGATCACAGAGTATTTTTGTAGTGGTAGAATACTTGTTAAATGGTGTTTCTGAATGCTATTAATTCTGCAGAAGTGCATATAATATTCTGTTTACACAGGGCCTACACATGGCTTTTCACCATTCTGCTTTTTTCCAGAACACCAGCTCTGGAATAATATTATTGCCAACAAAACATATTTGCTTGAAAGAAGAAACCAATTAGTCAGAGCCATGCAAAGATTAGCAAAGAACCTGCCATTTGCTGAAAATAAGCATTTATTCAACTTCAGCATATCTGGAAACAGAAGTGGTCAACTCAAGAGTTACTCATATCCCAAACAAACAGTAGAAGAAAAGTAGAAAACATTTATGAAGCTCTTTCCTGGTAGCTCCATGCTACCATACAGTAGCATGGTATGTTCTAGGGCTGGTACCATAGTACCATCGTAGTATGAGATGATCAGTAAGACCTGAACACAGATGGACAAAGGTAGATCCATGTTGTCAATCTGAGCAGCTGCAAGGCCAAGCATGAGTTATGATAGGTCTGATGATAGAAAAATTTGTGAGGCTGTTTCAAAGCACAAGTGTGAAGTTTCATGCATCTCCATTCTGAATATTAACAAACATAAAGACTGGGCTAAATCTTAATTATGATGGTATTTCCCCTTCACATATATGTTACTTTATTTCTTTTAAAGATTTTTTGAGGTGGATGTGGAAAAACTTGTTTAGATTATAGATAGATTGGTTAGATTAGAGATATCACAAGGTCCTCCTCTGTTATGGGATATGGCAAGCAGACAAAAAAACAATCTTGACTTATAGGTAGGTCTATATTACAGTCAGGATGTGCAGGCTGTAAACATACATATGGAACCAAACCTAAATTAATCTGATAAGCCGTGAAGATGCGCTGACACAGACTTTAGCTTAGGCTATGCAAACCCGTCTGGGACCTTCTATGCTTACTTGAGTGGGTAACACATCCTGAAGTTATTGATGCAATGATTTAACTGCTATTGGTTCAAGTAACATACAGTCTGTCAGCCAGCCAGGGCATGACAGGTTATGGCTGGGGAACACTGCACCCCAGTGATCCGCAGCTAGCATAAAAAGTTAGTTGGAAAACAGCAGTGCTCAGAGGCCCAAATTTATAGCACATAACCCTGTTCTGACAGTGCCAGAGACCATGAGAGGACAAAAGTCTCTTAGACTTATTATTACTGCTGCCCCTCTCTTCTCAGCTGATTCATGCAAAGTCCAAAATTCAAGCAAGTTTACCAGAGCCCAAGGCCACTGTGAAGATGTCAAATGAACTCAGAATTAAAGGCTCCAGTATATTATGTGAAATACAGTCACTGAAGCCTGATGCAAGTTTCTCAAAACTTGTGTAGATGCATCATGTTTCTTCTGCCTTTTCTTCTTCAACATAGCAAAACTGAAAAGAGTGCAGTGTTAAAAAGCAAAAAGTTATTGATAACAGCAATAACTGGTTAGTTTAGGAGGTTTTGGAATTGTATATACACACAACACATTTCAGCCTCGCCCATCCTGTCCTCTCTGCCCCAGCCTCTTCTCTTTCTTTCTTACACTTTCACAAGTTGTTTTTCTGCCTATATCAATTTCCTTGTTTTTAACCACAATGTATATTTGCTGAAGCCTGGACAGTCCCAGTACCCTTGAACATGGTAAATACAACATTTCACAATGCTCTCTGTGCTTGGATATAGAAAACATGATATTTCCTAAAAAGTCAGTTTCACTAAACTAAACCATGTGGAGTATTAAAAAAAACAAAATAGATGCAAGGGCCCACAGAAATTTAGGTCACACTAAAAGCTTTCTCTTCCACTTGTTATTGGTGGAAATTGCCCTCCTTTTAGAAAACTGATTTTGTCCTTCTGCAGGGTAAAAAGACATAAACCAGAAGTATAATAGCCAACACGTTACTGTTCTATAGGGAATTTGGCTTCTATACACATCTACAAGGCAACTGTGAATCATGCATATATTAGGTTGTAAAAGATTTATTATGCTTTTAACTGATGTGTTCTCAGCAATTATTTCACAGAGACAGTTGTTCATGATTGCCATGTTTTGGTTTGCTGGGGCTTGACATAAATATTTTCTTTCTAGTCTCCTGAGTTTCATTTTGGTTTTTGTGTTTGCTCAAAGTCATGTCAGCCAAAACCTGCTGGATTTGTCTGATGTAAAGCTGAACTGGTGAGAAACCTCTGAGCTTTGCAGAGTTACAAGCTGGAAGAAAAGCTGGGCTAAGTGCTGCTTGGAGTTCAGTGTTCTGTGGTGAGCTGGCTGGATGCCAGCACAGTCAGCCACTATGCACCGTATGAGTCCTGCTTCATTCAGACACCAAGAGCTTTTTTTTCCTTGAGCAGCACACAGAGCACAATGCAATTTAAAACCTTTTGTTACAGATAATCTTCATTGCATGTTGTGGACTTTTGTTTCTTTTCCTACTGTTCTGCAGATACATAACAATGCTGCTTTTCAAGGCCAAGGCTATTGCTGAGAGTTGATTTTTTTCCCCCTAAAATGAACCTTGATACTTGAAAAGATACCCCTCTCCTTCCTCCTCCTACGAATAGTCATGCAGATGAATATTTGCTTAATTAGTAGGGTACAATGATAAATACAGAATCGATGCAGGTTGTTGCATCTAGTCACACTAGCATAAGCAGTCAATATTTTAGAGGTTTAAGCTCTAGGGATGTAATAGCATGCAAAAAGTGAAGAGAAACTGGAATATGTTCCAGGATATTTATGTGGCTTAATTTTTTAGAAAAGTGAGAACTTACTGTATTTCTTTTCAAAATTAATTGTCCCCAGAGACTGTTCCTAAACAAATGCTAAGTTTATAAATCAGCAGTTTAAATGCATAAGAATGGGAAAATAAATCAGAATGGGTCAATATGAAATATGAGGCGTGTGTCCACATAAGGCACAGTCCATATTGAACACAGCTGCTGAAGAAGGGAGACACTTGGATGCAAGGTGCTTAACTGAAGCTGGAGGTTTCCTGGACTGCCAGGAAAGTCTGTGCATCCCTCCTCATTCCTCTTTTGTCCCTGTCCTTCTCCAGGCTGTTGTGCTCTGCCCGTGTACCCCTGTGGGTATTGCTTTCTGCCTCTGAGGTGGGTGGACCCAGTGCAGGAGATGAAAACCTAGATCTAAGAGGACCCCTCACATGACTGGATGCTGCTTATTATTCTTGCAATATAACAGCACACATTTATTCCTAATGCACTGTATATGATGAAGCTTTAATAATTGTTTACAAGTTATGTGGTTTTGTGACTGCTGGATAGGAATTTGGCCATGGCCTTCATAAGATCTTCAGATGAGAAGGACCCTTTCTGGCTACTGAATCCACAGTCACCCTACTACTGAAGGCAACCAAGTCCTATAATCCCTGGTATATATTACATTAATTGAAGCAAGATCAAGCCTTAGGCACAGGATACACATCCTAAGACTGTCAATATAATTTCAGATCCCAAACCCATCCCTTTCCAAATTGCTTACAATGCTTTTCATGCATCTGTATTTTAACTAGAAGGCAGTAATTATTCAAGAGTACATCAGCAATACAATAACAAATAGTTTAAAACACCAAATAAAACCAAATAATGCATATCCAGGCACAATTTCTGGGAATATGCAACTGTCAGGACATCTGCTCCCAGACTTTCCTGGAAGACACAAATGAAGATCATAGTTAAACTGATGAAAATACCAGCAATAATGCTCAAGACAGTTCTGCAAAACTGGGTAAAAAAAAATGCATCACTTCAAGGTGAAATATCATGACAGTTTTTGAAAATTCCCAAACTCTAGCTTGTCTTGGAGCAGAAGTTTTCTATATATCTCAAACAGCACAGCAGTCAAAGCAGAGCCATTCTGGTCCCACAGATGCCAGGCTGAGGGCTCAGACTCAGAGAAGGTCAGGCTGGGGGATCTATTCCTATTCCCTCCTGAATTTACAGCCAAATACAGAATGGCCTGATCACTCCCAAACTACAAAGTTTATCACAAACAATAAAAATGACTACAACACTCATATTCTGGTAGCACTTGGTGTGTGCTTGGGCCTTTCTAAACATATAACCACACACAGACCTGTCCCCAAGGCACTCATAATCAAGACAACATGTAATGAGACAGAGTAAGGGAAAATTAAGCATCATTAAGGAAAGGGCAGGGGGGCAGCTTCTTGAATCTGTCAGTATTTACTGGTAATTTCTTATCAGAACACAGGGACACATGGGGTACAGAAAGGGATCAGAAGGACAGTGGTAGCTTTGCAGGTTAATACTCTTATTTTCCTTCCTGCTTAAAATAGCTTATCCTGGTACACAGGAGTGATGTGGCAGTTTCTGCTTTCTTTCTAAGAATGTTTGGCAGTTTATGAGTGTTTTAAAAAACAATCCACATCAAAGACTATGTGACTAACTTCACAATGAAAGCAGATTGGGACTTAGATTTGAAAAGTGAAAAAACTTGGAAAAGAGAAAGAAAAGAAATATTTCTGTTGCCTTGTTGCCAATGTGCTCCTGGGGGACACACTTCATGAAGGTAAACACGGTTTTCCAACATTGTACATTGTGCAGCTTTTGAGTCCATTGTGTTGAAAGTGTTTTGACAGTGAGAACTGACTGTGGGATGAGTTTTAATCTTTACTTGGAAGAAAATACAGATAAGAACAGTACCAACGCATGCTTTGAAGGCAGAAGTGTTCCTACCCTTTTGTGGCATATCTGTTCCTGGAGGCCTGCCTAGAATCTCTTCTGGACTATCAATAAAGGTATCTATCTAGTATATAACCTACAGTTATTCCCAAGAACCAATTTGTGCTTCCCAAGATGTTGAGTCCAGTTCTGTTTCTTTGGAAATCTAAGAAATTCTTAAGAATCTTCTCTATTTATCATTATCTCTATTTTATCATTTATCATCTTCATTACAGTTTCTTTGTCAAACAAAATACAGACTCACAGAGCAATAGAGTTACCATTGGATGATAAATCTTTGTTGAGAATCATTTAGCACATTTGCTTCTTTGCAGCTTTGTCCCCAGTCAGTTTAAACAGCATATGCCTGATCAAGATTTTGGGAGACAATAAGAAAACCTCTGGCTGTAAAGATGAGATTATTTTAACCAGGTTCTTTGGAAGCAAAATGTAGCTGGGAGATAGCAGGTAAGCAAGAGGCTCTAAAAACCAGTTGGGGGGGGTGGGTGGGGGTGGGTGGGTTTTTTTTTTTTAAGATCACCAAAAAGGAAAATGGATCCTTTCAATTTGGAAAAAAAGAGGTCTTCCAAAGCTCACGTGGGAAGGCTTTTATGATGTCTTTTAACTAATGTTTTTATGACAATGACTTAAAGAATGATAAGTGAAATTCATATTCCTCACTCTGAAAATAAATTATTTTGAGAATTAATACTTTTCTTTACAGAATGAATTGGTAGAAAATATGAAAACTGAAGTGACATGCTTTAAAATCTTATAGCTAAACTTCCTCATGCAGACATATATATTTCACTGTAAATTCTTGAAAGACTAGTGGATTTAGCTATGTGTATAAGAAATGTCTGGTAAGTAGAGTATCCCAGTACACATGCCAGGTGAAGGAAGGAAGCCCAGACAACAGAAAAGAAAGAAGAAAAATACCAAACTATAGGCCTTGAGCAGGGAGATAGAAGATTAGATTTCAAGCACTGCCTAACCTAATGGGCCTTGATCACAGATGGGAGCTCTAGTCACTTTTGTAAAGCAATTAAAAAGTGACATAGGAAAACAGAAGATGACAGTAGTCTCACCACACAAAAGGATTAGAGCAAACTCTTTCCATTGCTTGGGAGCACTGCATCAACAGTGTGTAGGTTGTGATGTAAGGTTAGATGACATACCAACCTACCTACACACATGACAGGGCTATAAAGACACTTGACAAAATGTTCTTCCGGTGGCCAGAATATTCTAATGAGGCAATCACAACTTCCTGGAAATGGTGAAAATATGTCAAAGCCAACTTTATGGGATACTATGTCTTGGCAAAGATCTTATATTGATTTTGCAGGGGTGAAATTAGCAATATGCCTAGCTGCAGCTAATGCTTATTCCAGATGACTAAAGTGGCACATATGATAATGATTTTGGCAATTAAGACAATAGAAAGTATACACATTGCATATGATTTTGCATAAGGAAATCATATGGGACCGTGAGAAACATTTGGGACTGATTTTTTTTTCCTGGGGAATATAAGATTTTCCCCAAAGGTCCCTGTCAGTTTAGCTTATCCCTTAGCACCACATATTAGCAATACTCATACAAAGGCATGAGCAGATAAATACAGGTAGAGCCCTTAAAATACTGCAAAATTTCTTTAAACATCAGTATCACAGATCACTAGACAGAAAACATCAGAGTAATTTTAAAATGACAGTATTGCTTTAGTTTTATATGGTAAGACCAGATGCATCTGAAAAAAACCACCAACAAACAGATAAAAAACTCAGAGAGTAAGAAATTCACAAAATAAGCTTCTTGGGGGTGAGTAAAACATTCATAATTTATTGACCTGTTATTACTAGGCAATGACTCTCTTTTCTTTTTTGCATCTTAGTCAAAGGCAATTTATGGTCCAATTCAGGGCTTAATAAGACTGCTGAGCAGAAATACCAACATCAAGAGTATCACTCAGGAGTAAATGCTATGGTCAATGCAAAAATTGTTTAAGAAACATATGAATATTCAGGTCAAAACAAAACATGTAGCCATGGACTAGTCTGCAAAGCTCCTAATAAATCAGTCTTGCAGTCTCAGAATCTTCAGCATCTATCACAAACCAATTAAACAGTTACATCCTTCATGAAGGCCACAGCACAAAGCACCAATTTGGAATAGTGGTCTCTGAGGGTGAAGAATTCTCGTTTCAGGAACTTGTTACTGAACTCCTTACTGGAAGAGATCAATCTGAACCCAAACTGACAGTGTTTACACCAAACTGTAACCTGTTCCAGTGTGGAAAGTAATGGAAGATCAGCAAGGAGGATTATAAACACACTCAAGTGACTCACACCTGGGGTGCTAGACAACACATATATCATACTAATTGTTGTTCAGTCTCATGTGCTCGCAAGTAGAACATCCGCACTGGGATAACATAAGTCTGTGATGGACTCAGGGACACCTTATCTAACATGCTTGAGATTCCTGCCCTGTTGTTGAAGAAGATCAAAGCACAGTGGAAAACTATGCCTGCTTGAACCCTTGAAATACAGGTGAAAACAGCAAGTCTGAGCTCTCACTCTCTCACTAACAAGGACTCTCTTGCTAATAAGGACTCTCTTGCTCCGTGGTGCCTGTGTCCCCTGCTTGCATGCCTCTGCCCAGGTGCTGCTTTTAAGATCCCCCGATCTGTGAGGTATCGAGATTAAATTTGTTCTTTGCCTTTCATCTGTGGTTTTGTGGGTGTTCCTGTGTCCTGCCTGTGTTTGCTCACGCATCCAGGAACACATTCCATCCTAGGAAGGATGTATGTGAATCAATTCCATCTGCAGGATGTAATTGATAATACATGACTGTACATATTGCTTAAAAATGAAGGCTATTGGTAGCTAATAAATGACTGAAAGCAGTTTGAAAGCATTCAAACTGTGATAAATTATTTCCAAGCATTATTTGATTTAAATGACTACATAAACATGTTTTTTATTGTAATTAAATGTAATTAATATTGTAATTGTTATTTCTCATACTGCATTAGCTGAATCAGTCCACAAACCTTACAAAGATATTTCATATTCTTCCCATTAATTTTCTTCTTAAAAACAACCAAAACTCATTTATCATTGGACCAATCCTGGATTACACACTAAACCATGAGTGAAAGTTGTCTGGTGATGTGCTAAGAAAACATACCTCAGGCCTCGACAGCCACCAGGCAGGTTTGCAGATGCTCTTTACAAAGAGGAGTACTTTACTTGGTCTTCTCTTTTCCTTTCCTCCTGTGGGATTTGGGCTCCACGCTCCCATTAATCACCCCCGGGTAGCTGCATCTTCCTTGTAGCTTGGACTTCCTGAACTCACACTTTCTTTCTACTGGTTTAGATTATACTGCGACTGCTTTTAAGTCAGTGCAGAATGAAGATGTTATTAGAAAGAGATGCTCTTTTGATTCAATATTGCTCCAGCAAGTGGCTGTGGTGGGTTGACCCTGGCTGGATGTCAGGTGCCTACCAAAGCCACTCTATCACTCCCCCTCCTCAGCTGGACAGAGGAGAGAAAATGTAATGAAAAGATTGTGGGTCAAGATAAGGACAGGGAGAGATCACTCAGCAATTACCGTCATGGGTAAAACAGACTAGACTTGGAGAAAATTAATTTATTACCAATCAAATCAGAGGAGGATAATGAGAAATAAAAACCAAATCTTAAAACACCTTGCCCCCACCCCTCCCTTCTTCCTGGGCTCAACTTTACTACTGATTTTCTCTACCTCCTCCCCCCAAGTGGCACAGGGGGATGGGGAATGGTGGTTGCGGTCAGTTCATTAAAAATTTCTTCACCGAAAGGGTTATCAAACATTGGAACAGGCTGTCCAGGGAAGTGGTTGAATCACCAGCCCTGGAGGTATTTAAAAGATGGGTAGATGTGGTGCTTAGGGACATGGTTTAGTGGTGGTTTTGGCAGTGTTAGGTTGATGGTTGGATTCGATGATCTTAAAGGTCCCTTCCAACCTAGACGATTCTATGATTGTATGATTCATCACACATTTCTTCCGCTCCTTCCTCCTCAGGGGGAGAACTCCTCACACTCTTCCCCTGCTCCAGCGTGGGGTCCCTCCCATGGGAGACAGTTCTCCATGAACTGCTCCAATGTGAGTCCTTCCCATGGGCTGCAGTTCTTCACAAACTGCTCCAGTGTTGGTCCTTTACACGGGGTGCAGTCCTTCAGGAACAGACTGCTCCAGTGTGGGTCCCCCATGGGGTCACAGGTCCTGCAAGGAGCCTGCTCCAGCCTCCTTCAGGCATCCACCTGCTCCAGCATGGGGTCCTCCATGGGCTGCAGGTGGCTATCTGCTCCACCGTGGACCTCCATGGGCTGCAGGGGAACAGCCTGCCTCACTGTGGTGTCTTCACCATGGGTTGCAGGGGAATCTCTGCTCCAGTGCCTGGAGCGTCTCTTTTCCCTCCTCCTTCACTGACCTCAGTGTCTACATAGTTGTTTCTCTCACATCTCATTCCTCTGCCCGCTGCTGTTTTCACAGCAGTTTTTTCCCCCTTCTTGAATATGTTATCACAGAGGCACTACCACCATCACTGATGGGCTCAGCCCTGGCCAGCGGTGGGTCTGTCTTGGAGCTGGCTGGCATTGGCTCTATTGGACATGGGGGAAGCTTCTAGCAGCTTCTCACTGAAGCTACCCCTGCAGCCCCCCTGCTACCAAAACCTTGCCATGCAAACCCAATACAGTGTCTAAAAGCAGACATTTAAATGTACAACAGATGAATTAATGCCTTGGGATAAATATCTTATGAACTGAAAATCATCATCCTGTCCTTTCCAAACAGCATTTCTATCTGCTTATGTGATGAACTCCTGTGGTTTGTGGCCAGCTGATTTGGTATGAGTTCTGAAAGGCTCACGGATAAAGTTAGCATTAGTCATTATTGCCTCATAGCCTTTATACAGATGTTCATCCTTACATATTGCATGCATATATGACCAATGGGCATGCAGTATTTAATATTTTTACAAATATAATAATTACAAATAATAATAATATAAATAATAATACAAATTTAATATTTGTCTATATAAAGATTGAGTAATGAAGATTATATTTTGAAAACAAATGACACCTTACAAATGTTAAATGAAAATGTCTTAGACTTGCAAAGATCAATGGGAGTGTAAAGTCAATAGCAGGCAGATGCTTTCATGTTTTAACTTAATTTTTAATAATGTTACTGGTTTGTGTATTTTTTTAGTATTTTTTTTTTCAAATTAACTAGTTGAAGTTGCAGGTCTCCATATGCTTTGATATGCTATTTCTTCTCTCTATACTTGTCCATATCCTGTTACAAATTTGCTGATATATATGGACAAATTGCTTAAAATAGAATTTTCAAAGGCTTTTAGATACTCACAATGCAAAGCAGCATCTAATTAGATTTTCAAAAGCTCCAAAGCCAGTTTAGGGTCTAACTCCTGTTAGATACTGAACCCTGTTAGGCTCCACATGCATTTTTATGTTTGCCATTCCCTCGACTATCTGACGCAGCCTGCCTGAGCTTGTGGGGACACCAGGGTTAGCCAGCATGCGGAGACATTAGCAACACAAGGCTGGGAGTCACATAAATGCTCAGTCCAGTTCTGTACCCTGGCAGCCAGCTTCATCATGTACTTCCATACATTGTGAGATTCAGTTCATTATTGCCAGTAAAGTGTTTTAGGTGCCCAAAAGGAAAGAGGAGAGAGTAGCAAAGAAAATACAGTGTGTAATAACTGTATTTACTTAACACTAAGCATAGACTCCTGTTAATCTGAAGTGCATTATTAAGAGACTATAGTAACAATCTCAAATTATAGAATATTATAATGATTCCAGTTTCCAAAACAAATGAGGAAACTCATTAGCTAGCTTAACCTTTGGCCTACAAAATATATCTTGAGTTGTTTTGCATGTTCTTTAATGAATAAAATTTTGGATCTTATCTCTTTGTTAGAATGATTCATACTTAATGCTTTGAATCAATTCTGAGAAATTAATACTTCTCTAGTACTGTGTTATGAGACAAGATATCAACCACTGTTACGTCAGATTAGTGATTCATTAGTCAGACTTCTGCTGCTGAAGCCAATCTCATGACATTTGTATGGAAAATTTCTGTTCTTTGTTGGTACAGTAGCTAAAAAAGTTTAGTACATTACAGTTTCATTTTAATATAATATTAGTGACTCATTTGCTTTTTTTGTTTTAAGTCTGTTTCTCAGGAATTCATGAACCTTATTCTTTTTGCCCAGTAATTTGGTTTCTCTAAATTGCATTCTGTCTTCCCAGACAGTGGTTATTATATTCCAACAAGAATTTCCAATGTTCTGTTGGAAGGAAACCCACTGTTTACTGACCTGTTGGAAATTGGGACAGATGAGAGGGCTCAGCAACTCTAAGGTAGTAGTTTTTCATTTAGATGCCTGTAAAGGGGTTCATTGGAGTAGCATTTTGACTATGGGTCCACAAATTTATTAAAACATAGAAGCTGTAATGGCAACAAAGGCAGGCCTGGGAGTCACAAAGAAGATAAAAAGAAGATGCAAGTTTCTAAACTTCAGAGGTCTTTTTGGTTCAGTCTTTTTCATTGTGACAGCATGAAGATGCTTCTCTTTGTGTCTATGCAGAATAAAGGAAGGGAGAGACACATCAAGTGCAGTGAAAGAGGGTAAGTATATCATAGACTTAAAAGGCTCAAAAGGAGTCAGAGAACACTCTGTAAGGTTGACGAGTAATTGTAGTTTTTGGGGTAAGCGTATCAAAAGTACTAAAGATGGTCAATAGCAGCTCATGGCAATCCATACAGAAGCCTTTGCTTTATAATTTGGATTTTACTAATCAGAAGTTCTAGGTGTTAACAACTGCAGTGCATCAGCTAACACAAAGCATTTCACTCTGATCCCTCCAAAGACCAGAAAGGAGAAAGGTCTAACAAAGCATGTCAGTCACCCTTGGATTGTATAAGAGGGTGGAGGATGTTGGCTTTGCTTTGGTTAGCTCTTGCTCCGATTTGACTTTTACAATGGGAGTATTAGAAAGTGTGATACCAGTATTTATACTGTCATTCAGGGTGGACTATTTATTTTGTTCTGACTGAAAATAATTATTGACACAAAGGTTCAATAATTCAAAGGTTATTGTGAAAAACTGAAATGGAAAAGACTCAGAAAAATTTCAGAGAAACTGAAAATATGCAGATTTGTCCTCCAAAGTTTTCCAGACATGGAACCCATAAACCTAGAAACTTAAAACACACTTTTTGTGCTTTCTCTGGCATTATATAAAACATAACACAAAATGTATTTTAAATTATACAGTTTATCCAAAATATACCCTAAAGCAAGTCATAAAATGGAATGCACTTAGACACACCCAATTACACTATAAAACCAGAATGCTATATAGCTCTTAATGCAAGGTAATTCATAAATCTAAGCAAAATCACTGAGAATAAAGTAAATTAAACACGATAATTTTGATTTGGCATTTAAAATATAGTAAAAAAAAATAGAAAACACTAAGGCTACTCTCATGGTCCACTTGGATGTCTCAAATTTACAAGACAACGTACTCCCTGATTTAAACTTTATTTCATAACCTCAACAAACAACCTCAACAAACAACCTCAACAAACAACCTCAACAAACAACCTCAACAAACAACCTCAACAAACAACCTCAACAAACAACCTCAACAAACAACCTCAACAAACAACCTCAACAAACAACCTCAACAAACAACCTCAACAAACAACCTCAACAAACAACCTCAACAAACAACCTCAACAAACAACCTCAACAAACAACCTCAACAAACAACCTCAACAAACAACCTCAACAAACAACCTCAACAAACAACCTCAACAAACAACCTCAACAAACAACCTCAACAAACAACCTCAACAAACAACCTCAACAAACAACCTCAACAAACAACCTCAACAAACAACCTCAACAAACAACCTCAACAAACAACCTCAACAAACAACCTCAACAAACAACCTCAACAAACAACCTCAACAAACAACCTCAACAAACAACCTCAACAAACAACCTCAACAAACAACCTCAACAAACAACCTCAACAAACAACCTCAACAAACAACCTCAACAAACAACCTCAACAAACAACCTCAACAAACAACCTCAACAAACAACCTCAACAAACAACCTCAACAAACAACCTCAACAAACAACCTCAACAAACAACCTCAACAAACAACCTCAACAAACAACCTCAACAAACAACCTCAACAAACAACCTCAACAAACAACCTCAACAAACAACCTCAACAAACAACCTCAACAAACAACCTCAACAAACAACCTCAACAAACAACCTCAACAAACAACCTCAACAAACAACCTCAACAAACAACCTCAACAAACAACCTCAACAAACAACCTCAACAAACAACCTCAACAAACAACCTCAACAAACAACCTCAACAAACAACCTCAACAAACAACCTCAACAAACAAACAACCTCAACAAACAAACAACCTCAACAAACAAACAACCTCAACAAACAAACAACCTCAACAAACAAACAACCTCAACAAACAAACAACCTCAACAAACAACCTCAACAAACAACCTCAACAAACAACCTCAACAAACAACCTCAACAAACAAACAACCTCAACAAACAAACAACCTCAACAAACAAACAACCTCAACAAACAAACAACCTCAACAAACAACCTCAACAAACAACCATGCAATCCCATTTTACCCAGACTAGTCTGTTACACTGTCCTGGTTCCAGCGGGGACAGGGTTAAATATTCCATGCCATGTGAGCCACGCCCACCCTGAGATTAAAAGGAGGGGAGGGGGCAGGAAGTTGGGTTTGGAGCTGGCTGGTGCTTCTTGGGTTGTGAGTGGTGGGGAGCGGTGGTTCCGTAACTGCGTTTGTATATTCCTCTGTCCGTGTTATTGTTTTCTTGTTTCCTTTGCTGTTCTGTTAAACTGCTTTTATCTCAACCCAAGAGTTTTGCCTTCTTCTTCTGATCCTTCCCGTACTGGGAAGCGCTGAGCGAGCAGCACGTGGTTCTTTGTTGCCATCTGAGGCCAAACCACGACAGTCCTTTTTGGCGCCCAACGTGGGGCTTGAAGGGTTGAGACAAGGACAGAATCCAACTAGAGCCTGAAAAAATGAATTTGTTAGGTAAATAGTCACCAGTCACTATGTTGCTTAATTTGTTCTCATGGCTGTGTTATGTAAATTCCTATGTGTTTTATGCACTCCCTGTGATGATATTTGTTACTTCTGGGAGGGGGATGAGGATTATCATTTTACTGTCCTGTGCAATATCGGCTTATGATATGATAACATCACTTGTTAGATGGTTATTTTGGGGTGTTTATGTGGTATTGCTGTCCTGTCTGTACATTGGGCACCACCTCTCAGAATTCATTAATAATTACACCCAGTCTATGGGGGAAACAGGGGGGGACACTTTCCCCAGCTCTTTTGCCTCCCTTTTCTCCTTTGAGTCAGGTATGACAGCTTTTGAGAATTTTGAATATCCTTGGGATGCTCAAACCAGCATGTTCCTAGTGTTATGTCTCCCGAAGATGTTCCAGGTCTCGTTTAGGGTTAAATGACTATTTAAGACTACCACCCAGAGATCTGCTCCGAGGCTGGACAGTCAGGGGTGGCAGGGCATGTGGGAGAACATGGGGAGGTACCTAGAGAACTTCTCACCTCCAGTGGTCTGGGACTTCACCCCTGAACAATTACAGGACCCTGATAGAGTAGTAGAATATCTGAAGGGAAAAAGGTGTGGCTATTCTAGAGAGGCACAACTCACCGCACTGTGCTGGGCCCTGGCCAGTATCTACCAGGCACTGCTCAGTGCTATGCAGCACCCTCAGAAGAAAGAGACAGAGACCAGACCGGCAGGCGCTGCGGCTGCCGTGGCCCCTGCGGCAGGCACTGCTGCTGAACCAGGGAACCAACCCGTGCCAGTATCCGTTGCCCCCATACAAAAAAAGTACAGAAAGAAATCAGTTCGCTTAGTAAGAGATGACGATGAACCAGGGCCATCACAAGGACAGGAGGAAGAGGCAGAACCAGAGATAATTACCCGATCCCTATCCCTGAGTGAGCTGTGGGATATGCGAAAAGATTTTAGCCGACTTTCAGGTGAGCACATTGTCACCTGGCTGCTTCAGTGTTGGGATAATGGGGCCAGTAGCCTGGAATTAGAGGGTAGGGAAGCCAGGCAGTTGGGATCCCTGTCTAGGGAAGGCGGCATTGACAAGGCAATTGGAAAGAAGACCCAAGCCCTCAGCCTCTGGAAACGACTCCTGTCAGGCGTGAGGGAGAGATACCCCTTCAGTGAAGATGTATGTCAACCAAGCAAGTGGACCACCATGGAAAGAGGTATCCAGTACCTGAGAGAATTAGCCATGCGGGAGATGATTTATTATGACTTGGACAACACAGACTTGCCCACAGACCCTGATGAGGTGCAATGCACAAGGCCCATGTGGCGGAAGTTTGTACGGAGCGCACCATCGTCATATGCCAACTCACTGGCAGTAATGGAATGGAAAGGTGAAGAGGGACCAGCGGTGGATGAGGTGGCTGGCCGGCTCCGGCGATATGAAGAAAGCCTCTCTTCCCCCCTTGTCTCAGCTGTGGAGAAACTGTCCCGGAAGGTCCAGCAACCTGAAGAGAATATGTCCTACTCCCCACCTGTATGGGCCAGCATCTCAGCTATTAGGAGCAGGCATTTCCCCACTCGAGAGAGAGTACAGAGGGTACACACCACGAGGCACCCTGTGGTTCTACCTGCGAGACCATGGAGAGGACATGAGGAAGTGGGATGGACAACCTACTTGGATCCTGCGGGCACGGGTACAGGAGTTGCAAGGAAGGACAACCACAAAAGGAGATCCCTCCAGGAAAAGTGCCGCCCCAGTTTCCAGTGGGCAGTTCCCCAGACAGACCATAAGGCCTGATCTTGCTTCTGATCCTCTTGAAGGAACCTCCAAGTCATTTCTGCAAGAAGTGAGTACCAGATACCATGACCAGTATTAGAGGGGCCCTGCCTCCAGCCAGGTGGAGGAAAGGGACAACCGGGTTTATTGGACAGTGTGGATTCGATGGCCTGGCACATCAGACCCACAGGAGTATAAGGCTCTAGTGGACACAGGAGCACAGTGCACCCTAATACCATCAAGCTATAGAGGGGCAGAACCCATTTGTATTTCTGGGGTCACAGGGGGATCCCAAGAGTTGACTGTATTGGAGGCTGAAGTGAGCCTAACTGGGAATGAGTGGCAAAAGCACCCCATTGTGACTGGCCCAGATGCTCCATGCATCCTTGGTATAGATTACCTCAGGAGAGGGTATTTTAAGGACCCAAAAGGGTATCGGTGGGCCTTTGGCATAGCTGCCTTGGAGATGGAGGAAGTTAAACAGTTGTCCACCTTGCCTGGTCTCTCGGAGGGCTCTTCTGTTGTGGGGTTGTTGAGGGTCGAAGAACAGCAGGTGCCGATTGCTACCACAATGGTGCATCCGCAGCAATATCACACTAACCGAGACTCTCTGATTCCCATCCATAAGCTGATTCGTCAACTAGAGGTTCAAGGAGTGATCAGCAAGACTCGCTCGCCTTTTAACAGTTCTATATGGCCACTGTGAAAATCCAATGGAGAGTGGAGGCTAACTGTAGACTATCGTGGCCTGAATGAAGTCATGCCACCGCTGAGCGCTGCTGTGCCAGACGTGCTAGAACTCCAGTACGAACTGGAGTCCAAGGCAGCCAAGTGGTATGCCACAATTGATATAGCGAATGCATTTTTCTCAGTCCCTTTGGCAGCAGAGTGCAGGCCACAGTTTGCTTTCACTTGGAGGGGCATCCAGTACACCTGGAATCGACTGCCCCAGGGGTGGAAACACAGCCCCGCCATTTGCCATGGACTGATCCAGACTGCACTGGAACAGGGTGAAGCTCCAGAACATCTGCAGTACATTGATGACATCATTGTATGGGGAAACACAGCCAAAGAAGTTTTTGAGAAAGGGGATAAAATAGTCCGAATCCTTCTGAAAGCTGGTTTTGCCATAAAACGAAGTAAGGTCAAGGGACCTGCACAGGAGATCCAGTTCTTAGGAATAAAATGGCAAGATGGACGCCGCCAGATCCCAATGGATGTGATCAACAAGATAGCAGCTATGTTTCCACCAACTAGCAAAAAGGAAACACAAGCTTTCTTAGGCATTGTGGGTTTTTGGAGGATGCATATCCCAGATTACAGTCTGATTGTAAGCCCTCTGTATCAAGTAACCCGGAAGAAGAACGATTTTAAATGGGGTCCTGAGCAACAACAAGCTTTTGAACAAATCAAACAGGAAATAGTCCATGCAGTGGCCCTGGGGCCAGTCCGGGCAGGACAAGATGTTCAAAATGTGCTCTACACCGCAGCCGGGGAGAATGGCCCTACCTGGAGCCTCTGGCAGAAAGCATCAGGGGAGACCCGAGGTCGACCCCTAGGGTTTTGGAGTCGGGGATACAGAGGATCTGAAGCCCACTCCACTCCAACAGAAAAGGAGATATTGGCAGCATATGAAGGGGTTCGAGCTGCTTCGGAGGTGGTTGGTACAGAAGCACAGCTCCTCTTAGCACCTCGACTACCAGTTCTGGGTTGGATGTTCAAAGAAAGGGTCCCCACCACACATCATGCAACTGATGCTACATGGAGTAAGTGGATTGCACTGATCACACAGCGAACTCGAATGGGAAACCCCAGTCGCCCAGGAATTCTGGAAGTGATCATGGACTGGCCAGAGGGCAAGGATTTTGGAATGTCACCAGAGGAGGAGGTGACGCGTGCGGAAGAGGCCCCACCATATAATAAACTGCCAGAAAATTAGAAGAAATATGCCCTGTTCACTGATGGGTCCTGCCGGATTGTGGGAAAGCATCAGAAGTGGAAGGCTGCTGTGTGGAGTCCTACACGACAAGTTGCAGAGGCCAGCGAAGGACAAGGTGAATCGAGCCAGTTTGCAGAGGTGAAAGCCATTCAGCTGGCTTTGGACATTGCCGAGGGAGAAAAATGGCCAGTCCTTTATCTCTACACTGACTCATGGATGGTGGCAAATGCTCTGTGGGGGTGGTTACAGCAGTGGAAGCAGGGCAACTAGCAGCACAGAGGCAAACCCATCTGGGCTGCTGAACTATGGCAGGATATTGCTGCCTGGATAGAGAATCTGGTTGTGAAAGCATGCCACGTAGATGCCCACATACCGAAGAATCGGGCCACAGAGGAACATCAGAACAACCAGCAGGTGGATCAGGCTGCTAGGATTGAAGTGGCTCAGGTGGATCTGGATTGGCAACATAAGGGTGAACTATTCATAGCTCGGTGGGCCCATGAGACCTCAGGCCATCAAGGAAGAGATGCGACATATAGATGGGCTCGTGACCGAGGGGTGGACTTGACCATGGACACTATTGCACAGGTCATCCATGAATGTGAGACATGCACTGCAATCAAGCAAGCCAAGCGTTTGAAGCCTCTTTGTTATGGAGGACGATGGTTGAAATATAAATATGGGGAGGCCTGGCAGACTGATTATATCACACTGCCACAAACCCGTCAAGGCAAGCACTATGTGCTCACAATGGTGGAAGGAACCACTGGATGGCTGGAAACATACCCTGTGCCCCATGCCACTGCCCGGAATACTATCCTGGGCCTTGAAAAGCAAGTCCTGTGGCGACATGGTACCCCAGAGAGAATTGAGTCGGACAATGGGACTCATTTCCGAAACAGCCTCATAGACACCTGGGCCAAAGAGCATGGTATTGAGTGGGTATACCACATCCCCTGTCACGCACCAGCCTCTGGGAAGATAGAACAATACAATGGACTGTTAAAAACTACACTGAGAGCAATGGGTGGTGGGACCTTAAAACATTGGGATGCACATTTAGCAAAGGCTACCTGGCTAGATAACACCAGGGAATCTACCAATCGGGCTGGCCCTGCCCAATCAAAACTTCCACGTACCGTAGAAGGGGATAATGTCCCCGTAGTGCACATGAAGAATATGTTGGGGAAGACAGTCTGGGTTAGTCCTGCCTCAGGCAAAGGCAAACCCATCCATGGGATTGCTTTTGCCCAAGGACCTGGGTGCACTTGGTGGGTAATGCGGCACGATGGGGAAGTCCCATCTGTACCTCATGGGGACTTGATTTTGGGTGAGAATAGCCAATGAATCAAATCGTGTGCAACATTGTCACTGTATGTCCTCGTTACTATAATTGCTATTGGCTGTACTGCAGTAAGAATCACCCAAATCAAGGACAGATGGACTTTGATGAACAGTTGAGTAAAGCAAAGTGGTGATGGGATCAGAGCTGATGCCCAGCAACTTCCTCAAGATCTACATCCTCGGTCCATGGACTGTGTGCATGAGCTACGCCGGGTACACCAGTCACATGTTCTGAAAACTGTAAGATCTGGGCGTGGCAAAAATGGTATGGAATAAGGGGTGGATAATGTCCTGGTTCCAGCAGGGGCAGGGTTAAGTATTCCATGCCATGTGAGCCATGCCCACCCTGAGATTAAAAGGAGGGGAGGGGGCAGGAAGTCAGGTTTGGAGTGGGCTGGCGCTTCCCGGGTCCGGTCGGTGAGTGGCAGTTCCATAATCACGTTTGTTTATTCCTCCATCTGTGTTATTGTTTTCTTGTTCCCTCTGCTGTTTTGTTAAACTGCCTTTGTCTCAACCCAAGTGTTTTGCCTTTTTCTTCTGATCCTTCCTGTACCAGGAAGCGCTGAGTGAGCAACACGTGGTTCTTTGTTGCCGTCTGAGGCCGAACCATGACATACATGAATTCACTTATTCACCATTCATGTTATAAGGTTTCATAATTTATAACCCATAACTCTTAATTAATGCACTTACGAGGGAAAAAAAAAAAAATTAGTTACCTAGCCAACAGTGAGAGCGCTCATCCTTCCTCCTCTGTCATGGTGTGGGCATCCCCTGTATCACACTGGGAAGCACAAAAGCCTCAGCAGTCCAGCTGCTGTTGGATCTGCTTCAAAAGCTTTTTTGGTAAACTGATGATACCTTACAGCTTGGAGGTTTGGTCTATACCATTTCCATAAGTTAGCAAATTCTGACAAAACTGCTAGACAAAAGACAATGGCTGCAGGAGACAGCAATTTGCAGGTGACCATGGCTGCATAATGGCCCTTTCTGGCCACCTGTCCTGCCTACAGAGTGCTCTTGCTTTGATCTAATGGCACTGCTCCCAGCATACATCGGGTCTTAACATGAGCTGGGGTAGCCAAAATCTGAGCAGGACTTGAGTGAACTGTCACAGTTACATTTTGAAAACTCATTCCTTTGACTTGATTCTGTAAATTACAGAATGCAATTCTGTAAATTACAGAATCAAGTCACTGTAGTAAAAGCAAAATTGTAGTAAAATAAGTTATGTCACAAACATGTTTCCTTTGAATGTTTAACTACTACACTGTGCTGATATACCAAATACTTAGATTAGTAAATAGCATGCATTGCAGGGGCTTTGTCTTTTAATGATTTCTATCAGTAGTGTATGTCCCTTTTTGATGTTTGTCTGCCTGGGTGCACCTGCAAATCAGAGACATCTGAAATCTAGTAGCTGTGCCTAGTTTGGTAAATCTGTGTGTGCTTCAAAACATTCCCAGACACCAGGACATGGTAATCTAGGTGAGTCAACTCCCACAGCAGTCCCGGGCATGAACCTGGCCCATCCACCTCGCACTCCCCTGAGCAATTCCTTGGCACAGTTTGGGAGTTTATGATCCAGAGTCTGTTTCCAATAGGCAGTCTGCATGCAGCCAACCCCTTTTAGAGGTGAAGGCATATTACTGTCATAGACTCAAGCCACTTGGTGCCAGTTGGCTTTAGTGCCTGAAAGGCTCCTAGGCACTAGTGTAGATGTAGCTACTACGAGTTAAAAAGTGACTCTTGCACAGTGTATAATAAGGTGGCCCTGGCCCAAATGTTTCTGAGTACTATGTGTCTCAGGGTCATATGACCAGCTTCTCAGCAATCCTGGCTAATGAGTAAAACTTGTCATGGAAATACATGTGAAAAAGATGCAGTAAAAAAGTATATTAAGAAACTGAAGAACATAACATTGAAATGTTGTGTAACCCGCTTGAATAATGAGGGCTGTTGTATATCTCTATATGAAGAATGTGGAATTTTAGCATATAATAGCTTGTTGGTACACAATGCACGTGTAAAGATAAGAAAGTATGCAAACTATGCAGTGGCTGGGAAAAGATGATTATCATACATCTGTTGAAAAATGGGGGAGGTCTGACTGTATATTGCTGAATCAGCTACATTTGCACAGTGAGAAACTTGTGATAGCAGCAAGCTGAACTTCCAGTGATCAAACCGACTTGTTGCAAAAACAAAAAGCATGCAACAATAGCTCAGCACTAGCAGGCAAAAACTCCATTCTGTGTATATATGAAACACATAGGGTGAGCCATAAGTATAATTCATTAGGATCTCTTATTTTCATCTCTAGTGCCTTTGTGTGTATGAATTAATCTTATGATCACTGTAAGCAAGCAGCAACATGAGCAGATTAACACATTATTTTGAATAGTAGCCAGAGACTTTTGTGACAGACCACTCTGCTCACCTTCACTGGAGGTTGTACACTGTAACTCAGGGGGAAGAAGCTGCTTTTCTGCAGTGGTGACCCCACTGAGCTCTGCATGGGTAAGGCCAGTGCTGCCATGTGGGGAGTGTGTGTGTGTCTACAAGTACTTTTGGAGATAATGGGTCTGATATCACAACTATGGAACTTAATCACTTAAATGGGGTTTAGAGAGCTCAACGCTTCAACATGAGAAGATAAGGACTGGATAGGCTTGGCCAGAATACAGGTTGCTCAGATACAGATTCAGATTTACCAAATTAGATGTTGAAGGCAAATATTTTATGATTCCCCTATTTAGATAGAACACCTAACTTTTTTGTCAAATTCATTAGATTATTAGGATATGGGTCTAAAATAAAAATGTATTTCTTGGTGAGTGATTGGACATAGGTAGAAAAACACCTGACTGACATCTGCTATATTTATTTTGGAGAGTGGTTTTAGGGGGCGAGAAGACTTTGTCATGGTAACCCAGGATAGTTTGCCTCCCCCATCCAAGTATGTAGAGTCCCAAGCACGTCTTATCTTGTTACAGTAACCCAGGATAGTTCACTTTCCCCCCATCTGCACATACCCTTGCACGGGCACCAACATGACGGCCCGCTGTGGATCTTGGAATTTGGACAACAGGGCCTGCATTACATCAGTGAGTTTGCTAATGAGCAAAACAAGACATTGTGTATGTATGATCATCACAAGTTTTATTATTCATCCCTTCAATGCTTTCCTTTGAGCTTCAACCCTGAGCAGAGCTCTGCTGCGTTGGGTCCCCATTTTGATGAGCATCGGTGTCCCAGGGCAATGCTACACCTTCAATAAAGCCAAAGCTTTCACTTGCTGGGTGTCGTGCCTCATCCCTGAGGGATTTGCACCTGCTTTTCATGCATAACAGTGGTTCAAGAGCACCCTGCCAGATACTGATGCTGGGTAGCACTCAGAGGTAGAAGTGCCAAAATGAATTGAGCAAAATTTATTTTTTTTTTTAATGTAAAGGAATCTTGGCAGTAATTGGAGAAAGACAACACAATAAATTGCCTCTTAAATTCTAATGATCAGTCCCATCTATTGCTTTGTTCAGCAATGATACCCTGAATATTCTGACCAGGAAATATGATGAGAGGAACTAATAGTGCTGTTGGGAATAAAAAATTGTGGCTGCCTGCATTGAAACAGGTGGTATAAATGTTTTCAGTAATTCCATGGCTGTATAAATTGTAATGAATTGTAATGTAGAGTTCTTTAAATTGTCACAGCTCTATGAACTATCACCTGTGGCTTTGTTTAAAACAATTGCCTCCCTCTAGTAAGGGCAAAATCTTCTGAAATAACCAACAAGCACATCTGTATCTTCAAAAGAAGGGGGAAAGGAGATAAGGCATCACTGGCATCTTAATGTCAGTGATCTCAAATACTCCGTGGATACCAAATATCAGAGACAACTCCGGTGCTTTGGAAATACCAAAATATCTAGCATTCCCATCTTTTCACAGAGCTTTTGTCTTTCCACAAGCAGCATCTACATATTAATTACTTGAAGCCTACATCTGGTGCTGTTATATTGTGAGCAATATATGGGAGGGACAGCAATTTAAGCTAAGCTAGGACCAAGGCTTCAGGGTGATCCTACATGATTTTAGTGTGGTCTATTGCTTTATGCAGGCAAAAATCTGACTTTGCTAGACTATATTGTGCTGGTGTTATTGCCTCCCTGCCTTACACACAGATGTAGCACCAGTGATATGGAGCACCTCTTCATAGTTGCTCTTCTTACAGCTACTCTTCAGCATAGCTTCTTATTTAGAAGCAGGTGACTTCATGCTAACTCTTTGTACCATGGTGAATGTGAAGTTTCTCCACCTCTGAAGTAACTATGAGTGCTGAGGGCTTTGTCAAGATAATAAAATTAGTGAGAATTGTTCAGAAAGAGAAAAGCTGAATCTCATCTCAGGAAAGAGCCTTTGGTGGCCTGCGGGATCCTCTCGTCAATCTAGCAATGTTATCTGCTTCTGTCAGAAAAGGTAAAATAAGGTCATACCTCCCTGCTACTCTTGCCTTCCTTTCTTACCTCCCTTATCCACTAACAGAGGAGCTTTTGCCAGCCTTAATTGAGACATATTTGGTAAAATGAAAATTATCACCTGGAAAGCAGATAATTGAATTTGACCTATCATTCCCTTAAATGCTAAAATCAGACCCTAAGTATTTTATTTAGCTTTTTACATTTTGTTTGCTTTATATTGATTTTGCAGTGTGGCTTCAGAGTTTTCACGTATGTAGATCTCATTAACTAGTCAACCGACATGGAAAGAGGGGGAAACACTCAGTGTTTTTGTGGCAGCTCTGACAGATACGTACACAAGCTGCTGCAACCATCAACAAGGACAGCAGATCCAATCAGGTCACCAATATCTGGCTTGTCTGTAGGGGATATGTTTTAATGATTCCAGCAGAGCAAGATTTAATTATGCTGTCCCTTCTAAGATAATAAAGTAATGGGCATACGTTGCAAGGAGGAAATAATGCAACAGGAAATGGAAAGCAGAAGCGAGCATGATGCAACACAAGAGTCATCTATTGTCTCTCCACGTCTTGTAGTGGGCAGCAAGTCCATTGGTTCAGTAACCCAAACACTGTCAGAAAGTCCTAAAAAATGCTGCAATACGGATTTCACTGGATTACCAGCTCAACACCAAACCACTAATTACCAAAGGTTTGTTTTCATGGACATAAAGCACAAGGGTGTCTACTGCCTACGCTGCCGTACATATCTGAAAGCCACAAAGACAAATATTTGATGAATAGGCCAGGAAAGAGGTCCAAAGAAAGGAGGTCAGCGTAAGATCACCTTGAAACACACTGTGATCCAAAGCTCATGGCAAATGCATATGTTTGTCATGAGTAGAGGTTAAAAACCTGGACATAGGACCAGAATGTGTAAAAGAGATAAACTCAAAAATAATGGACTGGGAAACTAGTACTAGCTCTGGGTTTAGTCTAAGAGCCACCAACCTCTGTGTTGCATCTTGTCCAGATGAGATATGGTGCCTCCAACATCCAATTGTATGAATGCTACAAGACACCAGTTCATCACTGAATCACTGAAATAACTTCTCAAATGAAAGATGAACAGATCTGTATGATACAGATTTCTTGTATTTCATTGCAGTTCACATAGTCTGGAGGTGGGAATTATTACATACACATATTTTTCTGCCCCCCGCAATAAGAATGCAAGTTGTACCCCGGGATGGCAATTAGAGAAATGAACATGTGTGCAAAACAGAGATCTAGAAAGGACTGGAAGGCAAACTGATGCTTTTTTATTTGTTTAAAGAAGCATAAGCCAAGAAATTTATCAGAGAAAGCTTGAAGACCAAATTATGTTGCCTGGGATTTCTCTTGTGTGTGCAGACAACACAAACCTTCAAATTATGCTCGGTAATGAATCCTCAGTATTAACAAAATAGGTGTTGAAGGACATCTGTAATTGGACCAATCCACTGAGAGCAGTTTTAATGAAAGAATGCAAAACACCTGCCTTTTCCTCATGACATCAACAATACCCTATGGGCAGTGAGCTGAAATACATATGTCAACCTGCACTTCTGTAACTGTGATATAACATACCCAGTCACTTGAAATGTAAGAAAAATCTCTGCATTCCTGAATGCAAAGGTTAGAAGGTCTGGGTGTAGGAACAAAGTCCAGGGCCATTTTAACTATTATGTAGAATCATGATGGAAAGAACTCTTAATGGATTGTGAGCAGCCCTGAGGAGAAGGACTTGGGGGTGTTGGTGGACGAGAAGATCAACATGAGCCGGCAATGTGCGTTTGCAGCCCAGAAAGCCAACTGCATCCTGGGCTGCATCAAAAGAAGCATGGCCAGCAGGTCGAGGGAGGTGATTCTGCCCCTCTACTCCGCTCTGGTGAGGCCCCACCTGGAATACTGTGACCAGCTCTGGAGCCCCCAAGGAAATGGACCTGTTGGAGCAAGTCCAGAGGAGGGCCACGAAGATGATCAGAGGACTGGAACACCTCTCCTATGAAGACATGCCGAGAGAGTTGGGGTTGTTCAGCCTGGAGAAGAGAAGGCTCCAGGGAGACCTTATAACAGCCTTCCAGTACTTAAAGGGGGCCTAGAGGAAAGATGGGGAGGGACTCTTTATCAGGAAGTGTAGCGATAGGACATGGGGTAACAGATTGTCATGGTTTGGGCCAGGTTGGCCAATGACAACACAACAGATGCTCTCCTCCACCTCTCGCTCCAAGGAGAGGAAGAAGAAAGATAAAGAGATTTGTGAGTTTAGAAAAAACTCAAGTACTTTAATGAAATATTAACAATATAATAAAAAAGGAAATAATGAAATATATACAAAATCATATCAAGCTCCCAGGGAGATATCACTCTCAGGCACTGGGAAAGTTCCAGACTGGACTCAGTGACAAATGGGAACTGGAACACGCTGACCAGGACCAAAAGGCAGATGAGCTGACAGGGCCCTCCTCAGACATCAGTCACTGAAGAAAGAGTCATTGAAGAAGAGCCCACTAGAAAAGATCCAAAGGAGAAGATCCAAAGAAGAAGAACCCTTAGGAAAGAGTCCTTGGAAAGGAGCCAACCTGATCCCTTTCATCCCTCAGCTTTTATACTGAGCAGGGCAGATGGGATGGAATACCCGATTGGTCAGTTTGGGTCACCTGACCTGTCCACAGGTGTAACCCTTCCACAGGGTAAACAACCAAGTCAGCTGACCCTGGTTGCCACAGCAACAAGTGTAAGCAAGAGCCTCTCCCACTGAACAGAAAGTTGGCTCTGCTTCACCTCAAACCAGGACACAGATTTAAACTGAAAGAGGGGAGTTTTAGACTAGATATTAGGAAGAAATTCTTTACTGTGAGGGTGGTGAGACACTGGAACAGGCTGTCCAGAGAAGTTGTGGACGCCCCATCCCTGGAGATGTTCAAGACTAGGTTGGATGGGGCTTTCAGCAACCTGGTCTAGTGGGAGGTGTCCCTGCCCATGGCAGTGGGATTGGAACTAGATGATCCAACTAGAGAATTCTGCTACTTTTAGCTCATTACATACAGTAAAGTATTCCTATATATAGTTCTTATTACACACTTTTTCAAATATGAGAAGAAAATAAGCTAGTCCAATCTAATACAATATTGTGCTGCACATTTGTAGAAACCTTATAAAGAGAGCTGGGCAAATGAGTGCAGTATCATGTTAATTAATGAATGTGAAAATGGTTATTTTAGCTACATAGTCACCTAACAGGTCATTTTTCTTGGATGCTATGTACTGGAAAACAAAACTATGTGATAGAAAAATCAGTTAAATGTCCCTGAAAGCCAACAATCAGAAGTGAATGTTGAATTATCTGCTTATTGGATTATATGTTTGCTTGCTCTGTTATACTGAAGCATACTGAACAAGTTTGGAATCTTCTCTCAGGACTATATTGAGTCTTTTCCACTCCTAATTTGTTATTTTCAATAAAAAAAATAGTGAGGCATCTCTCTCTATCCAATCTGTCTGGCTAAAATGGTCCAGTGCTCTTGTAAAAGTAAGGATGATAAACACTGAGTAATCCCTTCAAGGTGATTCCTGACAGGATTTATCTTTTAACTTAGACCATTCACACTGAGATCAGAGGCAATGTATACAAGTGCCTGGGGACTTGAGGGGGGCTGCAGTGTTTGTGATAATGGGGAGAGCTCCATAGGCTATAGAAAAATGGCAAAAATCAACCTGCAGCTGTCACTGCTTCACAGAACCACAAAGCTCAGGGCAATGACCGGCACCAGTGAGTCCTGTGCACAGGGAGGGTGCCTGGGGCTGGTCCATTTTCAGCTTACTCCTGGCTACCCGGAAGAGGAGGCTGGGTTTAGATGAGGACAGTTCATTCATGTCAAAGTTTTGCCAGCGATTTGAGTGCAAGTAGTTAGTGATGTTCTTAATTAAGACTAAACTAAATTAAAGTAACTAAATTAAATAGTAGAAACCATTAAACATAAGACAAGTCTTACTGATCTTGTATTGGTGTGTTAAATTGAGGAGGATATATACTTGTTTGGGAAGAGACCTCTTCAAAGGGCAGCCGATTGCTCAACAAAGATTTGGTTCTGGACTATGAAAATGGAAAGTCTAGCACTCCCAGCCCACCAAGAAGTTACTCCAGCTGTTCAGGACTTTCAGACTTAAGCCACTTGGGATGCAATCCTGTATCTGTGCAGGTAGCTGGACACAAATTACATAAAGAACTAATTAGGGGGTTGGAAGGAAGTCACTAGTCTCCCAGCAAAACATGAAGAAAAAAAGGGGCTTATGGTGGAGGAGAAAAATATACAGCATTGTCAAGAACAAAAGTCAATTTTGGGAACACAAATTACAATTCAAAGTTTAACTAAAAAAAGCAGTAAACTATTTTGTTATTGACTAACAAAGAAACATAGTCAGGAGTGTTGAGAGCTAATGGGAATACTCTGATGCACATGGGTAAAAGGTCAAAATTTAATTAAACGAATTCATGACCTAATTACAACTCTAAGAGATAGAAAACACAATAATGTTCATCATTCAGAGCCTTCTTCATTTCAGAGTTGTCTGTATTGCAAATAGAATTTTCATATAACTTTCTGGAACAAAATCTTATGTAGCAAATTGTGAGGGTCACTAGTGTTTTCTTAGACTGCAGCACAGTGATTTACAGTATTTTAGATTTAGTGTCTCAGGAAAAAATATGGATACATTTTACTTTTTCAAATAATCTGATTCTTAGCTTTTTAAAAAAAACCCCAATTTCTAATGATTCAAAGATACTCAGACTTAAGTTCAGCATCTGCTTTTAGTGTGAGTGGTCCCCCACACTATTTCTCCATGTGTATTATGTTGCCCAATGTTTGCATCGATAGCGTCTTTCCAATTTGTCTCAACAGATGTTTCTTACATTCCTACTATTAGGAAGACTTATGTTTCTTTACTATGCTGTAAGTCAGGTCCTCGTGACTTTCTGACTTAAATAAACTATCAAATCCCATTTTTATTGTTCTTCTGAAGTACCTACTTCAGGGCCTGATCCAGCTCTTCACTGAAATAGTATAATGATTTCTATAGACTTCAATAGGCTATAGATCATACCTACAGGATGCAACCGAAGATGATTTCTCTTCCACAGCATACAGAAGATTAAAGCAGCATTTTCTTTCAACTGGTGTAACCATATTTTCTTAATATTCAGAGAAAAAAACCAAAGCTATCAGATGCTGTATGATGCACAATTTGCAGGTGATATTTTAGGATTTTCATCTTCTATAAATATAAGCATAACTGTTATTTTTCTTGTCACTTAATTATTATTCACTTGGTTTAATGTCTCGCACATAATTCTGTTAAGGAAAAGCAGTTTGCTGCTTTTTTGTTTTATTTACATGTAGTAGGAATGAGAGGATGTATTATCTGTGAGATAAAAATAGCATTGCAATATTTGTTTCCAACAAATTGCTTTTAGACAAGAGATGTTGCTGTCTGGATGTTAGTGCATATTCTTCATCTGCTGTGTTGTTGTGGCTGAAATTGAGTGGCCCCAGAAAAACTTGGTTGTAAAATGCCTTATTCATTCATGCAGGGGATCAGGATTACCCACATCCTGTCTGTATACAGGACAATAGCTGCTGCAGGGCTGCTATTCTCTATCTGAACAGATACTCTTAAACTAGTTATATCTGAGTTTTTTCCCCAGTAAACACTGGGGCTTCAGAAGTAAAAGCTTTTAAAGTTTTCCTTTAAAATGTAAGTTCATGTTGTAACAATAACCCCAGAAGTAGTACCCAAAGTACATGCTGGAGGAAGGAAAGAGAAGGAAAAAGCTATTAAGTGCACAGCTTTGGCCAAGCCCCAGACACATACACATCTGGCATCAAATAATTTAGTGTGAACTATAGAAGAAAGTTTTAAATATTTTGTAATTCACGTCATTTCTGTCACAGAAATGTGACTCTCCTTTAGCCTGGCTTTGAGATCTATCCACTCTAAATTGAGATAAATATTTTCTGTGCCTTGCCCAAGCAAAAAAAAAGCTATTTATGATTGCAATACAAAATAACTGGAATAGCATTTGGGGCACATCCATTGTACTGGTGCTTACAAACCAATTCAGTGTTGTTGAGATCAAGTGCAATTCATCTCAGTTGTGTCTCCTTAGCTACAGTGAAAGCATCAAAAAAAATATTTGCTGTTGCATAGTTTTCATTCCCATCCTGAAATGAAATAACAGAATATTTCTTTTGAGTCTTCTAACGACATTAAGAGTGTATGAAGTCATATATGTTACATGAACTTCTTCATGTCATGAATTCATTTACAGTTCTTACCTTTAAATGGGAATAAAATATTAATGAATATAGATTGCTCCAATAGCAGTTACATAAGACAGGTTTGGTGTTTACTGGATGGTGCTTTTCAGTTTTTTTAAAAGTATTTGTATAGTTGACTTTTTGTCTGGTAGTCATATTTTTAAGTCATTTTATTTCAATGTTAATAACAAGTACTGGCATTTGTATTTTTTCTTGGCTCAACATGCTGATAATTCAGTGATATATCTGAGAAGTTCTAACCCCTAATTTCTTTGCTAAGCTGTTATGTCTCAATACCAATAATTTCAAGAGAAAAAAATATCCAAGTAAGATAACACATAACTTTATTTACATTATTTAAAAGAATTCTTTGGAAAGCTTCACCCCAGACATTCTTCATTTAAAGAGGGAACTAGGAAAAAAAGGGAAAGAAAAAAAGAAAGGTGTCTACACAGGACTCTCCTGTTCTTAATTTTGGTTGAAACCATGCATACCCCTTTGAAGTATTGGCTCTAGTAATACACACACATTATCCCTCTCTGTGCCAGCCATATGAACCTATTTACATTGTAAGATTCAGCCAGAGGCCAGGAAAGAGACATGTACAGTAATTCCAAACACAGTCTATGAGGAAATGCCTCAAAGATTTTCATTAAAGTCAGTGACACCTATCAAATGGCGTTAGAAACATGTAAGCAGGTATGGTAATGATTACCTCAAACTGACATGATAGTACCTGTCTCAAAGAAATTGCACTTTATTGAATTGTCTTTAAACATTTATGTAAAGTAAAAATTTCAGCAAAGTAGTTTAAACTTCCACCAAAACAGATGTCAAAGAGTGACTATGCTTTGAAATATAAATGAAGTCAAGGGTCTTCTGTTGCTTTTGGGTAAGACAAGCTGACTGAAAAGCAAAACAATTTAAATGAAAAACATTGTTTTTCTGTTGTGGTACTTTTAGCCATAACTATCTATCTGTCTGTTTGTCTGCCTATCTAATAAAAGTAATATTTGCTCCTAAAGGTAAAGAAACAAGACTGAAAATGCACTCTGAAGCCAGCCTTTAGTACTTTGGAATAACAGGAGACATCCATCCCTGGATCCCTCTTCAGTACTGGGTACTGCATACCCTTATAAGGAATTACATACATTTCAGCAAAACTTACTGAGTACCATCAATGCACGTTCTAGGTATGATGCTAAATATTCAGCTATCTAGTTATGAAGAATGCCAATCTGGTGTATGTCATAAATCTACAGTAAACCATAAATATGACATAAATTATCATAGTAGAAGGGTAACTGAGACAAAGCCATACACATTCAATGGTAACAGCTTTGGATCACCACAGAACATATGCGTGTGCTTGACTTTAAGTACTGAAGCCATCTACATTCTTCAAGGGAAATATATGTTTGGGGGACTTTTTGCTAATATCACCAAACTTTTGGAAAAACTGTTTTACTGAAATTTCCAGTAGGTGGGTTTTTTTCCACATTATACAATATTGACAGCATTTGTCACTGTCAACTGATTTGGCGTAGATCTCTGGATACTCACACTGAAGTGCTTCTCTACTGTGATCTCAGTCTGTGTACAAGCATGTGTTGAACACATTAAAATGAATCATCAAAAGGCACCAGGTGCATGGAGTGAACAGAGCCATGTAAAAAAGCAAGAAAGTTCTAAGTGCTACCATGCCCTGTTTTCCATGAAATAAACAAGGGAATACCACACCATTACATATTACGGTTAAGGGTTCATTTAGCTCCCACAGTAATCCAGACATCCCTATGCCAAAGAGTTTCATGAACTAAGATGGGGGAGATGATGGAACTAACTTAGAAAGTGTTAAATATCCATTGAATAGTTTTGCTGTGGGCTATGTCCATATGCATTTTGTAACCCATTCTCAAAGTCGGGAATTATTTAATAGTATTTCTGCTTACACTACAATGTCTCCAATTAGCATAACATTTTTGTTCTGGAGCTTGACCCCTGGTGTTCTGGGATATTTGGCTTTCCCCAGGTTCTGGCCATTACCCAAATTCTGGCATTCCTTAATGTCCATACAGACCTGAAAGTTGACAGGCCTCAAATTCCAAACAGGAGCATCTCCAGCTCTTGCTCTGCACATGTTGCTGGATCACAGAGAGATGTACAAGGTTCTTGGGTCCTTCTGTGGGTCTCCATCCCTGTCCATTCACCCTCAGCTTTGGATTCAATTTGGGCAGTGGTTGCAGTGAGCGGCTGCTCTGTGGATTCTCTGCAGCTCTGGACAGATCTCTGTCCTTTCACAGATGCCCTCCCTCACGTACCTCATCTGTTCTAATGCTGATGTCCTGTATTGAGGCCAACAAATTCGGAGGCCAAGCTTATGGGAAAAAACTGTTCCACCAGGCTCTGTGCTAACTTTGCCCCACATGACAGGGACACAAGTTCCACACTGTATGCCAGAAGCTCTGGAAGTGGTTTTCCAGTGCTTTCTTAATAATTTTCTGTTTGCTACCTCTAGCATTACTAAGATTCCTCAAATGCCTAATCAAAGTAAAAATTAGAAATGAAAGATGAATTACCTTCTGAACCTTGTCTCCAAGTGTAAATAATAAAGTATCTGGCAGTGAACAGCAGTTTGACATTTCATTTGCATTACACTGATATGAAAATCTGCTAAAAGTAGCCAAAGAAAATGTGCGCTTGTTACTATAAAAAATGTTCTAGAATTAATTCTGGAAGGTTAGGATATATCCTGTTCACTTTGCTGGAGGCATAGTGAAATTTTACATATCTGCATATTGAACAGTAATTCTGAGAATTCTGTTGAAAAAATATTGTTCCTTAGTATTACTACCATCAATTATTCCTGTTACTATTATTACTGTTAATGCAATATGTTATCATTGAGGGCTGATATCATGGGTCTACCATACAAGCTCAGAACATCAATACCAAAATTCAGAAGTGGCTAACACACTCCTGGAAATTCCCTCAAATTCCCCAGACTCAGCCCTTTGTACACATATCACAGAGGAACTGTGTTGGTGGTCTCCAACCTGAAATTGACTGGATGCTGTGTAAACTTTGCTGGAGAGATGGGCAACGAATACCAGCTGGACCATTCAGGTCTTTACTAAGAGGTAGAGACTAGAGACGGAAGGTGGGGAGCTTTCATCCAGGGGGACAAGACAAGCGCTCTGTAAGAGCATTACTTAATGTGGAGCCATGACTCACATGCAATGCCATTTTAACAGCATTATGTGTTAAATTTCCCTTTCTTTAAGCACTACCCCAACACAGCAGTGCTCAGACTGTGGTCTATGGACCAACAGTGGTTTGTGGGGCTCTCCCAGGTGGTCTGGGGAATTAAACATTTTGGGAGCTATGCCACACCCGACAGACCTTAGGGAAGGGAACTGAGTGCTCGAGAACGCAATTTTTTTCTTTTCACATGAGTGGTCTCCAGAGCAAAAAAACTGGGAAGCCATTCAGTTGGGTAGCCCTTTTACTTTAAATGTTGTGGGAAAAAAATGCTAACGTTTGGGTTTTGGACACTGGATTACGTTCTCAGTGTCTATAGCAGTCAGAAAGCTTTAAGCCTTTAAACTAGATTTGGAGGGGGAAGGGGATGAAACCAGGCTCACTAAACATAAGCCTGGGGGTGACATGCCAATGTTTGAGGGACAGCGTGCTAGTGTGGTCCTTCGGTCTGCCGTCTCAGTGAAGGTAGGGGATGGAGATCCACGTGACAGCAAAGATGCAAGGGTTATTGATGGGTTAGAAACTATGTCCGCGCCTGTGAATGGTCAGGTAGGAATTAGGGCTTCTACCCCCAAAAAGGTGACAGGATCAATAGCCCAACTGAAGTTCATCTACACCAATGCACACAGCATGGGAAACAAACAGGAGGAGCTGGAAGCCATTGTGCAGCAGGAAACCTATGATGTAGTTGCCATCACGGAAACGTGATGGGATGATTGCACGACTAGAGTGCTGCATTGTATGGCTATAAACTCTTCAGAAGGCATAGGCCAGGAAGGAGAGGTGGTGGGGTGGCCCTGTATGTTAGGGAGTGTTATGAAGGTCTAGAACTTAATGATAGTGACAATACAGTTGAGTGTTTATGGGTAAGAATCAGGGGGAAGGCAAACAAGACAGATATCATGGTGGGAGTCTGTTATAAACCACCCAACCAGGATGAAGAGAAAGATAACAAGTTTCACGATCAGTAGCCTTGTCCTTGTGGGGAACTTCAACTTATCAGATGTCTGCTAGAAATACAATACAGCAGAGAGGAAACAGTCTAGGAGATTCCTGGAGTGTGTTGAGGATAACTTCCTGACACAGCTGGTGAGTGAGCCAACTAGGGAAGGCGCCCTGCTAGACCTTATGTTTGTGAACAGAGAAAGACTTGTGGGGGATGTGACGGTTGGAGGCCGTCTTGAGCATAGTGATCATGAAACGATAGAGTTTTTGATTCTTGGAGAAGTAAGGGGGGGGGGGGGGGGGGCATTAGAACTGCTACCTTGGTCTTTTGGAGAGCAGACTTTGACCTGTTTAGGAGCCTGGTTGATAGAGTCCCTTGGGAGGCAGTCCTGAAGGTCAAAGGAGTCCAGGAAGGCTGGGCATTCTTCAAGAAGGAAATCTTTAAGGTGCAGGAGCTGGCTGTCCCCATGTGCTGTAAGACAAGCTGGTGGGGAAGAAGACCGAGAGCTGTGGTTGCAACTCAGGAAGAAAAGGAAAGTTTATGGCCTATGGAAGAAAGGGCAGGCCACTCAGGAAGGCTACAAAGATGTTGTGAGGCTATGCAGGGAGAAAATTAGAAGGGCCAAAGCCCAACTAGAACTTAATCTGGCTTCTGCTGTTAAAGACAATAAAAAATGTTTCTATAAATACATTAACAACAAAAGGAGGACTAAGGAGAATCTCCATCCTTTATTAGATGGAGGGAGGGGAAACATAGTGACCAAGGATGAGGAAAAGGCTGAGGTACTTAATGCCTTCTTTGCCTCAGTCTCTAGTAGTATGGCCAGATGTTCTCTGAGTACGCAGTCCCCTGAGCTGGAAGACAGGCATGGGGAGCAGAATGAACCCCTCATAATCCAAGGGGAAATGGTTAGCAACCTGCTACACCACTTAGACACACACAAGTCTATGGGGCCGGATGGGATCCACCCAAGGGTACTAAGGGAGCTGGCAGAAGTGCTCACCAAGCCACTTTCCATCATTTATCAGCAGTCCTGGCTAACCGGGGAGGTTCCAGTTGACTGGAGGTTAGAAAATGGGATGCCCATCTACAAGAAGGGCTGGAAGGAGAATCCAGGTAATCACAGGCCTGTCAGTCTGACCTCGGTGCCGGGGAAGGTTATGGAGCAGATCATCTTGACTGCCATTATGCAACGCATGCAGGACAACCAGGTGATCAGGCCCAGTCAGCGTGGGTTTATAAAAGGCAGGTCCTGCTTGACTAACCTGATCTCCTTCTATGACAAGGTGACCCGCTTAGTGGACAAGGGAAAAGCTGTGGATGTTGTTTACCTAGACTTTAGTAAAGCCTTTGATACGGTTTCCCACAGCATCCTCCTGGAGAAACTGGCTGCTCATGGCTTGGAAGGGCGTACACTTCTCTGGGTTAAAAACTGGCTGGATGGCCGGGCCCAAAGAGTTGTGGTGAATGGAGTTAAATACAGTTGGTGGCCGGTCACAAGTGGTGTTCCCCAGGGCTCAGTATTGGGGCTTGTTCTCTTTAATATCTTTATCAACGATCTGGACGAGGCGATGAAGTATACCCTCAGTAAGTTTGCAGGCGACACCAAGTTGGGCGGGACTGTTGAACTGCTTGGGGGTAGGAAGGCTATACAGAGGGATCTGGACAGGCTGGATTGATGGGCCGAGGCCAATGGTATGAGGTTCAACAAGGCCAAGTGCCAGGACCTGCACTTGGGTCACAACAACCCAGTGCAGTGCTACAGGCTTGGGGAAGTATGGCTGGAAAGCTGCCTGGCAGAAAAGGACCTGCGGGTGTTGGTCGACTGCCGGCTGAATACGAGCCAGCAGTGTGCCCAGGTGGCCAAGAAGGCCAACAGCATCCTGGCTTGTAGTAGAAATAGTGTGTCCAGCAGGACTAGGGAAGTGACTGTACCTCCGTGCTCAGCACTGGTGAGGCCCCACCTCGAATACTGTGTCCAGTTTTGGGCCCCTCACTACAAGAAAGACATTGAGGTGCTGGAGTGGGTCCAGAGAAGGGCAACAAAGCTGGTGAGGGGTCTGGAGAACAAGTCTTATGAGGAGCGGCTGAGGGAGCTGTGGTTGTTTAGTCTGGAGAAAAGGAGGCTGAGGGGAGACCTTATCACTCTCTACGACTACCTGAAAGGAGGTTGTAGGGAGTTGGGTGTCAGCCTCTTCTCCCAAGTAACAGGTGATAGCAAGAGGAAAAGGCCTCAAGTTGTGCCAGGGGAGGTTTAGATTAGATATTAGGAAAAATTTCTTCACAGAAAGGGTTATCAAGCATTGGAACAGGCTGCCCAGGGAAGTGGTTGAGTCACCATCCCTGGAGGTATTTAAAAGACGTGTAGATGTAGTGCTGAGGGACATGGTTTAGTGGTAACTTGGCAGTGCTAGGTTAACAGTTGGACTTGATGATCTTAAAGGTCTCTTCCAACCAAAACGATTCTATGATTCTATGAATCTTTTAACCATGAGCAAGAGCATAGGACAAGCAATGTGAGCCCAGATGGCCCCACCACAGGTGAGAAGAGATGGATTTCCTGAGAACATAAATATTTTTGCACACCATGATTCCTCCAAGGTAAAAGTTTGTAGCTTCTCTATCCCTTGTACAAGAATTATGTTACTTACTCAGCAAATAGTAGGCACATGCTGGAATTTCTGTTCTCATGGACAGACTCACTGATTTGAAAAATCAGGGGTTTGGCCCTGCCTTTTTTTAAAAAAAAAAACACCACTATGATCATTTCCACTATTGCAGCAGTATGAAAAGGGCAAAAAACTGTAGGGAAAGTCTGTTTTATACCACCGCAAAGGTGGAAAACAGATCTAGGGTTCTTCTTTACCAGGAAAAATGATTTGTTCTTAACCAAAACATTATGACTACCGCAATACAAAATCTTAGTGAAGACAGGAACCTTATAGGTTTCACACATTTTGGTAGGTTGTGCAGATAGCAGGAAAATCTAAGGCTATGGATACGTGTGGCGGGTTGATTCTGGCTAGATGCCAGGTTTCCACCAAAGCCGCTTGATCACTCCCCCTCCTCAGCTGGACAGGGGAGAGAAAATATAATGAGAAGATTGTAGGTCAAGATAAGGACAGGGAGAGATCACTCAGCAATTACCGTCATGGACAAAACAGACTCGACTTGGGGAAAATGACTTTAATTTATTACCAATCAAATCAGAGGAGGATAACGAGAAATATAAACTAAATCTTAAAACACCTTCCCCCTATCCCTCCCTTCTTCCTGGGCTCAACTTGACTCCTCATTTTCTCTACCTCCTGCCCCGAGCGATGCAGAGGGATGGGAAATGGGGGTTGTGGTCAGTTCATCACATTTTCTCTGCTGCTCTTTCCTCCTCAGTGGGAGGACTTCTCACACTCTTCCCCTGCTTCAGCGTGGGGTCCCTCCCATGGGAGACAGTTCTCCATGAACTTCTCCAATGTGAGTCCTTCCCATGGGCTGCAGTTCTTCACAAACTGTTCCAGTGTGGGTTCTTTACACGGGGTGCATTCCTTCAGGAACAGGTCCTTCAGGTTCACTGCTCTGCCGTGGACCTCAATGGGCTGCCGGGGAACAGCCTGCCTCACCATGGTGTCTTTACCACAGGCTGAGCTGTAGTAAAGACACAGAGTCACAAATGATGCAAAGCAACACAACCAAAGAGTTGCAGAGAGGGCTGGAAGCCATGCAAGTTTTATCTGCCTGACACTTTGGGGAGATTTTGGCCAGTTTTATCTCATTACTTAGTCCAGATTTAATCTTGGCTTCACTCTTCTCAGCTCCTGTGACGTCCTGACATCCCCCAGCTCCTGCGATGTCCTGACGTCCCTGAGGGAGAGCTTCCCTGGGTTTCTTCTTCTCTGCTCCTCAAGAGGGTTTTTTTGGCAGGGAGGGGTAGCAGGCAATGGAGCTTGTGGGCCTCATCATCTCCGAGCCCACCTCGTGCGCCTTGCACAGAGGGACTGCACGGTGACACATCTCACTGATGGACATGCTACCAGTGGTGCCCACGTGGGGCTTGGCAGCGATGATGCCGACCCTGGAAAAGAGAGAAGACGCTTGCCACTCTGCTTGTGACCCTATTGGTCCTGTGGCACTGGGGAAGCAGCTTGAACTTGGTTCACACCAGGCAGCAGTGTTTCAAGGTGAACTCCATAGGAAAGGTTGCCACCTACTGAACTGCCACCCACAGTTCCTGCAGCACCTGGCTTCTCAGAGATCCTCTCTGGTACACACTGATCTAGCCTAACTCTGCTACGGTTTATGAGATCCAGTGAGCTCATTGCCTAAGAGGGCATGGCTGCAGGCCAGATAGGAGAAATGTAATACTTAATAATGCGTGTGCTTCAGTGTTCAAAAATGCAACAGCTTGGAGAGGGTAAAGAAGATGGGGAAAAATTGGAAAGCTGTTTGTATGTCCAAAATTAGAGCTTGCACCAGAAGCAAGAAAGAGGACAATATAACTAGTTTACATGGAAAGAAAACTTCCAGTAAGGTTCATTTAGCCTATTTCTATCAGTGAAGTCTTTCCTGGTAAATGTCCATTACATTTTGATGGGCTTAACTAGAATTGTTGTAATCAAATAAGTGCATTTGGCAGAGTAGTGGGAAAGGACAATGCTACCATTGCAGGGTTAGCTTCATGACTGTCTTTTGCTCATCCTGTCCAATGGTACCTGCTCAGACATTGGGCTTTACTTTTCCTCAGATGCAATTATACCGGTTTCCCAGGCTCAGACTCAATTTTGGGATGCTCAGTTCTGTGCATTAGCCCCGAATACCCAAGTCCGAGTAGATCTTGGGCATGCAGGTCTTCTACAGACTCAATTGAAAAAAAAAAATTTAAAATAAGGAAATGTGTTCTGGTCAAAGTATTAGTTCATGAAAGCCTGTTCTGTACAGTCTAAACCATTTTGCTGTCCCTAAAAGCTGGATTGACTTCCATGGCATCAGTTTGGACAGTGAGACTAAATTTAAGCCTCATGTAGTGATGTCATATCTTGCAGTAGTCCTGGGAGCCTCGTAACTGCCCAGAATTGCTAGATTAGAGTCCAGTGTGACCCTCACTTGCATCCTCACTCTTGATTTGTGTCTTGCCTGAGAGATATTTGGGGAATGCTGAAGTCCAGAGGGAAGATGAAATGGGAGCTGCAGGAGACTGCCACAAAGAGGCTTAGTGTTTTTGAGAGGAAACCTTCCTACAACTCTTATTTAATGCTATTTTGGCCTTTTATGTTATGTGGGGTTTGGCAGGAAGACTAAGGCTTCCTTCTCTTATTTAGGGTTTAACTCTGCAAATGTCTATAGTAGCCACAGGTCCTATTTATATTGCTGGTATATCTTGCCTGGAAACAGTCACTGAAATAATAATTCTACTTTCACAAAACAGATTTTTTATTAACATTGTATCAGTTCTTCAGAACATTTTTTTTTCCCTTCAAAGTGACTAAAAAATTGCTTTATGTGAGAAATAAAAAAAACCCAAGAGCAAGAACTAAGGGCCAACATCAAAACAAAATTTTCAAATGCATCAAAATAATCAGGTCTAAAAAAAACCTCCCCAGAAGTCAAATGGTAATTTTGATATTTCTCCTGATTCGGCACCAAGAAGTTCCAAAAGTCCCCATCCCCCAGTGGAGAGAAGAATTAATTTTCATGTGTAGTCTTTCAGTCAGGGTTGAGGATGCTGAGCATCTTACAAGATCATGTTCTGGATCAACTCCACTGCAAGTCAATGGAATGATATTAGAGCAAAACTGGGTTAAAAAGAGAATCAGGCATGTAATATACCCTGGGGACTCAGAAAGTTCCAGTTTCCTTTCCATAGTCTTACATTACTTGCACTAGTACCATTGCCATGAATGCTTTCAGTTGTTAACAGTAAGTCATTTTAATACAGAGATCACTTTAAAAAGGGTGTAAAACCAGGTGAAAGCAAATGTAAGCTGGTCTACAATCAGGAGATTAGAAGATAACTAGCCAATAAAATATAGGAATATTACACATTTGGCTTCTGGGCTGAGAATTTGCCAGATTTCAAACAATTTTACTGTAGATACTAAAACAATACACCACTAAGCCACCAAAATGATATTTTTGGAGTGAAATGAACTTTCAATAAAATTTGATACTTCCAAAGTAGTGTTTGTAATCACTTGAGAGAGAGTTGGGGTTTTTTTTACTTTTTTTTTGTTTTTTAGTCTTGTGAAGTGAGAGGAATGTGCAAACCAGTATGAGCTAGTATAGCATATGACACAAAGTTTGGCTCTACTGAAGTCATAATTGGATGAGACTATGATCCACCCATAGAAATAACACAAATCCTTTAACAAGAAACTTAAGATTAGTTAAAGCCAACACAGCAACAAACTTCCCCTGAAAACACACCTTATCTCAGGAAGTGAAAACTATTGACTGCCTAATTTTCAATTAACTTTGACATGCTTTTCATAACCACAGCAGTTGCAAGCTTGATTCATGTTATGATGACAGATAATTGCTTTTACAGGTCTGGCTTGGTGGAACTGTGGAAAAAGGCTTGCCAGACTGTATTACATGAGCGGAAAATATTAGACAGCTAACGTCTCATCTCTTCCTCTACCTCCTCTCTCTTTTTTTCTCTTTTGCAACCTCCCATAGAGGTTTATGTGCGTGCATCTGTGTGTCTTTGTGTCTGTGTTAGTAAAAGCTCAAACATTAGATCACAAGTTCTTGTTTATATAAGCTTCAATTTATCCTTCAGGCAGAAACTTAGAGATTTCCAAACACACAGATGCTTGCCACTATCCAAATTCAATTTGAAATGCTCTGCACATCTCCTTTAACTTAACTAACCTTGTATTGTTCAAATACTTCATAACATGTTTTGATTGCCAAATATCATTACTAACTTTGCCATCATTAACAAAGCTAATTGAAACACAAATAAATGGGATTCCATAAAATGCCAAATCTTCTGAAAAAAATTGTATTAATTTTATTAAACACATAAATCTGATTTTAGAAATGCTCATTATGCAAAGTTATTATAGAAAAGCTTTCACAAAACCAAAAGAAAATATTGCTACCTGGTATGATCTAGATCCTGAAAGAAACCCTAAAGGAATCTGTAGGAATGGACCAGGGTCTAGATCATACCAGGTAGCAGAAACCCCAGGAAAAAAAGCAAGGTTTACTTAGGGAATTGCCAAAGAATGCTCCCCTCAAGGGAAGATTTGGAAGTCTGTGGAAGACAGAGGGAGAAGTGCAATATTCTTCAAGGAGATTCTTCTGCAGCATGCCCTCCTGCTCCTGCTTCTCCCTAATCCTCCCATGCCTCCCAAAAAAGGGATGTGGGTCCCCAGTCTGCACTTTCCATCCTATGGAATGAACATGCACAAACTCTTAATAGCAATTAGCCGACCCAATTCTACTGTTGTTAATTTTTCTCTAATGAGCTAGCTGCTGCAGAGTAAGTTAGAGTAAATTTGTGGCAAAGCATTTACTCTGTCACAGTGGACCATGACACAGTATTATTCTGCAGTATCCTCTACCAGAGATTATGTTGTTTACATCCCAATGAAAGATTGACAGGATGCCCTGGTAGTACCTGCAGTAGGTAATAATGCGTGCATGGGATGCTACTGCAAACAGCTGAAATGCTGCAAGTTCACTTCCTAATTTACCCAACAGTAATTTACACATCTACCTATATACGTTTGATGTATATTGAAAATATGTTGTTCTATGCCCACAGGATATCCATATATTGTCCCTTTCTGGCACAACATAAATCTATTGCAGGAATTGTTGCATAGCTTGAAAAATGTAAGCACAGTGTGTTCTCCAAGGTTCATAGCAGCATATGTCTGCATATCTTGTTCAGAGCTGTGCCTGAAACACATTAATGTGCATGTAAAGGGAGTTTTGGTTTAGGCACATTTTACTACAGGATTTATATGGGCATGAGGTAACACTTTTTTTTCTTCAAAGAGGTAATCCACATGCATAATTGAAACAAGTCCTTATTCTGCTCACTATAAATATGTACCAGATGTATCTCTTATAAATGTTACATTTTGTAGCATGGTAGGATTTGCTAGTACCTGTGAGTTATGTCAACTTCGATCCAAAGGGAAATAAAAATTAAGAGCATTGCATTGTAGGATATGGCGTGTCCTAGACATGGTCACAGGCAAGTCTGTAAGTACAGTAAACAGCTACATTATCATCCTATTGATTTACTCTGTGTTTCATGATGACTTGATTGCTGTAAACAGGAATCATGCCACTAAAATAACAAACAAAATCGATTGTACTGAAGCACACACATTGTAATTTCCACTGGCTTTTAGGCTTGTTGTGGTATACACTCACAGATCATTGGGTTATGATTAGCTGTTATTCATGGTCTAACAAGAGAATAAAAATGTGAAAATGTTATGAATACACTGCACTGCATCCTTAAGAATTAACTTTAAGTATTGGGTTGCTTGCAGTTTGAAGGCATTTTAAAAGGACTAATCGTGTGACAGTGCCTTGGCTTTAGCTAAATAAACACTCTGTGACTTCCTTCAGAACCCTTCTGATATAATAAGAGTCAACCCTTTTAAAAATACGGATATACCACAGGAAAAGTTTCCACTACTTTAGGTTCTCTTAAAATCTTATTTCTCTGAAAAATGCTGTCATAGGATTTCAGATATGGAACCTTTTCTCACCAGATCCAGGTGACACAATAAAAAAGCCTTATGCCCATGTTCATCAGCAGAAAATCCTGTGTGTAGTCCAAGAGATACAAAACAAAATGGAGAAAAAACATAACACAGCTTCAAAGCGTTCTGTTTATCCTCTCATTTGTGCATCTGCTATAAAGTCTGTTTTCACTTAATATATTAAAAAAATACAGTAAAAAATAGAAAAGCAACTTGTGAACCAATTACAAGTAAAAGTATAACAGATGCAAAGAGCTGCAGTATTTTTCACCATATGTTTCAAATCAATTTTATTCAATCCTTCATCAGTTGGAAACAAAGCATAATGTTGTGGTTCTAACAGTAAGTAACCTTGATCTATCAAACCATAGAAAAACTAGCAGTACTTTGACAAACCATTTGTTCTATTTATCATAAATGGTTAATAGGATTAACTAAATTCACCATTCATTTAGAATTACATTATCTAATTATTCCCATTTCAGCTTCTTTTCTAATTGCCCTCTGGTGTTCAAATTCCTATATTGCTCATTTACTAGTTTATGCTTTGTTCAGTTGGCATTTTGTTTAACAACCTTCAGTCTTCAATTTCATGTACACAGGTCTGGAGGCAAACAGGGTGGTGATGGGGAGGAGGACCCAGGGAAAGGGCTGTGCAGGACTGCAGCTGATTCCCCCTCACTTGTCACAGATGGTGCAGAGCACCAGGGAGCACGAATGATGTGGCTACAGTCCCTGAAGTCCTCCTGAGAAATCTACCCACACATACAGGCACCTGCACAACATGGCATTTTTACTGTCTTTAAAACAAGTAATTCATCTTGAGGTTAATAGCAAAAAAATCTCCAAATACTCGGATCTCTACAAGATTACCTGGCAACCTTGACATGCATTTTAAAACTAGAGACACTTTCCTGACTTCGCTCTTCCTCTCTCTCTTTTATTTTGTCATTTAGGCATTTATTTGGCTTTCACACCACAGAACCCAAATGGCACTCCACATCTTTGAGTCTGTCAGCGTGCAAGGGGCCTGAGAAGATATTAAGAGTGAGGCACTGGAAAGACCCCCACAATTTCAAGCTTCAGGTGGGAGGCGCGATTGGATGATCTCTAGAAAGCCCTTCCAACTGCTGTTTCTATCATTATCCCTTGTGGCTTCCTTGTAAATGCACAGAGACATGTTAGTAAGAGCTGCAGGTGCATTTTTGTCACCTGTCTGCACTGTGTGACTTAATGGCTAATATGCAAAGGTGCTTTTGATGTGGATGTTAAGGTTTCGTTTACCACCTGCAAGCAATCAGCCACAGTGCCAGGATATTACATACTGTGCTCACAAACATCTCACAGGTTTGTTGAAGTGCGGCTCCCTGTGCACACAGCAGTTTAGGAGGTGCTAGCAGAGGGATCTTGAATGTCACAGCGTTTATGGTCACACTGTTACCAGTTTGCTTTCCTCCCAGCTGTCTGCACAGAGCTCTGCTCAGGCTGGTGTTTGGGGTGGTAAATATAATCTCTCTTGCTTTGAGGATGTATGAACTGTGGAAATCTAGCGTTGTAGGTCTACCAGTTTCCCAGATCTCTGAACCACTTTAGCTTGTGTTTGCCAAACTTTCATGATCATTGGCTTATGTTCATTAACTCAGTGAACTTTGCACCCAAAACTAAGGTGAGAAAGCAGTGACTTTTAATGTAAATACTGTGTTCAAATCTAACCATGACTTTGGGCCAGCTTGAAAAGAGGACTTAAGCACTTTATTTGGGATCTAGGTGGAATTCAGGAGCTTAAGTCCAAAACGTGGAACTGAAAATACCTGCCTAACCCTGAAGACACCTTGGGTTAATAGGCAGTTGACTTTTTTCAATTTAAATTTTCCTCCAAAGTTGCTCAGTTTGTGTATCTATATTGACCCATCTTGACATGGATTCAGAGTTATACCTCCTCCCTTAAAGATAAATGTCCTGACACCAGACTATAAACTGTTCTCAGCAGAACACAGTCCACCACTACGCCACTGCACTGACAAGACTTCAAGGTTTATGGGGCCAAACATGATTCAGTAGTTTAGTGATTAAGCAGCTCAGCTCAGTATGAAAAGATCCGAGTTCTGCTTTTTGCTCCAAGACAATGTTTGCATTTTAGATGAAATAGATAAAATACAGGAACAATCATGGAAACATGCACCAGAACAGTGCTCCCTAACTGTAAGCCTAACCACTAGACTATACGGTCATGCTCTGCCTCTCTCAGTCAGTCTTTAGTATTTTCTGCACAGCAGTCCAATTTTCCCAAGGGGGTGAGAGGAATCCTTTTCCACCTCCTGCATCAGCCTATCAGGATTAGGTAATCTCCTGGTAATCTCCATCTTCTGGAAAGCGGGAAAAGAGGGATTAAAGCACTTTGAGATGAGAAAAGAACTGAATCTGTTTCCCCTGAGTGCTCTCACTACTTTTGAAGGGCACAGCACAAGTTCTGGTTACATTTAAAAAGAAACAAATGAGCTCTGCCTAGTTCTTTAGAGACGTATACCTTCCAGTGAGAGTCCTGGCTGTGCATATCAAGTGCATTAAAGCAATTTCTTGCAGCCCTGAGTAAAGGGCAAGATCTAAGACACACAATATCCTTGGGGTTTCTTTTTTATCTGGCTCCTGGCAGCTGTATGCTGACTGACATAAGGTAGCTCCTGGCTTAGCTTGGTTTTAGGTTTTTGCTGTCATTCTAAATTTGCATGGACAATTTATAGACAACTAATTTGGAGTTCTGGTTTTCATGCTGGGGTACCAGATGTCTGAAAGGTTTTGAAAACCCAGGCTAGGTATTTAAAATGGATCAAGCCTACAGTATGGGAGTAATAAAATTTTTCTCCTTTCTCTGTCTCTCCAGCTTTTCCTGCTCCTGTCCCACCAGGTGCCAGTGAGAGGGAGAATGTAGGCAAGACCGTGGCTCCAGGACAAGTTCCTTGTTCTCTGCCCCATTATTTTTTCCTTCATATTCATCTCTCCCCTCCTTTTCTCCCAGGGAGGGCAGCTGAGATTGTCTCCTCTCCTTGTTTGCATTTACCCCCCCCCCCGCTTCCCATTGGATAAAACACATTTCCATTATGACATCATCCAGAGGAGGCATGTCCAGGCCTCATCGGGCACTTGCAGAGCCAGAGGCTTTGTTATGTTAAAAATTCACAAAGATTAATTTGCTGTGTCCACCCTTGCTCTGGAGTTGGGAAAGCAGCAGCAATGCTCCCAGATGGGTTCTGGTGGACAAGAGTCACTGCAGAAAAGTCCTTCACTCCCAGCTGGTTGAGCAGGTAAAGGGGTAGATAAGCAAGGGGTAGATAAGCAAGGGGTAGATAAGTAGATGGACTCAATGTCCTATACAGAAATGAAACTGGTTAAAACATACACACGGAGAGATCAGATTACAACCCCCTTTTCTATTTGGTGTCAAGGCAGTATTAGCCAAGTAAAGTGTCATGACTAACTAATTACTGATTATAAAATGGGGGTCGTACAGAGCACTTTGTGGCTCTACTCTGTGGTATCATCCCTGAACCGAGGCCCAATATCCTACTTTACAGAAAAACAAGCCAGTAGCAGAAGCGAAGACCCTAGTGCCTCAGTTTCTTTTCCCATGTAAAAATAAAGGGGGTGGCATTACAGTACTCCCACTCATGAATGGACATAACTGCTTGCTTAGGCTGAAAATGGGGCATATGGTGGTCTCTTTCCCTCCTACTATATGCAAGAACAGTGAGTCCCTCTCCAAGGAGAGAATATAGGAGCTTAACCCCATGCCTTTACGTGTATGCTGTTCTTGTGCAATGGAGTCATTACTTTAGGCAAGATGTAACAGGTCTTCAATACTTAGAATAAGTTTTCTTCACAGCTTTGGTTTTCCTGAAATAAAAACCCCAAATGTAACACCATGACTGTAGTTATGAGCTCTTTATACTTCCTGCTCTTACACCAGTTTTGGTAGGTACCTTTATGGACTACTCACAGGACAGTGCTGCTAATCTGTGGATGTCTGATTTGCCTTGATTCTGTCATTGATCATTAATTGCAGTCACTGATGTTGTCTTTAGGAAATAAGAAGAGACAGAGAGCTCCATCGTCAGACGATGACCAGTATCAGGTCCAAAAGGTTCCATTTTTTCCACATAGAATGATCTTATGCACATAGAGGCTGCCCATCATCACAGCACTTGAGTTTCCCTCTAATTTGGTGTTCCTACCTAAAGCACAGCTCTTGCAGTACCAAAAAGGAGATGTGTCTCACCATGTACTCAGAGGAAAAGTATCCCAGTTAAGTGACCCACACCCTGGCCTTTTCTGTGGAAGCTTCTTGCCCTGTCCCTGACTGGCCAAATCCTGCACAAGGACAAAGTTCAGGGTGGTGGCTGCAGGCAAAGTTTTACAAAGCTGAAATTGTCATTTTCAAAGATGGGTTTGGAGTAAAATTATTCTTATTTATCACCTTACCATAACACAATAAAAGCCATGTTGTATCTTTCACAGTTGAAAATAATGCAGAGGGCTGACTATAATTAATTTGTAAATTTTTGGACACAAAGTGCATTGGAGTAACAAAACAATGCAGTGTCCCAGAGTGATGGATTTTGCATTTAGATCTCTTTGGATGCTGTATAAAATTACATGCAGGCAGGCAATTTCCTACTGAATGAGAAGATACTCATTTGTATTGCCCCTTCCTTGTAGCCATATGGGATACATTGTGCTCATGAAATATACTGCTGACACTGTACTACCAGGAAGCAATAACTGGTGAAGAGGGTAAACCCCACAAATATTTGATCAGAAAATGTCTTTCATCACAGCAATGTAGCCACATATCAAAGCAATGTGATGGGGATGGTTTCAAGCAGAAATAGCAGTAGCCAACACATGGTTTCACTGCTGGGACAGTGGTAGTCACATGACTGAACCTAGTAAAACTGAAGGATAGGGGGCAATGGTGACAAGTTCTTGACCAGTGCAGCAGGTGCGTCTCCTCAGCAACAACCCCACCTTCCCAGGATGGGATACACCTGTCTCAAAAGGGGAAAAAGATTTTTACACAGGAGTAATCAGGAATCATCAAAAGGGCATTAAACTAGATTTGGAGGGGGAAGGGGATGAAACCAGGCTCACTAAACACAAGCCTGGGGGTGACATGCCAATGTTTGAGGGACAGCGTGCTAGTGTGGTCCTTCGGTCTGCCGTCTCAGTGAAGGTAGGGGATGGAGATCCACGTGACAGCAAAGATGCAAGGGTTATTGATGGGTTAGAAACTATGTCCGCGCCTGTGAATGGTCAGGTAGGAATTAGGGCTTCTACCCCCAAAAAGGTGACAGGATCAATAGCCCAACTGAAGTTCATCTACACCAATGCACACAGCATGGGAAACAAACAGGAGGAGCTGGAAGCCATTGTGCAGCAGGAAACCTATGATGTAGTTGCCATCACGGAAACGTGATGGGATGATTGCACGACTAGAGTGCTGCATTGTATGGCTATAAACTCTTCAGAAGGGATAGGCCAGGAAGGAGAGGTGGTGGGGTGGCCCTGTATGTTAGGGAGTGTTATGAAGGTCTAGAACTTAATGATAGTGACAATACAGTTGAGTGTTTATGGGTAAGAATCAGGGGGAAGGCAAACAAGACAGATATCATGGTGGGAGTCTGTTATAAACCACCCAACCAGGATGAAGAGAAAGATAACAAGTTTCACGATCAGTAGCCTTGTCCTTGTGGGGAACTTCAACTTATCAGATGTCTGCTAGAAATACAATACAGCAGAGAGGAAACAGTCTAGGAGATTCCTGGAGTGTGTTGAGGATAACTTCCTGACACAGCTGGTGAGTGAGCCAACTAGGGAAGGCGCCCTGCTAGACCTTATGTTTGTGAACAGAGAAAGACTTGTGGGGGATGTGACGGTTGGAGGCCGTCTTGAGCATAGTGATCATGAAACGATAGAGTTTTTGATTCTTGGAGAAGTAAGGGGGGGGGGGGGGGGCATTAGAACTGCTACCTTGGTCTTTTGGAGAGCAGACTTTGACCTGTTTAGGAGCCTGGTTGATAGAGTCCCTTGGGAGGCAGTCCTGAAGGTCAAAGGAGTCCAGGAAGGCTGGGCATTCTTCAAGAAGGAAATCTTTAAGGTGCAGGAGCTGGCTGTCCCCATGTGCTGTAAGACAAGCTGGTGGGGAAGAAGACCGAGAGCTGTGGTTGCAACTCAGGAAGAAAAGGAAAGTTTATGGCCTATGGAAGAAAGGGCAGGCCACTCAGGAAGGCTACAAAGATGTTGTGAGGCTATGCAGGGAGAAAATTAGAAGGGCCAAAGCCCAACTAGAACTTAATCTGGCTTCTGCTGTTAAAGACAATAAAAAATGTTTCTATAAATACATTAACAACAAAAGGAGGACTAAGGAGAATCTCCATCCTTTATTAGATGGAGGGAGGGGAAACATAGTGACCAAGGATGAGGAAAAGGCTGAGGTACTTAATGCCTTCTTTGCCTCAGTCTCTAGTAGTATGGCCAGATGTTCTCTGAGTACGCAGTCCCCTGAGCTGGAAGACAGGCATGGGGAGCAGAATGAACCCCTCATAATCCAAGGGGAAATGGTTAGCAACCTGCTACACCACTTAGACACACACAAGTCTATGGGGCCGGATGGGATCCACCCAAGGGTACTGAGGGAGCTGGCGGAAGTGCTCACCAAGCCACTTTCCATCATTTATCAGCAGTCCTGGCTAACCGGGGAGGTTCCAGTTGACTGGAGGTTAGAAAATGGGATGCCCATCTACAAGAAGGGCTGGAAGGAGAATCCAGGTAATCACAGGCCTGTCAGTCTGACCTCGGTGCCGGGGAAGGTTATGGAGCAGATCATCTTGACTGCCATTATGCAACGCATGCAGGACAACCAGGTGATCAGGCCCAGTCAGCGTGGGTTTATAAAAGGCAGGTCCTGCTTGACTAACCTGATCTCCTTCTATGACAAGGTGACCCGCTTAGTGGACAAGGGAAAAGCTGTGGATGTTGTTTACCTAGACTTTAGTAAAGCCTTTGATACGGTTTCCCACAGCATCCTCCTGGAGAAACTGGCTGCTCATGGCTTGGAAGGGCGTACACTTCTCTGGGTTAAAAACTGGCTGGATGGCCAGGCCCAAAGAGTTGTGGTGAATGGAGTTAAATACAGTTGGTGGCCGGTCACAAGTGGTGTTCCCCAGGGCTCAGTATTGGGGCTTGTTCTCTTTAATATCTTTATCAACGATCTGGACGAGGCGATGAAGTATACCCTCAGTAAGTTTGCAGGCGACACCAAGTTGGGCGGGACTGTTGAACTGCTTGGGGGTAGGAAGGCTATACAGAGGGATCTGGACAGGCTGGATTGATGGGCCGAGGCCAATGGTATGAGGTTCAACAAGGCCAAGTGCCAGGACCTGCACTTGGGTCACAACAACCCAGTGCAGTGCTACAGGCTTGGGGAAGTATGGCTGGAAAGCTGCCTGGCAGAAAAGGACCTGCGGGTGTTGGTCGACTGCCGGCTGAATACGAGCCAGCAGTGTGCCCAGGTGGCCAAGAAGGCCAACAGCATCCTGGCTTGTAGTAGAAATAGTGTGTCCAGCAGGACTAGGGAAGTGACTGTACCTCCGTGCTCAGCACTGGTGAGGCCCCACCTCGAATACTGTGTCCAGTTTTGGGCCCCTCACTACAAGAAAGACATTGAGGTGCTGGAGTGGGTCCAGAGAAGGGCAACAAAGCTGGTGAGGGGTCTGGAGAACAAGTCTTATGAGGAGCGGCTGAGGGAGCTGTGGTTGTTTAGTCTGGAGAAAAGGAGGCTGAGGGGAGACCTTATCACTCTCTACGACTACCTGAAAGGAGGTTGTAGGGAGTTGGGTGTCAGCCTCTTCTCCCAAGTAACAGGTGATAGGACAAGAGGAAAAGGCCTCAAGTTGTGCCAGGGGAGGTTTAGATTAGATATTAGGAAAAATTTCTTCACAGAAAGGGTTATCAAGCATTGGAACAGGCTGCCCAGGGAAGTGGTTGAGTCACCATCCCTGGAGGTATTTAAAAGACGTGTAGATGTAGTGCTGAGGGACATGGTTTAGTGGTAACTTGGCAGTGCTAGGTTAACAGTTGGACTTGATGATCTTAAAGGTCTCTTCCAACCAAAACGATTCTATGATTCTATGAATCTTTTAACCATGAGCAAGAGCATAGGACAAGCAATGTGAGCCCAGATGGCCCCACCACAGGTGAGAAGAGATGGATTTCCTGAGAACATAAATATTTTTGCACACCATGATTCCTCCAAGGTAAAAGTTTGTAGCTTCTCTATCCCTTGTACAAGAATTATGTTACTTACTCAGCAAATAGTAGGCACATGCTGGAATTTCTGTTCTCATGGACAGACTCACTGATTTGAAAAATCAGGGGTTTGGCCCTGCCTTTTTTTAAAAAAAAAACACCACTATGATCATTTCCACTATTGCAGCAGTATGAAAAGGGCAAAAAACTGTAGGGAAAGTCTGTTTTATACCACCGCAAAGGTGGAAAACAGATCTAGGGTTCTTCTTTACCAGGAAAAATGATTTGTTCTTAACATTATGACTACCGCAATACAAAATCTTAGTGAAGACAGGAACCTTATAGGTTTCACACATTTTGGTAGGTTGTGCAGATAGCAGGAAAATCTAAGGCTATGGATACGTGTGGCGGGTTGATTCTGGCTAGATGCCAGGTTTCCACCAAAGCCGCTTGATCACTCCCCCTCCTCAGCTGGACAGGGGAGAGAAAATATAATGAGAAGATTGTAGGTCAAGATAAGGACAGGGAGAGATCACTCAGCAATTACTCTCACATATTCTCACTCCTCGCTCCAGCTGCAATTGCTGTTGCGCAGTTGTTGTTTTCCCCTTCTTAAATATGTTATCACAGAGGTGCTACCACTGTCGCTGATTGGCTCAGCCTTGTCTAGTGGCGGTTCCATCTTGGAGCCAGCTGGTATTGCCTCTATTGTACATGGGGAAAGTTCTAGCAATTTCTAACAGAAGCCACCCCTGTAGCCCTGCCAGTAACAAAACCTTTACATGCAAACCCAATACAGTAAGCCACCTCACATTAGAAATAGAAGATGGGTTGTCTTCAGCAGAATTTTACTGTGTTTGTTCTTCAGTCTCTGGTTCTTGGCACATGAGCTAGTCACCGAAAGCACAGTGTGGGTATAGTGTGGGATAGCTGCTCCTGTTAACTATTCTGGTCAGGAAATTCACTCCTTAATGGCAGCAGGAGTAAGTTAGTTTGTACTTACTGGAGAGTAAGGTGTGTGAAGAATAAGTACAGAGTAGCCAAGTTAATGCATGGCTCTGTGGTAACAAGTTCATGTGACAAAGTCCCGGCATAGGCAAGCTCTGGGAACTCACCTCTTTCTTAATGAGGCCAAAACCACCACATAAAGGTGCAACGGGTCTAGTTGTCTTTGGGGTGATCTCCCTGTTTACACCACAAATCACTCTTTTGAATGAAGTACACACTCATTAAGAAATCAGACACCATCTATTACAAACAATGTCTCATTAAATCAGTGCTTGCAATATTGCTTATCTTCCTTTTAGCTGTAATTAAATTGTAATATTTAATAAACTTTCCTTTGCCAGTGAAATCCTCTTATTTTAGGAGATAAAGGTGAGCTCCTTTACAACTGCTGAGGGTGAGGAGAAGGTGGCAGGTCCTCCTCTTTTGTTGTTGAGATTTTCAGTAAAAATTACCAGCCTTCTCTGATTTACAGTAACTTGAATATTCCCAATGGTAGGAATAAGCATTTGCAGGTAGTACTCAAACACTGCAAGTACTGCTAATAAAGTTAAATATGTCAAAATCTCTTAAGAAAATACTGGCCAACTTTCAAGGATACCCAGTACCTTTTACTTTGAATTGGGTTGTTACTGGAAAAAGCTATGCTTTAAATTAATTTCTAAATTCTGAATGGAATCAGATGGTGTTCTCAGTACAATATATTCATTGGATGCAAAAGCAAGAAAAATATTGATGATGTGACTCAGAGACTGTAGAATCCCACACCCAGACTGTGGCTATTTCTGTATTTCTGGCCATTGTATGGCACTGCAATATTTTTAATGGCTTTGTTCTTTCACATCCAGAACCCAAAACCCAGAAGTAGTAACACTTGTCTACTGCAGAGAGCTGTTGTGAGATTTTATGAATGTTCTGCACTGAGAAAATGTAAACACTATAAAATATAGGAAGCTGGACTGTCAAAGCAGGGAAGATCAAATTAAACAGCCTGTTCTCTATTCAAGCATTTAGCTACACCAACAACTACTGGAAACTAGTGCGCAACTGTAGCTCTTGGTGAAAACTGAGGGACTTCCAAAGCTGAGACTGTTAACTTGGGTGCTTGTATATTGAATTCCATTTCTAAAATTCAGACAAAGAGACTTGAAAATGCAGAGCTTATATTCTCCTTTTTATATAGATATGTATTACCATGCATATATATTTAGATATATATGCGATATATAATTTGTGTGTCCTGCTCCTCCATGTCTGTATTTTAGGCATTCTCTTACTTCCAGGAATGATTTGCAGGTGGCTGAAGCCTGCTTCAAACCACACAGTAACATTAATACAAGCTGACTAAATGTTGTTTAGTTTGAAGATGGGCTGTTAAAAAGTCCTGAAGCTCAGTGTCCTTCTGCCCTTCCATCCTGCCATTACTCTTATAGGTTCCCTCCTCAGGCCCTTTCTAGAATCCTTTCCTTGTTTTAGTTTGTACTTATGAGCTTTTTTATACACAAGTTTACTTTAGTGCAGATGGTATTTGTCCACAGACAGAAACACTTCCCAAGAAGTACCATAGCTTCTTGAACTTCATAGAACTAGATAAGTTCAAAAAACATCTAAATGAAAATAAACAGTCAAATGAAATATAGCTTGGATCAAAACAGAGATTAGCAAGTATTAACCCCTATGAGCACTATAACTGGCCCATTTTCACCTCCCTCATCTTAGCTTTAACATTTTTATCTAGTACACAAATATAAGAAATAGAAAAATGATTTAATGACTATATATATGATTTAATGAGACTTAGTAACTCAATCTGCCAACACCTGTGCTGCATTAAAAACAGGATATTGTGCGTCTCTCTAAACTGTACCCGATAAAACTGTTCACTCGGAATGTAGCGTACTTTGTGTTGCAAGAGTGTGGTAATACATGCCTGTTACCAAGGACAGCAGAGAGTCCCTGGAGAAATCCTGGCCATGGTTTTTCCATTTACCTGGACTTTCTTCTTTACGTGCATGCCATTAATTTTATTTAATTTGCCTTCATTTTATTTTTGCATGTAAAGAAAAAAGCAATGCAGGCATACTGTTGATACTTCATGATAAGCATAATTCCTATGAAAATATGTCACAGTCCCTTAGAAGAAACAATGGTAAGAAGCGAAAATGAACTGTTTTCATTATAATTTAAAGAAGTACTATGAAATGATAATGAACGGCTCATTTGCCTGTTTTTCTTAGTGGGCTTTAAGAGTAGGCATTCATCCCTTAGCATTGAAGACATTTGATACATTTGAGAGGAACAAAGCTGAGATACAATCATAATGAATAACATATCGTAAAAGTGAGGGATTGCTGCTAACGTGTACTGCCATCAAATGGTCGATTAAATGAAAAGCACCAGTTTCCCCTATACCCTAGGCAAAATGACCAGTATTCCCAGAAATTACTTATGTGGCCTGTTAGAAAACCATGGTTTTACTCATAAAATAATAAATTTGGTACAGTACTAAGTATTTCATTAGTAGAAAATAAGAAATTAGGTGTTTCAGATCCAAAGGGGAATTATTATTTAATTAAATAAAAACGTCAAACCTTTTAAAATCCCTTTCCTCTCCTTCATTCTTTCAGTTCTAATCTTTATTACACCATGCCCTCACCGAGAGCTGAACATCTACTGTCTGAACTGATATTTCCCCCTTCATTGCCGCAACATTTCTTCTCTCTTTTAATACTTTTCTACAGCTTGTGTTCCCCAAGCCTATCAACATTAACTTGACAGGAATTTCCTGTCCCTCCATTAGGGCAAAAAAGAAAAAAAAACCTAACCAAGCTATATGCCTCCCCTTCAGTCTGCATGGCTTTGTCTAACAAATTCATCTTATCAACTTAAAGTTTTGCTTCAGGACGTGCTCCTTGGCAAAGCATGCAAGAGACTGACACCAGCTGATGACAGAGCCACAGTGGGACATAGAAGTCCTGGTGCATGACTTAGTGATATTCTTTGTCAAGCAGTGGCAGTCTACATCAACCAGACACTCTGATGACCATTTCACCTTGTTTACATTCCTACGTTTGCCTCCTAAATTAAATTTTAAGTTCTGCAGAGCAAAGCCTGTATCTTCTTATATGCTTGTATGGTGTGGTGGTGTGCTCCCCCTCCCCAGGTGCCAACTTGATCTTTATCTCCTGTAACCCTGCCCAAGCAATAACCACCTATGGTGGTCATAATGGGCGCATCTAGTCATGATGGCGGTATCCGGGGCTCAAAGGCAGTTTCGGGGAGACAGATAACACAATAGCCAAGGGCTAACTTGAGTAATACCGGTACTGTGGTCAATATGCAAATATGACTACAGGTCAGTCATCTTACCCCCATAAATAGTGAACAACCCAAGAGCCCTTTGAGCTCTCCTGCACAGCAGCGGGCTGCACACCATGATCTTCCCTTGAGTAGGGATGCCGCTCAAGGTTACTTCTCGAGATTCAGAGATTCCTTGCTGCAACAGATCTTTGGTAAGTGACTAATAGCATGCTAAACTTTGAAATCTTAGCTAAGTGATATAAAGGATTGATTGCGCATATATAATCCTTTAGGCATAAACTGTTGACCAAGTCTGGGACTAGGATTGGATCCAGACACACCTAGACTCCTCTCTGAGAAGGAGTTTAGAAAGCAAGGGGGTCCTTTCTGAACCTCATGACTCAACGGGAGGGTCTCCCTGACAGCTCTGTCTGACCCTGTCCTCTGTGCAGTAAATAACCAAGTGTGCCTTGCCATCTCGAATCTTGTTTAAACACTGTTGCATTTACCATCAAACTTTGTTAAATCCCTGTTTTATACCAATAAATGTATTGCTGCTTCTCTCTACGAGTGAAATACATCGCTCTATCTGCGACATATGGTGTTAAGCACAGCAGGACCCTGACTGGGATATCTGGGTACTATTATAAAACAAAAAATGAATCATGCCAATAATACCAAGGATTTTTAAAAAAGCAACAAAACTTTTGGTCAGATTTTTGTGTTTGCAGCATAGGAATGTAAGAAGTACATGTCTTTTCTCATGGTCTCATGCACAGACTGTCCTAATTTTGGTACTTGGGCTAAATTAAAAAACACATGGTAGCAAAGACTGACTTATTTGGGGTGAGGGCTACCCTTGTACAGTATTTATGTAGATTACTTAGTGCACAGGAGCTCTAAGGAACATCCAGGCATTGCCCCAGTACAAACGTGCTACCACTGGCTCAGACACCCACAAAATGAGAAAGGTCAAGTCTTGCCCTCAAGCCTTGCACTCTTCTGCACCAGACATGGAAGTGGGTGCTGAGCTGTGGGAAAGAGTAGCACTCTGCAAGCCTGTCACAGGCAGCAAAACAGTTAAAACCTTCAGCCTGTGGGCAGCATCATGCCTTCCTATCTGCCTGAACAGGACTTATATTTATCAACATCCACAGGTACACTAGAGCTAAAACCGAGGGAGAAGGCTGCCTTTGGCACAAACCCCTCATTTTCTGAGTTTGGATGGGATGAGAAAAATAGCCATGGTGGGTTGACCCTGGCTAGATGCCAGGTGCTCACCAAACCCGCTCTATCATTCAACTAGACAGGAGAGAGAAAATATAGCAAAAGGCTCGTGGGTCCAGATAAGGAAAGGAAGAGATCACTCAGCAATTACTGTCACAGGCAAAACAGACTCAACTTGGAGAAAATGAATTTTATTTATTACCAATCAAATCAGAGGAGGATAATGAGAAATAAAAACTAAATCTTAAAACACCTTCCTCGCACCCCTCCCTTCTTCCCAGGCTTAACTTGACTACCGAGTTGTCTACTTCCTTTCCTCTGAGCAATGCTGGGGGATGGGAAATGGGAGTTGCAGTCAGTTCATCACATGTTGCTTCTGCCACTCCTTCCTCCTCAAGGAGAGGACTTCTCACACTCTTCCCCTGCTCCATTGTGAGGTCCCTCCGATGGGAGACAGTTCTCCATGAACTTCTCCAACGTGAGTCCTTCCCATGGGCTGCAGTTCTTCACGAACTGCTCCAGCATGGGTCCTTTCCGCAGGGTGCAGTCCTTCAGGAACAGACTGCTCCAGTGTGGGTCCCCCATGGGGTCACAAGTCCTGCCAGCAAACCTGCTATAGTGTGGACTCCTCTCTCCACGGGTCCACGGGTCCTGCCAGGAGCTTGCTCCAGTGCGGGTTCTCCATGGGGTCACAGCCTCCTTTGGGCATCCACCTGCTCCAGCGTGGGGTCCTCCATGGGCTGCATGTGGAGATCTGCTCCACCATTAACATTCCATGGGCTGCAGGGGGACAGCCTGCCTCACCATGGTGTGCACCACAGGCTGCAGGGGAATCTCTGCTCTGGCACCTGGACCACCTCCTCCCGCTCCTTTTTCACTGACCTTGGTGTCTGCAGAGTTGTTTCTCTCACATATTCTCACTTCTCTCTCCGGCTGCAATTGCCTAGTTGATTTCCCCACCACCATCACCCCCCTCTTCCTAAATATGTTATCACAGAGGTGCTACCACCATCACTGATTAGCTCGGCCTTGGCCAGCAGCGGCGGGTCTCTCTTGGAGCCAGCTGGCATTTGCTGTATGGGACATGGGGGAAACTTCTAGCAACTTCTCACAGAAGCCTCCCTTGTAAACCCCCTCCTACCAAAACTTTGCCACGCAATCTCAATACAAAAGGCAAAAGAGAAGTGGTTAAAGAAGAGAAGATGAATGGCAAGATAAAGTACTAAGATTTCTGGTAGCTAGAGAAGTCATGTGACCAGCTTGGGATAATACATTTTTTATTTCCTGGCACTACTCTTCCCAGAAATAAAGCTGTCATTCTATGCATCATAGAATCATAGATTGGTTGGAAGGGACCTTAAAGATCATCTAGTTCCAACCCCCCCTGCCATGGCCACTAGATCAGGTTGCTCAAAGCCCCATCCAACAACCGGGTCTTGAACACCTCTAGGAAGGGGGCATCCACAACTTCTCTGGGCAACCTGTTCCAGTGTCTCACCACCCTCACAGTAAAGAATTTCTTCCTAATATCCAATCTAAATCTACCCTCTTCCAGTTTAAAACCGTTACCCCTCGTCCTATTGCTACAGTCCCTGATAAAGAATCCATCCCCATCTTTCCTGTAGGCCCCTTTAGGTACTGGAAAGCCTCTACAAGGTCTCCCTGGAGCCTTCTCTTCTCCAGGCTGAACAACCCCAACTCTCTCAGCCTGTCTTCATAGGAGAGGTGCTCCAGCCCTCTCATCATCTTCATGGCCCTTATCTGGACCCATTCCAACAGGTCCATGTCCTTCTTGTGCTGAGGGTTCCAGAGCTGGATGCAGTACTCCAGGTGGGGTCTCACGAGACTGGAGTAGAGGGGCAGAATCACCTCCCTTGACCTGCTGGCCACGGTTCTTTTGATGCAGCCCAGGATGCTGTTGGCTCATGTTGAGCTGGCTCATGTTGCTGGCTCATGGTGAGCTTCTCATTCATCAACACCCCCAAGTCCTTCTCCTCAGGGCTGCTCTCAGTCCACTCATCGCCCAGTCTGTATCCATGTTTGGGATTGCCTCAACCCAAGTGCAGGACCTTGCACTTGGCTTGTTAAACTTCATGAGGTTTGCACGGACCCACCTCTCTAGTCTGTCAAGGTCCCTCTGGATGGCATCCCTTCCCTCTAGAGTATCAACCACACCACTCAGCTTGGTGTCAACTGCAAACTTGCTGAGGGTGCCCTCAATCCCACTGTCCATGTTGCCAACAAAGATGTTAAATAATACTGGTCCCAACATGGACCCCTGAGGGACACCACTTGTCACTGGTCTCCACTTGGACATCGAGCCTTTGACCACAACTCTTTGAGTGTGGTCATCCAGCGAATTCCTTATCCACTAAGTGGTCCATCCGTCAAATCCACGTCTCTCCAATTTAGAGACAAGGATGTCATGTGGGACAGTGTCAAATGCTTTTCACAAGTCCAGGTAGATGATGTCAGTTGCTCTTCCCTTATCCACCAACACTGTAACACCATCATAGAAGGCCACCAAATTTGCCAGGCACAATTTGCCCTTAGTGAGGCCATTTTGGCCTGTAACCAATCACCTCCTTATTTTCCATGTGCCTTAGCAGAGTTTCCAGGAGGATCTGCTCCATGATCTTGCCGGGCACAGAGGTGAGACTGACTGGCCTGTAGTTCCCCGGGTCTTCCTTTTTTCCCCTTTTTAAAAATGAGGATTATGTTTCCCCTTTTCCAGTCAGTGTGAACTTCACCAGACTGCCATGACTTTTCAAATATGATGGATAGTGGCTTGGCAACTTCATCTGCCAGCTCCCTCAGGACTCACAGATGTATCTCATACGGTCCCATGGACTTGTGCACCTTCAGGTTCCTTAGATGGTCTCGAACCTGGTCTTCTACAGTGGGTAGTTCCTCATTCTTCCAGTCCCTGCCTTTGGATTGTGTGAGTTGGGCGGCATGGCTAGAGCACTTTCTGGTGAAGACCTAGGCAAAAGAGTTGTTGAGTACCTCAGTCTTCTCCACGTCAGTTGTAGCCAGGTCTCCCGTTCCGCTCATCAAGGGGTGTACAGTTTCTTTCATCTTCCTTTGTTGTCCTGTGTACCTGAAGAAACCATTCTTATTTTTTACATCCCTAGCCAAGTTCACCTCCAGCTGTGCCTTGGCTTTCCTGCTCCCCTCCCTTCACTCCTGGGCCATATCCCTGTAGCCTCCCCAGGATGTGTATCCCGGCCTCCACTGCCTATGCATTGTGTTTCTGTGTTTTAGTTTGGCTAAGACATCTTGACTTAGCCAAGGTGGCCTCCTGCCTCCCCTGCCAACTTCTTGCATGTCAGGATTGAGAGCTCTTGCACCCTAAGAAAAATGTCTTTAAATATCTCATAGCTCTTGTTCACTCCTTTATCTCTGAGGACAGTTTTCCAAGGGATCCCACACACTAGTACCCTAAACAGCTGAAAGTTTGCCTTTCTGAGGTTTAGGGTCCTGAATCTACTTTTTACCCATCCTGTACCCCTCAAGACTGAGAATTCTACCAGGGCATGATCGCTGCAGCACAGGCAACCTCCAATCTTGACCTCTCCAATAAGTTCTTTTGCATTAGTGAGCAACAGGTCCAGCAATACCTCTCCTCTGGTCGGGCTCTCCATCACCTGTACTAGTAAGTTGTCGTCAACGCACTCCAGTAGTTTCCTTCAATTGCTTGCAGTTCGCTGTGCTGCTTTTCCAGCAGATGTCCTGGTGGATGATGTCCCCTATTAGGATCAGGGCCTGCAAGAGTGATGCTTCCTGCAGTTGAAGAATTTTTCATCAACCTCCTATCCTTGACCTAGTGTGTAGTAGACACCAACCTCAAAGTTTCCTTTGTTGGCTTGGTCTCTAATTTTCACTCATAAGCTCTCAGCCTGTGCACTGCTGTTCTTCAAAGATAGCTCTGTGCAATCAATCCCATTTTTGGCATAGAGGGCAACTCCCCCACCTCTCCTTCCTTGCCTGTCCCTTCTGAATAGCTTATAGCTGTCAATCACAGCACTCCAGTCGTGACCCTACTTGGAACAGTAGGAATGGGTGATAGTCCACAGGCTTTACCAGGCTTGGAAGCCTCTCTGTGACATCACGGATGTGAGCTCCTGGCAGGCAGAAAGCTTCTTTAGAGACATTGTCTGGACAAGAAATGGGCACTTCAGTGCCTCTCAGCAAGGAGTCTCCAATTATTAACACCCTACGTACTTTTCTGGTGTCTCTGGTTCTAATGCGGAGGGGTGGTTGTACCAACTTTGCATGGTTAGCCTTTCCTAGGTCTTGCCCATTACTCACACTATCTTCATTCTCCAGCCCCAGGGCATCATATCTGTTACATTGGGGCACTTCAGGGGGAAGGGGAAGATTCTTCCTCCTGCCCTGAGCAGAGACGAGAGTCCGGTCTCCTTTGTCTTGTGAGTTAGTTGAGTCTGTCAGCTCAGGGTTGGAAGCAAGCTTATCTTCCCTTTGCAAAGACTTAAGGCAGGGCTGTCCCTGAGCTTGTGAAAGTGCACAATACCACGCATCGATCTCTTGCTCACATTCCCAAATACTGTGCTGCCTGTTAAACTCCTCTTGTAACATGGCTACTTGCTTGAAGAGTTCATCCAGTTGGGCACACTTGCACCCACAACATCCACTTCTGCCTTTGGACCCTAGGGGGACTTCCAGGTTCTGGAGTTCCATGCAACTTTGGGTCTGGGCAGCTCTTTCAGTTCTTGGGAGGTCAGTCTGGGTGTAGGTGTCCTGTTTGCCCACCCTGGTCACTAGCACTCCCTAGGGGCTGCCTTTTTGTCGTGGTTTGGCCTCAGATGGCAACAAAGAACCACGTGTCGCTCGCTCAGCACTTCCAGGTACGGGAAGGATCAAAAGAAAAAGGCAAAACTCTTGGGTTGAGACAAAGGCAGTTTAACAGAACAGCAAAGGGAACAAGAAAACAACAACAATAACACCGACAGAGAAATATACAAACGCGATTACGGAACCGCCGCTCCCCGCCGGTCCGGACCCGGGACGCACCAGCCCGCTCTGAACCCGACTGCGCGCCCCCTCCCTCCTTTTAATCTCAGGGTGGGCATGGCTCACATGGCATGGAATACTTAACCCTGTCCCTGCCGGAACCAGGACATTATCCACCCCTTATTCCATACCATTTTGCCACGCCCAGATCTTACAGTTCTCAGAACATGTGACTGGTGTACCCGGCGTAGCTCATGCACACAGTCCATGGTCCGAAGATGCAGATCTTGAGGAAGTTGCTGGGCGTCAGCTCTGATCCCATCACCACTTTGCTTTACTCAACTGTTCATCAAAGTCCATCTGTCCTTGATTTGGGTGATTCTTACTGCAGTACAGCCAATAGCAATTATAGTAACAAGGACATACAGTGACAATGTTGCACACGATTTGATTCATTGGCTATTCTCACCCAAAATCAAGTCCCCATGAGGTACACATCGGACTTCCCCATCCTGCCGCATTACCCACCAAGTGCACCCAGGTCCTTGGGCAAAAGCAATCCCATGGATGGGTTTGCCTTTGCCTGAGGCAGGACTAACCCAGACTGTCTTCCCCAACATATTCTTCATGTGCACTACGGGGACCTTATCCCCTTCTAGGGTACGTGGAAGTTTTGACTGGGCAGGGCCAGCCCGATTGGTAGATCCCCTGGTATTAACTAGCCAGGTAGCCTTTGCTAAATGTGCATCCCAATGTTTTAAGGTCCCACCACCCATTGCTCTCAGTGTAGTTTTTAACAGTCCATTGTATCATTCTATCTTCCCAGAGGCTGGTGCGTGACAGGGGATGTGATATACCCACTCAATACCATGCTCTTTGGCCCAGGTGTCTATGAGGCTGTTTTGGAAATGAGTCCCATTGTCCGACTCAATTCTCTCTGGGGTACCATGTCGCCACAGGACTTGCTTTTCAAGGCCCAGGATAGTATTCCGGGCAGTGGCATGGGGCACAGGGTATGTTTCCAGCCATCCAGTGGTTGCTTCCACCATTGTGAGCACATAGCGCTTGCCTTGACGGGTTCGTGGCAGTGTGATATAATCAATCTGCCAGGACTCCCCATATTTATATTTCAACCATCGTCCTCCATACCAAAGAGGCTTCAAACGCTTGGCTTGCTTGATTGCAGCGCATGTCTCACATTCATGGATGACCTGTGCAATAGTGTCCATGGTCAAGTCCACCCCTCGGTCACGAGCCCATCTATATGTCGCATCTCTTCCTTGATGGCCTGAGGTCTCATGGGCCCACCGAGCTATGAATAGTTCACCCTTATGTTGCCAATCCAGATCCACCTGAGCCTCTTCAATCCTGGCAGCCCGATCCACCTGCTGGTTGTTCTGATGTTCCTCCGTGGCCCGATTCTTCAGTACGTGGGCATCTACGTGGCGTACTTTCACAACCAGATTCTCTATCCGGGCAGCAATATCCTGCCATAGTTCAGCAGCCCAGATGGGTTTGCTTCTGCGCTGCCAGTTGCCCTGCTTCCACTGCTGTAACCATCCCCACAGAGCATTTGCCACCATCCATGAGTCAGTGTAGAGATAAAGTACTGGCCATTTTTCTCGCTCAGCGATGTCCAAAGCCAGCTGAATGGCTTTCACCTCTGCAAAGTGGCTCGATTCACCTTGTCCTTCACTGGCCTCTGCAACTTGTCGTGTAGGACTCCACACAGCAGCCTTCCACTTTCGATGCTTTCCCACAATCCGGCAGGACCCATCAGTGAACAGGGCATATTTCTTCTCATTTTCTGGCAGTTTATTATATGGTGGGGCCTCTTCCGCACGCGTCACCTCCTCCTCTGCTGACATTCCAAAATCCTTGCCCTCTGGCCAGTCCATGATCACTTCCAGAATTCCTGGGTGACTGGGGTTTCCCATTCGAGTTCGCTGTGTGATCAGTGCAATCCACTTACTCCATGTAGCATCAGTTGCATGATGTGTGGTGGGGACCCTTTCTTTGAACATCCAACCCAGCACCGGCAGTCGAGGTGCTAAGAGGAGCTGCGCTTCTGTACCAACCACTTCCGAAGCAGCTCGAACCCCTTCATATGCTGCCAATATCTCCTTTTCTGTTGGAGTGTAGCAGGCTTCGGATCCTCTGTATCCCCGACTCCAAAACCCTAGGGGTCGACCTCGGGTCTCCCCTGGTGCCTTCTGCCAGAGGCTCCAGGTAGGGCCATTCTCCCCGGCTGCGGTGTAGAGCACGTTTTTAACATCTTGTCCTGCCCGGACTGGCCCCAGGGCCACTGCATGGACTATTTCCTGTTTGATTTGTTCAAAAGCTTGACATTGCTCAGGACCCCATTTAAAATCATTCTTCTTCCGGGTTACTTGATACAGAGGGCTTACAATCAGACTGTGATCTGGGATATGCATCCTCCAAAAACCCACAATGCCTAAGAAAGCTTGTGTTTCCTTTTTGCTAGTTGGTGGAGACATAGCTGCTCTTTTGTTGATCACATCCATTGGGATCTGGCGGCGTCCATCTTGCCATTTTATTCCTAAGAACTGGATCTCCTGTGCAGGTCCCTTGACCTTACTTCGTTTTATGGCAAAACCAGCTTTCAGCAGGATTCGGACTATTTTATCCCCTTTCTCAAAAACTTCTTCGGCTGTGTTTCCCCATACAATGATGTCATCAATGTACTGCAGATGTTCTGGAGCTTCACCCTGTTCCAGTGCAGTCTGGATCAGTCCATGGCAAATGGCGGGGCTGTGTTTCCACCCCTGGGGCAGTCGATTCCAGGTGTAGTGGATGCCCCTCCAAGTGAAAGCAAACTGTGGCCTGCACTCTGCTGCCAAAGGGACTGAGAAGAATGCATTCGCTATATCAGTTGTGGCATACCACTTGGCTGCCTTGGACTCCAGTTCATACTGGAGTTCTAGCACGCCTGGCACAGCAGCGCTCAGCGGTGGCGTGACTTCATTCAGGCCACGATAGTCTACAGTTAGCCTCCACTCTCCATTGGATTTTCGCAGTGGCCATATAGAACTGTTAAAAGGCGAGCGAGTCTTGCTGATCACTCCTTGAACCTCTAGTTGACGAATCAGCTTATGGATGGGAATCAGAGAGTCTCGGTTAGTGTGATATTGCTGCGGATGCACCATTGTGGTAGCAATCGGCACCTGCTGTTCTTCGACCCTCAACAACCCCACAACAGAAGGGTTCTCCGAGAGACCAGGCAAGGTGGACAACTGTTTAACTTCCTCCATCTCCAAGGCAGCTATGCCAAAGGCCCACCGATACCCCTTTGGGTCCTTAAAATACCCTCTCCTGAGGTAATCTATACCAAGGATGCATGGAGCCCCTGGGCCAGTCACAATGGGATGCTTCTGCCACTCATTCCCAGTTAGGCTCACTTCAGCCTCCAGTACAGTCAACTCTTGGGATCCCCCTGTGACCCCAGAAATACAAATGGGTTCTGCCCCTCTATAGCTTGATGGTATCAGGGTGCACTGTGCTCCTGTGTCCACTAGAGCCTTATACTCCTGTGGGTCTGATGTGCCAGGCCATCGAATCCACACTGTCCAATAAACCCGGTTGTCCCTTTCCTCCACCTGGCTGGAGGCAGGGCCCCTCTAATCCTGGTCATGGTATCCGGTACTCACTTCTTGCAGAAATGACTTGGAGGTTCCTTCAAGAGGATCAGAAGCAAGATCAGGCCTTATGGTCTGTCTGGGGAACTGCCCACTGGAAACTGGGGCGGCACTTTTCCTGGAGGGATCTCCTTTTGTGGTTGTCCTTCCTTGCAACTCCTGTACCCGTGCCCGCAGGATCCAAGTAGGTTGTCCATCCCACTTCCTCATGTCCTCTCCATGGTCTCGCAGGTAGAACCACAGGGTGCCTCGTGGTGTGTACCCTCTGTACTCTCTCTCTTGAGTGGGGAAATGCCTGCTCCTAATAGCTGAGATGCTGGCCCATACAGGTGGGGAGTAGGACATATTCTCTTCAAGTTGCTGAACCTTCTGGGACAGTTTCTCCACAGCTGAGACAAGGGGGGAAGAGAGGCTTTCTTCATATCGCCGGAGCCGGCCAGCCACCTCATCCACCGTTGGTCCCTCTTCGCCTTTCCATTCCATTACTGCCAGTGAGTTGGCATATGACGATGGTGCACTCTGTACAAACTTCCGCCACATGGGCCTTGTGCAGTGCACCTCATCAGGGTCTGTGGGCAAGTCTGCATTGTCCAAGTCATAATAAATTATCTCCCGCATGGCTAATTCTCTCAGGTACTGGATACCTCTTTCCATGGTGGTCCATTTGCTTGGTTGACATACAACATCTTCACTGAAGGGGCACCTCTCCCTCATGCCTGACAGGAGTCGTTTCCAGAGGCTGAGGGCTTGGGTCTTTTTTCCAATTGCCTTGTCAATGCCGCCTTCCCTAGACAGGGATCCCAACTGCCTGGCTTCCCTACCCTCTAATTCCAGGCTACTGGCCCCGTTATCCCAACACCAAAGCAGCCAGGTGACAATGTGCTCGCCTGAAAGTCGGCTAAAATCTTTTCGCATATCCCGCAGCTCACTCAGGGATAGGGATCGGGTAATTATCTCTGGTTCTGCCTCTTCCTCCTGTCCTTGTGATGGCCCTGGTTCATCGTCATCTCTTACTATGCGAACCAATTTCTTTGTGTACTTCTTCTTTTGTATGGGGGCAACAGATACTGGCACGGGTTGGTTCCCTGGTTCAGCAGCAGTGGCTGTCACCGGGGCTGGAGTAGCTGCAGTGGCTGCCACAGGGGTTGTGGTAGCCGCAGTGTCTGTCACAGGGGTCGCAGTAGCCGCAGTGCCCGTCGCAGGGGTCGCAGTAGCCGCAGTGCCCGTCGCAGCAGCACCTGCCACAGGGGCCGCAGCAGCCGCAGCGCCTGCCGCAGGGGCCGCAGCGCCTGCTGGTCTGGTCTCTGTCTCTTTCTTCTGAGGGTGCTGCATAGCACTGAGCAGTGCCTGGTAGACACTAGCCAGGGCCCAGCACAGTGCGGTGAGTTGTGCCTCTCTAGAATAGCCACAGCATTTTCCCTTCAGATATTCTACTACTCTATCAGGGTCCTGTAATTGTTCAGGGGTGAAGTCCCAGACCATTGGAGGTGAGAAGTTCTCTAAGTACCTGCCCATGTTCTCCCACCTGCCATGCCACACCTGACTGTCCAGCCTTGGAGCAGATCTCTGGGTGGTAGTCTTAAATAGTCGTTTAACCCTAAACGAGACCTGGAACACATTCAGGAGGCATAACACTAGGAACATGCTGGTTTGAGCATCCCAAGGATATTCAAAATTCTCAAAAGCTGTCATACCTGACCCGAAGGAGAAAAGGGAGGCAAACGAGCTAGGGAAAGTGTCCCCCCCTGTTTCCCCCATAGACTGGGTGTAATTATTAATAAATTCTGAGAGGTGATGCCCAATGTACGGACAGGACAGCAATACCACATAAATGCCCCAAAATAACCGTCTAACAAGTGATGTTATCATATCATAAGCCGATATTGCACAGGACAGTAAAATGATAATCCTCATCCCCCTCCCAGAAGTAACAAATATCATCACAGGGAGTGCATAAGACACATAGGAATTTACATAACACAGCCATGAGAACAAACTAAGCAACATAGTGACTGGTGACTATTTACCTAACAAATTCGTTTTTTCAAGCTCTAGTTGGATTCTGTTCTTGTCTCAACCCTTCGAGCCCCACGTTGGGCACCAAATAAGGACTGTCATGGTGTGGCCTCAGATGGCAACAAAGAACCACGTGTCGCTCGCTCAGCACTTCCCGGTACGGGAAGGATCAAAAGAAAAAGGCAAAACTCTTGGGTTGAGACAAAGGCAGTTTAACAGAACAGCAAAGGGAACAAGAAAACAACAACAATAACACCGACAGAGAAATATACAAACGCGATTACGGAACCGCCGCTCCCCGCCGGTCCGGACCCGGGACACACCAGCCCGCTCCGAACCCGACTGCTCGCCCCCTCCCTCTTTTTAATCTCAGGGTGGGCGTGGCTCACATGGCATGGAATACTTAACCCTGTCCCTGCCGGAACCAGGACACTTTTACAGGTTGGGGGGTTGGCCACAGTTGCTCCTGGCCAAGCCTTGTCACCCTCTCTTGCGACAGGTGCCAGTTCCTGGCAGCTCTCTCCATGACCTGCTGTTTCCTTGGTTCAGGAAACCACCCTGTAAACCATGATCCTCCACTCTGCTGCGGAACGTGCCAGCACAGAGCTGATCACCTCAGCAAGTCCATGTATGTCAGCCTGGGGGATGCAATGATAAGGAAGGATCAAGGTGCCATAGAGAAAAAAGTGCAGCTGAGAACTGAGGCAATGTGAAAAACTGTATTTGTGAGATGATTTGGGCATCAAAGCTATGTCACTGCAGGAAGGATAGAGGGAGATCAAAATGCAGTAAGAGTAAATTTAAGTGCTCAACAGACGATTAAAAGGCAACAACAGAAGAAGAAAGTATCTATAAATCCCTTTTGTCCTTATTATGTACAGAATACTTTAAAAATATGAACTCAATTTTTTTAATGAAAGGAAATGCTGGAATATAAATACCTGCAGCCAGAAGACAGGTTCCAGTATGCCAAAACCAAGGTCTGGTATGCTGTTCCAGATGGTTCAGTCACAAAACTAGATCTGGGTTAACACAAATATTAATGCATCTGAGCACACCTTATAGTTTTTAGACTTATAAAAGAAAGTTAATTACATTCAATTAAAGACAGTTATGAAAAATTATATCCTGGAGGGCAAGACATAACTAATACTGAGATCTTATCCTACACTTATCTATGGCAACAACACAGAGTTAAAAAAAAAATCAAGTAAATGAGATACTATATGAAACCATGGAAAAATTAGTCTCGGTTCACATATCCTCTGGAAAATTTATCACTGTGATGGTTCAGGATTAATTAGAGTTCTGACTCTGCTTTTAAGTTAGTGTATTGGGCTTGCATGGCAAGGTTCTGGTAGCAGGGGGCTACAGGGGTGGCTTCTGTGAGAAGTTGCTAGAAGTTTCCCCCATGTCCCATACAGCAAATGCCAGCTGGCTCCAAGAGAGACCCGCCGCTGCTGGCCAAGGCCGAGCTAATCAGTGATGGTGGTAGCACCTCTGTGATAACATATTTAAGAAGAGGGGGGTGATGGTGGTGGGGAAATCAACTAGGCAATTGCAGCCGGAGAGAGAAGTGAGAATATGTGAGAGAAACAACTCTGCAGACACCAAGGTCAGTGAAAAAGGAGCGGGAGGAGGTGGTCCAGGTGCCAGAGCAGAGATTCCCCTGCAGCCTGTGGTGCACACCATGGTGAGGCAGGCTGTCCCCCTGCAGCCCATGGAATGTTAATGGTGGAGCAGATCTCCACATGCAGCCCATGGAGGACCCCACGCTGGAGCAGGTGGATGCCCAAAGGAGGCTGTGACCCCATGGAGAACCCGCACTGGAGCAAGCTCCTGGCAGGACCCGTGGACCCGTGGAGAGAGGAGTCCACACTATAGCAGGTTTGCTGGCAGGACTTGTGACCCCATGGGGGACCCACACTGGAGCAGTCTGTTCCTGAAGGACTGCACCCTGCGGAAAGGACCCATGCTGGAGCAGTTCGTGAAGAACTGCAGCCCATGGGAAGGACTCACGTTGGAGAAGTTCATGGAGAACTGTCTCCCATCGGAGGGACCTCACAATGGAGCAGGGGAAGAGTGTGAGAAGTCCTCTCCTTGAGGAGGAAGGAGTGGCAGAAGCAACATGTGATGACCCCTATTTCCCATCCCCCTGTGCTGCTTGGGGGCAGGAGGTAGAGAAAATCGGTAGTCAAGTTAAGCCTGGGAAGAAGGGAGGGGTGCGAGGAAGGTGTTTTAAGATTTAGTTTTTATTTCTCATTATCCTCCTCTGATTTGATTGTCAATAAATTAAATTCATTTCCCCGAATTGAGTGTTTTGCCCATGATGGTAATTGCTGAGTGATCTCTCTCTGCCCTTATCTCGACCCGCAAGCCTCTTGTTATTTTTTGTCTCCCCTGTTCAGCTGAGGAGGGGAGTAATAAGGCAGCTTTGGTGGGCACCTGACGTCCAGCCAAGGTCACCCAACACAGACAGAAAGCCAAATATTAGTCACAATAAAATAATAAGCAGTGTATATAATGTGGTTGCCTCAAATATAGTCACAACTACTGTAATGTCCTAAGAGGTCTCTTCCAGACCTTTGGTGCCCATCCTACTACATATATAACCCTTCTGCAACTGTAGCTAAAGCATAGGCTTGAGCACCAGGACCTCCTTCATATTGATTTATGGGCCAAAGAGGCATTGCCTAAAACGTTAGGGAAATAAAGCCTCCCAGAGAGGACAATAGGTTTTCTTTATAAAACATATGTGCAGAATTTCAATGTTTTTACTCTTCTCCATTAGTTTCACTCAAGATGCATTGCAAGTTAATTGCTTTCTCAATTTTCATATATGAATATCACCGATCCTGGAAAATAATCTCTTCTAGATTTCATGAAATAACAACATGCTTTTGCTTTAATTGAAGGGGGGAAAAAAAGGAGAAGAAAAAAGAAGCCTTAGTTGAAAATTAAAGACTTGTGCCAGACAGACTGGATCTGCATTTGCAATACCATTGCTTCAGGGTATTTTGGTGTATCCATAGTTTTGATTCAGACCATTAGAGAGACAGAACCCAACTGTAAAACTCTAAGTGAGATCTGAGCAATGCTCAGAGTGTATTTGGATGTAGAGTTTTGGCTGACCTATTTAAAGGATGATGTTGTGCAAGCGATTACTCCATAATCTAGGCAAGTGCCAAGACATATTTAATAGGAAAAAGCAGCCAAGGCATTAATTTTTTTGCTAATGTGCAAGATCTGTTTCTTTTTTTTTCATAAAGACTGAAAAAAGGGATTATATACCACATTGTAGAGTTTTGCAGATACCTCGCTGCAGAAGAAGTCACCATTTCTCTTAGAAAAAAACAGCATTCAAATTAGAGAGGGGCAATTTAGGATTATTTCTGTAAAACAAGACAGATTTACACTGGTTCTGAAACAATTATGATGGTTTCTTTTCCAGTAAGCTGGAAAATCTTAGTTAGCTACTGCATAGTGATGTTTGGGCAACTTCACCTTACAGAGGATCAAAAACATGGCCCCCTTCCAGGACTGTGCTTTATCTCTCTTTCAGTTCTTCTTTTGGCCTCTGCACAAAACCCAAGAGGATTCAGCCACTATAATAATAGTTGTTAGGTCCTTCTAAAACACTGTACCAAAACTCAAGTGCTGTAACAAACACTGTATTGCATTAGCAAACTGAACAACAGGATGATAAGTTAGCAAAGAAAAGGCATCATCTAAATAGTGGACAAGGAATCAGGATTTTAATCTGCCTTCTGCTAATGATTTAGGACCGCAAGACAGGGACCTGGGGGACAAAGTCCCTCCCACTATAAGTGAAGACAAGGTTCGTGACCACCTGAGGAATCTGAACATACACAAGTCTATGGGACCTGATGAGATGCATTCCAGAGTCCTGAGGGAATTGGCTGATGTAGTGGCCAAGCCACTCTCCATGATATTTGAAAAGTCATGACAGTCAGGTGAAGTCCCTGGCGACTGGAAAAAGGGAAACATCACACCCATTTTTAAAAAGGGTAGAAAGGAGGACCCTGGGAACTACCGCCCTGTCAGCCTCACCCCTGTGCCTGGGAAGATCATGGAACAGATCCTCCTAGAAGCTATGCTAAGGCACGTGGAGGGCAGGGAGGTGATTCGAGAGAGCCAGCACGGCTTCACCAGGGGCAAGTACTGTCTGACCAACCTAGTGGCTTTCTACAATGGAGTGACTACATCAGTGGACAAGGAAAGAGCTATGGATGTCATCTATCTGGAGTTCTGCAAGGCCTTTGACATGGTCCCCCACAACATCCTTCTCTCTAAGTTGGAAAGATATGGATTTGATGGGTGGACTGTTCGGTGGATAAGGAACTGGCTGGATGGTCGCATCCAGAGGGTAGTGGTCAATGGCTCGATGGCCAGATGGAGAGGGGTGACAAGTGGTGGCCCTCAGGGATCTGTACAGGGACCGGTGCTGTTCAATATCTTCATCAATGATTTAGACAGTGGGATCGAGTGCACCCTCATCAAGTTTGCAGATGACACCAAGCTGAGTGGTGCGGTTGACATGCCTGAGGGACGGGATATCATCCAGAGGGACCTGGACAACCTAGAGAGGTGGGCCCATGCAAATCTCATGAAGTTCAACCAGGCCAAGTGCAAGGTCCTGCACTTGGGTCAGGACAATCCTCATTATCAATACAGGCTGGGGGACGATGTGATAGAGAGCAACCCTGTGGAAAAGGACTTGGGGGTACTGGTGGAAGAAAAGCTGGACATGAGCCAACAATGTGCACTTGCAGCCCAGAAGGCCAATTGCATCCTGGGCTGCATCAAGTGTGTCCACCAGATCGAGAGAGGTGATTCTCCCCCTCTGCTCTGCTCTCATGAGACCCCACCTGGAGTACTGCGTCCAGCTCTGGAACCCTCAGCACAAGAAGGACATGGACCTGTTGGAACGGGTCCAGAGGAGGGCCACGAGGATGATCAGAGGGCTGGAGCACCTCTCCTATGAAGACAGGCTGAGAGAGTTGGGGTTGTTCAGCCTGGAGAAGAGAAGGCTCTGGGGAGACCTTATCATGGCCTTCCAGTACCTGAAGGGGGCCTACAAGAAAGCTGGGGAGGGACTGTTTGCAAGGGCATGTAGCAATAGGACGAGGGGCAATGGTTTTAAGCTAGAGCGGGGTAGGTTTAGATGAGACATTAGGAAGAAGTTCTTTACAATGAGGGTGGTGAAACACTGGAACAGGTTGCCCAGAGAGGTGGTGGAGGCCCCATCCCTGGAGACATTCAAGGCCAGGCTTGATGAGTCTCTGAGCAATGTGATCTAGTTAAAGATGTCCCTGCTTACTGCAGGGGGGTTGGACTAGATGACCTTTAAAGGTCCCTTCCAACCCAACACATTCTATGCTTCTGTGATTTCTTTGTGGCCTGGAGTATCACATATTTTGTCTACCTTTGCTTCCAAATCCTAGATGCTCAGTAAGAGGATAATGATCTCAAAGCTTGTTGTAAGAATTAGTTAATAACAATAAGCGTGTTGATAAGATCAACTAGCATTTTTTTGTAACAAGAAAGTGATCTTGAGCATGAATGAGTTTTCACGATGAAAAGCTGGTTTAAAGAAAACAGATTTAATCGAGAAAAAAATGCCTTTTGGTCTAACCAGAGTGTTGAAAAGATAGAAAGTCTATTACTGAAAAAAGAAGCTCCAGATTAAAAATGCAGACATAGTATTCACTGGTAAAAAGCAAGACTGTGTTTCTAAATATTTGTAAATATTTGTACCTAGCCCCAAATCTACTCAAACACAGATCCTGTCTAGTCTCAGAAAACAGGTCAAGTTTATAAATGTACTAGCTAACATACAGATAAGCATTACCACACACAGGACATCACTGCTAAAATGCATTAGGTGGTCTGTCTGACGCTGAGATGCTTCTCATTGTGGGATGACATATTCATTAAATTCTATCCGTCTGCAACAGCTTGATGGTAATAGGCTCATTTTGGTTTATCTTCTGAGAAAAACATCCCATCCTTCCCACTGGGATCTTCAACTCTCTAGTAAGCCCCAGGGCATACCTGGAGATATCTAAAAAGTTTTTAAAAAGGGAAAATATTCCATGTAATTACATTTGGGATTTAACTTTATATGCAATCAACTGATCTAAATATATGTGCAAAACCCACTAACTGTGCAAGTTAGTCTTGAGCACGCAGGGGAGAGTGCTGGGGGAAGCTGCACACTGTGCTGCTCTCCCTACAGCAGTGCCATAATGCCTGCCTTCTATTAAACTCTCCTCCTGGTGGGGTGGTAATTCTTGTGTTCCTAAACTACTCACGGACAATTCATAAGCATAATGGAAATTAAATTCATTGAATAAAATATGTGCTGTAAATTATGCAATTGTTTCTAGCATGTTCTGTGAAAGCTTTGTCCATTCAATTTCAAATGATTCCAAAGACAGATACATGGATATGACTCTGGCCCTCAGGACTCTAATGTCTGAGTACTTTACCACCTGTAGCATATTTATTCTCACATGACTTCTGTGATGTAGAGAGGGAGTATTAAATCTATCTTAAGGATGAGAAATGAGAGCCAGAACAATGCTGTGATCAAATAGGTGATCTGGGCTTGAGTAGGGTATGAATCGAAGTCTTCTTGATCATAGACTAAATCCTTAATTACTGCATGTTTCCCCTCCCAGTATTGTCTTTGCTGGGAGCTTTTTCAAGCTGGGGAATTCTGTGGAGTTGGCAAAAAAAATTTTATGAAGAAGAGTTACTTCTTTTTTTATAGCCTATAGGGCTTTTTCCCAGAATGGAAGATTGGAAGGAGCTGGAGAGTGAAATCTGAGATACAAGGAATAGGTTTACAATCATAATGTGAAGGTAACTTTCATGATAACAGTGAGAGAGAAATTCAAGCAAGATCTCAAGGAGGGAGGGGATGAAAGAATTTTCTTATAGCAGTGGTAAAAAAATCCACAGGAGTGATGCTTTTCACTTTTCAGAACATATGAAATCCAAGCATGCTAGATGGCTGTTACCCATCACAGTCAGCTCTCTTGTCAGAGCTGCAGATACATTTAGTTTTTCAACCTGACTTGTAACTCAGCCCCTGCTGCCCCTTACTGGCTTTTGTTGTTCACCTCTGAGTGTGTAGCCCTGAAACGTACTTTTTATTTAGGCACTAGATCACATTATACATATCTAAACTACTGTCCATTGTTACTAACTTTCAGTTTTGCTAATTTACAGAAATTCTAGATTCTTTAGTTATATTAGGTTGCATTTTTTCAGGCTGAATCACAGTTTAATACTTCCAACCCATATTCCTTACCTCTCAATGTGGACTTTATTATAACTCCTGGCCTCCATGTTTACTTCACTTCCCTGTTTTCTATCGTCACCTGCAAACTTAATTACTGTAGTTTTACTATCCTCTTCCATTGAATCAATATTGACATGCAATGAGACTAATCCCTATGACACTGTATGGATAATTCACCACCAGCTTGACCTATTGTCATTAACTGTTACTCTGAATTGATAACTCCTCAGGTTGTGAATGCTCTAATCATGTGCTTATTCACTTCCAAGTCAATTTACATTAATTTTCCAAGTTTTCAAGAAGCAATGAACAAATTCCTCTCTTATATATGGTATCATACAAATCACTGATGATTTCCATGATGCAGTAAGTATCAATAAACAAAGGATGCTATGATCCCGCTATCTCTCCCTAACTATCCTCATATGATCACTTTTATTTTTCAATAATTCTTTGCAGCAATAGCCCACTGATAGGGAGTGCTGTTAGCATACAGCAAATAGACTTAAGCTGCAAAGGAAAAAGTTTAAGTTCTTTTAAATGACTTTGCAACCAGTAAAGGCTGGGAGAACATACACAGTCAAGTACCATGATTTGGATGACTTATGGCAACTTAATTGTATTTATGAAATCAAGGGTGATAAATCTATACTGTAAATGCTTATATTCCATTGGCTTTGACATTCCCACTATCAGTGTATGCATATGTATCACAAACCATTGAGAGCAAATATAACATCAGTTTTGCCACTGCCAGCACTGTACTGCACTGAATGGCACCCTGATTCAGACTCTGATGTGACAGCTTTCTACCTGAACATATGTAAATTGCCTTTTTGTTTGAATTACACCAGATGTCAGAGTAAGAATTGTCCAGTACTTTGGGAGAGAATGTAAGCATTTTGAAGACAGCTTTTAGTGACTAAATGGCATTTTCTCCTTTGAGTAAATTTTGAAACAAGTCTTAAATAGATAAATTTTTATTTTTATTTTTTTGCTGCTGCTTAAATTGCTGTTTCTGAGAAAAGGCAAAATGAAGTCATAAGAAGTTGTGGCAAATGAAATATTTATGGATACTCATATCCCTATTATTGATTCATGTATTTACAAGAAATCCTTTAAACACGTTGACCAAATGCAAATGCTATCCAGCCTCCCTAAACATTCCCATTATTGTTTCATATGAAGAGATTTTTCTTAACTTCCCTTCCTCAAAATAGCTGTTATTCCTGGCATGGTATGGTTACCCTATTCTTTTCCAGCAGTAACTGCATTTCAGTGGTGGGTGAAGAATGATTTTTTATATGTACAGTTTGTGAAACTCTTTGGGATCTGTCATGATGAAAGGTGCTCTGTGTACAACACTATTAACTTACTGTATTTCATCAGGTTATTCTATTTCACATCATGTCCCTCTACTGAAAAAGCCTTGCCAAAAATAAAAGCTGTGTAATGTCATCAATTAAGAAAACAGACTCCTTCAAGAGGCAATGTAGCATGCAGATAGCATGGAAGTCTCCAGGAGTTCAGGCTGGCATTGCTGACAGCATGTAGGGATATCTGCAGTTTCAGCGTGCATTAGGTGTAAAACACTGTGTTTTCTAATGTACAGTGAGATGAAGGATAAGAACTGAATTAGATTGCGAAGAATGCTTAATATATCAACTTTTGAATTAATATCTCTTCAGAACTACTGGAAATGATCATTTTTATTTTATTAGTTTATGCAGATGGATGTAATTTGCAAATTCAAAAACAGTTTGTTAAGCTTTTTAGCAGTCCTAATAAAAAACATCTGAGTCTTCTTAAACAGAAAGCTTCTATTCAATTATTCATTATTTTAAGTGATAAAATAAAACCATTTGTTATTTCCATTTATTTTACTGGAAAGTCAGTGCATATTACCTTTAATAATCCTGTTGTGTTTTTTTCTAGCTAGTTCTTTGTAATGCTATACATTGTACCAAGTAGTTTTTGTAAAATTTATGGAAGACTGTTTCAGCTAAAGAATAAATACAATGAAGATCAAATTTAGGATCTGAACGATTTTTGATAAGACTTGTGACTGTGACTCCTGAAATCCTAATCACGTTCTACCAGCTGCTGGCTTCCTAGATTGTATTCCAAAATAGCTCATTTTAAAGAAAGAACAAGTACTACTTTGATTAATTTATTGTATTCCCAAGGCCTCATAAATCTACAGTCATTCAGTGTCAATATAGTAAGAATATATTTTTTTTGAAGGTTGTAACTAATATTCTAGCTAACAAACTTTCCTTTCCTTAAGGCTGAATGGCAGATTTGTTCCAAGCCCTAGGCAAAAGGCAGTGCACTGCCACCAGAAAAGACCAGAGCTATACTTGTGATTTCAGGAACCACCTTCTGCTTTGGCTACGGTGATGATGTGAGGAGGTAGCGATTACACCAGTTCTCTTCCCCTTAAAGGGTGTGTTTCCTGGGAGACTGTCTGGCACAACATGCTGTCCCCTCTTCACTTTTCACTTCTACACTTCCAAGCTATCAGATGGTCCTAAATTATTATCCTTATTTTAACTGAAAGAAAAATAAAAACTGTCAAAGATGAATCAGATTCTTTGGCAAATCACACTGTTCTGGGCACAGGGGAATCAAAACTGAACAAAGGTGATTCTTCTCTTTATCTTCCTAATTCTGGCCTATGCCTGAAAGAGATCTTTTCCTTAGTCCAACTTAAATCAGTCCCAAAATTGCTCAAAATTACACTAGACTGAAATAGCTCTTCATAGACTGCTTTTTGGGCAAAGTATTAGCAGGTAAATGCACCATGGCCATAACCTCTGCAACTGCCAACTCCTTATCAGTAGCTCATCACCTGTATTGGAATAGGAGTTGTATCTGGGTTAAAGTTGTTAATGTTGCTGTATGCTAAGTGTCAGGTTGCACAGCTCTTTTTCAAATACATACTACTGCAATGTTAACACAGAAATAAAAACTTATGTTAAAGAAACAGAATATAAATTAAATTAAAAACTAAGGGGTGTGATTTCAGAAACTGAGGCAGCTATACCAAAATATTTTTACCACACTTTTGTTAAAATCTAATAGAGTATTATTTTCAGCCCCCCGTGGCTGTAAGCACAATGGGTTGACTGAGCATTCACTCTGCAAATGCTACTTGGCTTTAAGTCAGATTTCTTAACAGTATCTCAGTGGCATTTTCCCCAGGCCAATTCCCTTTATTGTGTTTGTTGGGGTTTTTTTTACAGGAAAAAACATATGTCACTGAAGAACCACATGCGAAACAGTCATATCCTTCATCTCAATGGAAATGTCCCCAGTATTTAATCTTAATGGAAATATTGTAGGGCTGCATTGAAATGTAACTTCTTATAAGAAGATGCAAGCAAAAACACAGAAAAAAATTTACCCTAGAGTGAATTATATTAAACCCCACTGTTTCACTTTGTTAGAAATTACTAATGAAAGAGAAGAAAATCGGCAGATGTAAAGCAGTAAGGAAGAGGGTGATGAGGTTCCAGCAGGAGGGAGAAGGGAGTGCTGGGCAGAGGATGCTGGACAGCTGCCTGCCCCAATGCCTTGTATGCAGGGAATAAAGGTGGGTTTAAGACATCTGTCTGTTCAAGTCCAGTTAAAGAAGAATCATGTATGACTCACTTTATTGTCCAAAAAGTTGGGTTAAGCTAACCCACCATAAGCTTTTGCAAATTGCACTGACTGGGATATATAATGGTAATAATAAAATTAATAAATTCCATGTATTCATATTTATAGAGCCTCTTTCAGACCTTGAATGTATTCTTGGCTTAAAGTTTGATTACTCCACACTACTTCTTACAAAGTTTTAATCTTCTGTTAATGGTAAGAAATTTATTTTTTGTTTATGACAATTACATGTTTTTAATGGGTCAAGCAAGATGCCTTAGGAAAAAAGCTGGGATGGAAGGGAAGGGGAAGTGCTTTGAATGTCAATGAACAATTAATTCAGAACTCAATTCTTCCAGACTTTTAATGATGTTTTCTTTTTGGAAAGGCATTAGAGTTATTTAATTCATGTGACCCCTATGGCATTGAGGACAGTGCTTTGATTTTGATTTTTTTTCTTTACTATGCTTTCTGTTTTATCTTTTCTATCTCTTATATTTAGAGGTCTTTTTTACTTATCTGATATGATGTTTAGACTTTCCTGTAATTACTGACTTTTTTTCTTTCTCACATTTAGTTTATTAATGTTGTTACATCATATTGTATAAATATTTTGAGAACTCTTCAGGAACTGATAGAGGGCAATTAATATCAACTGTTGATATTCTCTTTTCTTTTTCCTGTGCTCCCAAGATTTTATCTTTAATCTAGATTAAAGGGATGGGAGAAGGAAAGGAATTCAAGTCATTTGGATCAGGATTTAGAATCTAAATGTCTTCAAAGCTGTGCTCAGCTGTTTTGGTTTAGCCTTATGCAGTGACAGGGACCATCTGAGGATTTTGGATTTGGATCCAGGTTTGGATTCTTTGGAAATGAGCCTCACACACAGAGGCAAAGATAAACACACAAGTGTACACACAAATGTTCAGACTGGACTGGGCCCACCTCTAGTTGCATGCTTATAAAATTAATCTGGTATCACAACAAGGTTAATAGTGGAATAATCATAGACAAAAATAGATGATCAGAGACTAACTAGGAAACCTCTAAGACAAAAACCTAAACACTGTCCCATTCCCTCTTCTATTGGCCAGTCTGGCATATGAAGTCAGGATATTAATTTCATGGCATTTTATGGATGAAGCAAAATGTCTTCTAGAAAACATTGAAATTTAAAATGCTAAAAAATGCTGTCTATCTCTAATGAGATACATGATGGCCCCAAATGTGGGATCAGCAGTTAAAAGGAGTGCACCAGATCCACTGCACTTATTCATGCACAAAAGCTTCAGTGGGATAGAGAGTCCCAAACCACTGCAGGAATTGCTTTGTAGCAGATTGAAGTCTTTTCCTAGAAAAAATGTGGACAACACCTAATAAAGCTGACAGGAGCTATAGGAAGCTCTCTGACTTCAGAAGTGTGGGAGGCTAGTGAGATGCACCTAGTATTGACTAGTGGACAATTATTAAATATTGACAAAATGACAGCTAGGTATATGATCTGGAAATACTTAACCAAGAAAGGAAAAAGAAATTCCTACAGAATCCAGGGCACATCAGCTGTAATTCCCCTTTCATTTTTAGTCAGCTTTGCATTTCTTCCTTCTTTTTAGCTTCTTCATATTTCACCTTTTCTGTACTTCCAAAAGAGTTTATCTCTCAGTATTGGGGCACAGCGGGGTCAAATCCAAATCATGGATCATTTTTGAACTACTGCTGGACTCTGTTCTGTAACAGGGTGGAAGGGCTGGAGCACAAGGCGATGTGCAGTGCAGTTGTTCACACAGAGGCAGACCTCACACAGCTCAGGTCCCTGCTAGGATCCCTGCTAGGATTTAGGGGTTCTACATTCCTCCCAAAAGCCCAAATGCATATTCTCCTAACCCAAGACTTTCTAACATCCCCTCACCTTCTTCTCTTCATCTTCCTGTCTTTCACCTCCTCAGCTCAGCACCTCATCTTCTCTCCCCTCTGCTCACTGCTGTTCTGCCTCCCAAGCTTACTCCATGCCTCTGCTTGGATCCTCTCTGGTCTACAGCATCTGCCTGCGGGCAGGCTTGGACCTTGGGACATGCCAGGTAGCTTGCTGTTGCAAACTCCTCTATAAAGGAAGGATGAGTTATTGTGGGGTAGGAGCCTGCACATTGCTAGTAATGATAGTGCCATTGGCATATGATAATTTAAGGACAGAAGAAAGGTTAAACAGGCCAGGTCTGAGGGGCTGCTAGGAAAATAAGGTTGTTGCTTGGACTGTTGATTAGGGTTGGCCTTGTTAGCATTTATGCTCTGACTGGTTTCATCTCACCTAACTCTAGGCAGCTGGTCAGATACCTTAATCAGGAATGTATTCATTGTTAGCTCCCTCTTGAAAAAGGAAAATCTTTCCAGAGCATCATTCACCTCGCCCCTAAATCCCCCCCGAAAATGTCTCTCTTAACAGACTATTAAAATAACCTAGAGCAAATATGCTCCTAATTTAAGTCCCTCAATTAAACTGGGTGAATCAGACCTTTGCATTCAGCTCACGTCCCACAAGCCTTAATTCTACATACATAAAACTGAAGAAGAATGAGAGGAAAAATTGTAGATCTGCAGTCAAGAAAGTGATGCAGCTGAATCCTGTGGACACTTTTATTCAGCCAGTAGCATAGCACATGTTGCATGAGCTGGCACCATGCATTTGCGTGTTGGGACATATGGTAACCAGAGAAGCCACAGCACTGCTCAGCCCTACAGGCAAAAAACATGCTGGTCTGTTTCTTACATCCCCAGAGACTCAGACAGCAAGAAATAAATGTTGAGAGGTCTGAAAGAAAGCCACAAAAATGGGACAAATAGCGGAACTGGGTCTCCTACTCTCTGAGGAAGATATACAAATAATGACATTTTCTGCAACCAAACAGTTTGCAACCTAAGGGGCTGAGAAAAAATACAAGTAAGAAGAGCCCTGAACATTGGACTAGTTCCAGCTGTGGATTATTATATTATTGGTGACCAAGATTATTCAGTTCTTACCTAGTTCCTGAGAAAGGTGTCCCATTTTTTAAATGCTTATTTAATTTGTAAAAATCCTCTGGCTCTCTCATTTTCTCCTCCATAGTCAGTTATTTTTTTACTGTTTAATAAGGGCCCATTTATGGGCTACCAAGTTTGAGAAAGCAATAAATGTGTGGTCCTGAGCACAGGGATCCATTGAGAACTGAAGTGTAAGAGTTGAATAAATTAGCATTTTTGTGGAAGTCTTCAGCACAATAGACTCATAGAAGAATTTACGCTGGAAGGGAGTGTGGGACACAGAATCATAGAATCTTCATGGTTGGAAAGGACCTTTGAGATCATCAAGTCCAACCATACACACACAAAAAAAACCCCTACAATCTCTGTCACTAGAGCATGCCCTGAAGTGCCAAATCTAGACGTTTCATAAATACCTCTAGGGATGGTGACTCAACCACCTCCCTGGGCAGGCTGTTCCAGTGCCTGACCACTCTTTCAGTAAAGTAATTCTTCCTAATATCTAATCTAAACCTCCCCTGCCGCAGCTTCAGACCATTTCCTCTGGTCCTGTCATTATTCACTTGGGAGAAGAGGCCAACACCCACCTCTCTACAACCTCCTTTCAGGTAGTTGTAGAGGAGGTTGTAGAGAGGTGGGCGTTGGCCTCTTCTCCCAAGTCTGAGCACATGCTTAGAGCAGAACTACCTCCAACATCAGGTCAAGCTGCTCAGTGCCTTGCTCAGTTGAGTTTTGAATCCCTCTGAGGATGGAGACTCCACATCATTTCTGAGCAACCTGTTCTAGTGCTTGATCAATCCCATTGTGAAAATATTTTCCTTAGCATCTTCAAGGGGTAATTTCCAGAGTAAGAGAAGGTGCTTTTTGCTTCCTCTGTCCAGTACTTGCTCTCCAAATAAAAAAAAATAAATCAAGTCCAGCTTAAGCCTTTTCTGGAAGAGATGAAAAAAGTTTTTTTTTTTTCTGGAAACTTTAAAAATGCATGTTGTGGAATTTTTATTCTTCATTTTACCACCTTCTTCTTTGAAGAGCAGCCTCTTCAGAAACTGGTATAACTGGAAATTCTGGAGATACCAGAGCAAAATTAAAACAAAAGGGGCAGGTAACAGAGCTACTAAGATTTTTGTTTTCTTTGCATAAATCTGTTGCAGAGTAACCTGCAGTTTTGTTCTACACTCAGCACTGTGTATTGGAATTAGGACAACAAACATCAAAAGAGACATCACTGCCATCCATGGTGTGTTGAAATTCTGGGAAAATTTTCTCAAAACAACTACACTCCTGGCAGTTCATTCTGTTTCAAGGCTGACAAAGTTTCAGTGTCTCAAAAACAGCAAGGAAAATAAATGATTATTTTAACAGGCCATGGATGCAGAGCCTTGTGATGAGACCACTTCATTTTCAGGGTCAGTTTAAATCAGTTTTACCATTGATCCCTGTTTCCCAAGACTGTTGACAACAACTATCCTGTTCTTTCCCCATGACTAAATGTAACACTAATTTAATGGACAACACTGTTGATACATGCCAACAGTCAAAGGCAAGTGGTATGAGAATTACCCAGTTGCAAATTTTACCAAGAAATGGTACTGAACTTGAAATAGTTGCAGAAGTTGTAATATGTATAGTTGCATATTATCAGTACCTACTATTTTCCTGTCATATACCCTGCAAATCTCACTGTCCCACCAGAGGGATTCTATTCCAATATTGCAGAAATATTGTGAAAACTCATATGCTTGGAAATATTTAGTTTAAAAGATTTTTACTGTATTTGAAATACTTCCATTCCTACAGAACGAAGTCAAATCTGTTCTTGATAATTTACATTATTTTTCCCCTTTATATTCTAATAGTTAAAGCTGACATACTTTCCTCTGCATTTAGTAAACTGTAGCAATCACTCCAAAGCCCCAGTAGTCTGACTTTAACAATAAAACATCTTTCACAGTGGTCAATGTAGAATCACAGAACCACAGAATCACAGAATGGTAGGGGTTGGAAGGGACCTCTGGAGATCATCTAGTCCAACCCCCCTGCCAGAGCAGGGTTGTCTTAGAGCAGGTTGCACAGGAACACGTCCAGGCGGGTTTTGAATGTCTCCAGAGATGGAGACTCCACCACCTCTCTGGGCAGCCTGTTCCAGTGCTCTGCCACCCTCAAATTAAAGAAGTTCCTTCTCATGTTTAGGTGGAACTTCCTATGCTCAAGTTTGTGCCCATTACCTCTTGTCCTGTCACTGGGCACCACTGAAAAGAGCCTGGCCCCATCCTCCTGACACCCACCCTTTAAGTATTTATAAGCATTGATAAGATCCCCCCTCAGTCGTCTTTTTTCCAGACTGAAGAGACCCAAATCCCTCAGCCTTTCTTCATAAGAGAGGTGTTCCAGTCCCCTAATCTTCTTGGTAGCCCTTTGCTGTACCCTCTCCAGCAGTTCCCTGTCCTTCTGGAACCGGGGAGCCCAGAACTGGACACAGTACTCCAGGTGCGACCTCACCAGGGCAGAGTAGAGAGGGAGGATGACCTCCCTCGACCTGCTGGCCACACTCTTCTTGATGCATCCCAGGATGCCATTGGCCTTCTTGGTCACAAGGGCACATTGCTGGCTCATGGTCATCCTGTTGTCCACCAGGACTCCCAGGTCTCTTTCCACAGGGCTGCTCTCCAGCAGGTCAGCCCCCAACCTGTACTGGTACATGGGGTTATTCCTCCCCAGGTACAGCACCCTACACTCGTCCTTGCTGAATTTCATAAGGTTCCTCTCCGCCCAACTCTCCAGCCTGTCTAGGTCTCTCTGTATGGCGGCACAGCCTTCTGGTGTGTCAGCCACCCCTCCCAGTTTTGTGTCATCAGTAAACTTGCTGAGGGTGCACTCTGTCCCCTCATCCAGGTCATTGATGAATATATTGAAGAGGACTGGACCCAGTACTGACCCCTGGGGAACACCACTTGTCACTGGTCTCCAACTAGACTCTGTGCCCCTAATCACGACCCTCTGAGCTCTGTCTTTCAACCAGTTATCTATCCACCCCACTATCCATTCATCTAACCCACACTTCCTAAGCTTCCCTATGAGGATGTTATGGGAGACAGTGTCAAAAGCCTTGCTGAAGTCAAGGTAGACAACATCCACTGCCCTCCCCTCATCTTTCCATCCAGTCATGCAAGCCATCATAGAAGGCTATCAGATTAGTCAGGCATGATTTCCCCTTGGTGAATCCATGTTGACTACTTCCAAGAGCTTTCTTTTCCTCCACATGCCTTGAGATGACAACCAGAATGAGCTGTTCCATCATCTTTCCAGGGATGGAGGTAAGACTGACCGGCCTGTAGTTCCCTGGCTCCTCCTCCTTGCCCTTTTTGAAGACTGGAGTGACACTGGCTTTCCTCCAGTCCTCAGGCACCTCTCCTGTTCTCCAGGACCTTTCAAAGAAGATGGAGAGTGGCCCAGCAATGACTTCCGCCAGCTCCCTCAGCACTCCCAGGTGCATCCCATCTGGGACCCATGGACTTGTGGATATCCAGTTGACTTAATTGATCTCTCACTTGATCCTTCTCAACCAAGGGGAAGTCTTCCTCTGTCCAGACTTTCCCTGTTACTTTCTCCAAAGTCTGGGACTCCTGAGGGCTGGCCTGAGCAGTAAAAACCGAAGCAAAGAAGGCATTCAGTAACTCCGCCTTCTTTGCATCCTCTGTCACCATGGCACCTGTTTCATTCAACAGCGGGCCCACAACTTCTCTAGTTTTCCTTTTGCCTCCAATATACTTGAAGAAGCCCTTCCTCTTCCTGTTGACCTTGACATCCCTTGACAGGTTTAATTCCAAGGAGGCCTTGGCTTTCCTCATTTCATCCCTGCATACTCTGACAGCATTCTTGTAATCTTCCCAAGTGGTCAGTCCCTTCTTCCACATGCTGTAAGCTTCCTTCTTCCACTTGAGCTTTTTCAGAAGCTCCCTGCTCAACCATGCAGGTCTCCTGCGTCCCTTGCCCGATTTCCTGCTCTTAGGGATGCACCCATCCTGAGCTTGGAGGAAGTCGTCTTTGAATACCAAGCAGCTCTCTTGAGCCCCCCTACCTTCCAGCGTCCTAGCCCACGGGATCTCCCCAAGCAGTTTCTTGAAGAGGTCAAAGTTAGCCCTCCTGAAGGCCAAGGTTGTGATTTTACTTCTTGTTGTTTTGTGCGTACTGCCCATGATCCTGAACTCTATCTTCTCATGATCACTACAGCCAAGGCTGCCCCCAACCTTAATGTCCTCCACTAAGAACTGGAGACGTTTCAAGACAAATATGTAGAAATAGTGGTAATGCAAAATCTTTGAAGGAAAGATATTCTACTTTTCCATTACAGGTCCTAGTCCTTGAAAGTGTTGCTCTATCTCATTCGTGTGCTGGGAATATGTGACATACCTATATACAGTCCTTTGAGATATTGGTCTTGGAATGTGAGAACATGAATTTTCTTTCAGAGTTGCCAAAAACAATGTGCTGTAATTTGTTCAGTAACATACAAAGGCAATGCCAAGGTGGAAAGTCTTCATAGTTTGCATGTATAGCTAAAGTGATGTTGTAATTTGCATCAAATACAATTTGCATCAAGCAGTACATTTTCTCTGTTTCTGCTGGGTCAAAGAGAATTGTGAAAAGCTAAAACAGGTACACAGGAGGTATAAATGGTATTGAAACTGATCGGTAATTACTTGAAGTGAATTCTGGCCCTGTCACCTTCAGTTTCACAATTTCTGAGATCCTAAGAGAGTCTACAAACACAGGATTATCACATATCGAGAGCATAAAAAAAGAACAAGACAGTAGAAATGATTCCCAAACCACAGTTCCTCACTTACACTGTATCCTTTCTCACACATAAGCTGGATTGTAAAACTAACTACACAGCTGCATCAAAGATGGGTGAATATGTCAACGCCTACTCTTCTTACTAGAGAGAAAAAGCATGACTACACTGAACAACAACTTTTTAAAAAAGAAATCACAAACAGCTCCATTCTCTCTCTGTTCAAATTCAAGGGAAAGATCCAAAGAAAAAGTTCATATCTACTGTACGCTTCTGAGTTACAGGATCCCACTAACCATATTAACTTATACGTGGATAAGTGTATGCATAATTCAATCTTAGTTATAAAGAGGCTAAAACTGTACAGGACCAGTTTTAAATTGATCTGACCCTGATTGCCACAGCAACAAGCATAAGCAAGAGCTGCTACTCAAATCCATTGTATCGCTCAACTTTCCCAGAAGCTGGTGCATGATAGGGGATATGATATACCCACTCAATGCCACATTCTTTTGCCCAATTACTTATAAGACTGTTTTTGAAATGAGTCCCACTGTCTGATTCAATTCTTTCTGGAGTACCATGTCACCACAAGACTTGCTTTTCAAGGCCCAAGATGGTATTCCGGGCAGTGGCATGGGCCAAAGCATAGGTTTCAAACCATTTAAGGCTTGCTTCCACCACTGTAAGCACATAGCGCTTCTCCTGGTGGGTTTGAGGGAGTGTGATACAGTCAATTTGCCAAGCCTCCCCATACTTATATTTTAGCTGTTGTCCCCCATACCACAAAAGTTTTAACCGTTTATCTTGCTTGATTTCAGTGCATGGGCCCACTGAGCTAAAAATAGTTCACCCTTATGTTCACAGTCCAAATCTCTCTGGAAAATCTTAGCAGCCTGGTCCACTTGCTCATTGTTTCGACATTCCTCAGTGGCCCTAGTTTCCCTAGCTGGTCAGCAATACCTCAACATAATTCAGCAGCCCAGATGGGTTTACCTCTGCGCTGCCAGTTGCCCTGCTTCCACTGCTTTAACCACCCCCACAGGGCATTTGCCACCATCCATGACTCAGTATAGAGATAGATCATTGGCCACTTTTCCCATTCAGCAATGTCTAAGACCAGCTGGATGGCTTTCACCTCTGCCAATTGACTCGATTCACCTTCTCCTTAGCAGCTTCTGCGACTAGTCATGTAGGACTCCACACAGCAGCTTTCCACCTTTGATGTTTTCCTACAATATGACAAGATCCATCAGTGAACAAGGCATACTGTTTCTCATTATCTGAGAGTTCATTATATGGTGGGGCTTCCTCAGCACGAGTGACCACCTCCTCTGGTGGCATTGTGAAGTCTTTGCCTTCAGGCCAGTTTGTGATCACTTCTACAATTCCTGGACGATTTGAGTTTCTTATTTGAGCTCACCGTGTGATTAAGGCAACCCATTTACTCCAGGTAGCATTGGTGGCACAATGAGTAGAAGGAACTTTACCCTTGAACATCCAGCCCAGGACTGGTAATCGGAGTGCCAGGAGGAGTTGTGCTTCAGTACCAATTACTTCCAAAGCAGCTCTAATTCCTTCATATGCTGCCAAGATTCCTTTCTCAGTTGGGGTATAGTTGGCCTCAGAGCCTTTGTATCCTCGACTCCAGAAGCCTAGGGGTCGACCTTGAGTCTCTCCTGGTGCTTTCTGCCAGAGGCTCCAGGTAGGGCCATTGTCCCCGGCTGCAGTGTAGAGCACATTTTTAATGTCCCATCCTGTTTGGACTGGTCCAAGTGCTACTGCATGCACAATCTCTTGTTTAATTTCCTCAAAGGCCTGTCATTGCCCAGGACCCCACGTAAACTCATTTTTCTTTCGAGCCACTTCATAGAGAGGTTTTACAATCTGACTATAACCTGGAATATGCATTCTCCAGAAACCCACAACGCCTAAGAAGGCTTGTGTTTCCTTTTTGTTAGTAGGTGGGGACATAGATGTTATTTTTTTAAACACATCCATTGGGATCTGGCGACGTCCATCTTGCCATTTAATTCCCAAGAACAGGATGCCTCATGCAGGTCCCTTGACCTTACCTCTTTTTACAGCAAAACTTGCTTTCAGAGGAATCTTGATTATTTTCTTACCTTTCTTGAAAACTTCTATTGCTGTATTACCCCACACAATGATGTCATCACTGTATTGCAGGTGTTCTGGAGCTCCAGCCTTCTCCAGTGCAGTCTGGATCAGCCCATGGCAAATAGTCAATTCCAGGTGGACTGGATGCCTCTCCATGGGAAAGCAAACTGTGGCCTGCACTCTGCTCCTAAAGGAATAGAGAAAAAGGCATTAGTAATGTCAATTGTAGCATACCACTTGGCTGCCTTTGACTCCAGTTCAGATTGCAGTTCTAGCATGTCTGGCACAGCAGCACTCAGTGGTGGCGTGACTTCATTCAGGCCATGATAGTCTACTGTTAATCTCCATTCTCCATCAGACTTTCACACTGGCCATATAGGGCTGTTAAAGGGTGAGCGAGTCTTGCTGATCACTCCTTGGGTCTCCAGCCGACGTATCAGGTTCTGGATGGGAATCAGGAAATATTGGTTGGTGCAATATTGTCATCGATGCACTGTGGCAGTAGCAATTGGCACCTGCTGTTCTTTAACCTTCAGCAGTCCCACCACAGAAGGGTCATCTGAAAGACCAGGTAAGGTAGACAGCTGTGTGGTATCCTCAGTCTCTACAGCTGCTATACCAAAAGCCCACCGATACCCTTTTGGGTCTTTGAAATACCCTTTCTTTGAGGTAGTCTATGCCAAGGATGCATGGAGCATCTCGGCCAGTCACACTACTCCCACATTTTCCCCATTGGGCTCACTCCATCCTGCAATACAGACAGTTCTTGAGACTTCCCTGTCATGCCAGAAATAGCGACGGATTCTGCCCTTGTAGGCTTTAGGCTTACTTCGGCCTCTAACATAGTTCTTGAGACCCGTCTGTCACTCCAGAAATATTAACAGATTCTGTCCCTTTACGATTCGATGGCAATAGGGTACAATGTGCACCAGTGTCCACCACTTTATACTTTTGTGGCCCTAATGTGCCAGGCCATTGAATCCACACAGTCCAATAAACTAATTTAATGAAATATTAATAATAAAATAAAAAGGAAATAATGAAATGGGGCAGATGGGATGGAATACCCTGTTGGTCAGTTTTGGGTCACCTGTCCTGTCCGCTCCTCCCCGCAGGTGGAATCCCTCTACGCTTTTCTGTTTCCGACCCTCCAGCGGGGCAAATAACGATATTAGCTGACCTTGGTTGTTATAGCAATAAGTATAAGCAAGAGCCTCTCTGCGTACCATTCCTTGTCATTAACTATAAACACAGGTCTTATCACTCTGAGAATGAACAGGTTTTGGCACAATATGCTGTTAATTTCTGAGAGTTAGAAGAGGCTTGGCTAAGAAATAAAATTACTGGACACAGAGGCAAAGCCACAGGAAATCTCGCAGGAGGGCATCATCTTTTCTTAATGACTGCGATGTGGGTCCACTCAGGGGAAGACTGGTATCATTTCTCCATCCCAGACAGTTTTTCAAACAGTTTATCAAACAGTTTCGCATTTTTCTCAGCTATATTTCCTCATTTTGCTCGGCTATTTTCTTCATCATTTTCTCCATTGTCTCCATCATTTTCTTGGTTATCTCAGCCAGTTTTTCCATGGCTGCCACAGTGAGGGGACAAGAGAGACTGTCTTTATGCTGTTGTACCTTGTTAGCCACCTCTTTTACAGTTGGTGTATCAGCATTGTATCCTCCCCAAACCATTGTTGACAATGTGTGGGAACACATTGATGGTGCACTCTGCACAGACTTCCTCAACAAAGATCGTTTGCATGGCATTTCATCAGGGTCTATATTCACTCGCCAGTCACCATAAGTCACCTCTCACACAGCCAGTTCCCTCAGGTACTTAATACCTTTTTCCATGCTGGTCCATTTGCTTGGACAGCATTCGATATCATCCTTAAAGGGATACCTGCCCTTTACAGCTGATAGCAGTCGCCTCCAGAGACTGAGAGTGTTTATCTTCTTCCCAATTGCTTTATCAATACCTCCATCTTTGGCCAGGTTTCCCAACTGCCTAGCTTCTCTACCTTCTAAGTCTATGGTATCGGCCCCATTATCCCAGCATCGGAGCAACCAGGAGATAAGTGTCTCCCCTTCTTGATGACTAAAAACCTTCCTCATATTTTGCAAATCCTTCATAGAGAAGAATTTAACGATTATCTCTATATCCGAGTCCTCCTCCTGCGTTGACGCTGCCCAAGAAGGACCCTCTACTGGATCTGCTTTAGAAGGACCCTCTCCCGTGCTATCTGACTTGTGCTGATCTTTGTTGTAAGGGGAAGGGGAACAAGTTGATATCCTTTTCTGCTTCCTGGTCACCGGGGCAACTTACTTTTACTGGTTCCGATGGAATTTGAGTAGCAGCAGTACTCATTATCGAAGCAGCTAGAGTAGTGACAGTGCACGTTGTCGAGGCTGGAGCTGGTACAGGCAGGGGAAGAGCTTGCGATACATGGAGGGGGGTGGTGACTGGTGCCAGTGGGGCCGATGTCGCTGGGGCTGGTGCCGAGGCTTCACCAAGTAGGGGCAGGGGCAGAGGTGTGGCCAGTGCCGGTGTGGGGGTAGCTTGCGGAGTGGTTTGTGCCTGTGCCAGCTGTGAATTGGCCCGTGGGATTTGAGTAGCAGCAGCACATGTCACACAATACCCACTCCTGCACCGATGTTTAACACAAAACCACCCCTGCAACACATCCAGGAGAACCAGCAACAAAATCACAATCTTATAAATGTAACATTCATTTTCTAAACAGCCCAAAAGGTTTCCATCCTCTACCTCTTTGGCATAAGCATTAAAGGGTGAACTAAACCTTCCCCAGGTGAAATCAAAAGTGTAATTAGTAATAGAATCTATCAAATGATGCCCAAGATACACAGGTAGAACCATTATCCAAGTAACCATATTATACATCTGAATGCCAATCCACACCAAAATAGCATGTTTAAACCTCTGCATACAAACACAAAGAGCAAATAAACCATGCAACATATTCAGCTGGTTAAGCAGCACTGCATCTATTAACTTCAGACAAAGCTCCCTAAAGGCACAATATAACATTTCGCTTAAGAACAACATGATGTGAGCTGTCTGTTCTCCCTGAGAAAGCTGGAATTCAAACTATTCAGGCACTCTATTGGAGCTCTGGTCAAGCTCCGCTTGTGCCCCATGTTGGGCGCCAATAAATTTGTTGAGGTTTGGGCTGGATTGGCCAATGACAAGACAACAGATGCTCTCCCCCACCTCTCACTCCAAGGAGAGGAAGGAGAGAGATAAAGAGATTTATGAGTTTAGAAGGAATTAAACTACTTTAATGAAATATTAATAATAAAATAAAAAGGAAATAATGAAATAGATACAATATATACAAAACCGTATCAAGTTCCCAGGAAGATTTCATTGGCAGGCAAGGGGGAAGTCCCAGACTGGATTCAGTGACAGACAGGAACTGTATCCCGGATCTGGATTCAGAAACGCACAGATTGGGATCGAAGGCAGACAAACAGAGAGGGCCCTCGTTGGACATCAGCCACTGAAGAACCAGAACCATTGAAGAAGAGTCCTGACCCTTTGATCCCTCAGCTTTTATACTGAGCATGGCAGATGGGATGGAATACCCTGTTGGGCAGTTTTGGGTCACCTGTCCTGTCTGCTCCTTCCCACAGGTGCAACCCCTCCACAGGGCAAACAATGAAGTCAGTTGACCCTGGTTGCCACAGCAACAAATATAAGCAAGAACCTCTCTGTACACCACTCCCTGGCATTAACTATAAACATAGGTCCCATCACTCCGAGAACAAAGTTTTCTGCACAACATGCTGTCAATTTCAGAGAGTTAGAAGAGGCTTAGCCAAGAAGCAAAACCACTGAACAGAAAGCTGGCTGCTCTGCTCCAACCCAAACCAGGACATTTTGTATCAGTCCTGCAGAATTTGATCGAGGGACATCAACTCTCTAAAAGAGACCCTCGTTTGCAAATTCCCCAAATCCTATAAAGTTGCTGTGCATCAGGACAGAGTATGTTTCTCTCCAGCTGCTAAGGGTAGTATCTTTACCACACGCTTGAAGTATTCTGCAGTGTATCTAGACTCATTGCAAGTGTGGGGAAAAAAGGGACACTGCAGTCTGTCCTGCAAACACTAGCCATGAGCAAGTATGTCCTTGCTGCTGCCTGGAAAAAGAGGTTGCAGTTCCCTGGTTGTGGGTATATAGTGACAATTGAAAAATAAAAATCTGAGGTGGCCAGAAGTTCAGACTAAGGAAGGGGAAGCCAGAGGACTGCCTTGAGACTGGAATGTCCTGATTGTCATGGTTTGAGGTAAACCAGAACCAATTTCCTTTTCTGTAATTTTACTTTTCAATTAAATCTCTTCTAGAATCATAAAATCATAGAAGCATAGAATGTGTTGGGTTGGAAGGGACCTTTAAAGGTCCTCTAGTCCAACCCCCCTGCAGTAAGCAGGGACATCTTTAACTAGATCACATTGCTCAGAGACTCATCAAGCCTGGCCTTGAATGTCTCCAGGGATGGGGCCTCCACCACCTCTCTGGGCAACCTGTTCCAGTGTTTCACCACCCTCAGTGTAAAGAACTTCTTCCTAATGTCTCATCTAAACCTACCCCGCTCTAGCTTAAAACCATTGCCCCTCGTCCTATTGCTACATGCCCTTGCAAACAGCCCCTCCCCAGCTTTCTTGTAGGCCCCCTTCAGGTACTGGAAGGCCATGATAAGGTCTCCCCAGAGCCTTCTCTTCTCCAGGCTGAACAACCCCAACTCTCTCAGCCTGTCTTCATAGGAGAGGTGCTCCAGCCCTCTGATCATCCTCGTGGCCCTCCTCTGGACCCGTTCCAACAGGTCCATGTCCTTCTTGTGCTGAGGGTTCCAGAGCTGGACGCAGTACTCCAGGTGGGGTCTCATGAGAGCAGAGCAGAGGGGGAGAATCACCTCTCTCGATCTGGTGGACACACTTCTTTTGATGCAGCCCAGGATGCAATTGGCCTTCTGGGCTGCAAGTGCACATTGTTGGCTCATGTCCAGCTTTTCTTCCACCAGTACCCCCAAGTCCTTTTCCACAGGGTTGCTCTCTATCACATCGTCCCCCAGCCTGTATTGATAATGAGGATTGTCCTGACCCAAGTGCAGGACCTTGCACTTGGCCTGGTTGAACTTCATGAGATTTGCATGGGCCCACCTCTCTAGCTTGTCCAGGTCCCTCTGGATGACATCCCGTCCCTCAGGCATGTTGACCGCACCACTCAGCTTGGTGTCATCTAACCACTCAGCTTGGTGTTCTAACGAACTAACTCTCTGAAATTAACAGCATATTCTTCAAACAGTGTCTACTTCCAGAGTGATAAGGCCTGATATTTATTGTTAATACCAAGGAATGGTATGCAGAGAGACTCTTTCTTATACTTATTGCTATAACTACCAAGGTCAGCTAACTTTGTTGTGTGCCAAGTTGGAGGTTCGGAAGCGGAATAGCGTAGAGGGGTCGCACCTGTGGGGAAAAGTGGACAGGACAGGTGACACAAAACTGACCAACAGGGCATCCCATCTGCATCATGCTCAGTATAAAATCTGAGAGATCAAAGGTGTCGGTCTCTTTCTTCAATGGCCAGCATCCAAGGAGGACTCTGTTTGTCTGCCTTTGATCCCGATCCGTGCATTCCTGAATCCAGGTCCGGAATCCAGCTCCCGTCCGTTGCTGACTCCAGTATGGGACTTTCCCAGTTCCTGCCGATGAAGTGATTGTCATCCTGGAAGTGCGATACTGGCTTTGTATATATTGCATATATTTCATTATTTTCTTATTAATATTATTATCTTTATTTTTTTATTATTTTATTATTAATATTCATTAGTTTAGTTTCTTTTTCAAACTATAAGTTCTCTCTCTCTCATTCTCTCTCCCTTCTCTGAAACCTAACCCTGACCCTAATCCTTATCCTGAACTCTGAAGGGAGAGAGGTTAAAGAGAGCATCTGTAGTTCATTTAATGGCCAGCCCAGCCTAAACCATGACACTGAGGAAAAACAATTGGTAGGTGCCTTGAATTTAAAAAAAGAAAAAAAAAAAAGCAGCACCATAATTCTACTCAAATATCATTTACACAAGCAAATGTTTGGCTTTACCTGGCAGTTGGAAAAAAATTGCTGTAACTGCACTTTGCCCTAATATCTTTACTAATAATACCTGTCGTGGTTTGGACTGGATTGGCCAATGATGAGAGAACAGATGCTCTCCCCCACCTCTCGATCCAAGGAGAGGAGGAGGAAAGATAAAGAGATTTATGACTATAGAAGGAACTAAACTACGTTAATGAAATATTAATAATAAAATAAAAAGGAAAATAATGAAAAAGATACAAGATATACAAAACCATATCAAGCTCCCAGGATGACGATCGCATCACCAGCAGGCACTGGGAACACCCCAGACTGGACTCAGCAACGGACGTGAGCTGAATTCCGGACCTGGATTCAGGAATGCTCAGATCAGGATCAAAGGGAGATGAACAGACAGAATCCTCCTTGGATGTCCGCCGTTGAAGAAAAAGGGCTGACCCTTTGATCCCTCAGTTTTTATACTGAGCATGATGCAGATGGGATGGAATACCCTGTTGGTCAGTTTTGGGTCACCTGTCCTGTCCCCTCCTCCTCACAGGTGGGGCACCTCTACGCTTTTCCATTTCCAACCCTCCAACGGAGCAAATAACAAAGTTAACTGACCTTGGTTGTTACAGCAATAAGTATAAGCAAGAGCCTCTCTGCATACCATCCGTTGGTATAATCAGGTCTTATTGCTCTGAGAGCAAACAGTTTCTGAACAATATGCTGTTAATTTCAGAAAGTTTAGTTAGTTAGAAGGGACTTAGCTAAAATGTAAAATTACTGAACAGAAAATTGATTCTGTTTTACCTCAAACTACAACACTCTGTCAGTATTATTGTTGTTGTTTTCCTCTTTCCTTTGCTGTTCTGTTAAACTGCCTTTATCTCAACCCACAAGTTTTCCCTTTTTCTTCCAATTCTCCCCCCCATCCCCCAGCTGTGGAGAGGTTGAGTGAGCAGCCGTGTGGTTCTTTTTGTTGCTGGCTGAAGCTAAACCACGACAGTGTGATGTTATATATAAAAGAAAATGAAACTTTTAGTCGGAAGAAAGCCATAGGAACTTTAGCATCTTGGTTCTGCATGCAGAATTTGGACATTTTATTTAAGATAAGCTTTCATTATTTGCTTCCAGTGCGAGCAATCACATATTACTTTTAGGTATAAGCAGAATTCCCTGGTTAGATGTCAGGATATAGCATGGCTCTTAATGTAAATTTGAAGTACAAAACTCAACTCATTCTTAACTGCACAGCCACAATCTATCTCCCTCACAAAAACTATTGATTCATATTAAAAAGTAAAAGTTATGAAGTGACTGGCTTTCAGAACTAATCACACAACTTTTTTCCAGGGTTTGGAAAAATTTCAACAGAATATAATCTTTCTTGAAAAAATGCATTTCTTATTTACAAAGAAAGCATTTCAGTTGTCAACCAGCACAGAGAAGAGTTGAATATGCACAGTGCACATAGGCTGGTGGAAATAATTTCAGTTTGATCAACCTCAGTGGAAGACATTATCAGTCAGGATCTAGCCATGTTTTTATGAAATGTGCAAAACAGACAAGTGAAAAGCATACAGCACTTCCAATAAGAGTACTGATTCAGTTTCATATTTTGACTGTAGAACGATGATCATCTGCAGACTGTCAGCAAGGCTCCTATGTAGATGGCATGTTGCAAGCTGCAGCCAACCCCCTGGCTAGGATCAATGCAGATCTACCCCTAGTGTCTAATTGCCTGCAATAGGATTCATCTGTGAAGATGTGAAGAACAGTCTCTTTGGAGTGTTTATAAAAGTATATGCACTTTTGACCCTATTATTCAAAACCAGTAAACTTTAGGTGTAGAATTAATCAGGATGTTTAAATACAAGCCCAGCATTCTACAGAATCAACTATATAACCTTTACATCTAAAGCGTAAAGAAAAGATTGAAGGCAAAAAACCCTGAAATATTTTCACTGATATTGAAAGAATTAACCACGCGATACAATCAGAATCTAAAACTAAGCTAGATTGGCATTTGCAGGATATCCTATCATGATTGTATCTTTTTAAACATACTATCAGAGATATGACTTGTAGATTTGATTGATAGCATTCAAAATTCTTTGCCCTTACAACTACTTTGTCAAAAGAATTTGAGGTCTGCAGGAAGTAATGCATTATTGACATTACATTTTTTTTCTATAATAACATTTGATATTTTAAGTGTTTAGATTATCCAGATCAAATATTAGCCAGGTAGTTCAGTACCAGGCACTTTGAAATATGAGGGTCTTTGGGATAAAGCTTGTGCTTTGCCTTGGTATCAAAGACTGCAGAAACAGTTTTTACCTTAGCATCATCACTGAATGCCCTAATGCCCTTTCCCATCATTCTTCAGAGCATGTGTTATACTGCTTAATGATCATCCAAAACTCCATAGCTAGCTTTATTTGGACAATGTTGTGTGCATGCTGGTTTAATATAATTTTTAGCTCTCCTTTGAGGCAAAGGACAGTATGAAAATGAAAGAGGTCATCTCTTTAGGAATACTGTATCCATCAACAGAAAAGGAAAATACTTTATAAAAAAATGAAAATTTATGGATTTTTTAAATCTCATTTAAGAAGTTACATATTTCACTTACTGCTGTTGCTCAATGAAAATAAAAAGAATTTCTTGTAGAAAAGACTTGCCTGTAAATGAGACAGTTGAACAGAAAGTTTTGTGCCTTTGAATTATAGTTCCAGACTGCTTATACTCTGCCTTAAAGCTGTTTATTCTTACTCTTTAATTGTGCAATGCATTTATATTGGATGGCACTCTTAAAACTGGGTGATCTATTGGTTTAGGGACCTAAAAATTAATCCCAGATGCAATCATGCTCTTCTAGACCTTCAAAAAGTAACTACTGCACCATCTGTTTTGTGATAGACAATTTCAAAGAGTTCCAAGGGGAATGTTAAAGACATTGGTCAAATAGTCACATATACCTCACACACAGGAATCCTAGACGTCGTAGTGCCTCAGACAGATTCATATTTTCACTTTTTTCTCCCCATTCTTTCACCATGGAAACTCAAGGAACAGCGCGCTCTCCTCCCAAAACAGGAAGGAAATGTTTTCAAGATTATTACCAGCATTGACATGCATGAGGCCAAATTCAGATCTGAATTCAGTAGAATGACTGGAATTCGTGGTGACATATCTCTTATACCTGCCCCACTTTTGGATCCTTGTAGGTTATTCCAAACTTTGTTTTCTTTTAAATGAACTCAGTAGCAGCAGGTTAATGCTAAACTGACTTTAGATCTGGCTGGTCACCCAAGACAAATGAAGAATGCAACAGGTAATGAAGGGTTATTCCAGATCATGACTTTTTTTTTTTCCTGGTTATTTCAGGAAGCTCGAATTAAAGGGATTGTGTCCGTTCTTCTAAATACAGTGTTATGCATCAATATCTACATCTCTGGTGTATAACACAGATCATAGAATCATAGAATCATAGAACCATAGGGTTGGAAGGGACCTCTGGAGATCATCTAGTCCAACCCCCCTGCCAGAGCAGGGTCACCTAGAGCAGGTTACACAGGAACACGTCCAGGCGGGTTTTGAATGTCTCCAGAGATGGAGACTCCACCACCTCTCTGGGCAGCCTGTTCCAGTGCTCTGCCACCCTCAAATTAAAGAAGTTCCTTCTCATGTTTAGGTGGAACTTCCTATGCTCAAGTTTGTGCCCATTGCCTCTTGTCCTGTCCCCGGGCACTACTGAAAAGAGCCTGGTCCCATCCTCCTGACACCCACCCTTTAAGTATTTATAAGCATTGATAAGATCCCCCCTCAGCCGTCTTTTTTCCAGACTGAAGAGACCCAAATCCCTCAGCCTTTCCTCATAAGAGAGGTGTTCCAGTCCCCTAATCATCTTGGTAGCCCTCTGCTGCACCCTTTCCAGCAGTTCCCTGTCCTTCTGGAACCGGGGAGCCCAGAACTGGACACAGTACTCCAGGTGTGGCCTCACCAATGCAGAGTAGAGGGGGAGGATGACCTCCCTTGACCTGCTGGCCACACTCTTTTTGATGCACCCCAGGATGCCATTGGCCTTCTTGGCCACAAGGGCACATTGCTGGCTCATGGTCATCCTGTTGTCCACCAGGACTCCCAGGTCTCTTTCCACAGGGCTGCTCTCCAGCAGGTCAGCCCCCAACCTGTACTGGTGCATGGGGTTGTTCCTCCCCAGGTGCAGCACCCTACACTTGCCCTTGTTGGATTTCATAAGGTTTCTCTCTGCCCAGATCTCCAACCTGTCCAGGTCTCTCTGTATGGCAGCACAGCCCTCCGGTGTGTCAGCCGCCCCCCCCAGCTTTGTGTCATCAGCAAACTTGCTGAGGGTGCACTCTGTCCCCTCATCCAGGTCATTGATGAATATATTGAAGAGGACTGGACCCAGTACTGACCCCTGGGGAACACCACTCGTCACTGGTCTCCAACTAGATTCTGTGCCCCTAATCACAACCCTCTGAGCTCTATCTTTCAACCAGTTTTCTATCCACCCCACTATCCATTCATCTAACCCACACTTCCTAAGCTTCCCTATGAGGATGCTGTGGGAGACCGTGTCAAACGCTTTGCTTAAGTCAAGATAGACCACATCTACCGCCCTCCCCTCATCTATCCATCCAGTCATGCCATCATAGAAGGCTATCAGATTAGTCAGGCATGATTTCCCCTTGGTGAATCCATGCTGAGTACTTCTGATAGCTTTCTTTTCCTCCACGTGCCTTGAGATGACAACCAGAACGAGCTGTTCCATCATCTTTCCAGGGATGGAGGTGAGGCTGACCGGCCTGTAGTTCCCTGGCTCCTCCTTCTTGCCTTTTTTGAAGACTGGAGTGACATTGGCTTTCCTCCAGTCCTCAGGCACCTCACCTGTTCTCCAGGACCTTTCAAAGATGATGGAGAGCGGCTCAGCAATGACTTCTGCCAGCTCCCTCAGCACTCTCGGGTGCATCCCATTGGGGCCCATGGACTTGTGAATATCTAAATGATCTAATTGATCCCTCACTCGCTCCTCCTCAACCCAAGGGAAGTCTTCTTCTTTCCCTGTTACTTTATTCAATGCCTGGGACTTCTGAGGGCTGGGCCGAGCAGAAAAGACCGAAGCAAAGAAGGCATTCAGTAACTCTGCCTTCTCCGCATCCTCCGTCACCATGACTCCTGTCTCATTCAACAGTGGGCCCACAACTTCTCTGGTCTTCCTTTTGCTTCCAATATACTTGTAGAAGCTCTTTTTGTTGTGCTTAACATCCCTAGCCAGGTCTAATTCCAAGGCGGCCTTGGCTTTCCTTGTTTCATCCCTGCACGCTCTGGTGGCATTCTTGTAATCCTCCCAAGGGGTCAGTCCCTTCTTCCACTTATTATAAACTTCCTTCTTCCACCTGAGCTTTTTCTGAAGCTCCCTGCTTAACCATGCAGGTCTCCTGCGTCCCTTGGCCGATTTCTTTCTCTTCGGGATGCACCGATCCTGAGCTTGGAGGAAGTGGTCTTTGAATGTCAACCAGCTTTCTTGAGCCCCTTTGCCTTCCATAGCCCTAGCCCATGGGATCTCTCCAAGCAGTTTCTTGAAGAGGCCAAAGTTAGCCCTCCTGAAATCCAAGGTTGTAATTTTACTTCTTGTTGTTTTGTGGATAGTGCCCATGATCCTGAACTCAATCATTTCATGATCACTACAACCTAGGGTGCCCCCAACCTTAATGTCCTCCACCAATCCCTCTGTGTTTGTCAGTACCAGGTCTAGAAGTGCTCCTCTCCTTGTTGGCTCCTGTACCACCTGTGTCAAAAAGTTGTCATCAATGCACTGGAGGAGCCTCCTGGACTGCCCATGCCTGGCTGTGTGGTCTTCCCAGCAGATATCAGGGTGATTGAAGTCCCCCATGAGAACCAGGGCCTGCGATTGTGAGGCTACCTTCAGTTGTCTGTAAAAAGCCTCATCAGTTTCCCCATCCTGATCAGGTGGCCTGTAATAAACACCCACAACAGTGTCCCTCATATTTTCCTGTCCCTTAATCCTCACCCATAAGCTCTCGACCCGCTCTTCATCCGCCCCTAGTGAGAGCTCAATGCATTCCAAATGCTCTCTCACATAGAGTGCAATTCCACCTCCCCGCCTTGCTGGTCTGTCTTTCCTGAAAAGGACATAGCCACCCATGACAGCATTCCAGTCATGCGAGTTGTCCCACCACGTCTCAGTAATTGCAATGAGATCGTGGCAAAGGTCTAACACTAACATAACTAAATTCATCACAACAGTAAAACTGGAGTAAAAGAAGTACTCTGGAGACTTCCTAAATATATATCTGAACTTCAAAGCAGTAACTCATGAGGTCTGAAGTGAAAACAGAAGGAAACAAAATCTACTCGAGATTAGACAATCACAAACTTGTGCAGTCCTGAAGAGTCACTTTTTCTGCAGTGCTGGTAAAAAGAAATAAAGATTAATAATATGTCTACAGTTTATTCCTCTTTGGTTTTCGCAGTGCATGCAGTCATGTTTTGTACCAATTCTTGTAATAAGTTATTACAAAAATAGATTAGGACTAGCAGACTAGTGTACCTACTTAAGTTTCATTGACTTTGCTGTGGTTCTCTTCATTCAACAGCACACTGCAGAATCAGTGCCTTAGACTGTAAGCTTAGTGCCTGGGTATACTCAAGCTAGATCTTCAAGTTCAAAGTATGCTGCTGGCAGGTAAGAAATAAATTAATAGTAATAACAACTCCTCACCATTTGCCTCTCCTTGATATTATTAGAATTGAATTTCCTTTAAGCCACGTTCTATTTTGATGGTAAGATTTGCACTTTTTCAGTATTAAACATTATTAAAAGAAAGAAAGGTTGGAAAGTGGAATAGGAAATATCTGCTTTGGAGGGCTTCATCACAGCTTTTAAAATTAAAGACCTCCAAAAGAAATATCATCTAAGAGGCTATTATACATGTGGATGTGGGAGGATGCATACACACTTGTTAACTAAAGCAAAGGCCATGGCTTAGGAAAAGATTTAATTAAAAATATTAGACCCAATAAATAACACTTAGAACTAGACATTATATGTTGCAGCTACTGACAATTGCACTCCAAACCAAAAGCTGCAAGAAGAAAATGGTGCCCGAAAGAAGGATCCAAACTGAATGTTAAGGGAAAATCATGTGCGGCTAGGCTATAGGAATCATAGAGAAGAGATAGTTTTGAAATTCCAGTCTCTACAGAGCTAACATACCTTCTCCAGAGCTGTAGGAACATCTCAATTCATTTTATGTAGGTACCTGTACTATCCCAAAAAATCCACAAAACAAGCCAAAGAATATAATAGCAATCTGAAGAAAACTCATTCTTGCAAACCAAGCAGCATAGTAGTCACAGCTCTGTTTCTGAGGCTGGTGTTCCTGAGAAAAAAGACCTCCAGAATTAAGAAGTATTTAGGGAGAGTATTTGTTTTGGACATTCAAATTACACCTCATCTTAATTTCTGCTTTGGTTTCTTAAGAACTTTTAACCTCTTTTTATTGGTTCTAGAACACAGTTACTTGATTATCAGAGTCACAAATCCTACTCTATTCCTGTGCCTTCTAGGCCCAAAGTCTGCCTTTAACTAAGTCACACAACACAAGGCTGAAGACTGACCCATCCTTTGAAAAATACTCAAGAATTGACTTGGGCGAGTCATTGGTTTGAGCTCAAATAAAGAAAATCAAAAAACTCGCTGGCAGTAACTCTTCTCTCCCTATTCCATAGTGGACCTATGTTCTAGTTCAGGCAGGGATAGGGTTAATTCTCCCCAAGGCACAGGTATTCCATGCCATGTGAACCATGCCCATCCTGAGCTGCTGGGGCAGGAAGTCGATGCTTGGAGTGGGCTGGGGCATCCTGGGTCCGGTCGGTGAGCGGCGGGGAGTGGCGGTTCCGTAATCATGTTTGTATATTCCTCTATCCGTGTTATTGTTGCTGTTTTTCTTGTTCCCTCTGCTGTTCTGTTAAACTGCCTTTGTCTCAACCCAAGAGTTTTGCCTTTTTCTTCTGATTCTTCCCGTATTGGGAAGGCCCGAGCAAGCGGCACGTGGTTCTTTGTTGCCGTCTGAGGCTAAATCACGACAACCTAAGAAAAAAAGAAAAAGAAAAAAAAGTAAGGCATAACAGAGATTGAGGTCCTCAGGATTTAGTGCTGAAGGCACTAGAGTTTTGACTTTGGTGCCAAAGTCTTCCTTTAGGCACCACCCTTCTTTATTACATCTACTCTCAAGGGCTATGAGAAAAACCAACTATTTAGCATTGGTAGCTGTTTCCAAATGAGAAGGTCTAACCAAATGTTAGACTGGGAGCCTTTTCCTCACACAGAATGAGACCAAGTGTGTTTTGGGGAAGGAGGCAGTAAGGAATGAGTGCATTTAGCTTTGCAGTCTATTACTTGGTGTCAGAAGCAGCAGCACCTTTGGTTACTTTGCCATAGTTTGTCAACTTTGTCCTTTTATGAATGATGACTTGGAGCAGTACATATTCTATGTGCAGTTACTTCACAGCAGCCACCTTGGAAAATGCTTCCGTTCCTAGCTTTTCTGGAAAAACTCAACATAATTGTAGGGCACTGACCACAGACTTCAATTCACATTGCTAATAGATATTCAAACTGCAGCTTGAGCGTATTTGACAATGCTCTTCTGTTCCACCCATTTCCCCCAATGAATTAACTTGCAAGTGACACTAATTAGAAACCATCCTTCTAATGGGCACTTCAGTTCCATAGTTTCACTCATTTCCTCAGTTGCTTGCTTTACTTTCATACAGTTCCTCCCTTCAGTTTGCCCTCTGAGTCAGCCCTGCTGTGTTTTGCTCAGCCTGTGCCTTGCCTGCTTTTGTCTATCATCTGGCTGGTAGGAAATAAGATGTTTTTTACTTGTACCCTTTTGGCGTGCTTGCTTGTTTCTAGGCAATACAGCTCTCCACTGTATCTGCCAGATTTTGTAGTCTCGAACAATAACAGTTATCATACCTGCATCTTCTGAAGCAAAATGTTGGCATTCTTTTTCGGCTGTCTTACTGGTGTTGCCCTCATACTCACTATGTGATTGCAACTAGTCATGAAAGCGGCTCCCTGCCTCATGGTATTGTTGCGGATGGAGCGATGTATTTCACTCGTAGAGAGAAGCAGCAATACATTTATTGGTATAAACCAGGGATTTAACAAAGTTTGATGGTAAATGCAACAGTGTTTAAACAAGATTCGAGATGGCAAGGCACACTTGGTTATTTACTGCACAGAGGACAGGGTCAGACAGAGCTGTCAGGGAGACCCTCCCGTTGAGTCATGAGGTTCAGAAAGGACCCCCTTGCTTTCTAAACTCCTTCTCAGAGAGGAGTCTAGGTGTGTCTGGATCCAATCCTAGTCCCAGACTTGGTCAACAGTTTATGTCTAAAGGATTATTTATGCGCAATCAATCCTTTATATCACTTAGCTAAGATTTCAAAGTTTAGCATGCTATTAGTCACTTACCAAAGATCTGTTGCAGCAAGGAATCTCTGAATCTCGAGAAGTAACCTTGAGCAGCATCCCTACTCAAGGGAAGATCATGGTGTGCAGCCTGCTGCTGTGCAGGAGAGCTCAAAGGGCTCTTGGGTTGTTCACTATTTATGGGGGTAAGATGACTGACCTGTAGTCATATTTGCATATTGACCACAGTACCGGTATTACTCAAGTTAGCCCTTGGCTATTGTGTTGCTATCTGTCTCCCCGAAACTGCCTTTGAGCCCCGGATACCGCCATCATGACTAGATGCGCCCATTATGACCACCATAGGTGGTTATTGCTTGGGCAGAGTTACAGGAGATAAAGATCAGGTTGGTGCCTGGGCGGGGTGGGTGGAGCACACCGTCACAGGTATCCAGAGCTGTGGACTCTCACAACATCATCTGAGATGTGAAGACTAAAAAATATATAGAAGGTCTGCCAGAACACCATATCTGCTCTCTTAGCTCTGTTACCACTCCTTATCAATAGCAAATTTCAGACCTGTTAAGTACAAAAGACCCAAAGCCTCATAAACTGTGAGGTTACACAAGAAGAGCAATTCTTTGACCACCAAATCTTTATGAGATCTCATGAACAGCATCCCACAACACTTCTTGCTGTGTAAGAAAATTGCTGTCCAGTCCAGCCAGACTGAATCAGGGGAACATTTCCTTCTAATCTCAAATTGGATAGTTGGTATCCCCTTGAGTTACCTACTTCTTTGTTAGAAGCTTTTAAAGTGGGTTTGGTATACGTTGGTTGGTTCTGATATAGTTTTTAAAGACCTATGACAAATCCAGTTCCTGACTTCTGAAAATTATACTGAGTTGTTTTCTCCTTAGCTGCAACAAGAAAATCCAAGAGTAGGAGGTGGGTGTTTGTCATATTTTTGAAAGTATATTGGAAGCAGAGTTGCATAAGTCTCAGTGGTATTTACCTCAGCTGCCCTAGACTGTGCACCAGTTTGTTGTTTAATGAAATCTCATGGTTTCTAAATAGAGTGTTTGCATTTAACCTATTTGTGCTCCTGCCAATTCCCCTCAGACTTGTTGTCATCTGGGATCAAGTGGTTTTTGCTATTAGTCAGGAGTATGTGCTTCTTGGAGATCAGCTCCTGGTCCTGCAGCCCAGAGACAAGGGTTGCCATCATAGAATCATAGAATGGTTTAGGTTGGAAGGGACCTTAAAGATCATCTAGTTCCAATCCCCCTGCCATTGGCAGGGACACCTCGCACTAGACTAGGTTGCTCAAAGCCCCATCCAGCCTGGTCTTGAACACTTCCATCCCACCAATTAATGGAGGCTGAATCTGTCCAAGCTCTGTTAGGTAGGCATCACTTCTTGCTTAGTTTCCTATGGAGTGTCATCCTGTGCTAAAATATCTCATGGATTCTGTATAATCTTCCTATAATATTTTTTTTTGTTTAGGTTCAGAGATGTGATTGCAATTCTTTCCCTCCACCCCCAGTACTCTTTTGAGAGAGCATAACTCGTGTTTCCTGCTGGAGAGAACCATTGTGCTGACCGAAAACTATAAGCTGGTGCACCAATAAATGATTACGTAGTAAATGGAAGAAAATTGCCACAGGGGTCAGGCACTGTTTTGAATTTGGGTTTTAGGTCTTTTTATTCTTTAGTAGTTGTTTCTGGCTGTCAGCAGATATCCAGCTTGCCTAAATAAGATAATGAAAAACCTCCTGCCACTTTTTAACAGAAACGATGATACAGAAAAAGAATTGATGGCTGCTTCAAAAAAAATAATAATTTTTTTTTTGTTGCTATCAAAGGAACAGGTGTCCTTAGAATAGCTTCATTTCTTTACATGCTTTCAAGTGCCAGTGCATGTATTTACTGCAGCTTGTTCCATTGCTGCTGCTCAAAATACTTCTTTTCCTCCTTATTCTTAGATGAACTGATGACTGGTTTCTACTCAGAGAAAATAGAAGTGTCTCCTGTGTCACTGAAACAGACCAATAGTATGAGGACCTGAATGTCCTGGAGAGCAAATTAAACTTTAGGATTAGAACCCTAATCTGTGTTTATCAGAAATCTCTGTTTTAAACTGTGTTTGATTTCAGGATAAGATAGGGAGGAGGGGCTGACAATTTTACCACAGATTACTAGCACAGTGGCTCATGCTGGTTGATTGTACTGTTAAACTGGGGCCTTGAACTAGTTCTAGTTTCATCCTACTGGAGCAAACTTTCCTACCAGGAAGGAACCCGTATGCATTAAAAACCAGGTCATCAACTGATATTTGCAGTTAATATTCTCTCAGCAAGTCTGGTGAGAAGTGAATTTGCCATGGAGACTGGTCTCTTGGGGTAAGTAAGTAGATAGTGCATGTTTTCTGAATAAATTGGGGCATCCAGCACTGAATAAAAGGCAGTTGGCAAATGCTAGTACCTCCAAAACCAACAGTCTGTCTGGTTTCAGGCTTTCTAGTGAGCTATGGGTGTAAGCAAAGATGTGCTAAAAGATTTTATCCAGTTCAAGTCTGAAAAGCTCTCTGTAGATGAAGTGTCAGAGCTGGTCATTTCACCATACTGTGGGGCAGTGTCTCTGTTCATTGGTGAGTTTAATGTTTCTGAGCTGGATCTCTGGTTGTGTTTATAGTCTAATAAATGGAATCTAGATTATTCACACCCCAAACTCATGCTTCTCAAATAAATAAATTCCTGGACTGAGCCTGGGATGTTTAGAAAATGCATTCTGAATTATTTAGAACAAGACCATGGCAGCTATTAAACAGTTGCAATAGCACCTTAGCAGTTATCACAAAAGATGTCCCAGCCTTGGGCATTACAGATTGCAGACTTGTGTAAACTGTAGACTAAATTCTTCCTTGTATATTATAGATTTCTCTTGTTCAAAGGATCTCTTTACACAGCCATGATTAGGGGAGGTCATTTATGTTTGCACAGTGCTGACCTTGGCTGTATTGGGTTTTACTCAGAATTTATTGGTGTTTTTGGTTGATAACTTATTTGTGTTTAGGTACTATGAGAAATAATTTTGAAGGGAAAAAAGTGATTCACTTAGAGTATGAAGTGTATACTTCAATGGCAGAGACCGAAATAAAGAAAATCTGCAGAGATATTAGAAATGGCCATCAGTCAAACATATTGCAGTGCACCATAGACTTGGGTATGTATGGCCAGACCACATCCTTCTGCAAGTGGAATATTAATTCTTGTCTGGTGCATGGTTGTGCTTACATAGTTGCAGGATGTGCAGGAGTCTATATAAACTGTAATGCAGTAAAGCTGGCTGCAGGATCAAGCTATCACTGCACAGATGTTTCAGAAATAGTCTTTTTCAAAATGTATGTTTTGGTAGTGTTTGCTGGAATCCATATTTAGACTGCAGGAACATTGATACTGGTGTGATGGTTTGAAAGTGTGGAAAAGGGATCGAGATCTTGTTGCTGGGAAGGGGATGCTGTTGGTTTTTTGCTTTTTTTTAAAGACATGAAGTTGACACCACTTTGTTTTTCTTCTTTCTTCTGTTGAGGTGCCACAGAATGTTGGTTTCTTATTGTCATATTTAAGTCAAATTACGCCATAGGGAACCTGAAAGCTTAGACTGTGGAGAGGGAGAGAGGCATGGTAATTGCTAGCCATGCTTGTAGGACAACCTTCTGTTGTTCCTTGAGTCTTGGATAAGCATTTTCTGGTGGGTTTAAAACATGGAATACTAGTGTCTGACATACTCTTGACCCTTCACTGTTCATCAGATTTCACGCTGAAACTAGCAGGATTTGCAGTGTGTTGCAAATGCTTGTTTCCTTTTGTCTCAACAGAAGGATCTTAGGAGGTGATCGCAAAGGGTAATATTAGCCCCTGAGGGGTAGTTTCCTTACATTTCCTCTAGAGTAAACAGAGAGCACGATTCTCTCAAGGGCAACGCAAAGCATTTAAGCTTAGTTTTTTCCTCTGAGCTGTTTGCCAGAGGAGTCTTACTATAGAGGGAGGGTTGGAAGGCAGATTTTGTGAATACTACCCTTGTGAGGAGCAAAAAAAAACCCTTGTGCTACTTCTATTAACTAAGTTTGGGAAAAAAACCACACCAAACAGGAAAAACTTCATAATTTGAAATCAGAATTTGTCAAAATTTAAGTTTCATTGAAAAATCTGCATAGTTTGAATTTCCTCTTTCACAAATTCTTGTGCAAACTGAGATGACTTCTCAGGTTTTCAGATAAGAACTGGCTGTTCCTGACTTGTTATTGTTCATTATTAAGACAGCTTCCAGTGATTTTCCTATGCATTGTTTCAAGTTAGCAATTTTGTCCTCTTAATTTCATAGACTTTATATAAAAAAGAAGAATAGAAGAAAAAAGCCTATGACTGGTGGGTTTATTTATTCTAAACCATGGAATTCTCACATCTGGTACTGATTTTGGTTGTGGTTTTCTTTCTTTTAAAAAGTGTATAATCTTTTGGACATGGCTTGACACTTGCTCAGTATGAAGTAGTCAGGAGAGCGTGTGGCCAAAATATGTACGTGACATGACCATGACTTTTGGGTGCTCTTGATGTTGTGTTAGCTAAAGCTGCTGTTGTTCCTCTTCTCTCCCTAGTGTGGTTCCAATAACTGAAGCAAGTGTAATTATTGTAGTCTTCTCCACACAGAGCAGAATCCCTTGAAGCTGTAATGTACTGCATCAACACCTTAAAAGTATCCCTCCCAATATGGAAAAAGGTATGTTTGGGACAAATTTAGTTCTAGGCCTGTTCCAGAGTCTTAGATGGCTGGGCTGAAGGCTGCTGCTGCTCTTAAGGGAAGGAGCTGAAGCATAACGGGCAGCAGTTGTTCCTGACAGGATGCCAACGTCTAGCAACAGTCAGTTTCCTCTAATGCAGCCAGGCCCCTCTAATGCAGCCAGGCCCATCTGTGGCAGGTAGGGCACCCGGGAGGCCCTCCCTTGCCTGTACCATCCAGCTCCTTTTCCTCTTAACTCCGTCCTGGGGTCAAAGTGAAGGAGCCCTGAGCTCTCTTCTTTTGGGTGGCAAAAATTCATTTCTGCATAGGCTTGTGTTCTGCATAGGCCTTGAGTCAGCTCTGCTTTGGATAGCATTGCAGTTTGCAAGTAAAAGTGGCATTTCTTGTCTTTCTGTTTTCTCCTCATCCTGATGGCCTTGAGAAAGCACAAAGCATTAAGCAACATCACACAATGAAGGGATGTGCAGAGATCCGAAAGCTAGTATGGGCACACAACAATGTGTGGAGAGACGAGCCCAGGTCTAGAAATAGTCTCATTGCATAACAGCAGTGTTGCATGCAAGTAATGAGCATTACCTCTGCCTCCTCTCCCAGGCAAAACTTGGCATGTGGTAACAGTGATGTTCTCTGCATTGCTCCACTTTTCTGATACCTCTTTCAGGAGACTGGAGTTCTGTGGTCTCAGAAAGAATAATCAGGGGCTCAGAGCCCTGCTGAATTTGCTGCTTAGGACTGGACTGCTGTTGGGTAGTCCAGTCTGTCCTGAAGATGTAATACTTACTGTATTTTTGGTATTGTTGTAATTTTTATTTTTTTCAATATCGACATTTTATATACTTAAATACTCTCATTCCTAAGTATGATGATACAGTAGGTTAATACAGCAACATGTAAAAAGAGCAGTGTTTCAGACACGAGTGCTGTGTACTCTACAGCTTTTACATCATTTCTTCTAGATCTCTTTCCTGAAGTGACTTCAGCATAGATGGGTCCTTCTAAATTTAATGGGGTTCAGCCCAAGGTTCAGGATCTGCCCATATGTAAGTCAGTATGTTCTAAGGATGCTGTCCTCTTTTCTGTTTGCCAGCTAAGTGCTGTGTAGTCCTGTTGTGATCAGTAAATGACAGCAGGATGGCTGCTGAGTTGTTTGGCATGGTTTGTGGCCACAATATTTCCCATTCTTTGTTTATATTTCCAGGAGATTTATGAGGACAAATATTCTTGGAAAGAAAATAAGGAATGCTTTGGGGCAAATTCAGAAAAATAACTGTGCTCCTTTTAAAATAAAGTGTTACTGTTCCTAATGAGCATAGTGGTTTAGCTTTGAGTTGTTTTTATAGAGAATCTATATGTTTTTAAGCAGTTGTGAAAGATATTTCAATTTGAACAATTTAATTAGGACTGAATGAAATTAATGAGTAATAAGTAGGTTTTTAAGTGTTCTTGAATCTCCTTTGAAATAATCTCTTTGTGCTTTTTAACATGGAGTTAGTTTTTAAGACAATCTTCCCTAAAATTCTTGGTTGCAAGGTATTTAGTCCTCTGTGATATATACTGCTTTAATGCCTTTATATTGGTAGTCTGTGTTCACTGTCTGCATGGGAGGTCACAACAGGACAATTGGATCTTTTTAAAAATCTTAAAATCCTGAGTTTAATTTTATATAAATGCAGAATTAGTTTGCAAGCTTTATGCTATTTTGACATTCTTGTAATGTGAAAGCTACTCGAAGTAGATTAAACATTTTGGTACAGACAGAGAAGAAAATATAAACTATATGCCAGAGTTATTAACTTTTTATTAGTGGTTACTTTCCAGTAGCTGTGTCTTACAGAAACATTTTTACTGTGCAGCTGATATTACAAGTTATTACATTAAAAAAATATGGATAGACCTTGATTCAAAGTTAGATCTAATACTCTACCAGCAACAAACTTGGATTAGCAATAACACACAAACCTGTAGCTACTTAATGATGTCTAGACATGATTAATATTGAAGGAGATTTTTTGGCTGTGTAATTGTATGGTGCTGCAGGGGAAAAAAAGACAGCTATTATTACAAAAAGGCAACTATAAGAATAAGTTTAATTAGTTTTAGTAGTTTGACTTTAGACAAGTTAGGATTCAGTTATCAAAATGGATTATTTTTTCCAAAGGAAAGTGCATCTATTAAACTTTTTGCAGTTTATGTATGTATTTATATTCACATCTATGATTTTAGTACAGTTTTTCTCTTGTTACTGTTTTGAAACCTAGTTAAAAAGAAAAAGACTGACATAGTATGCCTGTGCTTCCACTGGAAACAATGGGCTAATCATCTGAGTAAGATAATTTTATTTATATTATTGTTCTGTGCTATGATAGTGTTTAGATGCTAAAAGTTCAAAGTCCCATTGTGTATGGCATTTTTACCCATGCTGAGAGGTAATTTTAGCTAGTGCTCATTATCAGTGTAGACAAGATAGATATAAAGGAAGGGAAATGAGGTAAAGTAAAATGACTTGCTCAGGCTTATATATCATTACCTCACACAATACTTAAGCCTCAGCTGTATAATCCATTTCATTGTGTCTGCAGTAAAAAAATCTACAAACAGCTGCTAGCTGAACAAAATAAAACCAGAAAATTAGGCAATGATCTTCTTTTCCCAGTGATCTCAATCAGTTCTAATACTTCGTGATGGTTACTGTATCCTGCTTAAGTGAAACCCAGTGAAACACATAACTTAAAGCAGAAGCATGGTTAAACTGTGCTTATTAGCTTACTGATGCATTTTCCTCAATGAAAGTGAGCAAGTCCTTGCTCTGTAGGACAGCAGCTGCTCCTTGTGTGCATACACATATGCAGCCTCCAAATCATGTGGGCCCTGTTCTCTAGGCAGAACTGAGCAAGTTCAAGGTTGAATTTTCTTTTGCTTTGGAGGTTGGAGAGAAGCCCTCTACTATTTGAATGTTATTTTTACTGGGAATTGTACAGAATCCTGAATACAGATCACTTCCTCTGTCAAATAATTCTTTTTGTTTTTAGAGAAAAACAAAAAGAAAAAAGAAAACTGTTTCCCATTTTTGGCGTTCATTTTTCCATGTTCATGTTTGCTGTTACCATGCAACTAATTAACATATTAATTTCACAAAAATAAATGCCTGAATTGCCTTGTAGTGGATGGTTTATGAATTAAGTAAAACTTATGCAGTGCTTGCATACTGGTGCTGTGCTTTGGTACAGAAAACTAGAGGTATTTAGAACAGTTAAATTGTATTTGGTGCCCTACGATCAGGGGCAATTCCTGTGGATTCACCGTGTTGCATTAGTGCCTCTCTAATGCTGCAGTCTCCTGGAAGATTTCTCCAGAGTGACCTTAAGTGCACCTTCCCCATCAGCAATGCAGCTGGGAAGGAAGGTGCAGAAAAGAGAAAGAATAATTTTGTACTTCCCCACAGTGACCAGGAACAATGAATGGAAGAGATGATGTACTGAGTCATAGCTGAGTGTTACAATGTGTGTACGCTGCCATGGTCAAAACAATGAAATGTCATTTTGTGTCCCTAGCTGAGCATGAGGCAAGTACTGCTTTGTTCTGGAACAATGATGTATCAGTATTGTGTAACTTTGGGTTCTTCAGCTGGCATCTAAAAGCAAAATGGAAAAGCCCCTAAAAGGGATGATGTGCATAATTAGAGGTAAAATGTATCTCACTGAAATTTAAGTCCATACTCCAAACTCAGTGTTCCAGCTCCCTCTGTGGGGCTACCCTCTCTGCTAGGGAGATGTTATCTTAAGAGGGCAAATTACTCTATTCTAAGATAGCTGCCTAAGGCTATGTCTAGAAGCGCTTCCAAATTTCCAGGCCAGGGGATGAATCCCAGCTGCATCTGACTGCATGTCAAGGAACAATGTGGCTGCACATGTCCTGGTTTCTACACACCGAGGACTAGGCTGCTGGATGAGGACTACGTTGTGTTCTGGTGAGGTCCATGAGTGGGATGATAGGCAGCTGCAGATCAGTATACAATGTAGTCCCTGCTTTCTAGGACGAGTCCAGTTGTTGCCTTGGCAGGTTAACCTTGGGAGGTTAATCCCACCCCTCTGTGGCTCTTCTAGCTGTGTCACAGCATGCTGCAGAGATGGTGGCTCCAGGTACAGAGAGATGTTCCTAGGAACAGATGCTGCAGACCAGATGGTAAACACGTGACTTGAGATCTGCCAGATGAGTGGTGTTTGTGGGAAGGAATCGCATGTCTTCAGAGCGAGAATTTCTCCTTCTGAAAAGATGTCTTGGTCTTGGCTGGCAATATTTGAATACACTGATCCCTTTGTCTGGCAGAATGTCCATATATCAGCATTGCTTAAGAGTTTTCTGGCTCAAAATCTTTCATTTGTTCTATTCTCAAGAGTAGCTCAGCCTGATGCATACTATGAAAACAGTAACTGATGGAAGATAAACTAGCAGGGGGGTTGTGTTATAAGGAGCCTACCCAGGCGATGGCAGCAGAGAGACGTCTGTGTGGGAGGAGCGGCCGGCTCCCAGCCTGTCCGGCTGTGCTGGGAAATACAGGTGCTGGCTTCGGCTGTCACTCATGAAACTGCTACGTTTGCATTCAGGAATGAGGATTTTACATTGCTCAACTTTAAACTAGATTTTTTTGGGTTTCTCTCAGCTCACTTTTCCTGTAGCTGTTCAAAGAATTTTTAGTTTTATAGACTAACGCATTCATTTGCTCCATCAAAAATATTAGAAAGAGGAAACTGCTAAAACTAATTATTAATGAAATGTAATGAAAGCAGACAATGTTAACCATCCCCCAAAGCTCCAAAAACTCAATCTTGAACTCTTCCATTAAGTGTCCTTTGGAGGTACTTGAAGAAAGAGAGTTAAGAATGAGAGAGAGTTAAGGCTGATGACTAAATCAGCAGGTTTTTTGAGTTTTTTAAAATACCTTAGGCCTGTTTTTTTAAAACCAAAAAAACCATGCCATTTGATCTTATAAAGTGTTCCAAAAATTAGCATCCTGATGTATCTTTATAGTAGTTCTGTTTTAAACGTTCCATTTCTACTGCTTTAAGAGAAAGAGGCAAATACATTGTAAAAACTGCTAGCACAACAAAGCTGGTGATTGCCTATGAATAACTGACCATAAGTGAGGGCAGAAAGGTTGATTTAAAAGATAGAACTCAACTTTTCTGAGGCTGTGAAAATTATGTACACTTTATTACCTTTAAAGGCAATAAAAACTTGAGGCAATTAGCTATGGATTTTGAGATGCATTTTCGTACCTTCATTTTCTTTAGTCTTTAATATGCAAATTTTATTGCACCTCAGTTTTGGATACAATACACACAAGTCACACACAAGTCAGTATATAATGAATCTGTCTTTCAATTCTGCAGAACACTGAGACTTGGTGAAAGATGGAGTTTTGTGCCTTAAGATTATAGTCATCTAATTCTGTATTATAGAAGTGTTAAAGTTGTTAGTCTGAAACTTTATGCACCACTGTTAAAATATGGAGGAGTTGAAAGGAGAGAAGAGGAAAAAAAAAAAGAGGAAGCTCGGTGAACGTGGCTAGTTTTCAGGTGACAGTTCCTGCCATGACTGTCTTCCTATTCACAGCCAAGTTCCTCCCCTTCTTCCTCCCCCACCGTACTCCTGATGAAGTGTTGCATTTGGTTTTCCAATGCATGGTAGGGAATAGCCAGAGCTGGTGTCAGGAGATGCTACTGCCAACCAGTTCTGTACATAGTATAAAGTGCAGGGCATGGGGCTGGCAGAATATGGTGTAATTTTAAATGGCAGTAAAGATAACCTCATGTTTATAGGAAGGCCTGACCATGGTAAGGTTTTAAAACCAACATAGCTACACTCAAAGCTATCCAAATAGATATTTTTCACTAATGTGAACTGACTTATACTACAATATAGCTGTTGAAGAAGAGTCCGGGAAGACCCTCCTGCTGAGTCACGAGGTTCAGAATGGAATCTAGGTGTGGCTGGATCCAATCTTAGCCTCTGACTGGAAAAAAGAGTTTGGATCCTAGGTTCTGTCACAGAGTCAGTTTAGCTAGCTCGAGCTAGGTGCCTCCAAGAAGAGGGTCCCCCTCAGTTATTTTACTGTGCTTTAAAAGCCTCACAATCTATGACATAAGCTGTTCATGCACCTGTTCACACAACAAGCATGTGTCTTTTGTCCAATCAAATTTTTCAATAGTTATGTGTCCTCTTTGATGACTGGAGTTTTGGTGCAGGCTCTTTTACCTTCTTACACAGTTTCATGATCTCTTTGTCCCATCTGCACCTGGATCTCATACATCTTCTGGATCTTATCCATATTCTGCTGACTGCGGGTAGAATGGTCCCTTTCTTCATTTTCAAGAATTATAGTTCCCTTTCCTTTGGTCACTCTAATTCATATTGCTCAAGCATAGAATCTTCATTAATATTACTTATACAGTTTCATTATGTTAGTTAAGTTATGAGGTATCAAAGTCATACAAGACCACCAGCCATTCTTCTTGGACTAAGGAGGAGTTCAGCCTAAATTTACTATGTTGCTAGGTTACAGCTTGTGGCTGAAGGAAGGCTTCACCAATCTAGCTACTTACGCTAAGCAAAACTTCAGTTTCCAACAATAGCTTACTGGTAGTGTTCTACTCATAACTATAACCTACAAGATTTTAAGTGCAGCTTCTTTGTATACCCAGTAGAGTCATCACCTTAGGGTTTTCACGGTGCTACTGGAACAAAGACGTATTTGGCCCCATTTTATATAGTGCTTTTTCAGTAGCATTTCTTCTCTTTAGGGTGCTGTTTAAAAATAAATGCCACATTCAGCAGTATTCTTGTTTTTAGTGTAGTAATGCTGTTAGGCCCTCAGGTAGGCACCACAGAGATACAGTCCCTGCTCCCATAGAGCTTACGCACTAGCTTTCAGAAGTCAGTTTGATTATAAACTCTCTTGCACATCCCAAACCTACACATAGGCTCATATGAAACTAACTTTGTGTTTGGACTTGATTCTAGTACTTCAAGAAGTCAGCAGCTAGATTTAAGACCAGAATCATATATAACTTGAGCTTGCTGAAGGTATTCCTGACTTCTCTTGCTGCAACATTTCAGAATATTATTTCACCTGTAATGTGCTGTTTTAAAAAACTAAAACAAATTAAAAAAGCCCTTGTGCATAATACAAAATATACATATTTCCAGCATTATTTGCAGCTGTGCCAACTTAAAAATGCAATAAACTCATGTCACGCCCCACTCAGAAAAGACAGGGGGCAAATGACTCAGATTCGCAAATCCCCGATGGCATAGACTAAGATGCGACAACTCTCAAGGTCCGTATACAAACATTTATTAGATTCCCACAGTAATTAGTATAGGTCTTAACTAGGTCACAGAATCACAGAATGGTAGGGGTTGGAAGGGACCTCTGGAGATCATCTAGTCCAACCCCCCTGCCAGAGCAGAGTTGTCTTAGAGCAGGTTGCACAGGAACACGTCCAGGCGGGTTTTGAATGTCTCCAGAGATGGAGAATCCACCATCTCTCTGGGCAGCCTGTTCCAGTGCTCTGCCACCCTCAAAGTAAAGAAGTTCCTTCTCATGTTTAGGTGGAACTTCCTATGTTCGAGTTTGTGCCTGTTACCTCTTGTCCTGTCACTGGGCACCACTGAAAAGAGCCTGGCCCCATCCTCCTGACACCCACCCTTTAAGTATTTATAAGCATTGATAAGATCCCCCCTCAGTCGTCTTTTTTCCAGACTAAAAAGACCCAAATCCCTCAACCTTTTTTCATAAGAGAGGTGTTCCAGTCCCCTAATCATCTTGGTAGCTCTTTGCCGTACCCTCTCCAGCAGTTCCCTGTCCTTCTTGAACCAGGGAGCCCAGAACCAGTTATCGTCCATGATAATTGGTTAGGTATAAAGCAAATTATGGCAAGTGGTAAGGTACACATTGCGTCACTCAGCAACAGATATACAACAAATTATGGCAAGCGGTACGGTATGCCTTGTGTTTCTTAACTTTAAAAGAAAAGGGAAAAGAGAAAATAAAAAGCAAAAAAGAAACAGAGGGACAGAGAAGGAGGGAGAGAGAGAGATCCATCACCAGTCCTGGTTCCAGCGTTGGTCCGGTCGATGCGGAAGGGGGGTGGTGGGGGTGTCTTTGACTCGTAGAAGCGCTCTTCTGTACATCACCCCAAGGAAAAAATTTTTTCAGGGAAAAATCTTCTTTCTAGGGGCACTTATTTTCCCCTTTTATGTTTGCCATATCAGTACAGCCCGCCCCACTGCTAGGGGAAGTTTCGTCTCAGGTTTCTTCCCCCCCCCCCCAGGTGACATGTAGTATGATTTGGGTGGGGAGATGAGAGCTATAGTCATATATGTTTAGCATGATCTCAATAATCTTCATTAGCATATACAGGGGTGTCAACTTTAATATGCATTTCGCGGATAATGAGGCAAAGGTCATTCATTGGGCACAGTAGCCTTCCGAAGAAATAGAAAACTACGAACTACACAGATTCCTGTTATCATGTCCTTGCTGAAGAAAAGCAGGGCTGTTCTGTTTCTGTAAGACTCGTGATCCCGGCGCCTTTAAGTTTTCTCTCGCATGAATCACACAAGAGATAAGCAGGTGTTAGCCTTATCAGTTCCTTGAGCAGAAGGCCTGGTACTTGCCAGTGTTTGAGACATTCCTCAGGAAGGCTCGGAGGGCCTTCCCCCCTCCCCCCCCCTTCATCTCTCACCATTTGTTTCATGCTTCCCTCAGGCTGCTTCTTTCAGTCTTTAGGGGAAATTACAGGTCGTCTCTTATTAAACTATCCATTTAAGTATTAATTGTAAAAGAAAAATGAAACCAGTAACTTGAAGTAGTTAGGATACAATACCTTACCCATTGCTATGGCTTCCCTTTATTTTGGGAAAAGTATTATGTCCAGGCTGGGAGGAAAATCCTGTTGTCTGGAACAAAATAAAACCCAGTGAAGACTCATTAATTGAATCATTGCTGCCTAATTGATAAACTTAAATCCCCCAAGAAGTTGGATGTCAGATATTGACGTGTACCTCCCACCTAAGGTGGAAGAAAGAAATCTGGTTGAATGCCTAAATTTCCTTGCAAGCAGCACCAGAAATTCTCCCTCTGGCCTGGAGTGCATGACCCTAGTTATGCAGGAGCTTCCTACACATACAGGTGTAGGGTTTGTTTTCTTCCTCACAAGTTTATACAATAATTGAGTCAGACAAATTTTTATCTTTATTGTCAGAGCATTTGCCCTCAGGGTTCATAATTACAAGTCAGGAGCTTATTCTTTAGATTTTTGCAATTACTACATTTTTTTTTTTCCTTTTTAAATAATTGCTTTGGTCACAAACTCAGATGATGGCAAAAATTTTGTTTGATAATCAAGATTAGACTCTAGATTGTTTTTCAGAATGTTAACCCCCCTCCCCCAAACATAACATTTCATAGATACAAAATAAAGCCTAGTGTAACAGTATTGGTAGTGCTTCTCAAGATGAAATTTGAAATCCAGTCATAATATTGCAGAGAACATGTTGTAATTGGTTACAAAATTCATATTTTCTTCTCAGAGAGAAGGTTACAAATGTTTGCTGGTGCAAATAATTTCTCTAAAACAATAAGGATGAAGCTAGTCAATGAAAAAAATGTATTTTATTTTCCCAGTCTGGAAGCAGTATTCACCACACATTCATCATCAACTTAATAGAAAATATCCTTTACACATATGGTACTTGTCAACTGAATTACAAACTGATGCTGTTCCACAATAATCTGAAATAAATTGCTTCACTCTGCAGTGGATCAGGAGAAGGGTTGCTGGCACAATATGTTACTGTAAACTCTGGACCTGCCAGTTCTAAGGGCTAAGTTTGTTTGAAAGGCAAAAATTTATAAGAAAAGGCACTATAAATCATTTTTGAAAAAAACAAACTGTCCTGCAGTTACTCTTATAATAGAGTAGAATCTGTAAAATATTTTAATCTATTCAAAAGACACTTTCATTTGAAATGTTTAAATGTAATTTTATTTTAAGGCACTCCAGCTGAAGAACCGACTGGATCACAACTACTGTTGGTGGCTCAGATCTCTTTATCCACATAACTCATTATCTTCAGTCTTTGTCCTTTGTGAGTTCTGTAAAAAATATCTTCTAGATCCTGTGTTATTTTCTCATACTCTCTCTTGAAGAAGCCAAGCTGTGAGAAGTATTAAAATAACACCACATCGCAGTCATCAAAAGTTCCATTTCTCAGTTAAGCTAAATAGTGTTGTCATGGTTTAGGCCGAATCAGCCAATGACGAGCGACAGATGCTCTCCCTCACCTCTCGCTCCAAGGAGAGGAGGAGGAGAGATAAAGAGATCTGAATTCCAGATCTGGAGTCAGGAACGCATGAATCGGGATCAAAGGCAGACGAACAAACAGGGTCCTCCTTGGACATCGGCCTTTGAAGAAAGAGAGGCTGACCTTTGATCCTTCAGCTTTCATACTGAGCATGGGGCAGATGGGATGGAATACCCCTGTTGGTCAATTTTGGGTCACCTGTCCTGTCCACTCCTCCCTGCAGGTGGGACCCCTCTACGTTTTTCCGTTTCTGACCCTCCAGCAGGGCAGAAATTAGCTGACCTTGGTTGTTATAGCAATAAGTATAAGCAAGAGCCTCTCTGCATACCACTTCTTGGCATTAACTATAAACACAGGTCTTATCACTTTGAGAATGAACAGTTTTCTGCACAATATGCTGTTAATTTCAGAGAGTTAGAAGAGGTCTAGCTAAGAAGTAAAATTACTGAACAGAAACTTGGTTCTGTTTTACCTCAAACCAGGACAAGTGTGATGGTAGAAATGCACGTGTGCATGCACACACATATGGTGTTTGATTTGTAGGCAGTTCCTAACTGTAAAATGAAAGGAGCTGGGCCTTAAACTCCTAGAATCATAGAATCATAGAACCATAGGGTTGGAAGGGACCTCTGGAGATCATCTAGTCCAACTCCCCTGCCAGAGCAGGTTCACCTAGAGCAGGCTGGACAGGAACGCGTCCAGGCAGGTTTTGAATGTCTCCAGAGATGGAGACTCCACCACCTCTCTAGGCAGCCTGTTTCAGTGCTCTGCCACCCTCAAAGTAAAGAAGTTCCTCCTCATGTTTAGATGGAACTTCCTATGCTCAAGTCAGCCCCCAACCTGTACTGGTGCATGGGGTTATTCCTCCCCAGGTGCAGCACCCTACACTTGCCCTTGCTGAATTTCATAAGGTTCCTCTCTGCCCAAATCTCCTACCTGTCTAGGTCTCTCTGTATGGTGGCACATCCTTCTGGTGTGTCAGCCACTCCCCCCCAGCTTTGTGTCATCAGCAAACTTGCTGAGGGTGCACTCTATCCCCTCATCCAGGTCACTGATGAATATATTGAACAGGACTGGACCCAGTACTGACCCCTGGGGAACACCCCTTGTCACTGACCTCCAACTAGACTCAGTGCCCCTAATCATGACCCTCTGAGCTCTGTCTTTCAACCAGTTATCTATCCACCTTACTGTCCATTCATCTAGCCCACTCTTCCTAAGATTCCCTATGAGGATGCTGTGGGAGACCATGTCGACCGCCTTGCTTGAGTCAAGGTAGACCACATCTACCACCCTCCCCTCATCTATCCATCCAGTTGCACCTGCCTGGTGCAACTAAATGCCAGAACAGCAGTGCTGAGAAGCCAGTTGTCTCCCTGCCAAGATACAGGCATCTCCAGGCTGCTTTAATGTGCCAAGGAACCCTTCAAGCACCAATGCCCTGGCACACAGAAAAAAATTTCCTTCCTTTTAATCTAGGTATCCTTGGTAAATGACTTTTTGCCCTCACCTTTCTCTGTTCTCTTTTTGTCTGTTCAGTGTATATCCTATGTTTTTGCTTCTATTCCCCAGCTTTGCCCACTGGGAATATCATGTGGGTTCAGAGCCCAGTTGGGGAGTTGTGGAAGGAGGCAGGCAGTGTCAAAAGAAAAAAAAAGGTGCCTCTGCCCCTGTTTTGAACCATTGGCAGCTCATTTATCATCTTCATGTTGCCAGTTTCTATTGGGACCCATTTTAGAATTTTGATTTTTAAAGCCCTTCTAAATGCTCTCATCAAGGGTATAATGCCAATGCAGTATTATTCTTACCACCAAACTGCATGTGCAGCACCAGAGAAGAGAGATTCCAAAGGGAATAGCCAAATGTATTTATCCCTTTCTGCTTTTCTTTTTAAGAATATAAACACCTACTTACCTTCCACAAAACAGCAACCAATACTTACAGCAAGAGGAGTCCAGCCAATACACTGCCAATCACAACACCAACTGGTATCTCTGCTTTCTCATCCGGTTTCATTATTGTAACTGGGATCTGAAAGCAGAGATATTGTGCGTTAGGGGTTAATGTTAACTGCATATAAAGTAGGATTTGTAAACCAAATACTTCACTAATCAAGAACAGCTGGACTGCACACATTCCAGAATCAATGGCTGGAACACACCAGGCAATTACAGCCCTTTCACTGGTGTCCACAGGTACCTGGTTGCATCACCATGGCACATGGCAGTGCCAGTTAAGGATTAGGGGCCCCCATCACTCTTGGCCATACACAACAGACAGAGAAGTAATCTCTTCCTGCCAGCTTTCTGCCTTTCCATTAACAGGAGGTCTTTCAGAGTTGTCCCCATAGCGCACAGATGCACCATCACTAGGTAAACCAGGCATGCTTACATGCAGGCTGGGAATAGCCTGGTTGTAGAGCCCCATCTGCTCAGAACAGACTTTTGCTGAGTCAGCTGGAGAACTACTTCCAACTGAGCATTATCGGAGCCTGTTATCTGTGGTGAGCAGCTGTAGAAGACAATACAAATCATGGAAGCCAGACACCATCATGCACTCGCTGTGTCTGCTGAAATTTCTCCCCTCCTGCCAGGCACGTACTTCTATCTCCTTTGCCTGCTGTTCCTACCTTCTGGAAAACCACTAACAACTTGTTAGATCTTCTCATGTTAATCTGTGTTCTCCTGAGACAACTGCAAGAATTTGTGGTAAGATATATGTATCAAACAGGAGTGTTTCTTAGCACACCTATGCTTCCTGAACCACAAGCAATGTCAGAGAGCTCCCAGAACAGCATATAGTGTTCAGAAGTTAGTTTTCAAGTGATACCCTATTTAGGTGGATTGGGTACGTGTTATGGTTTGAGAAAACCCATAACAACTTATTGTCATTTAGACAATTATTCTATCACCTGATGACCCCTCCCCACCTGGAAAGGGGAACTGGGGAAAGCAAGGAAACACAAGGGTTGAAATATAAATAGATTTAATAGGATAAGACTAAATAATTAACAATAGTACTAAAGAACCAGTATTAATCCCAATACTAATATAAGATATACAAGGATTATACTCAGCCAATTATATCAGTAGGAAGCTGTGCACTCCCAGCAGTGGATAGCAAATGTCGGACACTGCGAGCACAACGACTTTGGAAGGAAGTGAAGGCCTCAGGGGTCCGGCACCAGGGCAAGGAGTTCTTTGGACCGCCACCACCAAGGGAGGGAGAAACTACGCAGCAAACTTTCTAATTTATATCGAATGTGACATTCATGGTATGAAATAATCCTGTTGGCTAGCCTGGGTCCAATGCCCAGGTCTCATTCCTCCTCATCCCTGCACGTGGCAAGGCTCAAAAACACTGAGACCTTGAATCCCACATAGCATAGCTGGCTATAAAGTAAATATTTTCATGAATTCAGACACTGGAGTCTTCCAGAAGTGGAGCTTTCCCTATCATTAGAAAAGAAATTAGTCCTGTGTTGCTCAACCCAGGACAGTATGACCAACTATATATAACATAGTTGCTCAGGGAGACATTGCTCTAATATTTATGAACTGTCAAATCTTTGGATTTAATCTTGGAACGACAGATTTAGCATGAAGGTTTTTTTTCCTTCCTGAAACATGATAAAAGAAGTCATGTTGGTTTACTTTCTCAGTGCATTTGTCTGGTGTAATTTAATCTTAAGCTTTCTGGGAAACTTGCACTGCACTGACATCTCAGTGATTTAAGTCATTTCTGCTGGAAGGCTCCAATGTTGTGCTAGGTGTGGCTATATGTATTCATTTAACTGAGGCAAACCTGCTTTGTGTATTTTCTAACCAAATGGACATAATGATGATTATAGCAGGTTAACGTTCTGTCCTCCAGTTGGCAGTCCTTTCCAACTTGGAAAAAATCTGAAAGCTTTTACACAAAGATGTCTAAGCAGCTCAGCTTCCCCACTTAGCATCACAAGGCAATATTAATTCATTTGGCTACACAGCAACCCAGCTCGTCCAAATTAAAGAGACAATGTCATATGTATGTGCAGTTTCCCTAGTAATGCTTTCTCCATTAGCAGTGAAGTGGCGCTTTTGGAGATGTAAATCTATGCCTAAGAACAAATGTCTTCCTTAAGGTAAAACTGTGGTCAGTAAGATACCACAGCTGGGATTCACGTCATCTAGTGTTATATCTGCAATATAGACCCTTGGCTTCCAATGGAGAAGGATAGGCTCTTTTAGGATATAATTCACCTTACCTATTTTTTAGAATAATCTTTAAGATGAGATGAATTACATCTCAGAAATACCTATTCTTTCTATAGATTAGGGTTTATAGAAGGGCTGCCTCTGATGTGGATGATTAATGTAGATATTATGTTGGATGAATCCTACCAACCCAGTTACTGGTCTAAAATAACAGGGCAAGTAGGGAAACATTCAGGTTGCTACTGCACTGTCCCATTCCCGAGGAAGTGTGAAGGGCACTTCCGTCCTGCCAAGAAGTATGTGCAGTGCTGGGTACTGACTCCATTGCTGAAAGGGTGAAGGAAACTGTCTGCCCTAGGGAGAGTGTACCTCCATCAGCTGGCACATTTGCCAAGACTTATCACGAGGCAAGAAGCTATCAAGTAAGGATCAGGCTGTAACTCTCACCAAAAGCCACTGTTTTTCTTAGGAGCCCTGTGGATAACTTTCAGGGTCTGTTCAGCCACTGCTTCAGAGCTGTAAAAGTCCCAGCTGCAGATGTTTCAATGGCTGGCTAAGGAATTACCTTTTATTTGTCAACTGACTTAATCAACAGTTATTTGAATAATTATTCAAATTCTGGTTCTCCTGAAATCACCAACAGAACTAATGTAATGTAGGTTTGGCAGAATCATGGTCCAACTGTGGAAAAATGCCCAGTAATACATGGCTTATGAGCTACCTAAAAATTCTGTACAATTAATTGGAATATTTGCATTGTGTATTAATGAGTTTCATCTCCTAGTAGAACTAATACCATGCCACAAAGATGAGGCACTCAGCACACTTCAAATACAGGCATGTCATTTTTCTGCAAAAACATGGCATTATTTCCAGAACTACACATATATTCCATTTGTTTCTTCAGGCACTGGAGGTTTCCCTGAACACAAATGGGCCTATTTAGAGGTTCTTTACAAGAAATGGAGTGATCCATGAGAAAAAAATGCCAGAAAAATTACTATTGAATTATGGTCTCATTTTCACATTGAGATAGGTTAATCAATAACTGCTTTCTTACATATTTAATTGAATTTTCTATTGCCTGTGAATGGGCTATGCTACATATTCTCACAGATATTTGACTCCCTTACTAAATTTCATTTTGGTCTTCAAAGTAAGGCCTTGGTTATTTTTATGGATAAAACAGGCTGGTAAATCTAAACTTAGTATTACAAATGTTCCTATTTAGATAAGCCAAGAGAACAAGGTATCTTTTTATTACAACACTACAGCACTAATGTATTCTTCAAGTGTTGTTTATGTTTGTATATAGTGGATGGAAACCTTGGGAGAAGGATTCTAGACTAACAAAGTGGTGCTTTGGAGATTTTTCTTGAGATTAGCTGTGTCTATGTTGTCCATATGACAGCCATTCCAAATGCAAAAAAACCTCCATATTCTTTTACAAATGAGATTAAGTATATTTGCTGGAGACCTGTGCCAAACATCTGCCTACAAACATCAAACCAAATACATTTACAGAAATAAGACTATAAATTAGATTTGGTAAAATGTTTCCCAGAGCTCATTTATCTACAACAATTAATTCTGTTGCAGAAAGAACTCCAAATTTTGATCTTTTCATGAACAGGAAGCTAAATGAATTTCAGAAGTTTCTAACTGAGTTTTGCTGATAGTTCTACAATCTATTTGAGATCTGCAGATTTTAACTAAGTCTGATTTATATAGCACTCAACTGAAATTTAAACATTTTAGTAACTTAAGGGAGGTTGTATATAGCCAAAAGGATACATTAGTTCACTGAAAATTAAATAACATCACTTCAATACAGCAAAAGATAGAGAAGTTGAAAAAAAATCTACTTGTCCATCATTTACAGTTAGGGTATTCTCTCCAATTATAAATAACTTGGGGTTATGTGTATAGATTTCTGTCTCTGCAGAGAGTTGTAATGTCTGGAAAGTTGACTGAAAGAGAAGATAAAAACTGTAAAGCTTCACTACAGGGCAAATTGATTAGAATATAGACATCCTAAAATAATTCTCTTGCTTTGAAATGAAGTCTTCAGAACCAGAAAAAAATCACATTATTAAGAAAATGAAATTATTTTTTTTATTTGTCCCAATATATTGTGTCTATGAAAGTAATAATGTATCAGTAATCCAGGCCTAATTTTGCTGGTTTTACTTATTGGCAATGAAACTGGAGAACTGGCTTTTCTTCTTTAACATATAGTTCAAGCAAAACAGAAGAATTTGATTATATATCCATTTTCATAGTTATTTCAAAGCTGTCACTGCTACTAGCAGGGAAGAGGTGGAGAAAAAAAATAACAGTGAGAAAAGAAGAAATAGCTCAGCAACAAAAGACAGATGGGGACATATGTCTGGCCTTTGAAAGAAATGGAAACTGGATGTTCTTTCCCTTCTTTCCCCCCTCACTTCTATCCAATGCTTCTGGTTTTCCCCACTTATTTTTTCCTATCACTATCTGTTCCTCTCCACTGATCAAATTCTGACATCACTTCCTCAGCTTAAACAAAGATGACAACAAAAATCTTAACCCAATTCCTATTTGAAAAGGGACCTTGTGCCAGATACCACTTCCTTCTGCACATGTGTCTAGAGGCAGAGGAGCACCGCTGTGCAGACACTACCAGCTCATCACTGTTCTCCCCATGCATGGGAATGGCCTCAGGTTCATGGGAGCATGGGAACACTCACCAGTCGTACCAGTGCTCTGTCCTTTTGCCTCCTCAACCATTTATCTGCAGATGGTTCTAAAACAAGCTTACAGCCCCCAGCAGGGCCGGGTACTGTGAGCTTGACACAGGGAATGTGAGCTACCATGGGTCTGCAGCAGCCAACACGCACTGAATTGACTGTCCCTGCAGTGTACAGTTATAGCACGCCTGCACTGTGGCCATCTGCCCAAGTGGTCTGTCCTGCACTCCTAAATGTTTAGAAACCTGCCTGAACACTATTCAGGGCACCTTGTTAATTCCTAAACACATCTTTCCTTGCTTTGCTTAGCAGGTACCAGGAAGCCTGCTGTCCTCTTCTTGGACAACGACTGATTGCCTTGAAATAAAAAGGCTGATTATGTGGCATTTTTGGGTGCTTGCAAGATTTTTTGCACTGAACATTAACAATCAAATAAAAAATAACAAAATGGGAGGTGAGAGGAAAACTGTGACGTGCAACCTTCCCTTCCCATCTCCCAGTGGTAAACAAATTATTTCCACTCACTTCCTTGTGAGGGTAGCAACCTTTTATTCAGGTCTCCACCTTCTGCATACCTGACAGCACTAACAAGTGGTCTTGACCCAGCTGATTTGAAAAATACAAACTTTTACAAAGACAGACAAAAGCTTTCCTTCACAGACTTGCATAAGTATATTACATTATCAACCTGACCTTTTCCTTTTAAGAGCTGACTGCTGAAGCTGGCAAGGTGCCTGCTGTTAAATGTCAATACCTGCCATAAGACTTGCCAGGCAGACTAAGAAGACCACATCATGTTCCTAATGCTCTAGGCAAACCCAGGACTCCAACACAGCTTGGTGGTTGCCCAACATGGTCTAATTTCAAGTCTGGTAATTCATGATGAGTTATATCCTGGAGGACACACGGTGATTTAAAATGGGAAAGCCATGATATTATGGATGGATATTTTTAAGCATCCTTTAATTGAGTTAGTGTGGCAAGGTTCTGGTAGCAGGGGGGCTACAGGGGTGGCTTCTATGAGAAGCTGCTAGAAGCTTCCCCTATGTCCGATAGAGCCAATGCCAGCTGGCACCAAGACGGACCCGTCGCTGGCCAAGGACGAGCCAATCAGTGATGGTTGTAGTGCCTCTGTGATAACATATTTAAGAAGGGGAAAAAACTGCATGACAGCAACTGGAGCCGGAGAGAGGAGTGAGAATATTTGAGAGAAACAACTCTGCAGACACCAAGGTCAGTGAAGAAGGAGGGGGAGGAGGTGCTCCAGACACTGGAGCAGAGATTCACCTTCAGCCCGTGGTGAAGACCTTAGCGAGGCAGGCTGTCCCCCTGCAGCCCATGGAGGTCCACAGTGGAGCAGATATCCGCATGCAGTCTGTGGAGGACCCCACATTGGAGCAGGTGGATGCCTGAAGGAGGCTGTGACCGCGTGGGAAGCCCGTGCTGGAGCAGGCTTCTGGCAGGATCTGTGGCCCTGTGGAGAGAGAGGAGTCCAGGCTGAAGCAGGTTTGCTGTCAGGACTTGACACCCCATGGAAAGGACCCACACTGGAGCAGTTCATGAAGAACTGCATCCCATGGGAAGGACTCACGTTGGAGAAGTCTGTGGAGGACTGTCTCCCATGGGAGGAACCCCACACTGGAGCAGGGGAAGAGTGTGAGGAGTCCTCTGCCTGAGGAGGAAGGAGCGGCAGAGATGACGTGTGATAAACTGACCGCAGCCCCCATTCCCTGTACCCCTGTGCCGCTCAGGGGAGAGGTAGAGAAATCGTGAGTAAAGTTGAGCCCAGGAAGAAGGGAGGGGTGGGGGGAAGGTGTTTTAAGATTTGATTTTTATTTCTCATTACCCTACTCTGACTTCTAATTGGCAATAAATTAAATTAATTTCCCTGAGTTGAGTCTGTTTTGCCCGTGACGATAATTGCTGAGTGATTTCTCCCTGTCCTTATCTTGACCCATGTGCCTTTCTTTCATTATTTTTTTTTTTCTCTCTCCTGTCCAGCTGAGGAGAGGAGTGATAGAGCAGCTTTGGTGGGCACCTGGTGTCCATACAGGGTCAACCCACCACAATCCTGTAGTTTTTTAAGCAAGGATGTTTCTTTGACACCAACTCTAATAAAAACAAAAAATGAATTAAAAAAAAAAAATTCCATACCTTCTCCAACAAATATAACTGGCAGTACTAATAGGCTTTTGATATTTTGGTGTGACTTAAAATTATTATTATGTTCAAAATCTAAAAGCAACATTATTTTACAGGCTATGACGATACTGTACTCTGCTGTCCTATTTTGAGTTTTGTGGAAATTGTAGTTCCTCTTGAATTAATTTAATAGACACAGAAAAATGGGTTTTTTTACAGTTGTGAAGATGTTCATTATCACAGCACTTTCTTAGGTTTTATGCTGGACTGAAGGTTATCAGCTCCGTTATGCAGCTTCACTACTTACTTAAATGTAACTTTTAGATTCAAGTTTTCAATCTGGAGAAACACACACAACAGTGTAAAGTAAAGGAAGGTCTTTCTAGATTGGAAGGTGTCTTTACCAAAGTTTGAAAAATATCAGGAACTAGGAAATATTTGAGTATTGGTTCCTTCATGAAGACGCAGATGATACTCACAGCAGCAAAGATTCCATTCCAGATCCGCGTGGACACATTCACAAAATACTCTCCCTTCAGCATGAGGTCTTCCAGTTTGCATGCAATGGTACTGCACTTTGCATTCTTACAGTTCTTCCAGGGAAAACAGCAAGGAGAGGCAACAGCATGCATTAAAAAATACACTTTAGCAAATGTTTTTTAACATTCAGATTTTTTGCCCTTGCCTTTGCTATTCTGTGCATTCAAATTAAGTGCTTGCAAGCTGTGAAGAACACACACTTTTTCTTCTCTCTAGGGCAGATGCAATATGTAAGAACATCCATAGGCTGCACTCCTGCACTGTGAGTGAGGAATGCCACCTCCCACCATAGCTGTCCCCACAGGCACAGCAGTGGGCTTGAAAGGATCAGCTCTGTGCCCCTATCCTGCAGTACTGTGGACCTAAGTCATATTTACCAGTTCTTTGGAAGCTCTGAAGTTCTCTTTCTTGAAAGATGCAGAATAAGATCTTTTTCCTATTTGCAGTGGATTTATCCGAGCTTGACAAGTAACACCTTTGGCCTAGGAAACATACCAGGAATGGAATTGGATAACATCATACTCAGGAGTTTATAGTCATCATAATAATATATATTTCTGTGATGAGATGGTGGCTGTGAAAGGATAGATCGTGAATCATATAATACTGGTTAATTTTGGAAACTATGAGACTGTATGTGGTTTTGGTCAGAATTAAACTGCTTTTATGGTGACTTTTTTCCACTAGATTGACCTGAAAGGTTTGTCTTGATCTAAAAATTCAATTTTTATTATACCCTTCCCAGGAACTTGGAGAAGGACCTAGTCAAAGAGCTCCAGGGTCATATGAAAAGTCAGTTATGGACCATAAAGATAATTCACATCTGCCAAGTACTAGACCAGTGTACCAACGACATTGTGGTCCTCCCCCTTCCCTTTGTGAGGAAGGGAGAAGGACAAAAGGCAGAGATTCCCTGAATCTCAGCCACACTGTGAGGGAAATAATTGATGTTTATGGTACTGATTAAACCCCGAAACACAGAAGTTTGTACAATTCAGTTCTTTACCTGATTTGTGGTGACTGCAGTGATGTACATCAGTGGGTTATCTTTGTTGGTCAATTCTGGAAGATGGATTTTTACAGATGCCATCTTTCCTGGAATAATTCCTGTTGTTACCTGCAAAGCAAATAACTCACAATTAATTCAGGTAGCTAAATTATTTGGTATAGCAAGAAAATCAGAAATCATGGATGATTATGAAAGAACTGGACTCCTTTTGCTTTAATGTTTTTTGTATTAATACACTTACTAGGGTAATAATTACATTATGCCAATAGTAAAGCAGAAAGTATACTGTATAGCTTCGGGTCCCTGTCTTTTCCTTAGCAAAGTGCTTATTAACTGCATGAAATATGTTTTGAAAAGCAAATATTCTGCCACAGCCAATAGACTTGTTATTTAGTCCTTTAGAGTAGCAGTTACAGGGAAATAATTGATGTTTATGGTACTGATTAAACCCCGAAACACAGAAGTTTGTACAATTCAGTTCTTTACCTGATTTGTGGTGACTGCAGTGATGTACATCAGTGGGTTATCTTTGTTGGTCAATTCTGGAAGATGGATTTTTACAGATGCCATCTTTCCTGGAATAATTCCTGTTGTTACCTGCAAAGCAAATAACTCACAATTAATTCAGGTAGCTAAATTATTTGGTATAGCAAGAAAATCAGAAATCATGGATGATTATGAAAGAACTGGACTCCTTTTGCTTTAATGTTTTTTGTATTAATACACTTACTAGGGTAATAATTACATTATGCCAATAGTAAAGCAGAAAGTATACTGTATAGCTTCGGGTCCCTGTCTTTTCCTTAGCAAAGTGCTTATTAACTGCATGAAATATGTTTTGAAAAGCAAATATTCTGCCACAGCCAATAGACTTGTTATTTAGTCCTTTAGAGTAGCAGTTACAGGGAAATAATTGATGTTTATGGTACTGATTAAACCCCGAAACACAGAAGTTTGTACAATTCAGTTCTTTACCTGATTTGTGGTGACTGCAGTGATGTACATCAGTGGGTTATCTTTGTTGGTCAATTCTGGAAGATGGATTTTTACAGATGCCATCTTTCCTGGAATAATTCCTGTTGTTACCTGCAAAGCAAATAACTCACAATTAATTCAGGTAGCTAAATTATTTGGTATAGCAAGAAAATCAGAAATCATGGATGATTATGAAAGAACTGGACTCCTTTTGCTTTAATGTTTTTTGTATTAATACACTTACTAGGGTAATAATTACATTATGCCAATAGTAAAGCAGAAAGTATACTGTATAGCTTCGGGTCCCTGTCTTTTCCTTAGCAAAGTGCTTATTAACTGCATGAAATATGTTTTGAAAAGCAAATATTCTGCCACAGCCAATAGACTTGTTATTTAGTCCTTTAGAGTAGCAGTTACAGGAATGCAAACAGAACATAATTTAAGTTTCTTCCACATTGCATATTTGGATCTAAGTTACTCTGAATTATGTAATAAATACTGGGATCTGGATAGCTCTTGCATCTGGTTTTAGCACTTAACTCTTGCCAAACTTCAAGTTTCAAAGTCCAAGCCTGCAAAGACTTGTTTTCCTTTATCAAGTCAGCAGAAGACAAATATGCTCTGTGAAATCTAAGTTGGCCTAAAGTTAAGCATTAACCATCTTCTAAATATGTAAACAGTGCAGGACCAATCCCTCCCCCATTCTACTTGTGCAGTAAGTGCAAGTTTCATCCTTAACCTGATAAAAACTGTAAGCATTTATCTCCCAGATATTTGCAATTTTTTTCTTACTTGACTGATTCAAAAGCATCAAAATCAGACAGTGAAATCAGGAATGCTTTTTCAACTATGTTTTGGAACCAGACTACAGGAATGAGGTAAGGCAGCTTCTTGAATCAGAACCAGAACCATTTACTAACCTGAACTGAGAAGCTGAATGTGGGGCCAATATCTTCAAAATTATTCACAGTGGAAGGAATGTTATGACCAGAGTATACTTCATAGGAGTTGATGTTGGCAAACCTAGTTAACAACCATAAAACAAGACATTTCAATTTGTCAGCGGCTGTGAAAACATATGTAACTGGATGTGCTTTGGTTTGTTGTAAGTTTGTGAAACAGGTCAGAAGTACAGTCAGAGACAAAATAAGTCACTTTGTACTGCTGTTTGAATTTTACAAAGCTGGTTAAGAAAATATGAAGTAGGGTTTGATATATTAAAGCTGTAAACTAGTTGAAGTAGGGGCTTAATATATTAGAACTGTAAATTAGAGTAGGAGCTTAATTTAGGAGACTGTGTGCCTTAAGGCTGTACTAAGAGCAGATGCAACAGTTGTAGTACTAAATGTCAGACCTTATCTCCTATTTTTTTAAGAAAGAATGCTTTAGGACAATATAACCTTGTAGTAGAAGCTTATCTCTCAAAACAAGGGGCCCAGGATTACTGAGGAATGCAGAGACTAGTCGAAGCTAACACTTTTGATGCGCCAGCAAGAATAAAGGAGTAGAGGCCTGCAGTTCACCCAGAAGGTCACAATGATGAAGAGGAATTGAGGAAGTAAACGACCACCAGATGTCTCTGAAGACCACTGAGAGACTCTAGTGCGCATGTGGGAGTGGGCAGTAACCTGTAATAATGAGTTAATGAATAGGTAATCATTTCTTGGAAAACTAGTGAATATGCATACATAGTATGTATTTAAACTGTACATCTAAATCAGTCAGTGTGCACATTAGGTGGAGCAATCCCCTGTGCGCCCGGCGCTGCAATAAAGAATACCTGCTTAATAGTCACCAAGGCTATTGAGTCTTAACTTCAGCATTTCACTGCATCAAATACATGGTGTACTGAAGCCCAAAACTGGAGCAAGCATGTGAAGGTAAAACACGAGGGCTGCATGAAATGCAGGCTCTGCTCAGCCTCCCGCACCCTGTGGTGTTTCAGTGTCATGCTGCAAGCTCCTCTCCCAGGCACAAATTGCGACTTTCAGCCTTGCAGTGGTCTCCATCCTCAGAAAAGGCCCCCTGACACCCCTTGGTACATCTATAACAGCAAATGCCAACAGACCACAACAGAGATCCTGGACTCTAATGCCATGGACCACAGGCAGGCTTGTTGCCGCACTGCCTGGGTGTAGAAACACACATGGCATCCTGCTTGTGTGCATGGTACATATCCCATAGCCCTCTGTTTCCTCTTGGCTACTTTCTTTATTATTTATGCTGGGTTTTTTCATTAAAAATTTCCAAAGTAACATGAGGGTGGTTACAGCTAACCGTAGCATGAAATTACAGGTGTGTGATGGAAGGATGCGGTACGAGAGCCTGTGGATGCTTGAGGGGCTCAGCCAGCTGGGACCATGCTCAAAGACAACAAAAGCATCCCTATGTGATATATCACATCCATGTACTACTGTGAGTAGCTCCTCCTCTGAAGCATCCCAGAACTGTTTCTGGTCTTCATCCTCGAGGAGGCTAATTTGAGCAGTCAAAAACCAAGCTGGGGAGTGAGTTAACAAGAAGAAGGGGCTATCGTGATTCCCTACATCAGCTCTACCTGTAGCACAAGATACAAATCTGTCCTCTTTAGCAGTGCCGCTCTCCCCGTTTAATCTGGGTAACATCTGTGCATACAATCCCAAATTAACACGTGCAGTATCACAGAGGTGCTTCCTGATGAGTTGTGCTCCTCCATATTGCATTGTGGATCCTTTTCAATCCTCTGTGCTTACTCCCGTGGGCCCTTTCCTTGAAGGGCATCCTCAGAAGGACTCCTAGGAAAACCTGCGTGAAGCATTTTCTGCTTCCTTAATGCTCAAATCTCCAGTCCTTCTGGAGTCCTTGCAGGAGTCACTAGTAAGACTGATTCCCACCTCTTCTGGAAACTCAGATTAGGAGACTTTCCTTAGAAAAGCCTCACTTCAGCAAGATGACACTTTTTTCCTCAACCCTTGTATTTTAGGAGGTTGCTTCTTGGCTAAATTACCTGCCTCAAGAAGGAACTATCTCCAGATAGATATTTCCTAAGTGGAAGAGAGTGTAAAAATGAGCTAACTCCAAGGGAAGTATTTAAAACTGTGCCTTAGCATAATGTGTACTTCCTTTAGTTCTTTTAAATTGATTCATCTCCAAGAATAACTAATCCTTTTCTGGCTGTAGGGATTCCTTCATGCCTTGACTTGCGTATGAAATTGGATTTTCTCATACTCAGGAGATGCACCTGAATTCAAAACCCTGTTTTTCCTTGAGTAACTCTTTTATAGACTCCGTGCCTGGCCTTTTCTGAAGCACTGAGTTTCTTTTTGTATTTCTCAGCTAACTAAATTTGCTGATTCAGGTTTGTACCATTTCCTAGGAGGCTGCTTAAGTTACTGTACTAGCCACCTGGTCAGATGCTCCTGTAACCTCCGTGCAGTTGACAGCTTTAGTAACAAACGCTCTGCTTCTCCTGAAGTCTCATGCGACATTTTCAGAGAGTTGAAACAACTCGCTTCACTGACTCAAGTGCTTTTCAGCAATTAAAATAATCTGAAAAATTCTGCATGATATAACACTATAACCTCAGGTTTTAGTTCAAATCATTATCTCAAACTGCTAACAAGCATTTATATTTTTGGTTCAGGTTCAGCAGATATGTCCATAAAAAATGCATTTTTTAATTTCTTTGCTGAGAGTTTGAACTGGGGCATTTTTGTTTCTTTTTTTTGTTGCTGTTTTGTTCAGTTTTGATCAGTAACTCCAGGTTTGATCCAATGTCACTACATTTGAACCCAGAGGCCTACTCTTATTATATAATATATTCTAATTATATTATCAAACTCACAAGCACTGTTTGGTTTTTATACTGCTTCCATTCAGATGAGCATCTGATCCCCTGTAACAATTGTGTGGAAGTAAACATGGATCCACAATTTCTTACAACACATTCCATATTTTTTTGTGTGCAAGATTATTGGAAGAACATAAGGTTCTGCTATTGTTGATGAAGTGGGAATTTTTAATGACTTCCAAAATGAAAACAAAGTTTCACTATCTTTTCAGTGGCCTTTCAAGACTATTACTATATTCAAATGCCTTTGAAAAATGGCAGCAACTCTTTACATTATTCAACATACCTTGTGAAGTGAATTTCTGCATCATGCCACAAAGGAATCGATAAGCTGACCTGGTTGTCCAGTTCTTTCTCTTCCTTACTTTCACTGTTCAACAAAACATGTTTAAGTTGGATGTCATAATATTATTTTATACAAATAAGGTATTAATACCTAACTTGCTTTCATATGATTATATACTTTACCTCAATGCACAAAAACTTAGAACTGCCATATTCTGAAGATTTTTCATGTTAAAATCAAAACTAATATCAAAAGATACCTATGGAAGAGACAAGGAACACATGGTACAACATTCAAAGCACTTCTCAATAACAACATAATTATATGTGCAAACATCTAGAATTGCCCTCTGTATCTGAATACCTACTTCTGTGTAGTATTTTAGTAATTCTTCATACTACAGAATTGCTTTGTCCTCTCTTTCACCTACAAATTGACATTGTTGCATAAACATTAGCTATTTGCATTTTTAAATGGTGTATAACTAGCTACAAGCTGCAACAAAAGGTGTTCAGCTTTGCTTCAATTACATGCTTTTAAGCACTAACACTGACAAAAGCTTTGTATTCACTCTTTTCTTCTATTCATTCCAACAGTTCCACTTTGACCAATGCCATTAAAAATTCAGTACAAACTTAACTTTTTATATCTAATTAGGTTTTTTGGGTTTGCTTCTTCCCCCCCCCCCCCCCCCCATTATGTTTTTATTCTCTCTGGCAAGTTTCTTATTGCTCCAGTTGACTGTGTTAGAGGCTGGAAGCCTATTTCTGTTCTAACCCAGATGCATAATAGATTAACTTCCATAAAACCATGGATATCCCAGGATTTATGGTATATATGAGAAAAAGGATATATGATCTATCCTAGGGCTGTGTGGGCTACCCCTTTGCTCTCAAAGCAATGCTGCTTTCTTGGAGAGATGCGATTCACAGAGCAGGAGAGGGAGTTATCCCTGGTTCAGGCAGCAGGAGGGATTTGATGGGAATTTTGCTCAGTTCCCAGGAGGCTACGCACGTTGCTTTCTGCTTCTGCCCCCAGCCCTCACGCTCCAAGAGTTACAAAGCTACAGCAGCATTTGAAAGTCATGGCTAGTGACAAAACACAGAATCACAGAATGGTAGGGGTTAGGAGGGACCTTTGGAGATCACATAGTCCAACTCCCCTGCCAAAGCAGGTTCACCTAGAGCAGGCTGGACAGGAACACATCCAGGCGGGTTTGAATATCTCCAGAGAAGGAGACTCCACAACCTCTCTGGGCAGCCTGTTCCAGTGCTCTGCCACCCTCAAAGTAAAGAAGTTTCTCCTCATGTTCAGATGGAACTTCCTGTGCTCTAGCTTGTGTCTGTTGCCCCTTTTCCAGTCACCGGGCACCAATGAGAAGAGCCTGACCCCCATCCTCTTGACACCCGCCTTTAGATATTTATAAGCATTGATGAGATTCCCCTCTCACTCTTCTCCAGGCTAAACAGACCCAGGTCTCTCAGCCTTTCCTCATCAGAGAGGTGCTCCATTCCCTTGATCATCTTTGTAGCCCTCCACTGGACTCTCTCCAGCAGTTCCCTGTCCTTCTTGAACTGGGGAGCCCAGAACTGGACACAGTACTCCAGGTGCGGCCTCACCAGGGCAGAGTAGAGGGGGAGGATGACCTCCCTCGACCTGCTGGCCACACAATTCTAGATGCACCCCAGGGTGCCATTGGCCTTCTTGGCCACAAGGGCACATTGCTGGCTCATGGTCATCCTGTTGTCCACCAGGACTCCCAGGTCTCTTTTCACAGAGCTGCTCGCCAGCAGGTCAGCCCCCAACCTGTACTGGTACATGGGGTTATTCCTCCCCAGGTGCAGCACCCTACACTTGCCCTTGTTGAATTTCATAAGGTTCCTCTCTGCCCAACTCTCTAGCCTGTCTAGGTCTCCCTGAATGGCAGCACAGCCTTCTGGTGTGTCAGCCACCCCTCCCAGTTTTGTATCATCAACAAACTTGCTGAGGGTGCACTCTATCCCCTCATCCAGGTCATTGATGAACATGTTGAACAAGACTGGACCCAGTACTGACCCCTGGGGATCACTGCTAGTTACAGGCCTCCAACTAGACTCTGCGCCACTGATCACAACCCTCTGAGCTCTGCCATTCAGCCAGTTTTCTATCCACCTCACTTTCCACTCATCTAACCCACACTTCCTATGTACATACTCTGTGTGTATATTGGTGTCTTGCACACTGGGTAAACGACCCCGCTTTGGGACAACATTGGAATGTACTAACACAAACCACAAGCATGCTAGATATTAATACCTTAAAAGAGTGCATTAATCACAATCTTAAAGCATGCCAAATATTATACGTATGTTTCTTAATCCCTTACCCTCTCTCTCAGGTAAGTCCTCCTGATCCCTGGGAAGTTACCTTGTATGGCATCCCGGACAAGGGGGAAAGAATCTCCTACAGGCCAGCTGTATCATTGGAAAAGACTCTCCCATTTTCTACCCAAACCTTATGGTTTTTATTTCCTGATTTGATGGGTGGGCAGGATTATGCCTGAGCGGATTATACTATCTGGAATGTTTATCTCTGGTGGTGTGATGGCTAATGGTGTACTGCTAATTTTGTGATGTCTAGTACACAAAGTTACTGAATAGTGGTGGAATGGGACTCAGGGAATTTTGTTTGTTAAGGGATTATTCAAGGCTCCATTCGGGTTTTGATTCTTAGTATGATGCAGTGTTCAGGAAACCTAGGGCTGAGCCATTTCCACAGCTATTACAACTCCCTGTGTTTCGCCTTTGTGCTCTGAAACCTGATTAGCCAGGTGATCCCATACACCTGTGTAAGGGACAGACTGTAAATTCCCTGACAAGGGGCAGAAGGCCCTTCAAGCCTTCAATGGAATGCCTCAAACACTCGCAAGGAAATAAATAATGCAGGCCTGGCCTTCAAAGAACTGATAAGGCTAACACTTCTGGTGCCTGAAAGCGTGGGAGAACTGCCTTGTGAAGGACAGGATAGTTCTGCCACTCGTGTTATGAGCTTGCTAGTTCTCAGTTCTCAAGGCCATTGTGTCCGATAAGTGACCTTTGCTTCATTATCTGCAAAATGCATATGAAAGCGCACGCCCCTGCATATGCTAATGAAGATTATAGAGATCATGCTAAACATGTATGACTATGGCACTCGTCTCTCCACCCAAATCATGCTACACGTCACCTGGGAGAAGGGAGAAACCTGAGACGAGGCTGTCCTTGTCAAGGGGGGTGGACTGTCCCAATTCAGCAAACATAAAAGGGGAAAATAAGTGCCCCTAGAGAGGGGAGCAAAGAAGAAACAAAAGAAGAAGATAGTGCCTGGGAAGATTCTTCCCAAGAAAGAAGACCGTGCCTGGGAAGATTTTTCCAAGAAAGAAGAAGATTATGCCTGAGAAGCTTCCGTGAAAAAGACGCTGGAACCAGGACCGGTGATCTCTTTATCTCTGTCTTTTTCTCTGCTTTTTCCTTTCTCTATCCCTCAGTTTCTCTTTTCTCTTAGAATTGTTAAGTAATGGTTAGGGAGTTGTTAAGTAACGACCTTAAGTACGACCTTAAGTACCGCTTGCTATAAGTTGTGGTATAACTGTTGTTAACTAACAGTATGTATACCCCACCACTTGCCATAATTTGTTATATACCTAACCAATTATTGTGGACTTGTTAAGACCTATACTAACCATTTTGGTAAGCTAATAAATGTTTCTATATGGACCTTGAGATTTATCTCACCTCAGTCCGCGCTGTTAAGAATTTACAAATCTGAAGTCACTTACCCCCCCTCTTTACTGAGAGTGGGACGTGACAACCTGTCTGACAGGAGACTTCAGTCCCATTGCTCTGCAGAGGAAACAGACAGAAAAGTCATCTTAATATCAGGTTTTGAATAAAACAGAGAGGAAATTCCCAGTCTGTATCTTCAACAGGACTTGTATTACACTAAGGAGCAGTACAAATAGGTGTTATGGCATTAACTCCTAGAGATGCAGATGGGTAGGGCTAGAAGAGAGGCAGGAGAAAGATGGGACAAGGACTGGTCCTGTGCAATTTCTTGTGAGGGGTAATGATCTTGTGAGAATTTTGTGCTGAGCTTGGAAGAAGGAATACAGGCTAGAGAGTACAGGTCATCTACAGCATTAACTCCTACAGTGCTTTTTTACAGCATTTTTACAGAACTTTTGCAGTCATATTTACATGACCTGAGAGCTAGTTAAGTACTCTCACTGTAGAAGTTAGTGTGTAGAGGGAAACTCTATTGTACGTTTTGTAGGAAAATCTACAATACATAAGGGTTCATTGACTACTTTGCAGAATATTTAGCATGTCATCATCCTACATCAAAGAAACTCATAGATCATAGCCAGTTTTATCATCACTTTGAAAAGAATTCATTAAAATGTACTGTCTTCTATTAAAAGCAGCCCTACCAGACATTTACCATTCATGAAATATGCTACAAAAAAAAAAAAAAAAAAAAAAAAAAAAAAAAAAACCAAACCAAAAAAAAAAAACCACAAAACCCAACACCCATACATTCTCAGCTTGTGCTTTTCTTCCTGCTTTTAAGCAGGTACGTTTTTGGTCAAAAGCTTCACTTGCAGGCTAAAATACTTCTAAGCAAATGAGCTTTTAAAGTAAAAGAAAATCCTAGCTCCAGTGTGCTTTTTTGACATGAGTGGAATGAGCAATTTTGCTGTGCAACAGGATGGGGACGTAAAGGGGCACCCTCAGCGCTCTGTATGGAGTACTTCTGCCAGTTCATTGTTCAAGAAAATGCTGTTCTTGGGCAGTGATGAATGCTCCTATCCCTCCTCTCCCTTCAGTATAGGGATTGCTCTGGATTTCACCCCTGGGATTATCACACACCTCTCCATTAGCAGCCTGACTGCATAGGCCAAGCACTGAAGTCTGAATTTCATCCTACATTAATTGTTTGGTAGCAACAGTTGAGATTATAGATTTCCTGCGCTCCCTAAAATAGTCTGTATAATTCCTTTCTTTTCCCTTTTCTAAGGCAAAATTCATTAGAAGAGCTTCTGGTATAGCAATCATTTCAATCTGATTAACTGTCTAGCTAGAATACGTGGCCTTGGCAGTAAAACTATTTCTAGATCCAAAGTCTGTGCTTTAAGGCCACATCGATACTGCATGCTTGATTTATCAAATATTAATTCCCTGTGGCACAGCAACTGCATTCAGGCATGTTGTTGGGAGTCAAGCAGATGCGGGTGACAGGGTCTAAAGTGAGAAAAAGATGACTGAAATACTGAGGTGAAGTCAAACTCGACAGGTTGCCAACTTTTATGCTGAGTTGGCAGTGTCTCTCCTTGACCTAAACTGATATGCCAAAGGGAATAATTCTAGTATCCAAGAAAATAAATTGGGAGAGAGGTTTGCACACATATTCTCCTTTCCTGGGATAGGCACTACCAGAAAAAAAAAAAATTCTCTGAAAAGCTGGAAAATCAGTGGCAACAGAAACAGTGAGGATGGGTACCACGTACTGATAAAGAGGATGAAGCAAAAACCAAGTTGTCTGAAAATGTAGCCTGGATTCTGGTATTATATGCATTTTCCTTTTTATTTCTCAATTTCACATTGAACGTTACTCTTCTGGTTTTGCTGCTGACGACAAACTGCTGTTTTCTGTTGGAAAATAAAGTCCATTGTTGTCAACAGAGGTACTAGACAAGCTGTGGATCATGAAAATGTTGCCTCTAGCCAACAACAAATAACAAGCACAGCAAGACATTTCCTACGTTCTATGCTTTTAAACCCTCTGCTTTCTAAACCCTTTGACATGAAAAGCTTTGTGATGATGTTTCTTAGAACTGAATGGAATTAGTATCTTCTTAAAGTGCAAGACCTTGATTATGTACTGTCATTTTGCTGAATTTTCAAGGGCTCCACACTGGTGGGAGTGTGGGCAGAGAGCAGACGGCAGACTGGGATGGCAGCTCCAGGAAAAGGCAGCCCTGTCTCTCTGTGTAATGTACATGCATGCATATATCTACATATGGACTTGGAATATGTGCTGCCTGAACAGCTGACTTCTGCTTCCCAGTGGCACAGCCTGCTGCAGGATCCTCACTGCTTCCTGAGGGAAGGACCAAGATGGCTGCTGCAGCCTTTGTTGCTCTCCCAGCTGTGGAATAATTACTAAATTGGCTAAAATACAAAAGTACAGCATTGTTCACACATTAAGGAAAGTCATAAAATCAAGAGGCTTCTGAGATAGAATACAGCCGCAGCTGGCACACGAAGAATGCAACATCTGCGGTTCCCTGTACAAGGTTGCTTGCGAAGCTACACGAGGGATAGAACGAAATGTTATCATTCCGTGGCCTTCCCTTGTGACGAATAGCAGCTATGGGAACAGGATGGTACTACGAACAGATAAGCTGCCTACTTGCTTACTATGAACAGATAAGTGGCCTACATGCTACCCAAGCCAACGTTTCGTCAAATTTTGATGAAATGCTGTCCTTTGTGCAAACTTTGCTTATTACAAATGTACCAAAACACACCTCCATCCCGGAGACTACCTGCCTCCAAGGTGCGACCACTCCTCCTCGAGTACACCAATGATAATAAAAGTATTTATGACTAAAGTCACTCAAACTCCACTTTGAAAACAAAAAAATAGTATAAACATAGCCCGAGAGAGGGGGGATATCAGGGAAGACACCATCGCGAACAAGTCAAGGAGAACTCCATCACTGACTTCCGGGATCAGTCGACGGGCTGAGCCTTTCTTCCCCCCCATAGGGACGCCTTTCGGTAAGACTTAGATTATACCGAGTGCTTCCTCAGGAAACTTAGGAATTTCTCTAGAGAATCTCTATCCTACATTTATAGCCAGGCTGTATAATTTATAACTTTGTCGCGCGTTTGATATATGTAATAATACTTTCATTTGCACGTGCTTTGCAGACAGCGTATTTATCACCGGCAATCCTAAGAACCTATATATCTGTTGCTTAAATAAACTGCACTGTTTAAGTAGCTAGTCGTTTTGGTTTCTCACTGAACGCGACCAAAGACTCGAAGGTGGCCGTGCTAGTTCATGAGCACGACTAGACTGAAGGTGCAGTCCACTATTAGTGTATCCAAATCGTAATAGTTTAATACATATTAAACACGATTGGGCTGATAGTGCTGAATTGGGCATCACTCAGAATTTAAACCCAGCCACACCTAACCTCCCACCTCGGTGAGGAGTGTTAGAACACAAGGGGGTTTATCTTCTGCCAAAACTGCTTTGCCCTCCCCCTTTCCACACAACACCAGCACACTCCCTTACCTGTCAGCAGCCAGCCAGGTGTGATTCTTCTGAAAGCTCACCATGTCCTCATCCCTAAGGCACCAAAACTTGAGTTTGTCTAAGCTGAAGAGAGCCCTCTTCCATATCTGTGTTCCTATTATACCTCTTTTTCCTTGATTGGTTAAATAACTAGACAGAAGTGCTATTGATTTACACCCCCCCACCACCACCACCACCACCCACTTTTTCTAAGTAGATGTTGAACTAGAAAGACATTCTTATCTAGAAATTAATCCAGAACCTACAAACTCTGCCTCTGGTTTTTAATCCAGAGCCTACAAACAAAGCCTCTGGTTTTTGTCAGTTAGGTTGATGGTTGGACTAGATGATCTAGATGATCTCAAAGGTTCCTTCCAACCTAGGCGATTCTATGATGCTATGATTCTAAACCAACTGATGAAAACTAACACCCAACCCCAACAATTTCACTTACCCATCATCTGCCTTCTGCTGAACATTCAGAAAAAGATCACAGATACAAAGTTCATCTTCACCACAGTCCTTAATAAAAGGAGTCTATGAAAACCAAAAACATTTCCTGAATGACAGTGTTCAGCTTTAAAATTATCTACAGACAGTAGCGTTAAACACCTTTGAGGGGAAGCATGGTCTTCTTTTGCAGATGATAAAATCTCTCCAAAGGGCATTAAAAACTCTGACACGTGAACAAGTTAACACTGAGTATATCTTACTATATGTCAACTGATCCATAAGAATGGTACAGGCAGGGTATTGTTAACCCACAACAAATACGATCTAAGAGGATCCATATCTTTTATTTACTCTTCTGTTGTAGGCTAAACTAACCTAAATTACTTAATCTTTGCCATTGTCCTGGTTTTGGCTGGGATAGAGTTAATTTTCTTACTAGCAGCTGTTATAGTGCTATGTTTTGGATTTAGGATGAGAACAATGTTGATCACACACTAATATTTTAGTTGTTGCTAAGCAGTCAAGGACTTTTCAGCTTCTCATACTGGCCTGCCAACAAGAGGACAGGGGGCGCCTAAGAAGCTGGGACAGGGGATATTCCATACCGTATGATGTCATGCTCGGCATATAAAGCTGGGGGAAGAAGAAGGAAGGGGGAGATGGTTGGAGTTATGGCATTTTGTCTTCCCAAGTAACCGTTATGCATGATGGAGCCCTGCTTTCCTGGAGATGGCTGAACCAATGGGAAGTAGTGAATGAATTCCTTGTTTTGATTTGCTTGCGTGCACAGCTTTTGCTTTACTTATTAAACTGTCTTTATCTCAGCCCACGAGTTTTCTCACTTTTACTCTTCTGATTCTCTTCCCAATCCTGCCCCAGGGGGAGTGAGAAAGTGGCTGTGTGGTGCTTAGTTGCCAGCTAGAAGTTCACATGAACAGTGACATGGCTCAACCAACATGCTTGTTATGCCATGGTGGCTGGTGCACGTGTGTATGTGTATGAAAGCAAACCCATGAAATACAGACAAAGGTATAAAAGGAACCAGGCAACACCCACCCCCCAGGTGCCTGCTTTCAGACCAGTGACTTAACTAGAACACGAGTTTTCACTTGCATGTACCTCTTCGGTGTTTGTGGGGGCCACATGCTACACACATGTGTATAGCCAGATGTTTTACAATAGTAAGTCTGTATACTACACTATAGGCCACAGATGCAGGATAATATATATCAAGGACAGGGCTGGAGCTGGGATTTTCAAGGCCATTGTCAATGTGTAGACTAAGGGAATTCACTATATCGGAAGGTTCTTGTAAAACACATGTTCAGATGATAGCTGCCAGCACAGCAAATAGGGTAAAATTGGTAATTCTATTGTAAATTGATAATGCATAGTAAATTCATACTTGCTCTGAACAAGTAGTAACAATGCAAAGCTTCATTTCTTTACCAAAATAATTTTGTGAGATTGCCTAGTGTGGGCTCCTCTTGCTAAACAGCTTTTAGTGCCAATTCCATGATAAAAGTCCTTTTCCTAGGATTCCTGGAGACTCCATTCATCACAGTCATTTCTAGGGCTAAGGAACATGCAGGTTCTCTGCAGCTGCAGAAGCTGGTCCTCAAAAACCACCAGCAGGTGACTTTTGTTCTCACCTAGCTGCAGAAGTCAAATTTCTATTCCACTCTGCCTCACCATCACAGAGAGCAGCTGGACCTGAGCAACACTAAAACACACTATACTTCGTCTCCTCTGTTTCTTCGTACTGTATGGATACTCTTCTAGCCCTATAGCTCATGGCTCCACAATGGCACTAAATGTGATCAACAAATCAAAGATATTTGAATTGCAAAGCAAAGCACAAATCAAAGTCCTCTGACTTTCTACCTACCTGACCTAGCATCGTGCAGGGGGCATATGGCAGCTCTCAGGGCTGTGTTTGGTATTTGGTTCTAGATGGAGACTTTATTTTTAACTTTTCCAACATGACTTGTGTATACCTAGGGCTAGCATGCACCAGAAGTCTGCCTGAAATGTTGTTAGTTTGAGATAAAACATTTGCCACATAAGTCTTAGTTCTTACAGAAGAATCTACTCAGAGGGAAATTAAAATCTATTGAAACTATGGACTATGGTCTTTGTGTTATGTCAGAGCTGAAGTACGTAATTAAGAGCAGCCTCTTCTGTCCTAAAAAGCTGTGCTGAATAAGACAGTTGTTAGTGTCTTTGAAATCAGAATCTTACTCAGTATTTTCCAGTTGTGGGGGATTTGAAAAATGTAAATCGTTGATTACACCATGCATGAAATTAATCTTATAGACATAAAATTCATCAATGTCTTCCTCTGATCATTTTTGTTACATAAGGCTGCTTGCAATTGCACTTACCTGTACACTGAAGACGTCATGAACCCAATTCTCCTCATGACGTACCACAAGATCCCTCTGCATGTACCTTTCATTATTTTCTTTGAACAATCCTCTAGAACTCACTCTAGAGGACTGGAGATCTGCATCCAATGTTGCATTGTACTTTATAGCTACAAGAAGAATAACAGCACATTTTTTGCTGAGTCTGACTGCCCATGATCTCGTTACTACACTCAATATTACAGAATGATAAGGCTTTTCAAACCACACTAAATATTTTACTTTTTTTTGTAGCTTGTTAAACACAGAGCATTCTCAAAATGATAAAATTTTTTCGTGTTTTCCAAAGTAGTCAAACAGGTTTAAATCCTGACATAAGTTCTCATCCGCAGAGAGTACGTTAAATGGCAATCAACCCAGTCTCCACTGCAGATGTCTGAGCCTGCAGCTCAGGCAAGAAGCCAGTCAGCAGGGCCAGGATTACACTAGATATAGGGGCCTTGCAACCATATCCCTGAACTCTGAGGAGACTATAAAGGACCTGCATCTTCTCTTCAATCACATAATAATTTCTGTCTTCTTCTCTTCATGTTACAACGAATACACTGTGGAAGTTCACTGTTATTTTATAGCGAACATGAGTTCCTAAAGGCACTATACATAGCACTGAAGTAGTCCAACTGGTTTTATCCATGACATGTACATTTAAATAGCTTCATGAGAGGCCAGTGCTGGTCTCAGAAATATTTGGTGCCCTCCTGTCCTCTGAAATGAAGAGCTTCTCCCCACTGACATCTGCACTGAGCCTACTTTTTTTTTCTGAAGAGAAAACTCTCCAGTCTGCTGTTGAAACCAGCAGCTCACAAAGTCTCTGTCCCCATGAGTAGCATCCTCCATAGACAGCCAGTTACCATTCCTAAAGTCTCTTGCTGTATCTGAGTGATATCAGATGAAGGAAAACAACAGAACTTGGTGAGCAAAGGTTGAAAAAAATTAGCTTCTCACTAATGACATTTTCTGGGGGTTGCTGAAAAGTGAGGATACAGCTCTCCTTTATATTGTTAATTCCTCACTTTTCAAAGATTATGGAGCCAATGATGAAAGTAGGTCTTAAAACCACTTTCTCAAGCACTTAAGTTTTATACTGATATTGCCTTTCTTGACGTTCATTCCAATATTTCTTTAGAATTTCCATTACTCATCTGAATAATGGACTTTTGAAGAAACTAATATAAAACAAGCCATTGAAGTACTCTTATCCACCTGATTATTTATCTTAGGAGGTCTAAATGTAGCCTGAAAACATATTTTGACAGTTATTTCTGTGTTCTTGTTCAGTAGACTGATTTTCTCAGGTTTAAATGAGGCAATTATGGACACATTTGCAATGTTTTGTGACCTGAAAAATATTTTTAAAAGGTTACGTGTGATTTTCAAGAGCACTGGGTAACTTAGAAGCTGTTTTCTATTACTATCTGTAAATGTAACATTGATTTTTTTTGCTTCCCGATTCAAACATTTTTTATGGCACTGGTAAAATTATTTTTCTTTGCACGTAACTGAATTTGTTGATACAGTAACTTTCAGTAATAACAATAAATAATTTATCATGTCAAATTAATGCTCTAATCCTTCCCTTAAGATAACAGAGAATGAAGCCCTTGTCCTGTTTTCCCAATAAGTAAGCTGCATCTGCTCCTTTAGGGAAGTTACTGAGCTCCTCTGGGAAGGCAAAGAAGGCAGAATTACCTTAATTTTAATTAATACTCTTATTTTTCAGAAAACGACTTTCATGTAATTAATTAAGATTTTGAAGAACAGTTTCAAAGGAACCCTGCATGTAGAAACAAACACTTTAATAAAAAGTGAAACTCATTAATCAGACCAAATGATTTAGTGAAAGAAAAATGAGCATCTTCATTAATCAAATCTAAATAAATGCTGGTACTCCACACATAATTTTCTTTAATGTAACTCCCATCATCACCAGCAGCAGTTCTATTGTGGGTCAATGGTCCAAACTGACCATTCACTTTTAATAATCTTGTTATGAAATAAGTAGCAATCCAGTGATGTTTTTCTTATTACAATGGGGAGCCTCAGGCAAGAAGACAGGAGACAGATAGGAAAGCAAGCTGCTTTTTAATTTAGCTCCTCAAGGAAATAGTGGAAAATATACAGTACTTATGGAGTCATGAGATTTGGGTTCTTGTGAAGCCTTTCTTCTTTGTTTTGTGAAAGCACTCAGATTGCTCTAGCAAAGGCCGCATGCCAGAAAAGATGGGTTTCTTACCATAAATAGGTGCCAACTCTCTTTCACTACTCTCTGTCTTTATCCTGCAGGACAAGTCTCTCCTCAAGATCAGCCTACCAGTTAGTAAAGGTCATGCAGGTTATGTGGGAAGTGGTTTTGTCTGTCTCAGGCTCAGCTATCAAAATTATACTTTGGCAATTGGAGTACAACCTACTGTTATAAATACTCTCAAGCAAGCCCCACTCCCTGCTGCTGCCACTTCCGTCTGGACCATGTGCCTGTACAGTGGCAGTGGGCAGGGGTGTCTCCTGGCCCTCCCCGTCCCTGCCCGGGTCCCTCCCAGCAGCCTCTGCCACCGGCTCCCCCCCCCCCCCCACGCCCCTAGCTCTGCCCCCCCAGACTGGCTTGGCTTTTGATGGATTGATGATACATACTTAAAAGAGGTTTAGTCTAATGCTGTTTTTCAGCTAGCTATGATAGCAGCTATGAAGGCTCTGAACATAAATTGAAAGAGCTTTTTGGTTTGTTTGTTTTGCTGTTTAATAAACTAAATGCTCGACTTGCATCAGAATCATTAAGTGCTTCCTTTCTAAAAGAGTTTACCAACTATAGCAGAACCACATTTCCATCAGCACCAACTGATGTCATTGTCATCTTAGTCTCTATGGCCATCTACTGATCTTCCAAAGAATTGGAGCTGTTGTCCAAAAGCAGAATCTGATCTGAAAATTTTCTGTGAAAGAGTTTGATTACTGAGTTTGCCACAAGGGTGCTTAAGTCTGTAGATAGCAGCCTAAGCAATGGATTTTCAGTGATATTCCCTGTATACACAATGCACTGTTTAAACAAAATGCTTTTGTGGATGTTTTCTCAGATGCTTTTAAGCACTTCTTCCTTCCCTGTTGGAGCAGACAATGGACTAGATTTTTCTATCTTGGGAGCAGATCAGTTAACTGACTGCTGTATGCCAGCTAGTACTTACTGGAAACTTTTTCCATCTCACATTGAGCAACTCAAAGAATAGGAAGCTTAACAGGACTTCTAACAAATACTTCCTGCAACCAGAAAGTCTACATGGAAAGTGACATTAAAATTACCATTATATTAGCATATGGGATAATGAAGACTCTTGAAAATATTTTCCTTTAATACTACAAATTTATAATTTACAGAGCTGGGATTTATCCAGTCTTCATTGTTGGATATCAGCCCTAAAAACCTGAATAATGGGTGTCAAAAATGTATAGGAAATCAACTGACCTCATATACAGGTACCAAAAATTATATGCTCAGGTAGAGCATCCTCCAAGTCCTTTTCCTCTGTACACTTCAGCTATAAGCACCACAACATCATCCAAGACATGCTGACAGCTGAAGTAAGAAGTGTCATGGTTTGGGCACAAAACTTGAAATAAGCCATGAGAATAACATTACTCCTTTAAGAGGATGAAATAGTAGCCAATAAATAGATAGAAAAACCTTCTGCTTTCCTCTAGCAGATCTAAAAGCACTGAGTACAACATTATGCAACAAAGTTATTTACCTGAGAATATTTGGTAATTATAGTCTTTTGAAATCCATTGTAAATGTAAATTGCTCCAGAGTTCTGCTTTTCCAGTGGTGCACCTATTACAACATCATTAAAGCCATCCAAATCAATGTCTGCAAGCGTTGCAATAACTGATCCAAAGTGAGCATTTTCTGACCCCTGTGGACCTTCTAAGAGTTCTTGTTGATCCAAAAATCCCTTTAAAAAAAGGAAGAAAAAAATAAAAGAAAAAGAAAACCCACAACTATTATTGCATCAGATTAGACATAGGAGCAGTATCCCTGTGCATTTATTTATGGTTTTGTTTTCCAATACATTCCCCTTGGACTATTCAACCCTGAATTCCTTCCCCATTGTATTGCCCATTCAGTTTGCATTATGTCTCAGAATGCTGGCAAGCATTACACAGAAAAATTAAAGCATGCTGTGCAAAGCACCAACAGCAAATATAACCATATGTATGAAGCTTAAATGCTCTCACTGTCCTCATCTGACTGTTCTGAAAGTTTCACAATACATTGAAAAATACAATTCCAGTTTTGAATTAGCAGTTTTTATGCAGAGGGAATGGAAATTATGTAACTGGACATAATTCTTTAAAACAGAAATGCAATTTCCTAACTAAAGTAATGCAAAAAACGTGTCCAAATGCTAAACTCCCGACCTCCAAGAAAGATTGGAGATCTTTATAATATACAATTATAATAATCACATTTACACTAGCTTAAATTCAACACTGGCAAATATCATTCTCATCTTGAACCTCAGTTATCATGCTGTGCTTAAAATTTTAGAAGTACCAGCCAAGTTATTTATTAAAAATGGCTAGAAAAGTATAATTTGCACAACACAGACAAGTTGCACAAATCAAGGCTCTTTTTAAAAAAATAAAAACCATTCTTTCATTATTCTTAATATATTGCTTAACTTTAAATAATTTTAAACTTAACATTTGACAAAGTAAAAGCTGTAAGGATAGTCTTCCAATTTATTCAGTTTTCAAAACATGAAAAAAAAAAATCCATTTTTCTTTTTTTCCATATTTTATGTCTGATTCCACAAAGATCAATGTCAGTTGCCAGCAGTACCACTTCCAGCACCACCAAACAGTGTACAGTTTCCTGTTGCTGCAGGATGATCTGACTGTGAGCTGCTGTTGAAGAGGATGGTCCTTCCTCTCTATTTATTTGATTGCAATTTACCTAGTAAAAAGGCCATGTTCTGTTTTCTCTGATGGATGGCAGGTATTAATTTACTTTGCATATCCAGACATCCACGATTGATTGTGAGGCTGTTCAAAAGTGCCAGAGGCTTCAGGACTGTTAATACAGATATTCTGAAAACACCTACCACAGGTCTGAATAAAAAACACAGTCTAGCATCAGACAAATAAGATGGTTTTGCTGACAAAGACAACAACATGAGTAATAGCAACCATCCAGTGTGAAAGGCTACAAAACAATGCAGAAAACTGGCAGAAGAGCATTTATTAGAACTGTTTTGGGAATACTGTTAGGAGTTGAACAGATTTTTCAAAATCAAATGGCAAACAATTAATTAGCAAAAGCCTCAAGCTAAGTTTTTCAGAGAAATGGTCAACCTTGTGTTATATTTGTGTACAGTGCCTAAAACCAGGACCAGGGAGCCACCTAGAGCAGCAGATCCCTGGTCACTAATAGTGCTTAGCTATTAACTTGCTTATTGGCTCTGTTTTGGTCTGTTCCAGCTGGCTTATTCCCAGATTACATGCACAAGTGGTTCTGGGGAAAGTTTGCAGCTGCTCCTGAAAAGCATAATGGGTAAGATCGCCCTGGGCAGGGCTCCATCCACAGTCCTCTAAACCAGGTAGGCTTGACACCATTTACCCCTGTGCTTATGCCACACCCTAGGCAAAGCACATGCTCTGTTTCTCGTTACAAAAACACCATTCCCAGTATTTCAAACACTCTGAAAAAGATACACTAAATAGTGACTTAGGGGCTCTGAAGAGATCCAGGGCCAAAGGCTTTTTAGCATGCATGTGGCCAGAAGCTAGCCTAAAGCAATGCTGGCTTGAGTGAGTCTGCACCAGTTGGCCATGGGGCCAGGGATCGCTCTTCTGATCACTCTGATTTAACAGAACAGACGTTGCCACTAAGTACTATTGCAGTTTGGATTGCTTTTTCCTTGGTAAAACTGTAGTCCAGGGAACAACAGCAAATCCCTCCATCTGCAAATGAAAATATCACCACTTATCATGGACGGGTAGAAAGCAAATTCCAGCTTTGATACAGTGCTGTTGTAGTAAAATTGATATTAACTAGAAAAATGAAATGTAACATGTAACCGAAGCAACCAAGGGAACCTGCCGCTGCTGCTAAAAGTCATCTATACAGCCCCAACCGTATTTCATCAATTATAGAGAAATAGTAACTAGACATGATTAATCTAAGATTAAATTAAGCAACTAACTACTAGACAGTGTAGCTTTGTTAATAAGCAGGATATTTCTGTCAAGAGAATGATGAACTGTAGGCCTGGTCAGCAAACCGAGAAAATCACCTGGAACTGGCAAGATTAGAGAAGTAGGTAAAAGGTAATTTCGGCAGGGGGAGATCGTGACCACTGACTCGTTGACCATCTACCCAAATGATACCAACTACTTAAAAGAGAACAATGGACAAAGAAGACAGAGTCTGCGCACTAATTTACATAGGAAGTGAAGAAACCTTGACCAATCATTACAGAGAATAACATTGAATATGAATTAATCATTAGAATATGTAATAATCAGTGTATAAAAAGGGAAATTTTTGAAACTAGGGTTTGCTCCCTTGGAATGGGCACCCCATTTCTGCGCATTAATGGAATAAACTTTGAAATACCTCTGCTCTGTGCGTTATTGGCTTGCACACTGAGTAAAGAACCATTTGTTTATGAATGACATGAAGAAAGAGGAAGGGAGAGTATACAAGTTTTCCATCACAGAGGTAAGAATGGCACTGTTTTCCCAAATCTGGGTTCTTTACTGGGAGTAAATCAGAGATTGGGTAGTTTCATGTGCACAGTTTAACATTTAAAAAATATACCTCCCATAGCTTATTCTCTGTTTGTCATTCATAAACATTGGTGCACCCACAAGGAGCACATCTGTCACAGAATCCCTGTTAATGTCCATTGAACACACCACACCGCCAAAATAGGAGCCAATCTGAAATCAGTAGTAAGAGTTGTGTTTGTATGTGGATTTTGTAAAGCATAAAGTTTTAGCACCTGACTCAGAAAACTCTTACACCCATAAATAGTCCAATACTAATGAATGAAATTGCCCATTGGAAGTAAATTACTATATAATATACTCCAGTGTTTGAAGTATCATATCCTTACTATGTGTCCACTGTTTCCACACAGTAGCTACTGCTACTCAACAACAAGAATGCAAACAGATAATAAGCTATGTGAGGTATATTTTTTAAATGTTAAACTGTGCACATGAAACTACCCAATCTCTGATTTACTCTCAGTCTTAAAAACAAGCCAAACCAAACCAAACCCAAAACCCTCTAAACTTTCTGCTCTTTCCCAAATGGAGAAAAAGAGAACGAGCTTCCAAATCTCTCTTTTGATATCATCTTCACGACTTCTCAGGCAGAGTGGAGCTCACTGAGTCTCTCCCAATTAGAAGTGTTGATAGCATGATTCATTAAGTGGATTTGTAGATTATCTTTTACCACTAATTGAATGACTACCTAAAATACTGTTTAAGAGCTGAAGTTAACCTCATTGAAATAGTCTAGTGGCAGAGAAAATTGCAAGTGTTATTTGAAGTGCATTGCAAGAAAGAGGAATTTTCAAAACAAATGCATTGCAATTTACTGCTGTGTCAATAAAAACAGATGCCTGCAAAATCTGCATTCATGACCAAAATATATTTGCCTGCTTGCCCCTCTGGGCCTGCACAATTGCGATATTACTACGGCTGTCAACACCAGAAACCATTACTCTGACAGTGTAGTTGGATCTTGGTGCACCAGCAACAGAACAGACGGAGCTCTGCGTTAAGAGAACAGCAACAGAATAACCTGGGGAGAGAAGCCAACATTTAACACGTGTGAGAGACCATTAACTACAAGTTGTCAGTTGGTTATCTGTAAAGGCACAGAGGATGAGTCAACCTGGCATGTTAGTGGCAGAGAATAATGCTTCCAGACAGGAAACAAAGTTGTCACATCAAACTTGCAATAGTCTTCTGGAGAGAACAATGACACGCAGACCAATAGTCTAGCCTATTCAGTAAAAGATAGACCACGAAAATGTTATGGTTGTGAAAGAGATAGGAAAAAGAGTGCAAAGAATATCCTTGGAATGAAGAAATAAAGATAAACATGAAATCAACATTTGGTCCAGCCTTCAAACCAGGGAAGAACAACTATCTTCTACAAAGCTTGTAGTGCATTTTCCCCACAGTTCACCAAACCACAGCCCAGTGCTTTGGCTGAATACATGTCCTGGTTTGAGGTAAAACAGAACCAACTTTCTGTTCAGTAATTTTACTTCTTAGCTAGGTCTCTTCTAACTAACTGAACTCTCTGAAATTAATGGCTATTTTAGCTATTGATTTAGCTATTAATGTAGTCCGCTCCCAGAGTGACGAGACCTGATTGTTTATAATTTATGCCAAGGAATGGTATGCTGAGAGGTTCTTGCTTATACTTATTGCTGTAACAACCAAGGTCAGCTAACTTTTTGTTATTTGCCCCATTGGAGGGTCAGAAGTGGAAGAGCATAGAGGGGTTGCACATGCAGGGAGGAGCAGAAAGGACAGGTGACCCAAAACTGACCAATAAGGTATTCCATCCCATCTGCCCCATGCTCAGTATAAAAGTTGAGAGATCACAGAATCACACAGAATGGTTCGGGTTGGAAGGGATCTTAAAGATCATAAAAATCAAAGGGTCAGACCTCTTTCTTCAATGTCTGGCATCCAAGGAGGACCCTGTCTGTTCGTCTCCCTTTGATCCCGATCCGTGCATTCCTGAATCCAGATCTGTAATCCAGTTCCCATCCACCGCTGAATCCAGTCTGGAACTTTACCAGTGCCTGCTGGTGTCGTGATCATCATCCAGGGAGCTTGATGTGGTTTTGTATATATTGTATATATTTCATCATTTTATTTTTATTATTTTATTAATATTTTCATTGAAGTAGTTTAGTTCCTTCTAAACTCATAAGTCTCTTTCTCTCCCTCCCTCCTTTCCTTGGAGAGAGAGGTGGGGGAGGGCATCTGTCATTCGTTTCAGTGGCCAGTCTGGCCCAAACCATGACAGATTTATTGGCGCCCAACTTGGGGCATGACCAGGGCTCGACCAGGGCTCTGATAGATTGCCTGAATAGTTTGAATTCCAGCTTGCTCAGCTGAGAGAGTATTGGATTTTTTCTCTGAGAGTCTTAAGGTGCTGGAAATTAAAACAGACATCTCACATCATGTTGTTCTTAAGCAAAATGTTATAGAATTGTAGAATCATAGAATCGTAGAATCCTAGAATGGTTTGGATTGGAAGGAACCTTGAAGATCATCTTGTTCCAACCCCCCTGCTATGGGCAGGGACAACTTCCACTAGATGAAGTTGCTCAAAGGCCCATCCAGCTTGGTCTTGAACACCTCCAGGGATGGGGTATTGACAACTTCTTTGGGCAATCTGTTCCAGTGCCTCACCACCCTTACCGTAAAGAATTTCTTCCTAATATCCAATCTAAATTTCCCCTCTTCCAGTTTAAAACCGTTACCCCTCATCCTATCACTACACTCCCTGATAAAGAGTCCCTCCACATCTTTCCTGTAGGCCCCCTTTAGGTAGTGGAAGGCCATTATAAGGTCTCCTCGGAGCCTTCTCTTCTCCAGGCTGAACAACCCCAACTCTCTCAGCCTGTCTTCATAGGAGAGATGCTCCAGCCCTCTGATCATCTTCGTGGCCCTCCTCTGGACCCATTCCAACAGGTTCATCTCCTTCCTGTGCTGAGGACTCCAAAGCTGGTCACAATACTCCAGGTGGGGTCTCATGAGAGCAGAGTAGAGGGGCAGAATCACCTCCCTCGACCTGCTGGCCACACTTCTTTTGATGCAGCTCATTATATCATGCCTTTAGAGAACTTTTTTTAAAGTTAATTGATGCAACACTGCTTAACCTGCGAAATGTGTTGTATGGTTTATTTGCTCTTTGTGTTTGTATGCAGTGGTTTAAATGTGTGGTCTGGTTCCAGCGGGGATAGGATTAATTTTCCGCAGGCTCCAGCAGGGACGCAGGTATTCCATCCCATGTGAGCCATGCCCACTCAGAGCTGCCAGGGAGTTGCGGCTTGGAGGGGGCTGGGGCATCCCGGGTCTGGTCGGTGAGCAGCGGTTCCGTAACCGTGTTTGTATATTCCTCTATCCATGCTATTGTTGCTGTTTTCTTGTTCCCTTTGCTGTTCTGTTAAACTGCCTTTGTCTCAACCCAAGAGTTTTGCCTTTTTTTCTTCCGATTCTTCCCGTATTGGGAAAGCTCGAGCGAGCGGCACGTGGTTCTTTGTTGCCGTCTGAGGCCAAACAACGACAGTCCTCTTTTGGCGCCCAACGTGGGGCTCGAAGGGTTGAGATAAGGACAGAATACAACTCGGGGTTGTTAAAATGAATTTGTTGTGTGCAATTTATTGTATTGGGTAAATAGTCGCTGGTCACCATGTTGCTTGGTTTGTTCTCATGGCTGTGTTATGTAAATTCCTATATGGCTTATGTACTCCCTGCGATGATGTTTGTTACTTCTGGGAGGGGGATGACAATTATCATTTTACTGTCCTGTGCAATATCGGCTTATGGTATGATAACATCACTTGTTAGACAGTTATTTTGGGGCGTTTACGTGGTATTGCTGTCCTGTCCGTACATTGGGCACCGTCTCTCAGAACTCATTAATAATTACACCCAGTCTATGGGGGAAACAGGGGGGGACACTTTCCCCAGCTCTTTTGCCTCCCTTTTCTCCTTCGGGTCAGGTATGACAGCTTTTCAGAATTTTGAATATCCTTGGGATGCTCAAACCAGCATGTTCCTAGTGTTATGTCTCCTGAATGTGTTCCAGGTCTCGTTTAGGGTTAAATGACTATTTAAGACTACCACCCAGAGATCTGCTCCGAGGCTGGACAGTCAGGGGTGGCAGGGCATGTGGGAGAACATGGGCAGGTACTTAGAGAACGTCTCGCCTCCAATGGTCTGGGACTTCACCCCTGAACAATTACAGGACCCTGATAGAGTAGTAGAATATCTGAAGGGAAAATGCTGTGGCTATTCCAGAGAGGCACAACTCACCGCACTGTGCTGGGCCCTGGCAAGTATCTACCAAGCATTGCTCGATATTATGCAGCACCCTCAGGGGAAAGAGATGGTGGCAGTCGCTGCAGCTACTGCAACCCCTGTGACAGACACTGTGGCTACTGCAACCCCGGTGGCAGCCACTGCCGCTGAACCAGGGAACCAACCCGTGCCAGTATCCGTTGCCCCCATACAAAAGAAGAAGTACACAAAGAAATCAGTTCGCTTAGTAAGAGATGATGATGAACCAGGGCCATCACAAGGACAGGAGGAAGAGGCAGAACCAGAGATAATTACCCGATCCCTATCCCTGAGTGAGCTGTGGGATATGCAAAAACATTTTAGCCGACTTTCAGGTGAGCACATTGTCACCTGGCTGCTTCGGTGTTGGGATAACGGGGCCAGTAGCCTGGGATTAGAGGGTAGGGAAGCCAGGCAGCTGGGATCCCTGTCTAGGGAAGGCGGCATTGACAAGGCAATTGGAAAGAAGACCCAAGCCCTCAGCCTCTGGAAACGACTCCTGTCAGGCGTGAGGGAAAGGTACCCCTTCAGTGAAGATGTTGTATGTCACCCAAGCAAATGGACCACCATGGAAAGAGGTATCCAGTACCTGAGAGAATTAGCCGTGCAGGAGATGATTTATTATGACTTGGACAATGCAGACTTACCCACAGACCCTGATGAGGTGCAACGCACAAGACCCATGTGGCGGAAGTTTGTACAGAGTGCACCATTGTCATATGCCAACTCACTGGCAGTAATGGAATGGAAAGGCGAAAGGGGACCAACGGTGGATGAGGTGACTGGCCGGCTCCGGCGATATGAAGAAAGCCTCTCTTCCCCCCTTGTCTCAGCTGTGGAGAAACTGTCCCAGAAAGCCCAGCAACTCAAAGAGAATATGTCCTACTCCCCACCTGTACGGGCCAGCATCTCAGCTATTAGGAGCAGGCATTTCCCCACTCGAGAGAGAGAGTACAGAGGGTACACACCACGAGGCACCCTGTGGTTCTACCTGCGTGACCACGGGGAGGACATGAGGAAGTGGGATGGACAACCTACTTGGATCCTGCGGACACGGGTACAGGAGTTGCAAGGAAGGACAACCACAAAAGGGGATCCCTCCAGGAAAAGTGCCACCCCAGTTTCCAGTGGGCAGTTCCCCAGACAGAGCAGAAGGCCTGATCTTGCTTCTGATCCTCTTGAAGGAACCTCCAAGTCATTTCTGCAAGAAGTGAGTACCGGATACCATGACCAGTATTAGAGGGGCCCTGCCTCCAGCCAGGTGGAGGAAAGGGACAACCGGGTTTATTGGACAGTGTGGTTTCGATGACCCGGCACATCAGACCCACAGGAGTATAAGGCTCTAGTGGACACAGGAGCACAGTGTACTCTGATACCATCAAGCTATAGAGGGGCAGAACCCATTTGTATTTCTGGGGTCACAGGGGGATCCCAAGAGTTGACTGTACTGGAGGCTGAAGTGAGCCTAACTGGGAATGAGTGGCAGAAGCATCCCATTGTGACTGGCCCAGGGGCTCCATGCATCCTTGGTATAGATTACCTCAGGAGAGGATATTTTAAGGACCCAAGAGAATACCGGTGGGCCTTTGGCATAGCTGCCTTGGAGATGGAGGAAGTTAAACAGTTGTCTACCTTGCCTGGTCTCTCGGAGGACTCTTCTGTTGTGGGGTTGTTGAGGGTCGAAGAAGAACAGGTGCCAATTGCTACCACAATGGTGCATCGGCGGCAATATCGCACTAACCGAGACTCTCTGATTCCCATCCATAAGCTGATTCGTCAACTAGAGGTTCAAGGAGTGATCAGCAAGACTCACTCACCCTTTAATATTCCTATATGGCCACTGCGAAAATCTAATGGAGAGTGGAGGCTAACTGTAGACTATCGTGGCCTGAATGAAGTCACGCCACCGCTGAGCGCTGCCGTGCTGGACATGCTAGAACTCCAGTACGAACTGGAGTCCAAGGCAGCCAAGTGGTATGCCACAATTGATATAGCGAATGCATTCTTCTCTATTCCTTTAACAGTAGAGTGCAGGCCACAGTTTGCTTTCACTTGGAGGGGCATCCACTACACCTGGAATCGACTGCCCCAGGGGTGGAAACACAGCCCCACCATTTGCCATGGACTGATCCAGACTGCACTGGAACAGGGTGAAGCTCCAGAACATCTGCAGTACATTGATGACATCATTGTATGGGGAAACACAGCCGAAGAAGTATTTGAGAAAGGGGATAAAATAGTCCGAATCCTGCTGAAAGCTGGTTTTGCCATAAAACGAAGTAAGGTCAAGGGACCTGCACAGGAGATCCAGTTCTTAGGAATAAAATGGCAAGATGGACGCCGCCAGATCCCAATGGATGTGATCAACAAAATAGCAGCTATGTCTCCACCAACTAGCAAAAAGGAAACACAAGCTTTCTTAGGCATTGTGGGTTTTTGGAGGATGCATATCCCAGATTACAGTCTGATTGTAAGCCCTCTGTATCAAGTAACCCGGAAGAAGAACGATTTTAAATGGGGCCCTGAGCAACGACAAGCTTTTGAACAAATCAAACAGGAAATAGTCCATGCAGTGGCCCTGGGGCCAGTCCGGGCAGGACAAGATGTTAAAAATGTTCTCTACACCGCAGCTGGGGAGAATGGCCCTACCTGGAGCCTCTGGCAGAAGGCACCAGGGGAGACCCGAGGTCGACCCCTAGGGTTTTGGAGTCGGGGATACAGAGGATCTGAAGCCCGCTCCACTCCAACAGAAAAGGAGATCTTGGCAGCATATGAAGGGGTTCGAGCTGCTTCGGAGGTGGTTGGTACAGAAGCACAGCTCCTCTTAGCACCTCGACTGCCGGTTCGATGTTCAAAGAAAGGGTCCCCACCACACATCATGCAACTGATGCTACATGGAGTAAGTGGATTGCACTGATCACACAGCGAACTCAAATGGGAAACCCCAGTCACCCAGGAATTCTGGAAGTGATCATGGACTGGCCAGAGGGCAAGGATTTTGGAACGTCAGCAGAGGAGGAGTGCGACGAGCGAGGGAAGACAAGCGACCGACTCAATGTGAGTGATAAAGCAAGCTTCAGTTTATTGCCCGAATACGCTTCATTATATAGCTACTGGTTACATCATCGCTTGAATATTGGCTAATTATAAAAGTCATCTGCTCACTGCGATTGGCTCTCTGTCCACACGACAGGGTTCAGCCTTAGTTCCCTATTCTTATCAGCTCCTTATTCTTGCTTCTGCATTCTCATGGCTTGTTTACTTAGTACTTTCCCATCGCCGAGCTGTAACTTTCCACTTGCTTCTACGCTATTCTCATCTCACATAACTCCTCTATTGTCCCATGACCTTGCTCCTCAAGCCATTCTGCAACAGAGGAGGTCACGCATGCGGAAGAGGCCCCACCATATAATAAACTGCCAGAAAATGAGAAGAAATATGCCAAACCATGACAACGTGCTATTCTGCTGTGGTTTGGGCTTCAGATGTATAATATGGTTACTTGGATAACGGTTTTACCTGCATATCTCAGGCATCACATAATGGATTCTATTAATAATTACGCTTTCGATTTTACCTGGGGAAATTTTACTTCGCCCTTTAATGCTTATGCCAAATTGACACCATCAGAGCTAGGGGATGGAAACCTTTTGGATTGTTTCAAAAATGAATGTTACTTTCTTAAAATCATGATTTTGTTGTCAGCTTCACTGAATGTTTTGCAGGGGTGGTTTCTTATTAAGAATTGGTTCAGGAGTAGGTATTATATGACTTATGCTGCTGTCACTCAAACCCCACAAGCCGCTCCTGTGCCTATACTGGCACAAGGCACTCTGCCACCCGTACCGGCACAAGTTACTCCACAGCCTGTACCAGCACAGGCCATTCGGTAGCCTGCACCGGCACAAATCACTCCAGTGCCTGTACTGGCACAAGCCACTCTGCCACCTGCACCAGCACAAGCTACTCCAGCCTTGAAAACAAGCACTGTCACTACTCCAGCTGCTTTGGCAATGAGTACCACTGCTACTCAAACTCCATCAGAACTGGTACAAGTTGCCCCAGTGACCACAAAGCAGAAAAGGAGGTCAGCTCATTCCCCTGCCCCTTACAACAAAGACTAGTAGAAGCCAGATAGCATGGGAAAGAATTCTTATGATGAAGATCAAGGAGAGGGTCCTTCTCAAGTAGATCAGGGAGAGAGTCCTTAACAGGTAGCATCAGTGCAGGAGGAGGACTCAGATGCAGAAATAATCATTAAATCCTTCTCTATGAAGGACTTGAGAAATATGAGAAAGGACTTCAGCAGTCGTGAAGGTGAGGCACTTATCTCCTGGTTGCTCCGGTGCTGGGATAATGGGGCTGATACCATAGACTTAGACAGTAAAGAAGCCAGGCAGCTGGGAAACCTGGCCAAAGATGGAGGTATTGATAAAGCAATTGGGAAAAGGTCAAACACTCTCACTCTTTGCAGGTGATTGGTGTCAGCCGTAAAGGACAGGTATCCCTTTGAGGATGATACTGAATACCGTCCAAGCAAATGGAGCAAATGGACCAGCATGGAAAAATGTATTATGTACCTGAGACAACTGGTTGTGCGAGAGGTGATTTATGGTGACTGGAGAGTGAATGTAGACCCTGATGAAATGCCATGCAAACAACCTATGTTGAGGAAGTTTGTGCACAGTGCACATGTGGAGCATTAATTCACGGACTCTGGCAGGGTATGGACCAAAGACCTTTATTACAACAATTTTCCGAGCTTTATAGGTACAAGCACTCTCCACGCACAGGCAGCATCCTACTGATAGGTTGAAGGTCAATTGCCACGCGCTTCTCAGTGTCTTCCGATTGGTTGTCTCTGTCTGTTCATGTGGAGTAGCGGCTTTGCTTTCACATTCCTGTTCTTGCTGATATCTCCTGATGCTTGCTTATCTTTTCTCTCAAGGCGCCTCTCAAGGATACAGCTTTGTCTCACCAGGGTCAAACAGATCCCCTATGCTACTCCCTATCTCTAGAATTCCCCCTTTTGGTTTTTCTACAACAAAAGCTTGATTAATCATTTTTTGCACTATTTTCCGTAAGCAGCCTAAAATACAGGGCACGACAAGCATTAAGGCACACACAAATAATAAAAACAACAATCCAACCTTTACAGTTGATAATAGCCATCCTGAAATACCCCAACTGTTAAAAAGGTTATTCAGCCATTCGCAACTTCCCTCTATTTGTAATTTCTGCACATTTCGCTCTAACTGTTGTATACTTTTATGGATTGATTCAGAGTGGTCTGATAAATTCATACAGCACATGCCATCAAAATCTTCCCATCCATGGCTGTGCGCTAATAACAGGAAATCGATGGCTGCCCTATTTTGCAGAGTTGCGTGGCGTACAGAATCTACATCTAATAAAAGGCCAGAAAGCGCTAATGAAGTAGCGTTACTTTGTTTCACAAGCCAACAACCTAGCTTTTTTAAGAGTGTGAGCGCTTTCACCGAAGCCATGCTGGGGGCAAGGAAAGAAGAAATGGCAACCACGAGTGGCTGCCAAAAGTGTACTTGGTCATTACAATCTGACTCAAAAGCATGAGTTACCGAGCGTTTATTTCTGTGGTAGTCTTTTGCATGAGTGTGATTTAGTATCGTTGTGATATTAGGTGTCAGCATGGTTAATTTTCCTAGAGTACAAGGCATTCCCGTAATCTGAGAAGGAATCCCTGACCAGGCACGATCTCCACAAATAAAAAACACACCCAGGGGCAGTTTCCAGGGTAGCGGATCCACAGGGGCAACATGAGTAGATGTCCAATTGCACCATTTTGATTGATTCCGATATATACTATCAAGAGGGGTGACCTTTTGGAGATATGTAGCATTTTGAGGGTATTTGGTGAAGTTAAAATATTTACAAGCATTGGATGACAAAGACGACATGTTTAGAAAATTTAAAACATAAGTTGCTTTATACAATTGCTCTTGAGGTGTCATACCTACGGGATTCCCCTTTTTTCGTCGTGTCTCACTTGGACCATCCTCTATTATCCCTTACACATGCCACCCCGTGGTCCGTAGTTGGGACACAACGATATTCTACAACTCGTACAAGGGTATGATGCAAAGCAGCATCTGCAACTGATCGTATAATGCTTATTAAACATGGCAAACAGCATACTAAACATAACAGACAAATTCCTTCCACACAGGCAATGAGTATAATTTCCTTCAACCAACCCCACCCCCAAGTCCATCCAGCAAAGAGATTTCACCCAGTGGTCTCCACAAGTTGCTGGCTTGGTCGGTGCAGTTCTTGCAACTGGGCATGGATGGATTTGGAGTGGTCACTTAGACTCATACAACACAGTCCTTTAAAATCTTGACAACCGTGTCCGTGAGCTAAAAGCAAAAAATCAATAGCAGCTGTGTTTTGCAGCGTCACATGTTGAATACTATCTACATCTAGCAATAACTCAGAAATAGCTGTACTAGTAGCATTACTAAACTTATCCTTGGCAGCGAGGGAGTCCTTGTTTTCAAGAATCCTTGGCAGCGAAAGAGTCCTTGTTAGCAAGAGCGCATGCGGACTCCCTGTTCTTGCTGGTACTGTGCTTTGATCTTCTTCCACAACAGGCCAAGATTCTCAAGCAGCTAGATAAGGTGCCCCTGAGTTCATTACAGACTTATGTCATCTAAGTGTTTTTCTTGCAAGCACCCGAGACTGAATAACAATTAGTGTGATAGATGTGTTTTCCAGCACCCAGGTGCGAGTCCCTTGAGCGTATTTACAAGCCTCCTTGCTGATCTTCCGTTGCTTTCCCATATTCTACCCCCCCGCTAAAGAGACCGCTTCTGCTGGGGTTCATTTAGTCTCACAGGGTATAACACAGAGTAATTTACAAAGGCATGCAATAACATATATACGTATAGGAGAAAAAAACCAAACCATATCTCTATAGTACTGCTTGAATCAGGTGTCCTATTTCTCTTTTTCTGCCACTTTTTTGTAGCGCGTATGGCATACTTTTGTGCTAATGCAGCACATTTCCCTTCTAATTGTTCCTTTTTTTTTTTTCCCATCACTTACGGCTGACATAAAAGTCTGCCTTTGCAACAAGAGCTCACCCTTAAGTTTCTCATTTTCCTACAGAGCATCCTTATAGATTTTGGCTTAACTCCTTTTCCCAATCAACCATGATCTTATAGGCAAACAACAAACAACCAGCCATACGCCCTGCATGGGTAAGTCATTCCCGAGAGCATAAGCATGTCGGCTGGTGAAAACTCCCCCAATATTTCAGGACTTCCATCGGTTCTATGGCCCATCATGGTCTATCTACCTGGGGCGCGCTCGCCTTACATCTAAACATTGTGTATATACAAACTTCTTCGCTTGACAGAGTGTCAGCCCTAGTCACGTACGAGAACAGTACCACACCGGGCAGAACACCTGCTCAAGCGGAGTCACCAAATGACACTGCACACAACAACAAACAAACAGCAGCACAGATGCTGATCAGCAGGTATAAGCTGGCGCCCACACACACTTACACAGCAGACATACAAAAACACCACTTCTAGCTGTTTGTCCCATTTTTAATGTCTACCGCAGCTGCTCACCTTTTTCATCCAGCGAACGGTGATGAAAGTAATTCTTAGAGAGCTCTCGGTATGAACTCCTCTGTCCAGTTGCGGGTACACCACCGGATAATTAGTACTTAATATCTCTGTTCCTTTTAATCCTTGTTCGGACTTCATCTGCTGCAATGTGTCCTTAATTAATCTCCAGGTTGTTAAGACCTTCGTAGCTACCGCATCCCCTTTCGTTGCTGCCTCAAACAAAGTTTCACTGGCTTGCTCACAATTTGATAATTGGAAAGCTGTTGTAGAATCAGCGGGAAGGCCCTTGCTTTTTAGCCATGCTAGCAAAAGCCAAAGAGTTCCTTCATCATTTTGTATACCCCTTTTACTTAAAAACTTTTCTAATATACATACAATCACCTTTTCCTCTGAGGACATTTTTGACCCCATTCTCACACGTTCCCGGATGCTCACCTTTCCTTGGTGATTAGTCATCTGGACTGCAGCTCTCAGATACCGCCGCTTTTTTCGTTCAGCCGGGCTGCTCCACCGGTCATACATTCCTACGATTCAAGTCCCAATTCAGGCTGCCATTTGTGGAGCATTGATTCACGGACTCTGGCAGGGTATGGACCAAAGACCTTTATTACAACAATTTTCCGAGTTTTATAGGTACAGGTACTCTCCACGCACAGGCAGCATCCTACTGGTTGAAGGTCAATTGCCACGTGCTTCTCAGTGTCTTACGATTGGTCATCTCTGTCTGTTCATGCGGAGTAGCAGCTTTGCTTTCACATTCCTGTTCTTGCTGATATCTCCTGATGCTTGCTTATCTTTTCTCTCAAGGCATCTCTCAAGGATACAGCTTTGTCTCACCAGGATCAAACAGATCCCCTATGCTACTCCCTATCTCTACGTGCACAATTAATATATTCCCACACATTGTCAACAATGGTCTGGGGAGGATCTGATGCTGACACACCAACTGTAAATGAAGTGGCTAAGAGAGTACGGCAATATGAAGACAGTCTTTCTTATCCTCTCACTGTGGCAGCTGTGGAAAAACTGGCTGAGAAAACCGAGAAAATGACCAAGTAAATGGCTGAGCAAAATGAGAAAATGACTGAGCAAAATGAGAAACTGTTTGAGAAACTGTTTGATAAACTGTCAAGGATGTAGGAAAGATCCCACTCTTACCCTACACAGACCCACGTCGCAGCCATTAGAAGATGTCCTCCTACAAGACTGACTCAAGAGCAACAGAACCTGCTCCGAGATATCCTGTGGATTTGCCGCTGTGACTATGGAGAGGGCGTGAGTAACTGGGATGGACAACCTACCTCAGCCCTACAAGGGCAGAATCCATCGCTATTTCTGGCGTGACAGGGGAGTCTCAAGAACTGTCTGTATTGCAGGACAAAGTGAGCCTAATGGGGAATATGTGGGAGAAGTACCCCATTGTGACTAGCCCAGATACTCTGTGCATCCTTGGCATAGACTACCTCAAGAAAGGGTATTTCAAAGACCCCAAAAGGGTATCGGTGGGCTTTTGGTATAGCAGCTGTAGAGACTGAGGATACCACACAGCTGTCTACCTTACCTGGTCTTTCAGATGACCCTTCTGTGGTGGGACTGCTGAAGGTTGAAGAACAGCAGGTGCCAACTGCTACTGCCACAGTGCATCGATGACAGTATCGCACCAATCAAGACTCTCTGATTCCCATCCAGAACCTGATTCGTCAGCTAGAGACCCAAGGAGTGATCAGCAAGACTCACTCACCCTTTAACAGCCCTATATGGCCAGTGTGAAAGTCTGACAGAGACTGGAGATTAACAGTAGACTATCGTGGCCTGAATGAAGTCACACCACCACTGAGTGCTGCTGTGCCAGACATGCTAGAACTGCAGTATGAAATGGGAGTCAATGGCAGCCAAGTGGTATGCTACAATTGACATTGCTAATGCCTTTTTCTCTATTCCTTTAGCAGCAGAGTGCAGGCCACGGTTTGCTTTCACCTGGAGAGACGTCCAGTACACCTGGAATCAACTGCCCCAGGGGTGGAAACACAGCCCTACTAATTGCCATGGACTGATCCAGACTGTGCTGGAGAAGGCTGGAGCTCCAGAACACCTGCAATACAGTGATGACATCATTGTGTGGGGTAATACAGCAGAAGAAGTTTTCAAGAAAGGTAAGAAAATAATGAAGATTCCTCTGAAAGCAAGTTTTGCTGTAAAAAGAGGTAAGGTAGAGGGACCTGCATGAGACATCCAGTTCTTGGGAATTAATTGGCAAGATGGGCATCACCAGATCCCAATGGACGTGATTAACAAAATAACATCTATGTCCCCATCAACTAGTAAAAAGGAAACACAAGCCTTCTTAGGCATTTTGGGTTTTTGGAGAATGCATATTCCAGGTTATAGTCAGATTGTGAAACCTCTCTATGAAGTGGCTCGAAAGAAAAATGAGTTTACGTGGGGTCCTGGGCAATAACAGGCCTTTGAGGAAATTAAACAAGAGATTGTGCATGCAGTAGCCCTTGGACCAGTCCAAACAGGATGGGACATTAAAAATGTACTCTACACTGCAGCCGGGGACAATGGCCCTACCTGGAGCCTCTGGCAGAAAGCACTAGGGGAGACTCAAGGTTGACCCCTAGGATTTTGGAGTTGAGGATAAAAAGGCTCTGAGGCTAACTATACTCCAACTGAGAAAGAAATCTTGGCAGCGTATGAAGGAATTAGAGCTGCTTTGGAAGTAATTGGTACTGAAGCACAGCTCCTCCTGGCGCCCCAATTACCAGTACTGGGCTGGATGTTCAAGGGTAAAGTTCCTTCTACTCATCATGCCACCGATGCTACCTGGAGTAAATGGGTTGCCTTAATCACACAGTGAGCTCAAATAGGAAACCAAAATCGTCCAGGAATCGTAGGAATGATCACAAACTGGCCCAAAGACAAAGACTGAAATGCCACCAGATGAGGTGGTGACACATGCAGAAGAAGCCCCACCATATAATGAACTCTCAGATAATGAGAAACAGTATGCTCTGTTCACTGATGGGTCTTGTCGTATTGTAGGAAAACATCAAAGGTGGAAAGCTGCTGTGTGGAGTCCTGCATGATGAGTCACAAAAGCTGCTTAGGGACAAGGTGAATCAAGTCAATTGGCAGAGGTGAAAGCCATCCAGCTGGCCTTAGACACTGCTGAATGGGAAAAGTGGCCAATGATCTATCTCTATACTGAGTCATGGATGGTGGCAAATGCTCTGTGGGGGTGGTTAAAGCAGTGGAAGCAGAGCAACTGGCAGCACAAAGGTGCAGCCACCTGGGCTGCTGAATTATGGCAAGATATTGCTGATTGGCTAGGGAAACTAGTCGTGAAGGTTCGCCATGTAGATGCCCACATACCCATGAGTCGAGCCACTGAGGAACATCAAAGCAATCAGCAAGTGGACCAGGCTGCTAAGATTTTCCAGAGAGATTTGGACTGTGAACATAAAGGTGAACTATTTTTAGCTTGGTGGGCCATGACACTTCAGGTCATCAAGGAAGAGATGCAATATCTAAATGTTCCCGTGACCGAGGGGTGGGTTTAGCTATGGATGCTATTGCGAAACATGCGCCGAAATCAAGCAAGCCAAACGGTTAAAACCTTTGTAGTATGGAGGATGGTGATTTCAATATAACTATGGGGAGACCTGGCAAATTGACTATATCACACTCCCTCAGACCCGCCAGGGGAAGCACTATGTGCTTACAGTGATGGGAGTGTGGAATAATTACTAAAATGGCCAAAAATACAGCATTGTTCACACATTAAGGAAAGTTATAAAATCAGAAGGCTTCTAAGGTAGAATACAGCCGCAGCTGGCATACGAAGAATGCAACATCTGCGATTCCCTGTACAAGGTTGTTTGCAAAACTACACGAGGGACAGGACGGAATGTGATCATTCCGTGACCTTGCGTTGTGACGAAGAGCAGATATGGGAACGAGATGGTACTACGGAACAGATAAGCTGCCTAACTAGCTTACTGTGGAACAGATAAGCTGCCTACTCACTACCCTGAGCCAACATTTTGTCAAATTTTGATGAAATGCTGTCCTTTGTGCAAACTTTGCTCATTATAATGTACCAAAACACACCTCCATCCCGAAGGCTACCTGCCTCCAAGGTGCGACCACTCCTCCTTGAGTACACCAATCATAATAAAAGTATGTATGACTAAAGTCACTCAAACTCCACCTTGAAGATAACAAAAATAGTATAAAAATAGCCCGAGAGAGGGGGGATATCAGGGAAGACACCATCGTGAACAAGTCGAGGAGAACTCCATCACTGACTTCTGGGATCAGTCGATGGGCTGAGCCTTTCTTCCCCCCCATAGGGACGCCTTTGGGTAAGACTTAGATTATACCGAGTGCTTCCTCGGGAAACTTAGGAATTTCTCTAGAGAATCTCTTTCCTACATTTATAGCCAGGCTGTATAATTTATAACTTTGTCGCGCGTTTTATATATTTAACAGTACTTTCATTTGCACGTGCTTTGCAGACAGTGTATTTATCACCGGCAATCCTAAGAACCTATCTATCTGTTGCTTAAATAAACTGCACTGTTTAAGTAGCTAGTCGTTTTGGTTTCTCACTGAACGCGACCAAAGACTCGAAGGTGGCCGTGCTAGTTCATGAGCACGACTAGACTGAAGGTGCAGTCCACTATTAGTGTATCCAAATCGTAATAGTTTAATACATATTAAACTTATGGAAGAGCACTGTGAAAAAATGAGGAAATAGCAAAAAATTCTACAAGCTGACAGCACCTCATTCTGATCTCTTCTAAGGAAATCCTAAAGGTTAGTTACTTCACAGTGCTGCAAATCCTATTTATTTTTAATACAGGTGAATGCTAAAGAAATATGTGAAGATGTACATTTAGTATGGAAGTTAAAAAAAAAAATAGAGGAGAAGATGCTAAAGGTTAGGTTCAGAAAGGACTAAGCAGTAAGCCTAGCTTTTAAGCACCTCGCTTCTAAAGTACCCCAAGAAAGAAGGCAGCCTTAGGGAGAAAGATTGCCAGTGCCCCAGTCTTTGTTCCCATGACTGTTTATGGAAAATGGACAACTGCAAAGACAGAAACTTTTTTTAAAAAGGCATTTTAAAGATGCAGCAGTTGAAAAGTAAGAGCCATATGAAAAGCCCATAAAAGGAACTGTTCTACTTTTACCACATCCCCACAGACTGCAGTTTAATTATTCTTACATGTAATATATGAAAGAGATCTAACTCCACTAGATATAACCTAGACTTCTATTTTAGTTGGTCTATGTTTTGAATCTGACCTGGTTTGGGGTGGAGCAGAGCCAACTTTCTGTTTAGTGAGAGAGGCTCTTGCTTATACTTGTTGCTGTGGCAACCAGGGTCAGCTGACTTGGTTGTTTACCCTGTGGAAGGGTTACACCTGTGGACAGATCAGGTGACCCAAACTGACCAATCAGGTAGTCCATCCCACCTGCCCTGCTCAGTATAAAAGCTGAGGGATAAAAGGGATTAGGTTGGTTCTTCTCCAATGGCTTTTTTCTTCAATGACTGGTGTCTGAGGAGGACCCTGTCAGCTCATCTGCCTTTTGGTCCTGGTCAGTGTGTTCTAGTTCTCATTTGTCACTGAGTCCAGTTTGGAGCTTTCCCAGTGCCTGCCAGTGACATATTCCTAGAAACCTGATCCAATTTTTTGTATATATTTATTTATATCTATTTCATTAAATCCTTTTTAATTTATTATTAATATTTCATTAGTTTAGTGTTTTTCAAAACTCATAAATCTCTTTATCTCTCTTCTTTTTCTCCTTGGAGCGAGAGGTGGGGGAGAGCATCTGTTGTCTTGTCATTGGTCAACCTAGATGAAATGGTGACAGAATCATATTGCTAACCCCTTTGGAATAGGTTAGATGTCAGATAAAACACCAAGTATTGAAAGATAAAGGATAGCTGCATTATCTCTGGCCTTGTGGGAGGTACTGTAGTTATGCTAATAAAACCTTTTTTTTGTCTTTCTCAAAGATGTCTTTGACTTACCTGGATTTTGTGAAGGTCTATATCTAAGCCTTGTACAATTTTTTTCAGAAATGCTCACACTGCATCCCGGGGATGAATGCTGTTTGACTCATCACAAACCACCACAGCAACGCTGACAGAGGAACATGCTCAAACAAAAACAAAAATGGACATTAAATGCACTTTCAGTCTCAGTGTGCTTACAACTCTTTGGCTAAATCCAGAAGTGCATAGTTAGGTCTCACACAGGCAATATTTCAGATCAGGAAGGTTTTGCCTGAATGAAGACTCAATAGAAGCACATGCAGATTTTGAGCCTGTCTTCATTTTCACTGCTCTGGTGCAATGCCACTGAATTCAGAGGCATGAGTCCAGATTCATATCAGCATTAGATCAGAATCTATCAGTCCTTACATATGAATCCCAGGGCTTTACTTTTTGCACATACATGTTTTTAAAAAATCACAAATTAAATGTCCCCGACAAAACGCATCTTGATTTTGTTTGATCTGTTTTAATTGAATCTGTTTTGCACATGTTGCCTTACTTTGAACAGCAGGAGAAAAGCTTCTTAGTATCTGGAAACTTGGACTGATTTCAGAACAGATTCCTGTTGCATAGTATTGGCTTCCATACTGCTGTGCCCACAAGGGACCACATCTTTAAAAACAACAAAAAAGAGAAATTATAAAAATAACAAATACTTGTCTCACCATATCTATATACAAAAGCACAATAAGCGGGACTGCAGGAATATAGGATCAGAGGACCCCTCTTGGATTATCAGGCCAAATCCCTTGCTATCATTGTGACAGTGTCAGGTAACCCCTTTATAGACTTTCTCATAAAAAGGATTCTCTATTCGTGATCATCCTAGTGCCACCTCCTACAAGCTGGCACCTCCAGACTATGCATAGCTATAACTTCTAGGGAGTGTGACTTGGTTTGCAAGGAATCTGTGCTGCTTTAAGCCACCTGCTCTACAAATGGACGTTTTAAAACTAGGGCTGGTATTTGCACATCGTTTATAAGCGTGCAGAGAAGTACTTCCACTAACCAGGAGGTGGCATCAGAGCCATGAACATGCACGTCGCTGCAAACATGCAGCTAAAAGGACAAGTTTGGCTCTGGCCTCACATACCACTCGGCTACATGTTTCATTGCCTTCCAGGGAAAATAATCTTGCTTCTTTGCTGAAAATGATCTCTGTAAAATTAAACGTTTTCAGATAGATCAACCAGCTGGTTGCATGACATCCACACTTCTGATATTAGAAGGATTTTTACAAAAGTATCTATCTAGATAAAAAAATACAGATACTGAGACAGTATTTTGTCGTGAGGATATTGGAGGGGGGTTCTTTTTAGAAGAAAATCATGTTAGGAATTCAAGGACAAAACATAACCTCTGTCCAATAGTTCTGAAAGAAATGATAGCTTCATTACATATACTTTCTGATTGCTTTATCCAGTCAGGAGAGCCTGGAAAACAGAAAATGCACCATCTCTATTTAGGAAGAGAGAGTGAACAGCATTATTACCCTTTTCTCAAGAATATTGAAAAAAGGTAATTAAAGGCAGAAGTAAATGGAAAATGAGATAAATCACACACTGGTTTACCAGTGGCAGACCACACCAAACTATCCTAACATATTTGACAAGATGGCAGATTTTCTAGACAAGAGAAAGGAAGTATATCTACATTATCTGATCTTGAGATAAGTGCTTTTTTTAGCTGCCACATGGGGCATGATTAGTTTTACTGGAAAAGATGGATATTTACAGAGGTGAGAGGTACAAAAGAAATCATCTATACCAGTAACTATGAAGCTGGAAGAGAGTCTTTAATTTAAATTTAGTTTTAATTTAAAGTTCTTTTTAGATCGATCTCATTTGCCTGTTTTCTAGTTTTCTTCTGTATTATTGGTAAAAAAAAAAGAAATTCTCTAATGTTCTAGCTTTGTTACAGTCAGAAATTTAAGATGCATCATTAATGTAGGGGAAAACTGGGAGATCACATATTAAAAACCGATGAACTTGAAAAGTAGAATATTAGAAAAGGGCACAGACTTGCCTTTAAGGACTAATCTTAAGAAATGTGGACATAAACTGGGAGCTCACTGAGTGGAATAGAGAGGAGCAGACAGATCAGGCACTGGCTGATTACAGGGTGACCATAAGCATGCAGCCAACATGCAAAGCAAATATGGCCTGAAGATATGTGACAAGAAGCACTTCTAGTTGAGACAGGGAAATACCAAATACAATATATAGTGCCCTGGAAAGACTCATGTAGAATACAGCATAGACCTGGTCATTCATGTTCAAGAGGAGTATATTTTAAAATAAGTACATTTCAGCCAAAAAACTCCGTGTTTGTCTAGAAAACTGAAGGACAAAGGAGAATGATTGTGGGATGTTAAATATAGAAGGGAGATTTTACATGTAGGGAGATGGGAGCTGTTCCTTTTAGCTAAAGGCACAGCACTACGCAAAGAACAAACTGATAGAAACTGATGTCAGAAATCCGGAAAAAAGTTGTTAACAATATCAGTGAAATTCTTAAGCACCTTTCCAACAGGACTAAGCATGACTCAGAAAAATGTAATGAGCATGTGAAAATGACTGCCCTGTACTTAGGATACCTGTGGAAAGCAATCATATGGCATCAAACAGCTGAACCAGCACGACCCACAAGCTACAGCATAGACACGTTAGGCTGGGTCACATTCCAGCCAAGCAGCCCAGGACACCTCCCGGGATGCAGCACAGACTGGTACAAGTGGACGGAAGCTGAGAGAGAAGCAGCTGCAGGAGGAAGGACCACAGTGAGTCAGGACGAGGAAGCCCTGAACATAACTCAAAGAGTCCAAGAGTCCATCACAGAGGCCAGCTGCCAGAGACAGTGTCTTGAAGTGAACTCCTAGCTGGCAGCAGCTTGCAATTATGAGCAAAGGCAATCTCCACATTATCCAATTCTAGCCACATCTAAGTCGCAGGGCTTTTGCTATTTGTTGAGGCCGAGTCACAAATAAGCACCTGTCTCCAATACCCCATTCTCCTTCTGTCAAAAAGAACGCCCTTCACCAATGAAGTGGCTAACTGTTCACATCTTACTGTTCATCTTTTTTTTTTTGTTACTTTATGCAATTTAGGTAGAGTCAATCAATACCATATGGATTGGGAAAATATTTATATTCGAGAGCGGTTCAAATATTATTAGAAAATGCAAATTTTTCTGCATGAGATGTTTTAAATTACTGCAACTACAGATACTGATTAAAGCGGGTATGCATGGAACAGTATTAACAGTAATTAAAAGGTATTATCAAAGAGATAGAATAAGATTTTTTTAATAAGTATCTTCTCAAACAAACAATAAAGAAGAGCACTGTTGCTGTATTTTGAAGTTATGATTAACCTTGGCGAGTTGACCCTGTCTGGATGCCAGGTGCCCACCAAAGCCTCTCTATCACGCCCCTCCTCAGCTGGACAGGGGAGAGAAAATATGATGAAAGGCTCGTGGGTCAAGATAAGTACAGGGAGAGATCGCTCACCAATTACTGTCATGGGCAAACCAGATTCAACTCAGGGAAATTTAATTTATTACTGATCAAAATCAGAGTAGGGTAATGAGAACTAAAACCAAATCTTAGAACACCTTCCCCCCACCCCTCCCTTCTTCCCAGGCTCAACTTCACTCCTGATTTTCTCTACCTCCTTCCCTCAAGCAGCACAGGGGGACAGGGAATGGGGGTTGCAGTCAGTTCATCACGCATTAGTCTTTGCCACTCCTTCCTCCTCATATTCTTCCCCTGCTCCAGCATGGGGTTCCTCCCACGGGAGACAGTCCTCCATGAAATTCTCCAATGTGAGTCCTTCCCACGGGCTGCAGTTCTTCACAAACTGCTCCAGCATGGGCCCTATCCACAGGGTGCAGTCCTTCAGGAACAGACTGCTCCAGCGTGGGTCCCCCACGGGGTCACAAGTCCTGCCAGCAAACCTGCTCCACCATGGGCTCCTCTCTCCACGGGTCCACAGGTCCTGCCAGGAGCCTGCTTCAGCATGGGCTCTCCATGGGGTCACAGCCTCCTTCAGGCATCCACCTGCTCCAGCGTGGGGTCCTCCATGGGCTGCAGGGGGACAGCCTGCCTCATCATGGTCTTCACCACAGGCTGCAGGGGAATCTCTGCTCCGGTGCCTGGAGCACCTCCTCCCCCTCCTTCTTCACTGACCTTGGTGTCTGCAGAGTTGTTTCTCTCACATATTCTCACTCCTCTCTTCTGGCTGCTGTTGCGCAGCAGTTTTTTTCCCTTCTTAAATACGTTATCACAGAGGTGCTAGCACCATTGCTGATTGGCTCAGCCTTGGCCAGCTGCGGTTCAGTCTTGGAGCTGGCTAGCATTGGCTTTATTGGACATAGGGGAAGCTTCTGGCATCTTCTGACAAGAGTCACCCCTGTAGCCCCCACACTACCAAAACCTTGCCATGCAAACCTAATACACTAAGTGCAAGAAAGCTGCTGGAAAGCTTAGAATTAGACCTATTAAGTACTTCAATGAATTGGGCTATATGGTAATGAAGATAATACATTTTTGAATACTTTTGTGATACAACAGATAAATACATCACTTAAAGTGAATCTCAAAGCTCATTTGCCTTTAGTTTATTGTTTCGTTTAATTATTCCACGTTTACAATGTATGCATCATAAACTGGAATACACCTACGCTCCAAGAGTTTTCATGCTTATGGTTAAGATTGTAAAAAAGCATATTAAAAGGGCATTAATTTCCTTTCAATGATGAAATCTGTTTTGCAGGCTCAAAGGAGAGTGGCTTGCAGAATATACACATAGAAAACGCATCCTCCTCCAGCTCACTAGCTAAATAAATCATATTGCTAAAGGAAAAGGCAGATCCATGGGACTGGAAACCTTGACATCTCAGGAGAACAGTTACTATGCAAGTGCTTACAGTGGAGGCAAGATCCCATAATAGCTTTTGAAAGCATAACCAGAACTATCTAAGACTACCTTACAAATATCCGTGGTGGAAATATTCTTGCCTATGTTTTCTGACTTAAATTACAGAATATTTAATGATATGCTCTTCCATAGGATTTTTAGATAAATGCAGAAGGACACAATTTGTAATTTTCCTGATTTTGGACCCTAGGTAATGACAGTGAGTGGAATGTTTTAAAATATGCAAAATATGTACTAATCTATGCTGCATAATAAAATACATTCAGCTTCGACTGTCTATTGAATACATCCTCAATATGTACCAAAAATCCTCCCATGTTTGAGTTCTGTATTAGAGTCAAGCCAAGGTTCATGTCTTCCTTTATCTCAGTCACATTTGGAATATTTATTAAAGCTGAAATAAAAAGAGATTAAATAATGACAGAACAGTAAATAAAATGTAGAACCAATTTAGTAAGTTAGAATTCCTTTTCTAAAGCTTGATTTCTCAGAATCTAAGATGCCTCTTCCAAATGGCTGTACAAAATTCTGAGACAAAAGAAACAAAAGCTAATCTTTGTCAAAAATTTGCTTGCCGTTAATTATAGACATGAATTAAGTATGGCCATTTAGAATACCTGTCCTCAGGTGAGGTGAAGGCAAAAGAGAGGAAGAAATTGTTATCTTTGCCATTGAGTATTTTTGGCTGGCTGAGTAGCTGCAGCTGAGCAGCTACTGTTACATTCCTCAAGAGACCAGACTTCTCTCATCCAGCATCACACTTTAGAAAAAAATGTGGAAGAAATGGTGGAGGACAGAAATGTGCTGCACCACAAATAAACATAAAGTAGGCATCTCAGCACACTCCACAGTCCTGTATTCTCACTGTATCCAAAAGTGAATCCCATTTTATACTTAGTCTGCAAACACACAGAGGCAGAAATGGTTTCATATAATATATGTTCAGTAAATGCAATTCAAAACAAGAATGTAACAAGTATTAAGTGATGTTAAGAGCATGGCTGCCTCCGCCAGCTGCTCCACCTTCTGCCCGGATGCTGGAGCCCAGCCTGGTGCCCAGGGACTCAGAGCCTCTGCCCAGACTGAGGGATGCAGCACCAGTAGTGAAGCTGAGCGCACATCTTGCACACACACACAGACACACACAGAGGACACTGAAACAGGCAGTCACACAGACTGCCACAGACAAGGCATTGCCTTCAGCAGCATCCATGTACTGGGTGTGCTCCTCTTGGGATGGCAGAGACTGAAGGTCACTAGTGCAGGCATACACACACGACACTCTGGGTTCACAAGCATGTGCACATTCATGGATCCCCTGAGTACTGGCATGGCCTCTCTGTCCACCAGCACCCCTGCCCAGATCCCAGGCCCCCTTACCCACCCCTTGGGTCCCCTACTTGCCAGCTGGTCCAGCTCGGTGCTCACTGCAAACAGGCAGCACTCACACACTCATCCCTCATTCACTCCACATTTGCAAGTCCCCCAGGTGTACCAGCACAGACCCCTCCGCCCAGATCCGAGGCCCCCCCTAAGCCATCTGGTCCAGCTTAAAGTTTGCTAGTGAATGAACGAATGAACAAACACACAAGAACACATGGTTTGGGGAAGATACAGACATTCATGCCCCAGAAGCCAGCACCTGGGCTGTAACATGCAGTCCCTCTCCAGCCACCAACGTGGAGCCCCTCACTTGCCTCACTCACCCTGTTCCCCCCACAGCAGCTGGTTTTGGGACACACCATTGCCACTCCAGTGACTGGAAGATAAAGAACCCCGCTGGCTCCAGTAGCTGACACTGAGACCCCAGTGGTTCCAGTAGCTAGCACCACAGGCTAGGGCACCCACACCCCCAGCCCGACTCCAGTAGCTGGCACCAATTTTCACTCACACACACAGAGGTCTCACCAGTAGCTGGCACCTAGTCCTTGCAGCACACACATGGGACAGAGACTGAAATTATGCAGGGAGATAGTTTAAGAAAAGATTTAATAAGAAGACAGGACAGACTGTGATGATCAGACACAGGGCTCAGCCAAACAAGCATCCTGACCAGCCCCATTTTACATGCAACCAACTCCTTTTAATACCCTTTTCTGCCTATCCCCCTCTCTTTGTTACTCCCTGCTCCCCCTTCCCCTGCATGTCCCCCATGGGTTTGTACAGCTCCATCAATTCCTGCACCCCTCACAGTCCGGGATCACCGTGGTTTACAGTCTTAACAGTTGCATATTCCATGTTGATTTTCCTGGAAGAGGTGCCTGTAGTTTCATGATAGCCCATCAATTAGTGTGACTGACCAGGTTTGGTTCTCATCACTGCCTCCCTGATCACTTGCTGGTCAGTTTTGTGTCCCCGTATGTTCTTATTTATGGCTTCCTCCTTTTCTTGTTGCACTGAAAAAGGTCCCGGATACCCTTAAAGGAACAGACACTCCTCTTCTACATACCCTTACAAGAACCCTCAAGTATAAATATGTTATAAATATTACTAATAATAATGTTATTAATAGGGATGATACAAATGACTAAGACTATAAGAAAATTTATAAAGGTAGAACAAAAAGTTTTCCAGAAAAGATATAGCAAACATTAATAATAATAATACAGTTGTACAATAAGCTGATGTCAGAAATCAAATCCACCTTAGGAATATGTGAAATAAATGACAGAAAGGCAAAAAAGAGAGTTCACATCAATATCACAGGGGAAGCTGTAAAAATACCTGTAAGTGCTTGCCGACAGTTAATTTAGAACTCGGGAATAACCAAGTGAAAAGGACAAGAGAGATATTGCTCTAGAAACAGCCTTATAATATACAGTAAGATCCATATTTTATTCTTCAAGGAGGCTAAGACCAAGGAATGCTGAGCTTGTCAGTGAAAATGAAATTCTTCTGCATGCCAGTGCAGCAACAGACACACATACTCTGCTGACACCTATTTTTGTTATTGATCTTGCTAGTTTCTGATTGTTATTTTATTAGATATATTGGCCTGGTATAAAACCGAGGAAAAACTGAAAAATTGTAGCAAAACATTATGCATTACAACTTACCTTGTAAATTCATTTTCTTACATGTGATTTCAGATGTATCAACAGGAATCGCACGACTGGAGTGCTGCATTAGATGGCAACAAACCCTTCAGAAGGGACAGGCAAGGAAGGAGAGGAGGTGGGGTGGCTCTGTATGTTAGGGAGTGTTATGAATGTCAAGAACTTAATGATGGTGACAATAGGGTTTGGTGTTTATGGGCAAGAATCAGGGGGAGGGCCAACAAGGCAGATATCATGGTGGGAGTCTGTTATGGACTGCCCAACCAGGATGTAGAGGCAGATGAAATATTCTACAAGCAGCTGGGAGAAGTCTCAAGCCCTTGTCCTGGTGGGAGACTTCAACCTACCAGATATCTGCTGGGAATACAGTACAGTTGAGAGGAAACAGTCCAGGAGGTTCCTGGAATGTGTTGGGGATAACTTCCTGACACAGATGGTGAGGGAGCCAACTAGGGAAGGAGCCCTGCTGGACCTGTTTTTCAAAAACAGAGAAGCACTTGTAGGGGATGCGATGGTTGGAGACCATCATGGGCTTAGTGATCATGAAAGGATAGAGTTTTCGATTCTTGGAGAAGTAAGGGGGGAGGTCAGCAGAACTGCCACCTTGGACTTCTGGGGGGCGGACTTTGGTCTTTTCAGGAGCCTGGTTGACAGAGTCCCTTGGGAGGCAGTCCTGAAGGGCAAAGGAGTCCAGGAAAGCTGGACATTTTTCAAGAAGGAAGTCTTAAAGGCACAGGAGCAGGCCACCCCCATGTGCCAAAAAACAAGCCATCAGGGAAAAAGACCGGCCTGGCTGAACAGAGAGATATAGTTGCAACTCGGGGAAAAAAGGAGAGTTTCTGACCTTTGGAAGAAAGGGCAGGCCACTCAGGAAGGCTACAAAGATGTTGTGAGGCTATGCAGGGAGAAAATTAGAAGGGCCAAAGCCCAACTAGAAATTAACCTGGCTTCGGATGTTAAGGACAATAAAAAAAGCTTCTATAAATATATTAGTAATAAAAGGAGGACTAAGGAGAATCTCCATCCTTTCTTAGATGGGGACAGTAACATGGTGACAAAGGATGAGGAAAAGGCTGAGGTACTTAATGCCTTCTTTGCCTCAGTCTCTAATAGTAGGACCACTTGTTCCCTGAGTACCCAGACCCCTGAGCTAGTAGATAGGGGCAGGGAGCAGAATGAAGCCCCCATAATCCAAGGGGAAATGGTGAGGGACCTGCTCTAGCACTTAGACACGCACAAGTCTTTGGGGCCAGATGAGATCCACCCAAGGGTACTGAGGGAGCTGGCGGAAGTGCTCACTAAGCCACTTTCCATCATTTACCAGCAGTCCTGGCTAACCGGGGAGGTTCCAGTTGACTGGAGGTTAGAAAATGGGATGCCCATCCACAAGAAGGGCTGGAAGGAGAATCCAGGTAATCACAGGCCTGTCAGTCTGACCTCAGTGCCTGGGAAGGTCATGGAACAGATCATCTTGACTGCCATTATGCAACACATGCAGGACAACCATGAGATCAGGCCCAGTCAGCATGGGTTTATAAAAGGCAGGTCCTGCTTGACTAACCTGATCTCCTTCTATGACAAGGTGACCCGCTTAGTGGACGAGGTAAAGGCTGTGGATGTTGTTTACCTGGACTTTAGTAAGGCTTTTGATACAGTTTCCCACAGCATTCTCCTGGAGAAACTGGCTGCTCGTGGCTTGGATGGAAGTACTCTTTGCTGGGTAAAAAACCTGAATAGATGTCTGGGCCCAAAGAGTTGTGGTGAATGGAGTTAAATCCAGTTGGTGGCCAGTCACAAGTGGTGTTCCCCAGGGCTCAGTATTGGGGTCGGTTCTCATTAATATCTTTATCGACGACCTGGATGAGGGGATCGAATGCACCCTCAGTAAGTTTGCAGACAACACCAAGTTAGGTGGGAGTGTTGATCTGCTTGAGGGTAGAAAGGCTTTGCAGAGGGATCTGGACAGGCTGGATCAATGGGCCAAGGACAATGGTATGAGGTTCAACAAGGCCAAGTGCCAGGTCCTGAGCTTGGGTCACAACAATCCCATGCAGCGCTACATGCTTGGGGAAGAGTGGCTAGAGAGCTGCCTGGCAGAAAAGGACCTGGGGGTGTTGGTCGACAGCCAGCTGAATATGAGCCAGCAGTGTGCCCAGGTGGCCAAGAAGGCCAACAGCATCCTGGCCTGTATCAGGAACAGTGTGGTGAGTAGGACTAGGGAAGTGATCATCCCCCTGTACTCGGCACTGGAGAGGCTGTACCTTGTGTACTGTGTCCTGTTTTGAGCCCCTCACTATGAGAAAGACATTGAGATTCTGAAGCAAGTCCAGAGAAGGGCAACAAAGCTGGTGAGGGGTCTGGAGAACAAGTCTTATGAGGAGCAGCTGAGGGAGCTGGGATTGTTTAGCCTAGAGAAAAGGAGGCTGAGGGGAGACCTTATCACTCTCTACAACTACCTGAAAGGAGGTTGTAGAGAGGTGGGGGTTGGTCTCTTCTCCCAAGTAACAGGCAATAGGACAGGAGGAAATGGCTTCAAGTTGCACCAGGGGAGGTTTAGACTGGATATTAGGAAAAATTTCTTCACTGAAAGGGTTGTCAAGCAATGGAACAGGCTGCCCAGGGAAGCAGTTGAGTCACCATCCCTGGAGGTATTTAAAAGATGGGTAGACAGTGCTTAGCAATATGGTTTAGTGATGGTTTTCATCAGTGTTAGGTTGATGGTTGGACTTGATGATCTGAAAGGTCCCTTCCAACCCAGACAATTCTATGATTCTATGACATGCATAGATATCTCCAGTTCTGTTAGCTGGATAGCTACTCCAGGGTGAACCAACAAACAACCTAAAACAACAGGAATTTCATTAGGTTTTAATGATACTGGAAAAGTCCAGCAGCATTATTGCTTAGCACACTGTAGGTAACAGGTAAAGAGGCTTTTACCAGACATAGCACCAAAGGCATTCAGGAGTTCTCTCCAGAGCTGTTCAGAAGCTGAGCTTCACTTCCATGTTAATACATTGGATTCACCAGGGGCAGCTTTGGTAGAGAAGCCTCTGGGGATTAGGCTGCCTCAAATATGTATACTGTTGCTTTTGTGACATTATGTCATACTGTCAGAAGAAATACAGCAAAGATAATATATACAAATGCATACATATTTAGAAATGGACTACTACTACCTGGACTTTTGCAAAGCATTTGACACTGTCCTGCACGACATCCTGGTCTCTAAAATGGAAAAGCATGGATTTGATGGATGGACCACTCAGTGGATAAGGAACTGGCTAGATGGCCGCACTGAAAGGGTTGCAGTCAATGGCTCAATAGTCAAGTGGAAACCAGTGATGAGTGGCATTCCTCAGGGGTCAGTACTGGGACCGGTGCTGTTTAACATCTTTGTCGGTGACATGGACAGTGGGACTGAGTGCACCCTCAGCAAGTTTGCCAACGACACCAAGCTGTGTGGCACAGTTGACACACTGGATGGAAGGGATGCCATCCAGAGGGACCTGGACAGGCTTGAGAGGTGGGCCTGTGCGAACCTCATGAAATTCAACCAGGCCAAGTGCAAGGTCCTGCACCTGGGTCACGGCAACCCCAGGCACAAATACAGGTTGGGCAGACAATGGCTTGAGAGCAGCCCTGAGGAGAAGGACTTGGGGATGTTGGTGGACGAGAAGCTCAACATGAGCCGGCAATGTGCACTTGCAGCCCAGAAAGCCAACCGCATCCTGGGCTGCATCAAAAGAAGCGTGGCCAGTAGATCAAGAGAGGTGATTCTGCCCCTCTACTCCGCTCTGGTGAGACCCCACCTGGAGTACTGTGTCCAGCTCTGGGGATCCCAACATAAGAAGGACATTGACCTGTTGGAACGGGTCCAAAGGAGGGCCACGAAGATGATGAGAGGGGCTGGAGCACCTATGCTATGAGGACAGGCTGAGAGAGTTGGGGTTGTTCAGCCTGGAGAAGAGAAGGCTCCGGGGAGACCTTATAGCAGCCTTCCAGTACCTAAAGGGGGCCTACAGGAAGGATGGGGAGGGACTCTTTATCAGGGAGTGTAATGATAGGACACGGGGCAATGGTTTCAAGCTGAAAGAGGGTAGATTTAGATTGGATATCAGGAAGAAATTCTTTACTGTGAGGGTGGTGAGGCACTGGAACAGGTTGCCCAGGGAAGTTGTGGATGTCCCATCCCTGGAAGTGTTCAAGGCCAGGCTGGATGGGGCTTTGAGCAGCCTGGTCTAGTGGGAGGTGTCCCTGCCCAGGGCAGGGGGGTTGGAACTAGATGATCTTTAAGGTCCCTTCCAACCCGAACCATTCTGTGATTCTGTGAAATATATACGTAGGGGATTGAATGACAAAAAAATTATTTTCCTGTCAGGTAACAGTTAACTGATTCTTTTAAAGTTATTCTTTTAACTGATAAGAAGCATTTCCTACAGGATCTACTCAGCAACACTCACATGCTTATATCTGAGCTTGAACACTACCATACCTTGACAACAAACACTGAGTCAGAAAGAAAATACTGCAGGGAATAATAGACTGCCGTGTGAAGTAATTAATCTTGAACAAGAAATTTAAGAATTATGATAATTTGTGCCTACAATATGAAGTGATTCACTTTCTCTGACTCATTCCTTCATCTGCCATATGGTTTCCCTCCAACATCTGCTACTCAGGACACCTTTAATTTTTATCTGAAAACCTTCACAAAACCATCTAATTCACCCCCTGGGAATGCTGCTTAAGAACACCTATGTTTCAGCACAAGTGTCTCAGAGAGTGAAACCACCAGACAGTATAGGGCTGTGTAGGGCTGGAAGAAAAATTTTATACAGTTTAATGTGCAGTGAAATGAGGGTAAGGTAAAACGTAACCACAGGAAGATGATCTCAAGGGATATGAAAAAATGAAATGGATGATTAGAAAGCAGGGATCATGGGTGTTTGCTCCAGCAGCAATATGACTTTCCATTCATACAGAACTGTTTATGGTAGTAATTAATGCATTTATGGGACACTAAAAGGACAAGCAATGGGACCCCAGTACAGACTTTTGAGCTTCAAAAGAAACCATCTTTTTTAGTTGGTCAATATGTTGCTAAAAGCTCAGCTGGTGTCCTCTAAAATTTTATAGGTAGGTAATGCAAATACCTTGCACTATCGAAAGAACACATTTTATGAAATGATTATGTTTCAAAGCAATTGCTATATATCATATTACCTTTCCAGGAGTCATCTGATTTTATTGCTGCAATTTTATAACTAGTTTGAATAAAATGACTTTGATAAAAATACATAGTTTTAGATGCACAAGCAAGAGTTTGAGTCCTTTTTAGCTTTCTCAAAGAAAATACTGCTAAATGCATTTTTATTTTTTTTACTTTATTTCATCACAATTAAACACAAACTTAAGAGCACAAATAATGTTAGAAGTTCAGTTAGAGGTAACTTCAGATTCTGTTTTTTTTGTGTAGGAATATTTTAAAAATACCTACCTCCTTCTCAATTACCTTGTTGAAAAACAGTGATTATGTGGGCAGCATGAATAGGATTTTTGTGTACTTTAAACATCTCTAAACCTGCAATTCAGGTTCATATACATACCTCTCTATATAAAAACAGTGTATGTTACACTATCTGTGAGGAGGCCTCTGATCTTGTTATTTTCTGAGGAATATAGCTTATCTGCACAGTGGAAAGCAGAACCACCGGGACCAAATAACCAGAGCTCATTAGAAACTACTCCATCAGGTATATGCCGGTAGATGATACAACTCGCAAATTTTTGCAGTAACACAGAGAGCTGGAGCCAGTCAATATTGATTGACAGGAGGAAGACACGATGTTACAGTCTCCCCGCCTTGTTAGGTACTACAGTTATTTACAGTAATAAAATGCAATCTGGACTAATGGGAGAGAGGAAGGGCTAATAGTCTTAATGGAAACAGAAAACAATTTAAAAGGGTAGCAGAACTGCCTGTGTAATACCTGAAACTGGAACAGGTTTTCAGCATTAGGTGTCAAGCTGAACATTGCAATTGGTACATTTATAAATATTTGTATGGTTTTTTCTAAGTTTCCCAGAAGGCAAATATATTTCAGAATCCCTGCAGGAGGACAGCTACTGTTCAAAAGAATGACCTTAATGGATCTTGGAAATACCCCCTGCACCACTCCATCTGATCATGTAACTCACTAAATCTCTGCACTGCGCTGGCATCGCTCTGCAGCCACAGGTTATCCTGAAGCCCAAAGTACAAAGTTTATACAAACAGAGTGAAAATGAAAAGCAACAGGAAACTGTTCTGTAATGCTATCACTCCTCAAATAGTTGAGCCATAATAATTTTTATGCCTGCATTTGTATGTTCAGTTGACAAATGGTTGATCTAAAGACTCACAGCTCGCACTTACTGCTGCTGTCTGAGGTGATGGTGGTGGCAGTCCTTCCCATGGCCCTGCCTGGGTCTCGGAACCATCAGCCCCTGGGAAAGCTATGTCTATAGTAGGAAAAAACACACTGAAAATCAACCTGAGAGAAAATGCCTTTAGTTAATGTGATATTAAGCATGACAAAGTAGTTGGAGACAAGGATGTTATAGAAGTTTGTGGTCAATGCTAGTTTCTCCCAGAGATGTTCCTGAGACAGACCCATGCATTTAAAGATGATTAAATCCTTGATATAGGGAACTATGATGATAAGAACGTGTGTTAAGTGTAACTTTGGACCTGTATCCCAAAACATGACTAAAGAATCACAATTTTCCTCACACTGCCCTAAGATGTAACTGCTGCCAGCACCAGTCTTTATTTTATCCTGGCAGGCCTTGCAAAACCTGGAAACAGATCAGCACTTTGATCTTCTACTGCTCCTGACCAAACTCTAACCGTGGACATCTCACTAGTCTACACTGTACCCCAAAACCAGAGCTTGATTAATTAATAGGTCCACAGATACAGGATGAGGGCATCTGTCATCCCACTGGGGTGGCTTTGAGTATTGCAAGATTCATAATTGCCCTTCTTAGCATGTTCTATGTCAACGCCTAACACCTACCCAACAAGCCTGTCCTGCACCAGGGAACTTGACATTAGCCATTGTCACCTATTGCCACAAGCTTTCAACCAAGGCCTGTGACCCTTGAATTACAGAATCATAGAATATCTCAAGTTGGAAAAGACCCATAAGGATCATAAAGTCCAAATTCCTGCTCCTCACAGGACTACATAAAACTAAACCACATGATTAAGAGCCTCCTCCAGATGCTCCTTGAACTCTGACAGGCTTGGGGTCATGACCTGGGGCCCTGGGGAGCCTGTTCCAGTGACTGACCACCCTCTCAGTGAAGAAGCCTGCCTCACCACCAGCACCAGAAGAAAGGGGAGAGGGGAAAAGGAAATAGGGGAGAAGAAGAAAAAAAAGGAAATAGGGAAAAAAAAAGGAAAAAGGGAAAAAAAGAATAGAGTGCTTGAGCACTAGCTGTCCCCAAATCCAAACCTAACACAAACCTTAACCTTTGCTCTCGGTATAACCAAGACAAACACCATCCACAGAATTTAGAAAAAGCAATTCTCTCCCTTTCAGCATGTGTATTTGAGCTCACTCCATGGGCTTTATGCTGCTCAGCAGTAATGTGGGCTCTGAAGTTCCTGCTTTCCCCAACCTCAACTTTAGTTACAACCCAGACATCTATTTATGCCAAAGAACCATCACTCCTTATACCAAATCCACTTCTAAAACTTAATATTCACAACTGTATTTTACTTTCACTAGCCCTAAAACTAGCCTCATAGCTGTTGTGTGGTACAAGCAAAAAAAGTAAGCCAAACAAGATAAATTCCTTTAATTCTAAACCCAAATCTAAATCTATGCCAGTTGTGCCTAAAGCAAATTTAATTTTGTCTTTTATTTAGTTTATATTCCTCATACTTTACTGGAAGTTATTATACTACTCTGACACTGTATACAAAGCAATGGAACTAAATGAAGTGAAATAAAGTTTGGCAGCAATGCCATACCACACAGGCTGCAGGAGTGGCAGATCAAAGTGCAACAGGAATTATTTCTGGGAAATTACACTATGACAAAGCTAGAAACCGGCAAAGTGTGATGTAGCAGAAAACAAAATCAGAATTCATGGTGAAGGGCTGAATTCTCAGCTGTTGTCAGAGCATGTGCCATGGTTTAGCCTCAGATGGCAACAAAGAAACATGTGGCCGCTCTCTCAAGCTCCCCTCTCCACGGCTGTGGGGGGAGAATTGGAAGAAAAAGGCAAAACTTGTGGGTTGAGACAAAGGCAGTTTAACAGAACAGCAAAGGGAACAGGAAAACAACAATAACACTGACTGATAGAGGAAAACAACAAACACGATTACGGTACCACCACTTACCGACCAAGGGGTGCGCCCGATGGATGCTCCTCTAAGAAGGCATCACAGCCAACAGCCCAGCTGAAGTGCCTCTACACAAATGCACGCAGCATGGGTAACAAACAGGAGGAGCTGGAAGCTACTGTGCTGCTGGAAAGCTACAACATAGTGGCCATTACTGAAACCTGGTGGGACGAATCCTATGACTGGAACGTGGCTATTGATGGCTACAGGCTGTTCAGAAGGGACAGGCAAGGAAGGAGGGGCAGAGGTGTTGCCCTCTATGTTAAGGAATGGACAGAGTATGAAGAGATGTCCCTAAAGAATAGCCAAGAGGAAGTCAAAAGCTTATGGGTAGGAATTAGAGACCGAGGCAACAAGGGGAACCTTGTGGTTGGTGTCTACTACAGGCCGCCTGATCAAGGGGAACCTACTGATGAAGCCTTCTTCCTCCGGCTACAGGAGGCATTGCGCTTGAAGGCTCTTGTCCTGCTGGGGGGTTTCAACCACCACGACATCTGCTGGAAAAGTAACACAGCGAGGTGTAGACAATCCAGGAGGTTCCTGGAGTGCCTTGATGAGAACTTCCTAAGACAGGAAATAGACAGCCCTACCCAAGGGGATGCGATACTGGACCTCATAGTCACCAATGCATGTGAGCTCATTGGGGATGTCAAGATTGGAAGCAGCCTGGGCTGCAGTGACCACGCACTGGTGGAGTTCACAGTCCTGAGGGATACGTGCCAGACGAGGAGCCTAGTCAGGACCCTGAATTTTAGGAAAGCAAACCTCCAGCTCTTCAAGGAGTTAGTCAATAGGACCCCCTGGGAAACGGTCCTCAGGGACAAGGGGGCAGAACAGAGCTGGCAGATCTTCAAGGACACTTTCCATAGATCACAAGAGCTCTTGATCCCCAGGTGTAAGAAATCAAGTGAAGTAGTGTTTGATATATTAAAGCTGTAAACTAATTGAAGTAGGGGCTTAATATATTAGAACTGTAAATTAGTGTAGGAGCTTAATTTAGGAGACTGGGTGCCTTAAGGCTGTACTAAGAGCAGATGCAACAGTTGTAGTACTAAATGTCAGACCTTATCTCCTATTTTTTTAAGAAAGAATGCTTTAGGACAATATAACCTTGTAGTAGAAGCTTATCTCTCAAAACAAGGGGCCCAGGATTACTGAGGAATGCAGAGACTAGTCAAAGCTAACACTTTTGATGCGCCAGCAAGAATAAAGGAGTAGAGGCCTGCAGTTCACCCAGAAGGTCACAATGATGAAGAGGAATTGAGGAAGTAAACGACCACCAGATGTCTCTGAAGACCACTGAGAGACTCTAGTGCGCATGTGGGAGTGGGCAGTAACCTGTAATAATGAGTTAATGAATAGGTAATCATTTCTTGGAAAACTAGTGAATATGCATACATAGTATGTATTTAAACGGTACATCTAAATCAGTTGGCGCGCATATTAGGTGGAGCAATCCCCTGTGCGCCCGGCGCTGCAATAAAGAATACCTGCTTAATAGTCACCAAGGCTATTGAGTCTTAACTTTGGCATTTCACTGCATCACAAGTAAGAAAGGGAGGAGACCAGCATGGCTGAGCTGGGACCTGCTGGTCAAACTAAAAGGCAAGAATGAAATGCACAGGCAGTGGAAGCAGGGACAGGTATCCTGGGAAGAGTATAGGGATGCTGCCCGGTTAAATAGGAATGAGGTCAGGAAGGCCAAGGCACGACTGGAGCTGAACTTGACAAGGGATACTAAGATTAATAAGAAGGGCTTCTACAGGTATGTCAGCCAGAAAAGGAAGGTCAAAGAAAGCGTACCCTCCCTGATGACCAAGAATGGCAAACTGGTAACAAGAAACGAGGAGAAGGCTGAGGTTCTCAACAACTCTTTTTCCTTTGGTCTTCACTGCCAGCCTCTCTCCTCAGGCCTCCCGAGTTGAAGGACCGCAAGACAGGGACCTGGGGGACATAGTCCCTCCCACTGTAAGAGAAGAAAAGGTTCATGACCACCTGAGGAATCTGAACATACACAAGTCTATGGGACCTGATGAGATGCATTCCAGAGTCCTGAGGGAATTGGCTGATGTAGTGGCCAAGCCACTCTCCATGATATTTGAAAAGTCATGTCAGTCAGGTGAAGAAGTCCCCAGTGATTGGAAAAAGGGAAACATTGCACCCATTTTTAAAAAGGGTAGAAAGGAGGACCCTGGGAACTACCGCCCTATCAGCCTCACCCCTGTGCCTGGGAAGATCATGGAACAGATCCTCCTAGAAGCTATGCTAAGGCACGTGGAGGGCAGGGAGGTGATTCAAGAGACCCAGCACGGCTTCACCAGGGGCAAGTCCTGCCTGACCAACCTAGTGGCTTTCTACAATGGAGTGACTACATCAGTGGACAAGGAAAGAGCTATGGATGTCATCTATCTGGAGTTCTGCAAGGCCTTGATACTGTCCCCCACAACATCCTTCTCTCTAAGTTGGAGAGATACGGATTTGATGGGTGGACTGTTCAGTGGATAAGGAACTGGCTGGATGGTCGCATCCAGAGGGTAGTGGTCAATGGCTCGATGTCCAGATGGAGAGGGGTGACAAGTGGTGTCCCTCAGGGATCCATACTGGGACCGGTGCTGTTCAATATCTTCATCAATGATTTAGACAGTGGGATCAAGTGCACCCTCAGCAAGTTTGCAGATGACACCAAGCTGAGTGGTGCAGTCGACATGCCTGAGGGACGGGATGTCATCCAGAGGGACCTGGACAAGCTAGAGAGATGGGCCCGTGCAAACCTCATGAAGTTCAACAAGGCCAAGTGCAAGGTCCTGCACTTGGGTCAGGACAATCCTCATTATCAATACAGGCTGGGGGATGATGTGATAGAGAGCAGCCCTGCGTAAAAGGACTTGGGGGTACTGGTGGATGGTAATGAGGAAGAGTTTCTTCTTGTGGTTCACCAGGCGGTTTAGCACAGCATAGATTTCATCCCCGTGCAGAATATACCGTTCCAGATCTTTTTCAATCCATTTGTAGATCACTCCTTTCACATGCACATCTCTAATAGCATCAGATATATCCTTGTAAAGATGCACCTGGTCAAACTCAATGCCATGAGTTATGAAGTAATCAATGACTGAAGAGAGCAGCGTCATTTCAGGGAGAGAAAATATATCCATAAACTGCTTAAGTGATGGACCCTTGCAATAGAAGTCACTCATCTGGTACAGGGGGATGTGCTGTGTACCACCATAGAGTTCAATTACCTCTTCATCAGGCACTGGTTTGAGCCCTCTGTATGCTGTCCCCAGCTGGACATAGTGGAAAGCATCGATCTTCATCAGAAGACTCTTTTGTACATCATAGTGAAGTCCACGTATGGCAAACCCTGGAATGCAGTCATACTTCCCAAGCCCTTCTGTATACTTGAATTGTTCTATTAGGATGTCTCTGGCAGTGTTGAAAATCATAGAGTGTAGCAAATTAGAATACTGTGCTAACGTGTAATCGTAGTCAAAGCCATATATCTCAACATCTCCCAGACTGATCTTGTTGTTAGCATAGATAGCGGCCGGGTTGAGAAGATTGCAGACTCCTGGTGGAAGGAGATCGTAGACCAGCTTTTTCATCTCGTGGTACCTGGCCCACAAGTAGGTCTTGGTGTCGGCTCCCTCGGCATGAGCCAACAATGTGCGCTTGCAGCCCAGAAGGCCAATTGCATCCTGGGCTGCATCAAAAAAAGCATGGACAGCAGATCGAGGGAGGTGATTCTGTCCCTCTACTCTGCTCTCATGAGACCCCACCTGGAATACTGTGTCCAACTCTGGAGCCCTCAGCACAAGAAGGACATGGACCTGTTGGAACGGGTCCAGAGGAGGGCCACGAGGATGATCAGAGGGCTGGAGCACCTCTCCTATGAGGACAGGCTGAGAGAGCTGGGGTTGTTCAGCCTGGAGAAGAGAAGGCTCCGGGGAGACCTTATAGCGGCCTTCCAGTACCTGAAGGGGGCTTACAGGAAAGCTGGGGAGGGACTGTTTGCAAGGGCATGTAGCAATAGGACGAGGGGCAATAGTTTTAAACTAGAGCAGGGTGGGTTTAGATGAGACATTAGGAAGAAGTTCTTTACAATGAGGGTGGTGAAACACTGGAACAGGTTGCCCAGAGAGTTGGTGGAGGCCCCATAGAATCACAGAATCACAGAATGATAGGGTTGGAAGGGACCTCTGGAGATCATCTAGTCCAACCCCCCTGGCAGAGCAGGTTCAGCTAGAGCAGGTTGCACAGGAACGCGCCCAGGTGGGTTTTTGTCCTGGTTCCGGTGGGGATAGGGTTAAGTATTCCATGCCACGTGAGCCATGCCCACCCTGAGCTGCCAGGGGAGGGGGCAGGAAGTTGCCGCTTGGAGCGGGCTGGGGCATCCCGGGTCTGGTCAGTGAGTGGCGGGGAGCGGCGGTTCCGTGATCGTGTTTGTATATTCCTCTATCCGTGTTATTGTTGCTGTTTTTCTTGTTCCCTCTGCTGTTCTGTTAAACTGCCTTTGTCTCAACCCAAGAGTTTTGCCTTTTTCTTCTGATTCTTCCCGTATTGGGAAGACCCGAGCAAGCGGCACGTGGTTCTTTGTTGCCGTCTGAGGCCAAACCACGACAGTCCTTTTTGGCGCCCAACGTGGGGCTCGAAAGGGTTGAGATAACGACAGAATCCAACTAGAGCTTGTAAAACTGTATTTGTTGTATGCATTTATTGTATTAGGTAAATAGTCGCTGGTCATCATGTTGCTTGGTTTGTTCTCATGGCTGTGTTATGTAAATTCCTATATGGCTTATGTACTCCCTGCAATTATATTTGTTACTTCTGGGAGAGGGATGACAATTATCATTTTACTGTCTTGTGCGATATCGGCTTATGATATGATAACATCACTTGTTAGACGGTTATTTTGGGGCATTTATGTGGTATTGCTGTCCTGTCCATACATTGGGCACCGTCTCTCAGAATTTATTAATAATTACACCCAGTCTATGGGGGAAACAGGGGGGGACACTTTCCCCAGCTCTTTTGCCTCCCTTTTCTCCTTCGGGTCAGATATGACAGCTTTTCAGAATTTTGAATACCCTTGGGATGCTCAAACCAGCATGTTCCTAGTGTTATGTCTGCTGAATATGTTCCAGGTCTCGTTTAGGGTTGAACGACTATTTAAGACTGCCACCCAGAGATCTGCTCCGAGGCTGGATAGTCAGGGGCGGCATGGCATGTGGGAGAACATGGGCAGGTACTTAGAGAACTTCTCGCTTCCAATGGTCTGGGACTTCACCCCTGAAAAATTACAGGACCCTGATAGAGTAGTAAAATATCTGAAGGGAAAATGCTGTGGCTATTCCAGAGAGGCACAACTCACCACACTGTGCTGGGCCCTGGCTAGTGTCTACCAGGCACTGCTCAGTGTTACGCAGCACCCTCAGGAGAAAGAGATGGAGACCAGACAGACAGACACTACGGCTACTGCAGTCCCTGCGATGGGCGCTGCGGTTGCTGCAACCCCTGCGATGGGCACTGCGGCTACTGCAACCCCTGCAACGGGCGCTGCGGCTGCTGCAACCCCTGCGACGGGCACTGCGGCTACTGCAACCCCTGCGACAGCCTCTGCAGCTACTCCAACCCCAGTGGCAGCCACTGCTGGTGAACCAGGGAACCAACCCGTGCCAGTATCTGTTGCCCCCACAGAGAAGAAGAAGTACACGAAGAAGTCAGTTCACTCAGTAAGAGATGACGATGAACCAGGGCCATCACGAGGACAGGAGAAAGAGGCAGAAACAGAGATGATTACCCGATCCCTATCCTTGAGTGTGCTGTGGGATATACAAAAAGATTTTAGCTGACTTTCAGGTGAGCACATTGTCACCTGGCTGCTTCGGTGTTGGGATAATGGGACCAGTAGCCTCGGATTAGAGGGTAGGGAAGCCAGGCAGCTGCGATCCCTGGCTAGGGAAGGCGGCATTGACAAGGCAATTGGAAAGAAGACCCAAGCCCTCAGCCTCTGGAAATGACTCCTGTCAGGCGTGAGGGAGAGGTACCCCTTCAGTGAAGATGTTGTATGTCAACCAAGCAAGTGGACCACCATGGAAAGGGTCATCGAGTACACCTGGAATCGACTGCCCCAGGGGTGGAAACAGAGCCCCACCATTTGCCATGGACTGATCCAGACTGCACTGGAACAGGGTGAAGCTCCAGAACATCTGCAGTACATTGATGACATCATTGTATGGGGAAACACAGCCGAAGAAGTATTTGAGAAAGGGGATAAAATAGTCCGAATCCTGCTGAAAGCTGGTTTTGCCATAAAACGAAGTAAGGTCAAGGGACCTGCACAGGAGATCCAGTTCTTAGGAATAAAATGGCAAGATGGACGCCGCCAAATCCCAATGGATGTGATCAACAAAAGAGCAGCTATGTCTCCACCAACTAGTAAAAAGGAAACACAAGCTTTCTTAGGCATTGTGGGTTTTTGGAGAATGCATATCCCAGATTACAGTCTAATTGTAAGCCCTCTGTATCAAGTAACCCGGAAGAAGAACGACTTTAAATGGGGCCCTGAGCAACGTCAAGCTTTTGAACAAATCAAACAGGAAATAGTCCATGCAGTGGCCCTGGGGCCAGTCCGGGCAGGACAAGGTGTTAAAAATGTGCTCTACACCGCAGCCGGGGAGAATGGCCCTACCTGGAGCCTCTGGCAGAAGGCACCAGGGGAGACCCGAGGTCGACCCCTAGGGTTTTGGAGTCGGGGATACAGAGGATCCGAAGCCTGCTACACTCCAACAGAAAAAGAGATATTGGCAGCGTATGAAGGGGTTCGAGCTGCTTCGGAAGTGGTTGGTACAGAAGCACAGCTCCTCTTAGCACCTCGACTGCCGGTGCTGGGTTGGATGTTCAAAGAAAGGGTCCCCACCACACATCATGGAACTGATGCTACATGGAGTAAGTGGATTGCACTGATCACACAGCGAACTCGAATGGGAAACCCCAGTCACCCAGGAATTCTGGAAGTGATCATGGACTGGCCAGAAGGCAAGGATTTTGGAATGTCACCAGAGGAGGAGGTGACGCGTGCAGAAGAGGCCCCACCATATAATAAACTGCCAGAAAATGAGAAGCAATATGCCCTGTTCACTGATGGGTCCTGCCGGATTGTGGGAAAGCATCGAAAGTGGAAGGCTCCTGTGTGGAGTCCTACATGACAAGTTGCAGAGGCCAGTGAAGGACAAGGTGAATGGAGCCAGTTTGCAGAGGTGAAAGCCATTCAGCTGGCTTTGGACATTGCCGAGGGAGAAAAATGGCCAGTACTTTATCTCTACACTGACTCATGGATGGTGGCAAATGCTCTGTGGGGGTGGTTCCAGCAGTGGAAGCAGGGCAACTGGCAGCGCAGAGGCAAACCCATCTGGGCTGCTGAACTATGGCAAGATATTGCTGCCCGGATAGAGAATCTGGTTGTGAAAGTACGCCATGTAGATGCCCACGTACTGAAGAATCTGGCCACGGAGGAACATCAGAACAACCAGCAGGTGGATCGGGCTGCTAGGATTGAAGTGTCTAAAGTGGATCTGGATTGGCAACATAAGGGTGAACTATTCATAGCTCGATGGGCCCATGAGACCTCAGGCCATCAAGGAAGCGATGCGACATATAGATGGGCTCGTGACCGAGGGGTGGACTTGACCATGGACACTATTGCACAGGTCATCCATGAATGTGAGACATGCGCTGCAATCAAGCAAGCCAAGCGTTTGAAGCCTCTTTGGTATGGAGGATGATGGTTGAAATATAAATATGGGGAGGCCTGGCAGACTGATTATATCACACTGCCACGAACCCGTCAAGGCAAGCGCTATGTGCTCACAATGGTGGAAGCAACCACTGGATGGCTGGAAACATACCCTGTGCCCCATGCCACTGCCCAGAATACTATCCTGGGCCTTGAAAAGCAAGTCCTTTGGCGACATGGTACCCCAGAGAGAATTGAGTCGGACAATGGGACTCATTTCCAAAACAGCCTCATAGACACCTGGGCCAAAGAGCATGATATTGAGTGGGTATATCACATCCCCTATCACGCACCAGCCTCTGGGAAGATAGAACGGTACAATGGACTGTTAAAAACTACACTGAGAGCAATGGGTGGTGGGACCTTAAAACATTGGGATGCACATTTAGCAAAGGCTACCTGGCTGGTTAACACCAGGGGATCTACCAATCGGGCTGGCCCTGCCCAATCAAAACTTCCACGTACCGTAGAAGGGGATAAAGTCCCCGTAGTGCACATGAAGAATATGTTAGGGAAGACAGTCTGGGTTAGTCCTGCCTCAGGCAAAGGCAAACCCATCCATGGGATTGCTTTTGCCCAAGGACCTGGGTGCACTTGGTGGGTAATGCGGAAGGATGGGGAAGTCCGATGTGTACCTCATGGGGACTTGATTTTGGGGGAGACTAGCCAATGAATCAAATTGTGTGTTGTTGATTGCTAAGTAACCCTGTCACTGTATGTCCTCGTTACTATAATTGCTATCAGCTGTGCTGCAGTAAGAATCACCCAAATCAAGGACAGATGGACTTTGATGAAGAATTGAGTAAAGCAAAGTGGTGATGGGATCAGAATTGACGTCAGCAGCTGGCGCCCAGCAGCTTCCTCAAGATCTACATCTTCGGACCATGGACTGTGTGCATGAGCTACGCCGGGTACACCAGTCAAAAGCTCCGAAAAATACAGCATGCAACAGTCCAGCACCACACACCATCTCACCTGCCCTGAGAGACTGTTCTAACAGATGGAGCCCAAAGCCATGGATTGAATGAATTCACCAGACGCTTTGGAGGGATGGCCCATAAACTAAGGGCATTATATCTGCATGAATATATATGTGCATATATATATATGATAGGGGAAAGTGGTGGCAATTCATTGGAACCTGTAAGATCTGGGCATGGCAAAAACCGTATGGAATAAGGGGTGGATAATGTCCTGGTTCCGGCAGGGATAGGGTTATATATTCCATGCCATGTGAGCCATGCCCACCCTGAGCTGCCAGGGGAGGGGGCAGGAAGTCGCTGCTTGCAGCGGGCTGGGGCGTCCCAGGTCCAGTCGGTGAGCGGTGGGGAGCGGCGGTTCCGTAATCGTGTTTGTATATTCCTCTATCCGTGTTATTGTTGCTGTTTTTCTTGTTCCCTCTGCTGTTCTGTTAAACTGCCTTTGTCTCAACCCAAGAGTTTTGCCTTTTTCTTCTGATTCTTCCCGTATTGGGAAGACCCGAGCGAGCAGCACATGGTTCTTTGTTGCCATCTGAGGCCAAACCACGACAGTTTTGAATGTCTCCAGAGATGGAGACTCCACCACCTCTCTGGGCAGCCTGGTCCAGTGTTCTGCCACCCTCAAAGTAAAGAAGTTCCTCCTCATGTTTAGGTGGAACTTCCTATGCTCAAGTTTGTGCCCATTACCTCTTGTCCTGTTGCCGGGCACCACTGAAAAGAGCCTGGCCCCATCCTGCTGACGCCCACCCTTTAAGTATTTAGAAGCATTGATAAGATCCCCCCTCAGTCGTCTTTTTTCCAGACTGAAGAGACTCAAATTCCTCAGCCTTTCTTCATAAGAGAGGTGTTCCAGTCCCTTGATCATCTTGGTAGCCCTTTGCTGTACCCTCTCCAGCAGTTCCCTGTCCTTCTTGAACCGGGGAGCCCAGAACTGGACACAGTACTCCAGGTGCGGCCTCACCAGGGCAGAGTAGAGGGGGAGGATGACCTCCCTCGATCTGCTTGCCACACTCTTCTTGATGCACCCCAGGAGGCCCTTGGCCTTCTTGGCCACAAGGGCACATTGCTGGCTCATGGTCATCCTGTTGTCCACCAGGACTCCCAGGTCTCTTTCCACAGGGCTGCTCTCCAGCAGGTCAGCCCCTAACCTGTACTGGTGCATGGGGTTATTCCTCCCCAGGTACAGCACCCTACACTTGCCCTTGTTGAATTTCATAAGGTTCCTCTCTGCCCAACTCTCCAGCCTGTCCAGGTCTCCCTGAATGGCAGCACAGCCTTCTGGTGTGTCAGCCACTCCTCCCAGTTTTGTGTCATCAGCAAACATGCTGAGGGTACACTCTGTCCCCTCATCCAGGTCATTGATGAGTATATTGAACAAGACCAGACCGAGCACTAACCGCTGGGAAACACCGCTAGTTACAGGCCTCCAACTAGACTCTGTGCCACTGATCACAACCCTCTGAGCTCTGCCATTCAGCCAGTTCTCAATCCACTTCACTGCCCACTCATCTAACCCATGCTTCCTACGCTTACCTATGAGGATGTTATGGGAGACTGTGTCAAAACGCTTGCTGAAGTCAAGGTAGACAATGTCCACTGCTCTCCCCTCATCCACCCAGCCAGTCGTTCCATCATAGAAGGCTACCAGATTGGTCAAGCATGATTTCCCCTTGGTGAATCCATGTTGACCACTCCTAATAACATGCTTTTCCTCCACATGCTTAGAGATGACATCCAGAATGATCTGTTCCATTACCTTTCCAGGGATGGAGGTGAGGCTGGCTGGTCTGTAGTTCCCTGGGTCCTCCTTCTTGCCCTTTTTGAAGACTGGAGTGACACTGGCTTTCCTCCAGTCCTCAGGCACCTCTCCTGTTCTCCATGACCTTTCAGAGATGATGGAGAGTGGTTTCACAATAACATCTACCAGCTCCCTCAGCACTCGCGAGTGCATCCCATCAGGACCCATGGATTTGTGGGTTTCAGATTTGTTTAAATGATCTTTAACCTGATCGTCCGCAACTGAGGGAGAGTCTTCCTTACTCCAGGCTCTCTCTCTTACCTCCAGGGTCTGAGATTCCTGAGGACTGGCCTTAGCAGTAAAGACTGAAGCAAAGAAGGCATTTAGTAACTCCGCCTTGTCTGCACCCTCCATCACCAGGGCACCTACCTCATTCAGCAGCAGGCCCACATTTTCCCTAGTCTTCCTTTTACTGCTGATGTACTTGAAGAAGCCCTTCTTATTGTCCCTGACATTCCTTGCCAGATTTAATTCCAAGTGGGCCCTAGCCTTCCTTGCATACTCTGACAATGTTCCTATACTCCTCCTGAGTCGCCAGTCCCTTTTTCCACATTCTGTAAATTTCCTTCTTCCATCTGAGTTTTTCCCTTCCTTCTAGAGCCTTAGCCCATGGGATTCCTCCAAGTAGGTCTTTGAGGAGGCCAAATTTATCTCTCCTGAAGTCCACGGTTGTAATTCTACTTTTTGCCCTGCTTCTCCCATGCAGGATCCTGAACTCCACCATCTCATAATCACTGCAGCCAAGGCTACCCCCAACCTTCACATCCCCAACTAGTCCTTTGTCAGTACAAGGTCCAGCAGCACACCTCTCCTGCATGCCTGGCCGTGTTGTCTTTCCAGCAAATGTCAGGGTGATTGAAGTCCCCCATGAGAACCAGGGCCTGTGATCATGAGGCTATTTCCAGCTGTCTGTAGAAGACCTTATCAACTTCTTCTTCCTGATCTGGTGGTCTGTAGTAAAAACCCACAACAGTGTCTCCCACATTAGCCTGCCCCTTAATTCCTACCTATAAGTTCGGAACACGTTCTTCATCCACCCCTAGGCAGAGCTCAATACATTCCAGTTGCTCTCTCATGTAGAGAGCAACTCCACCACCACACCCCGCTGGCCTGTTTTTCCTAAAAAGCACGTAGTCATCCATGACAGCATTCCAGTCATATGAGCTATCCCACCATGTCTCTGTAATTGCAATGAGATCATGGCCCTGCGACCACACAGAGATCTCTATTTCTTCCTGTTTATTCCCCATGCTGTGTGCATTGGTGTACAGGCATTTCAGAGAGGTAATCGAGTATGCAGGTTTCCCTGGAGGGGAGCAAGAGGATCCATCATAGCCAAACACACCCTTGAGGTGGCTGGCCTTCTGTTTCTCATCTTGGGAGTCAACTAAGGAACATTTGTCGCTGCTCTGGTTGGCCTGGCTTATTCCCCACTTGGCTAAGTTGGTATGAGTATTGCCACCCTGGACCCCACCCCCCCCAAGTCCTTCAGTTTAAAACCCGCTTCACCAAGTTTCCCTTGCCCCTTATAGACAGGTGGATCCCATCCCTCTCTAACAGGCCATAATCATCAAAGAATGTCCCATTGTCATAAAAGCCAAAAGCCTCACGACAGCACCAGCTACGTAGCCAGGAATTGATATGCATTATCCATCCATTTCTGGCTGCTCCCTTTCCTCTGACTGGTAGAATGGAGGAAAAGATGACTTGGGCACCAATTTTTTTCACTTGCACCCCCAGGGCTTTATAGTCTTCCTTAATTCTGCCCAGGTTCTGGCTTGCAGTGTCATTCATGCCCACATGAAAGAGTAACAAAGGGTAGTAGTCTGTGTTCTTGACAAGTTGTGGCACCCTGTCAGCAACATCTCGAACCTTAGCTCCTGGAAGGCAGCATACCTCATGTGACTCCCTGTCAGGACAGCAGATGGGCACCTCAGTGCCCTTTAACAGGGAGTTGCCCGCTACTAGCACTCATTGCTGTTTTTTTCCATGTCTACTGTGTGCTTCTGGTGCAGGTCCTCTTGACAGACCTTGCTCCTGGTTGTCTATAGCTATTAAAACTTCATATCTGTTTTTTGTTATGATGACAGAGGGTGGGGGCTGAAGCGTAGTCCTGCTTTTGTGGGTCACCAGGGTCCAAGGTGCCTCATTCTTGGTAGTATCTACTGCAGGAACATGGTTCTGAAACCACCTATCTATCTCTATCTCAGTTCCTCTGATACTACGCAACCTTTTAATTGTTTCTTGCAACTCAGCCACATGATGTAACAGATCATCGACCTGTGCACACCATGTGCAAGTACTTACCTTGCTGCCAGGAGAAGGAGAAGGGTCTGGGTACTCACTGCAACCTACCACCTGCACTGAAGTCTCCCTCCTTACCAGTTCTGTCTGGGTGGATGCATCACGCATCGGAGGGGCTTTCTCTGTAGGAGCACTGGTTTTAGCTCTAAGGCGAGTGCCCACCATTTTGTCAGAGACCTTGAGCACTTCCCTGGGCTGTGGACCAACAAGCAGGGTGCAGGGCCCTTCCTGCATGCCCTTCCATGCAAACTGATGCACCACACCCTGGTTGCTAGCACTCCCTAGGGCGGTTTAAATCTCCTGTGGCTGCTTCCAGCAACGCCCACTTCGTGACTTCATCCTCACTCTCAAGAGCTGCCAGCTCCTGGTGGGGCTCTCTGCTCTTCCTTGGGTTTCCCTGGCTCTGGGAACCCCGTCATCCTCGATCTAGCGCCCAGTCACGGAACTTACCATGTCCGCCACTGCGTTCCTTGCCGACTTTGTAGGGGTCAAGCTCCTGTAATAGTTCACATACTAACTCTTCCTTCACTGATGGTGGGTCTGTGTTTGCATCAACCTGGATTGTTGTTCCCAAGGCCTGGGGCCCAACAGTGCTGGTAAAGACAGAAGTAAAAAAAGTGTTGAGAACCTCTGCTTTTTCAGCATTGTTGGTGACTAATTCACCTCTCCTGTTTAACAGCAGGCAAATATTTTCCTTCTATTTCTGCTTGTTGTTTATGTACCTGAAGAATCCTTTCTTGTAGTTTTTGACATATCTGGCGAATTTCAATTCGAGCTGAGCTTTTGCTTTTCTAACTGCATCTCTGCACGCCCTGGCAAAGCCCTTGTAGTTCTCAACAGGTATTTGTCTGCTTTTCCATCTCTGGTACACTTCTCTCTTGGTTTTGAGTTCAAAGTTAAGTTTTGATTCAAAGTTAAGATGTCCAACATTCTTACTTTATTTTACAGCTCTTCTCCATTCATTGTGAAGTCATGCAATAAGTTCACCATCCAGCTCTCTGTCAAGAACAAAAAAAACAGTGCCTATAATACCAGAGTTTTGGTTCAGTATTCTCCAAATATTATTTTTGCTGGCACTGAGGTAAGAATTTTTCACATTATCACATTTATCATAATGTATATTGCTGGGAAGATCTGAGGAAGCCTTTCACTGCTTTGGCATCATCTCAGTTGATTGCAAGAGATTCCCTGGGAGTGCTGTCTTTGCTTATACCTCTAAAAGAATATATTTATTTTGACCTGAGTGGACTGTGGCCTAGCCTCTGTTAATGACAGATCCAAGTTTCACAATGACACTTAGACAGCAAGTGCCTGCATCTCAGATGAACATCAGCATCATGAATCATGTGTACATCTGTAGAACCAGAAATGCCTCGTTATTCATCAGTATGGCTCCTGAGCCTCTAGAATGCTTCTTTTGCACATGTATAGAAAAAGCACTGTCACATGGGGTCACAGCCTCCTTCGGGCATCCACCTGCTCCAGCGTGGGGTCGTCCATGGACTGCAGGTGGATATCTGCTCCACTGTGGACCTCCATGGGCTGCAGAGGCACAGCTTGCCTCAGCATGGTCTTCACCACAGGCTGCAGGGGAAATCTCTGCTCTGGCACCTGGAGCGCCTCCTCCCCCTCCTTCTTCACTGACCTTGGCGTCTGCAGAGTTGTTTCTCTCACATATAGGTGTAGATCTAGACCTTACACAGAAACAGCTGCACCCCACTACAACTCAAATAGCAGAGAAAGTCTGGCTGAGCTCCATACCAAGGATGGACAAAACTTATGTTAGAATTAAGCTGATAAAAATAAATTTCTTTCCAGAGGAATGTAATTTTCCAAAGGTTTGTTACTTAGACAAATTTAGGTAGATTTTTCAAGACGATGCAAATAGCACCTTCCTGCCAAATTTCAAATATCTACTCTGAAGCATGAGGGTACTAGAGCTTTCCAAAGAAAATGTTACCAGAATTGAGGCCAGGAAAGCTACTGTATTTTCCACTGGCCTCACTCTTAGGAAGAGCTGGGCTATTTCGTCTCTGATTTTTAAGAACAGGCTAAGGAAGAAACTAGATGCTGAAAATGTAAGTTTAAAGAATTAGATGTGGTAAACCTATAAGCAGCTAAGAGCAGTGTGTTACAACAGAAAGCACCAGGATTTGTTGTATAGGTTGCCCTATTTAAGTCTTTCAGCTATTGTTATTCCTCTTATCATGATCTCCTTCTATGTGCTATATACCTTTTGGCCAACAAGTAACAAAGTCATATTATCAAAAATGGTAGTTCTACTGCATTTCTGTTCCTTTCTTCTAAAAGAAGCATCTAAAAGTCTTAATGGCTTTCCAAAGGCAAAAGTACACACCAACAACAAAGACAAGAACAGCTATTTTGGAAATGCTGTCTGAGGTAGGGATGTTCGGTGGATAAGGAACTGGGTGGATGGTCGCATCCAGAGGGTGGTGGTCACTGGCTCGATGTCCAGATGGAGAGGGGTGACAAGTGGTGTCCCTCAGGGATCCATACTGGGACCGGTGCTGTTCAATATCTTCATCAATGATTTAGACAGTGGGATCAAGTGCACCCTCAGCAAGTTTGCAGATGACACCAAGCTGAGTGGTGCAGTCGACATGCCTGAGGGACGGGATGTCATCCAGAGGGACCTGGACAAGCTAGAGAGATGGGTCCATGCAAACCTCATGAAGTTCAACCAGGCCAAGTGCAAGGTCCTGCACTTGGGTCAGGACAATCCTCATTATCAATACAGGCTGGGGGATGATGTGATAGAGAGCAGCCCTGTGGAAAAGGACTTGGGGGTACTGGTGGATGAAAAGCTGGACATGTGCGCTTGCAGCCCAGAAGGCCAATTGCATCCTGGGCTGCATCAAAAGAAGCATGGACAGCAGATTGCTCTGCTCCGCTCTGGTGAGACCCCACCTGGAGTACTGTGACCAGCTCTGGAACCCTCAGCATAAGAAGGACATGGACCTGTTGGAACGGGTCCAGAGGAGGGCCACGAGGATGATCAGAGGGCTGGAGCACCTCTCCTATGAAGACAGGCTGAGAGAGCTGGGGTTGTTCAGCCTGGAGAAGAGAAGGCTCCGGGGAGACCTTATAGCAGCCTTCCAGTACCTGAAGGGGGCCTATAAGAAAGCTGGGGAGGGACTGTTTGCAAGGGCATGTAGGATAGGATAGGATGAGGGGCAATGTTTTTAATCATCTAGAGCAGGGTAGGTTTATATTAGACATTAGGAAGAAGTTCTTTACACTGAGGGTGGCGAGGCACTGGAACAGGTTGCCCAGAGAGGTGGTGGAGGCCCCATCCCTGGAGACATTCAAGGCCAGGCTTGATGAGGCTCTGAGTAACGTGATGTAGTTGATGTCCCTGCTTACTGCAGGGGGGTTGGACTAGATGACCTTTAAAGGTCCCTTCCAATCCAACACATTCCATGATTCTATGACCTGACCCAGGATGACCATGCCTGCTCCCAAGCGGTGACTTCCTGCCCCCTCCCCCAGCCAGCTCCTGGCTACAGACTGGGAATAGCTCACATAGGATGGAATACCTGTGTCCCTGACAGAGCCTGGGGAAAATTAACCCTATCCCCACCGGAACCAGTACAGCATGTTTTATATTTACTGGTTTCATTTTTTTTCCTTTTCTCTTTTTCTTTTCATGCATTTGCTCTTTAGTGTGTGTCTTTGCTCTTTATTTTTAAACAAATATAGCTAATAGGAAAATAAAAGTAGAAAGGACCTCTTAAATCATCTAGTCCTTTTCCCTATATTAGAGGAAGCAAAGAATAGATATGAAGACCAGAAAACTCTCCACTCCCATAGATGCTTCTCTGCACACTCTAAAACAGTTCTCACCATCTAAAACTTTTGATCCTTTGAAGAAAAGACTCAAAAGTTCAAAAATTACAGTGAGCTATGGCAAGAGAGTTTTGACTGACAAACTTCAAAGGCCTAGAAGACAGAAGCCAATGCCGCTTCTCCAAGAAGGAAAAAAAAAAAGCAAACTGTAGGTCATAGAATCATAGAATGCTTTGGTTTGGAAGGGACCGTTAAAGGTCATCTAGTCCAACCCCCCTGCAGTAAGCAGGGACATCTTCCACTAGATCAGGTTGCTCAGAGCCCCGTCCAACCTGACCTTGAATGTTTCCAGGGATGGGGCATCTACCACCTCTCTGGGCAACCTGTTCCAGTGTTTCACCACCCTCATCTTTATATCTAACCTAAATCTACCCTCTTTTAGTTTAAAACCATTACCCCTTGTCCTATCACAACAGGCCCTGCTAAAAAAATCTGTCACCTTTCTTATAAGCCCCCTTTAAGTACTGAAAGGTAGCAATAAGGTCTCCTTGGAGCCTTCTCTTCTCCAGGCTGAACAACCCCAACTCTCTCAGCCTGTCATCATAGGAGAGGTGTTCCAGCCATCTGATCATCTTTGTGGCCCTCCTCTGGACCCACTCCAACAGGTCCATATCTTTTCTGTACTGAAGACTCCAGAGCTGGTCACAGTACTCCAGGTGGGGTCTCACGAGAGCAGAGGGTCAGAATCACCTCTCTGGATCTGCTGTCCACGCTTCTTTTGATACAGTCCAGGATAGAGTTGGCTTTCTGTGCTGCGAGTGCACATTGCCAGCTCATGTTCAGATTCTCATCCACGAGTACCCCCCAAAGTCCTTCTCAGCAGAGCTGCTCTCAATCCCTTCATCCCCCAGCCTGTACTGATAGTGGGGGTTGCCCTGACCAAGGTGCAGGACCCAGCACTTGGCCTTTGTCCTGGTTTGGGGTAGAGCAGAGCCAACTTTCTGTTCAGTGAGAGAGGCTCTTGCTTATACTCATTGCTGTGGCAACCAGAGTCAGCTGACTTGGTTTTTTACCCTGTGGAGGGGTTGCACCTGTGGGGAGGAGTAGACAGGTCAGGTGACACAAAACTGACCAATAAGGTATTCCATCCCACCTGCCATGCTCAGTATAAAAGCTGAGGGATGAAGATGTCAGTGTTCTTCAATGACTGATGCTTGAGGAGGGCTCTGTTAGTTTGTCTGCCTTTGATCCCCATCTGTGTGCTCTGGAATCCAGTTCCCATTTGTCACTGAGTTTAGTCTGGAACTTTCTCAGTGCCTGCTGATGACATCTTCCTGGGAGCATGATATGGTTTTGTGTATATATTGTATCTATTACATTATTTCATTTTATATTATTAATATTTCATTAGTTTAGTTTTTTCTAAACTCATCAATCTCTTTATCTCTCTTTTTCCTCTCCCTTGCCATTGAGAGGTGGGGGAGAGCATCTGTTATCTTGTCATTGGCCAACCTGGCCCAAACCACGACAGCCTTGTTGAACCTTATGAGGGTCACATGGGCCTTCTTGAGCCTGTCCAGGTCCCTCTGGATGGCATCCCGCCTCTCAGGTGTGTCAACTGCACCAGTCATCTTGGTGTCATCTGTAAACTTGATGAGGGTGCACTTGATCCTGCTGTCTGTGTCATTGAAGAAGATATTGAACAGTACTGGTCCCAATAGGGACCTCTGAGGGATACCACTTGTCACTGGTCTCCAACCAGACATTGAGCTGTTGACCACTAGTCTCTTGATGCAACCATCCAGCCAATTCCTTATCTACCAAAAAGTCCATCCGTCAGATCCATCTCTCTAATTCAGAAGGAAGGATGTTGTGGGGGACCATGTCAAAGGTCCTTGCAGAAGTCCAGAGAGATGACATCCATAGCTCTTCCCTTGTCTGCTGATGTAGTCACTCCATTATAGAAGGCCACTAGGTTGGTCAGGCAAGGCTTGCCCTTGGTGAAACCACACTGGCTGTCTCTAATCACTTCCATGTGCCTCATGCAGTAGGGGGAAGCAAAAGCTGGGCAAGGAAATCAACATTAGCAGAGGTGGGGGCACTGAAAAGCCTGAGCTGTACTAATGGTGGCATTTTGTTAAAAAAAAAGTTGGCAGAAATTACCCTCCTCATTAAAAACAGAAAGTTTTGAAAAATATATCAATTTCAACAAAAGTTGCTGTAGAAATTTGTCTTTTTGGCAAAACGTCTTATTGGTCTGGAGATGCAATATACCATCTCAGGAGGAAGGCTGCTTGGCTTTGATCAGTAGTGAGCAGTTTGCAATGATTTTTAAAACTATTTAGTGGTGCAATGATTATGTGATACACCAGTAAGGATAGTGTATATTAAGGTTTTTAAAAAAGAAAAATCCCATAACATAAATTCCAAAACAAAATTCAAAAATTCCAAATCCTAAGCACACAGACACAAATGAGCAGGGTGGCTGCAACTTGATACCAAACAGTACCTCAACAGCAGACTGAGATTGTAGCTCTCTTGTGGGATTGTTATGGTTTGAGTAACCCACAACAATTTATTGTCATTTAGACAATTATTCTATCACCCGATGACCCCTCCCCACCCAGGAAGGGGAATCGGGGAAAAAACAAGGAAACACGAGGGTTGAAATATAAACAGATTTAATAGAATAAGACTAGATAACTAACATTAATAACTCTAAAGAACCAATATTGATCCCAATACCAGTATAAAATATACAAGGATTATACTCAGCCAATTATATCAGTAGGAAGCTGTGCACTCCCAGCAGTGGACAGCAAATGTCAGACACTGCGAGCGCTACGGCTTCAGGAGGAAGGGAAGGCCTCAGGGGTCTGGCACTGGGGCAAGAAGTTCTCAAGAGAGAGAGAGAACTTCGCAGCAAATTTTCTAATTTATATCAAATGTGACATGAAATAATCCTGTTGGCCAGCTTGGGTCAAGTGCCCAGGTCTCACTGCTCCTCATCCCTGCACCTGGCTAGCTCGAAAACACTGAGACCTTGAAACCTGCATACCATAGCTGGCTGTAAAGTAAATATTTTCACAAATTCAGACATTAGTCTTCTAAAAGCACAGTTTTCCCAAGCATTAGAAGAGAAATTAGTCCTGTTGTTGTCCAAAAATTAAATTCAATGATAGATATCACTGTGTCGCTCAAATCAGGACAGGGATGTATCCACAGACTGAAGACACATATAATCTGAAGACACATATGAGCAGGAAAAAGCAGTTTAACAGCTATAGACAGCTATTCAATCTTCCTCACCCGAGATCGACATAAAAACAAATTCCAGCCCGGAGAAAGTACTGTTATCTTTACAGAATGTACTATCAGCCGCTGTTTATGGCACGTACATTCAAGACAAACTTGACAGGGTACAATCCACCTTTCTAAAATATTATGTTTCTAAAATAACAGAGAATTTTGTCTGAATTTAAGGTTCAAATACAGATGATCTCATGACAGAGAGAACCAGAGCATAAACCTAATGATCTGTCTGTTGTGGCTAATTACTTGTGAGGTGGTCTGCCTAAATTTTTCTGAGTTTCTTTGGTGTTCACAATTTTCCTTGACTTCATAAAAGAGCTCCTGTTTTGAAATTCCCACCAGACACCATGAAAACCTTGAGCTTTGCCTGACTTGCAAGTTTGTCCTTATTTATGAGCATCACATGCCATCAATGCACAACAGACCAGTGTCCAATTATCCTGGATCATCTGACTGCATAAAAAGGGCTCCCTTGCTGGTTTGTGTCACAGCTTCCCAACATGTACCAGCCCTTTCTATAGCCCTGCACTCTTGATTGGACTGTCTTTCCTCTTCTCTCTGAACTCATCTCCAAGCAAAAGTGATAACATGCTGCTGCATGCACTGTCCCAGTTCTGCAAAAATTCTCCTCTCTGTCATTTTCTGTAGCCCTTATTGCCTCAGGGGATGTGCCTCACAGAAATACATCTGAATTATCTGCTGATTTTTCTGTATCTCTCCTTTCTGCTCTTTGAAAGAATACAGGAGGGTTTTTAAAGCTGTATTTAATATAGCACTGTGTGATTTTATTAACAGAAGCAAGGTTTAGGAAGTGATGAAATTTCTGGTGGATCTCAGATTCTGGATAACCTCTCCCTTGGAGAGAGGTGCCACGCCAGCAGCATTTGATGTGGTGAGCAGACCCACTGTGCCTGAACAGAGTTCTCAAGTGCATCACACACTTGCTGCACAATGATGGTCTCGTCATAAAAGCATACGGTGATAAATGCTCCCTTCTGACAGAAAGCAGCATCCTGACCTTATGCAAGGCTCAGTCTGTGTATCTCACTCCTAATTCAGCCATGTCATCCTGTGTTCTGCACACGGACTGCAGCCTTTGCATCGCTTATAGGAGAAACCAGCTCTACTGAACAGCTTGAGTGTTTTTGTTGTGTTTTTTTTTTTAAATAACACACACAAGAAAAAGTGCTACTGTCCCAAGAAAAAGAAAATAGCCTAAAAATTAAGAGAACAAGAGAGTAAACTATGAGTGACTTTTTTATAAAGTATGTCTAATGATTTCTTGAGAGGAAGACTGAAAAGAGCTTTTTTTCACTGAAGAGTCTCTATCAAGTCATGGTTATTCAAACTAGAGCTGATAAAATTCCCCTGACTTTTGGAGCTATGGCCAGACATCGTGCAGTGAATGAACAAATGATGAAGTTCTTATCTATAGAAAAGTTTCCCAGATTCGTAATATTCATATAATTGGGAGAAGATAGGAAAAGTTAATCCAAAGTTACTTTCTTTTCCAAACTCCACCATATATTATTGAAGAAAGTGTTAGTGGAGGAGTTTTTATATCAGAAGTAATAATAAAACAGGGAAATACAAAACATAAATAGCTTGGGTGAGTCTGGATCCTAGTGCTCCTGTTGTAAGTTTACAGAAAAAAATTACAAGAAGGATAAAATGCATGACAATTTCTCCAGACAATACCATGCATGAGCCAAAGCAGCCAATTGACTTATTCTCCTTCAATAATTTTACACAGAAGTTTTTTAAAAAAGGGAGTGACTAAACACATAATTAAAGCATGCACTAACGCAGTGAGAAGCTGCCACAGCATCAGGTGAGGAGCAGGGGGAAGTGCCTACCCAACAGAGGGAGAGGAAATGCTGAGCTTTTAGTTCAAACAATACAGCTGTGCTCTCCTCTTACTTTGCCTCCTGGTCACTGGTGGTAAACACACTAACACCAGAGATGCATCAGCATCTAAGTAGTCTTACATCTTTGCATATGCAACTAATTGCAACTGCACAGTGGCTCTGTGCAAGGCTATGCATAAATGTCTCAGCTAGCTCAATTTTTTGTATGGGCTTTTCCAAACTTTAACTGTAAAATACATTTTCATATGCATTTCCATGGATTTCAGATTTTGACATCTTTCTTTCTTTTTACTGAAAAAAATTCAGCTACTTACTATCTGTCCATCATCACTTAAACAAACATGCCAATTTGTGTCTATTTTGGTTCTGACGCTGTTTCAATCTATGGAGAATGATGCATCTAAAATATTGTCTCAGCTTATGATAATATATATAACTTGTGTGACTTTCCGCTCTTGACTTAAAACCATATATACACAAGTAGCCACTTGAAGTAGAGTATCACTAAACTATTTATAGACACATAGTCCCTGCCATGAAAGACGCCTTAAGTTTTGTGATTGCTGAGGCTGAAGAAGAGAAAACAATGTGTTTTTCATTAAATGGGCTTACTGTGGGTTAATATTTTAAAGTTCTTTTTGAAATCAACATTACTAGAAAAAATATTTTACTAATTACTCATCAAGCCCAGTGCTGTGGCAACAGTGGATCTCACATCAAACTTTATGGCTGAAGAAATGCAGCAGACACAAAGCCTTTGCTAGAATTGTGTTATGATATACATCCAAACATGCCATCCCTTGTCCGTACTATATCATATACAAAATGATATCAATTTAAGTTCACTTAATTTTAATATTAATAATTAGAACTTCCCAGCCCTAATCATTTGTTTCAATCTCAGCAGTGTTAAAATGGAAAAATATCCCACATGTATGGAATGCATAGCAGAGATGCTACTGCTACAGGAGAGACTGAAATCAGCGTTAAAATTCTACAAGAAATTGTGAATCTGAGGAAACTGGTGTATTGGAGATGAAAGTAAAAGTTTAACAGAAAGATAGACCTCAGACCGCATTGTGTGAAGGGAAAAACCCTGAACCTTCACATGCATAGATCTTTAGCATATTTTCACTTTTGTTTTAATAAAGTCAGTATTTACTAGTAAAAAGATAACTCTAATATAAAAATGAATTAACTGGATGCATTTAAATGAAATTTGGAATTGTAAAATAAAAAAAATAAAAACAAGTTGCAACATTTTTTCCTTAACCTTTTAACTGGACATATAGAAAGTGTTCAAACTGCTTACCATTTGCCTTGTTCATTTTAAACTGTTGAACTACATATCCAAACTGCTCTCTTGATGAACCAGAAAATACTTTTGCTTCTAGGACCCCAACACTGTAGGCTTCACAGCAGTTATGAAGAACGCCTGTTAACAGAAAGATTAATATTATCACAGAAGCAATTATAGAAGAATTTTTATCCCAGTGAAAAAGGCTCTTCATCTGTGCCAACTCCCCCGACAGAAGAAAATACAATGTAATGTGCAAGAAAAAAACCAGCTGTTTCCCTACAGTACCCATCTACACGTGTAAAGCCTGTCTTGCCCTCTTTACAGGTGTTATAATATTGTGGGCAGAGATTAATGACTCATTCACTGTTTGGCTTAAAAGTTGCAGCATTACTAATGGGAATGTTTTAGCTGAAGGAAGGCAAGAAATATGATTCAGAGGTACACTATCCTCCTTTACCTTAAGGCATAAATTAAGTTTATGGCACAGCAAACACATCAACAGCTTGCTGAGGTACATTAAAATTACACTGACTGTAACTGCTAATACTGTTTGTATTCTAGTGTCTATCTGCAACTTAATTTTTGAAACACTGGAACAAAAATCACATTATCTACCGCATCAGAAAACCTACATTTTTGAGTCATTTTATTATCATGCCAGAAACATTTGTTTTCAGTCCAAACAGTCAGAACAGTTGTCCAAACAGGAAAACTTAGAAATACAAACGTGCAAGATATCACTGCATTAATAAATCATGACACTTAACACAAACTTCACTTTGCTGTGGTTATGGTATTAATTTCTTTTCCTTGGGCACTTGCGTGCCTAGGAATAAGGGTATGCCAATCCATGTCATTTTTGGGGGGATCCAGTAGCGTGGGCTGGGGACAAGGTCCTAAATATTATGAGTTTTCAGGGCATGGGGACCCACTCCTCGTTCATAAAGGACCTGATTTCTATCTGATCAAGAGCTGTAGGTGGACATCTGTGAGAATGTCCACTACAGAAGCTGCAGGAAAAGGGCCAGAGACCCCTAATAACTGTGAGTAGATAGCTCCTTCTCCCATAGCTTGGAGGTGGAAGGATGGAGACAACGGTGGGATCCCAGGAATAAGCTACAGCCCAGCTGAGAAACACCTTAGGGCTACTGACAATCCTCCAAAAATGGCAGCACTGGAAGAAATCACAACCTGGTTGCACTGTACAGTTACTGCCCGAGGTTCCCAGGTGAGGCCGGTTCACGGAGTTACTCATGGGTTAAACAACATCCCTCACATTTTCCCTCACTTCCTGTGTGCCCAGACAGAATGAGTTTTATCTGCTCTACACACAAAATATGCCTCACCAGTTATTTAGTATGAGTCATTTTATAGTAAAGTGGCGATCTTTATGATAATCTCTTATAACAGGGATCCTTTAAGGAGAGATGTGCTGATCTTTAGCATCTTAAAAATCTAAGATAAATTCTAAATGTTTCTCTAGCTTTGATGGGCGGAGAGAGCTCATTGTTGGTATCACTCTCTTTCAGGTCCCAAAACCAGTTTTGGAAGAGAGATTAACAGGGATTAAATCAGTATAAAACAGCACATCACAGTAGTTTAATTATAATAGTAATAACAATAATAACATCATAGTGATAACGTTAAAATCACAACTGCAAGTTTGCAGGCAATGTAAAAAATTTAAATGAATTTTGTATCTTTGCCCATAGAATAGAAAATACAAGAGTTACTATCAGAAGACTAAATATAACTCACACAGTTACTACATTTTGACCACAAACTCAAAACAGGAAATCATGTATTAGTTATTTCAAACAACCACTACCTACAGCTGACTTCTGTAAAGCAAACAATCACCCTTTGCTAAAAGTATAGTTCCTTGAGAAACATTGGTAGAGATAAATATATTTCCTGAGTCATGTTATTTAAGACTGAAGAAGAGAATATGTACAGACATATCACTCTGTTTTGCAATACTTTTGATGTGGGCGTGTTTACAATTCTCCTCGCTGATCTTCCATTACTTTTCCACAGATGACCTTTCTTGCCTAAAGGCAAGAACGTAGTCTTCTAGATAAGACAGACACCAGATTTTGTCAATGCATCAAGGACTGAAGACCCACTTCTGAATAAAGGTTCTGATGACAGCAGGTCAGTTCTTTGTGAACTTCAAGAATATGCTCTACGAAATAGATAATCTTATAAATATTCCTCAGGCTCCCTATCAGGATAATACTAATTTCTAAGGTATGATACACTATCTGAAGCATAATGTAGCAAAGAGGGTAAAAAAAAATGGAGAGTATTTCTGCAATAAAGAATTTATATTAAATCATATTGAAGGTCTTTTATTCTGTTTTACCAGTGATATGCTGAGCTGTATACAAAGCTGTGTTGAAGGTTTTCCTATGTATGTCTTGGATTGCTCAGTGTTTGCTCAGTTCAATTACTCTCCTATTTTGTTCTTTTCCACTGTCACTACCTTTTTTTTTTTATCTTTAAAGCTTATCTCTTCTCAGTTCTTTTGATCTCATGTTAAATTTTCATTTTATTTGTGTATGCTGAGCAGATCATCACAATGGATACTTTCTGATTTTCAATAAATAGATAAAATACGTAGGGAGTAATTTCCTGCTAATACAAATTCCCAGGGATTTTTGCATCCCAGTTTAATAAATATTTACCCCTTGAGAACTGAGGTATCCAATGTACTAACAGAACTAAGAATATGTTGTGTAACTAATAATGCAGATCATATCCATTACAGAAATATCCTTTATATATATCTTCTATCTCAATTTCACCAATACAATACAATATCAATTTATATATTTATAGAGAACAGTTTTATAGTTCACAGGATGGTTTGAGTTGGTGTCCTGGTTTGAGGTAAAACAGAACCAATTTGCTGATTTGTAATTTTACTTTTTAGCTGGGCCTCTTCTAACAACTGACTAAAGTCTGAAATTAACAGCATATTGTTCAGAAACTGTTCTCTCTCAGAGTGATAAGACCTGATTATACCAAGGAATGGTATGCACAGAGGCTCTTGCTTATACTTATTGCTATAACAACCAAGGTCAGCTATTTGCCCTGTTAGAGGGTCGGAAGCGGAGAAGCGTAGAGGGGTCCCACCTGCAGGGAGGAGCGGACAGGACAGGTGACCCAAAACTGACCAACAGGGTATTCCATCCCATATGCATCACGCTCAGTATAAAAGCTAAGGGATCAAAGGGGCAAGGCTGCTCTGGCTCGTCTTTTCTTCAATGGCCGACGTCCGAGGAGGACCCTGTCTGTTCGTCTACCTTTGATCCCGATCTGAGCATTCCTGACTCTAGTTCTGGAATTCAGCTCCTGTTCATCGCTGACTCCAGTCTGGAACTTTCCCTGTGTCTCCTGGTGATGCAATCATCATCCTGGGAGCTGGATACGGTTTTGTATATATTGTATACTTCTTTTTTTATTTTATTTTATTCTATTCTATTATTATTTACTATTTTCTTATTTATTATTATTTTCATTAAAGTAGTTTAGTTCTTTTTCTAAACTCGTAAATCTCCTTATCTCTTCCTCTCCTCTCTGAGGAGAGATGGGGGGAGGGCCATCTGTCGTTCTGATTGGCCAATCCGGCCAAAACCACGACAGTTGGAAGGGACTTTTAAAGATCATCTAGTCCAACCCCCCTGCCATGGACAGGGACATCTTGCACTAGATCAGATTGCTCAAAGCCCCATCCAACCTGACTTTGAACACTTCCAGGGCAGGGGCATCCACAACTTCCCTGGGCAATCTGTTCCAGTGTCTCATCACCTTCATCATAAAAAATTTCTTCCTTATATCCAATCTAAACCTACCCTCTTTCAGTTTAAAACCGTTGCCCCTTGTCCTGTCACTACAGACCCTGGTAAAAAAAAAATAAAATTAAAAAAATATAAAATCTTTCTCCATCTTTCTTAACATATTATAGAATATTCTCTTATGCTATGGGAGCATTAAATTTAGAGTTTGTGTGAAGAAGGTATTTATTCTCTTAAACTTTCATTGTTTATAATCATTCTTTATATACATTTTACAAAAAGCTAACTGGATTGCAGGAAACTCCAAAACCTCCAACAGCAAACAGGACTGTGGAAAGAATTCTGAAGTACTCATTCCAAATTTATGCCATCACCAAGAAAAATCTACTTTTAAGAGAACTTCTATTTTCAAACAGTTTGTTTACCTGAGAATAATGAGCACTGAAACCAGCTTGAGACTTTTCCATTTCAAATGAGGCTGCCTGCTGGTCTGTTGTTGCTATTAAACAGAAAAAATTAAGTTTTAAAAATAAATGAGTTTCAATCTGAAAAGGTATCTGAATAGTGTAATGAAAATACTCATATGATAGTAAAGGATAACATAATTAACTAGAATATTCAGTAAATATAGTTTGACATAGATTTTTTATAATAAATACAGAAATTAAGATCCTTGTTAAATACTACCATTAAGTATGAGAGTTTCCGTTTTAAGATCATGTCTCAGAACTCGTCCAAGAAATATTTCTGCGCTAAAACTGTCCAGATTTGACCTCAGGCTCATGATAAATATGTTTGAAATGTTTAATTAATATGGTTAAGTCATTTTCCACTTGAGGTAAGCGAACAATAAAACGCCATCCATTTAACTCTGGCCTTTTATTCAAGCAACTAAAAATTCGTAGGCTGCTGGTAGAACTTTAAATGAAAAACACTTGATGTTTGTATGAACCTTTGTAAAAGAAACAACATAGGAAAATCTCAGCTGTCCAAAATTCATAAGCCTCAGGGAAGGGCATGGGAACTATAACCCTTCCCAGAAAGTTACATGAAAATCTTCCTGTTTCTCTTAAGTGACTATGAATAAAAAAGGTATCAGGTGATTTAGTACTAGTTTCAGTATTTTCAGGTAGTCATATGCTAGTTATTAAATTCTGATGGGCTACTTTGCTGTCAAGGTACACCTGAAAGATCACCAGGGAAGAGAAAGATCTGCCTTTTCCCCTACTTAAAAGCAATACTCAAGGACTATTTTGCCACCATAAGCACCACAAGTAAGGTAACTATATTATGCATATTGAGAGCAAGATATGGTATCGAGCAGTAGCGAGGAACTATGAAATCTGTTCTGAGGCTTGTCCAGGAAGTGTTCGCAATTTGCTACCAGCTGAGTGCTGGGGCAAACCTCAAACTGTGTGAACGAAACTGAGACATAGCAAACCATGGCTGCATGAATTTCAGGCATCTGGACAATTAAATAATACTGAACTAAACCACAGAGGTTGCTCCCTGGAATATGATATCTTTGCCAGTTGTTGGGATTTATGGCCAGTCATAGGAAGGAGACATGATCTCAAACACAAAATGTTTGACACACAAACGTAGGCCATCACGGTCAAGAAGGCCAACAGCATCCTGGCCTGTATCAGGAACAGTGTGGTGAGCAAGACTAGGGAAGTGATTGTCCCCCTGTACTCGGCACTGGTGAGACCCCACCTCGAGTACTGTGTCCAGTTTTGGGCCCCTCACTACAAGAAAGACATTGAGGTGCTGGAGCATGTCCAGAGAAGGGCAACGAAGCTGGTGAGGGGTCTGGAGAACAAGTCTTATGAGGAGTGGCTGAGGGAACTGGGGTTGTTTAGTCTGGAGAAAAGAAGGCTGAGGGGAGACCTTATCGCTCTCTACAACTACCTGAAAGGAGGTTGTGGCAAGGTGGGTGTCAGTCTCTTCTCCCAAGTAACAGGTGATAGGACAAGAGGAAATGGCCTCAAGCTGTGCCAGGGGAGGTTTAGACTGGATATTAGGAAAAATTTCTTCACTGAAAGAGTTATTAAGCATTGGAACAGGCTGCCCAGGGAAGTGGTTGAGGCACCATCCCTGGAGGTATTTAAAAGACAGGTAGCCATGGTGCTTAGGGACATGGTTTAGTGGTGGTTTTGTCAGAGTTAAGTTAATGGTTAGACTTGATGATCTGAAAGGTCCCTTCCAACCTAAACAATTCTATGATTCTACGTTTCACAAGATGTAGCCGCTTTGCTAAGTCTGAAAAAATTATGGTTCTTTTTAAACATAAGACTCTTAAGTTGTGCATTTGTTGATAAAAAATATTTTCACACAGTAAAAGATGCTCTTTAATGAGCTAAGATAGGACTCTCACAGTTTAAGGCAGAGGACAGTGCTGGTACTGTTAGTATGTGCAGCTCTGAATGCTCCTTAGATAACGTCCCCCAGTCTAACTTTCCATTGAGTTTCAAACTGTCAAGTATCCAACAAAGGATATTTTGTGGGGAAAAAAAAAACAAACCACATTTGTGCCTGCCTATGGATTGGATAAAACATAAAATTGCTGTCAAAACCAGAAGTCCATGCCATCAGACACAGAGGCAGAAAAAGATTATGTGTAAAAATCCAGTGGGTGTCAAGTGTGGGTTTTTGTTGGATTTGATTTTTCAACTCTCTCTCAATTTTCCTTTGCAGTTTTTTTAAATGCCAGAAACAAAAAGAAAACAAGAAAAACATGAAAGAAAATCCAATGTACTATTACACTAGTAGGAAGCTATTTAGATTGAGAGTTTAAAGACATTCAGATACAGAATTTCAAGAATCAAGGTTCCTGTGACCTCCATGTTATGCAAAGAAGTTAATTCAGCTACACTGTATGGGGTTAATTCCTCTTTTCCACATTGCACACATCCAATAAGATGGACTGTCACCAGAAAGATGGGTGGGACAGAATTAATCTGCTGTTCTCCCCTGCCACAATAATGCATCCATTGACACAGTTGCAAATCTCAAATAGCTCCTGAAATGCTTTGGGAGGGACAGGAAACCATGTCTAAAGAATCAACAGAAATAGATTTAGTCAGCATCTTCTAGCTCCAGCCTTATCAACCCATTGGAACAACTCAGCCTTGCTATGTTTTGACATAAAGCTAATATGCCATTTACAGTTTCCATTCTGAATTCACTTGCAGCCAGACTATGTGATTTCCGGGACTTCCACAGGGGGAGGGGGGGGGGCATAATTTCTTGCCTCGTATCACAGGTATCTTATATAGAAATTTTAGCACAGTTCCTAGCAAAGATCTGAAAACCAAGAAGCCTTTTGGGAGAAGTAAAATTACCTAGCTCGTCTCTTATGGTGTGGATTAAAATAATTTTCCAAATTTTTTTGTTTCAAATAGATATTTTTTTTAATACAGCCAAGTCTATCTAAAAAATTGAAAATAAGGCAAATAAGGCACAAATATCCTAAAAATTTATAAGTTTATGTTAAATAAAAAGTAATAATATTCAAGAAGTAGATATTTGTTACTGCATCTTTTGCAGAAAATTAAAGCGGAATTCAAGGACTGCAACAGCACTTGTTGATACTTAAAGAGGTGCAATATGCTTAAAGTACCAAAATACCGAAGGACATGATGACCAGCATTAGTCATCTCAAGAGCTGACTATGATATAAACAGAAAACATTTCTACAATTTGATCAGGGATTGATCAACCTCAAAGGGTTGATCTACGGTGTGAAATCTTGATTTTGAGTACACAGATGTCCAGAAATTCAGTCATGTTAGATCTTATTATCATATCATTCGTCCATTGTCATGGACTACTAAAGCAGTTGATTAAAATTTTTATTATATATCCATTATATTTAATAGGTGTAACTAACAGATTTGATTCTACTAATAAAAGACACATTTTTCTCACTTCTTTCGAAGTACAACACACATATTGAAGACTAAGTTTTCAATTTCTGTTTGAACAACTATTTTTCCACTGAAAGTGTATTCTTCCTAGTAAACAGGGACTTAACAAAAGAGCTCCTGTTCAACGAACCTCAAAGCACTCAATGAGCTTAAGTAGGCTAAACTTTGGTCTTTAGAGAGATTAAATTCTCCTCAAATTAATTTTTTTTAAAAGTGAGGAAACAAAATCTTCCAGAAAGTAAGAAGATACAAATATATAAACTGGAAAAAACATTTAGTAATAATCATCAGAAAACAGTAATATTTGATGAAGCAAAATGATACACTAACAAAATACCTAAAAGTGTCTAAGAAATATAGCTTCAATTTAAAAAGCTTTAAGATAATCTCTCATATTTCTATTATTTCTTGGTGTTGCAGTTTGGGCCAGGTTGGCCAATAACAAGATGACAGATGCTCTCCCCCACCTCTCGCTCTAAGGAGAGGAAGAAGAGAGAGAAAGAGATTTATGAGTTTACCTCTCCACTGCCAGTTGCTCTGCTTCCACTCCTTTAACCACCCCCACAGAGCATTTGCCACCATTCATGAGTCAGTGTAGAGATAGAGTATTGGCCACTTTTCCCCTTCAGCAATGTCTAAGACCAGCTGAATGGCTTTCACCTCTGCAAATTCATTCATTTCACCTTGTCCTTCAGCAGCATCTGCAACTCGTCATGTAAGGCTCCATACAGCAGCTTTCCACCTTTGATGTTTTCCTACAATACGACAAGACCCATCAGTGAACAGAGCATACTGTTTCTCATTATCTGAGAGTTCATTATATGGTGGGGCCTCCTCAGCATGTGTCACCACCTCCTCTGGTGGCATTGTGAAGTCTTTGCCTTCGAGTCAGTTTGTGATCATTCCTACGATTCCTGGATGATTGGGGTTTCCTATTCAAGCTTGCTCTGTGATTAAGGCAACCCACTTACTCCAGGTAGCATCGGTGGCATGATGAGTAGAAGGAACTTTACCCTTGAACATCCAGCCCAGTACTGGTAATTGGGGCGCCAGGAGGAGCTGTGCTTCAGTACCAATTACTTCCAAAGCAGCTCTAATTCCTTCATACGCTGCCAAGATTTCTTTCTCAGTTGGAGTATAGTTGGCCTCAGAGCCTTTATAGCCTCAACTCCAGAATCCTAGGGGTCGACCTTGAGTCTCCCCTGGTGCTTTCTGCCAGAGGCTCCAGGTAGGGCCATTGTCCCCGGCTGTGGTATAGAGCACATTTTTAATGTCCCATCCTGTTTGGACTGGTCCAAGTGCTACTGCATGCACAATCTCTTGTTTAATTTCCTCAAAGGCCTGTTATTGCCCAGGACCCCACGTAAACTCATTTTTCTTTCGAGCCACTTCATAGAGAGGTTTCACAATCTGACTATAACCTGGAATATGCATTCTCCAGAAACCCACAATGCCTAAGAAGGCTTGTGTTTCCTTTTTGTTAGTAGGTGGGGACATAGATGTTATTTTGTTAATCACATCCATTGGGATCTGGTGATGCCCATCTTGCCAATTAATTCCCAAGAACTGTATGTCTCCTGCAGGTCCCTTGACCTTACCTCTTTTTACAGCAAAACCTGCTTTCAGAGGAATCTTCATTATTTTCTTACCTTTCTTGAAAACTTCTTCTGCTGTATTACCCCACACAATGATGTCATCACTGTATTGCAGGTGTTCTGGAGCTCCAGCCTTCTCCAGCACAGTCTGGATCAGTCCATGGCAATTAGTAGGGCTGTGTTTCCACCCCTGGGGCAGTCGATTCCAGGTGTACTGGACGTCTCTCCAGGTGAAAGCAAACTGTGGCTTGCACTCTGCTGCCAAAGGAATAGGGAAGAATGCATTAGCAAGGTCAATTGTAGCATACCACTTGGCTGCCATTGACTCCCATTTCATACTGCAGTTCTAGCATGTCTGGCACAGCAGCACTCAGTGGTGGTGTGACTTCATTCAGGCCACGATAGTCTACTGTTAATCTCCATTCTCCATCAGACTTTCACACTGGCCATATAGGGCTGTTAAAGGGTGAGTGAGTCTTGCTGATCACTCCTTGGGTTTCTAGTTGATGAATCAAAACCCACCTGGATGCATTTCTGTGCAACCTGCTCTAGGTGAACCTGCTCTGGCAGGGGGGTTGGACTAGATGATCTCTAGAGGTTCCTTCGAACCCCTATCATTCTGTGATTTTGGGTGATAGATTTATCATCAGCTTTACGCAAGTAGCACCTTAACTACAGTTTCAGCAGCAGGGAGTGGCAATGGATCACTTTCAGCTTTTCCTTCCAGCCCAGCTATGAGGCAGCAGAGCAGTGCTGATGCTGCACTTTTTTTTTTTTTGCCTCCCTTCATTCTTCTTTGGTCTATAGCTCTTTGGATACTGCAGTTGCCTTTGTCTAGCACAGACTTTTCTAAGGTGTGCTGAGATAAACAGAGGACCAACTCACAGCAGCTCACTTCAGAATCGTCGGAGGAAGCATGCTTTCTAAAGGAAACACATTTAACAATCAATGACTTGAGTCTGATGCCTGTTTACAAATAAAATGCTCAAAACCTGTTTTTTAATAAATCTTTAGAGCTCACGGAGGACATCAAACTGACAGGGACTAAGAGGAAATTGCTCACTAAATCCATATCACATACCTTATCTAAGCATTTTTGCATTGTTAGCTCAGACAGCTAATCCCTGTCTGTTCACCCCATCCTGACATGAGGTCAGTATTGCAGCGCTATCTGGTGTATCTGTTGAGATGTGGCACAAGCATATGTACTAAGAATCGGGCTGATATAAACTGGGCAACACAATACTCCACTAAAATAACAGCAAGCACTCTGCTTCTGTTCAGAGCATAGGGTACAGGACTGATGAATTGATTCCTATCTATTGCTGGCAACTACATCATATTTTTCAGCATAAACAAATTCCATATTAAAACAACCTTTTGCTATGATTATTCTGACTGTAAGGCTGTCCCAACTTCTCATTTTGCCAGCAGTAGGAACTTTCTGCTCTCAAACATACATGTATTTCTTGCCAGTTCTTATGTCAAAATAAAAGTGTTTAAACTAGAGAACAAAGTAGTTTTAAAAGCGTTCTAGAAGTAAAAGTGAAAACATTCATCAAAATACTACTGTCTAAAGCCCTAAACATTTTTCAGTGACAATTTTAATACACTCTCTCTCTCAGTTCGCCCCCCCCCCCCCCCAACTATTATAAATCTTTATAACCTATTTAGGTTAGACTTACAGTTGTCAACATTAATTGTCAACATTAATTTTGTTCTTTCTGAATGCTTAATAGGACTTTTGTCTCATAACAGAAATAGCACATGACCATGCAAGTAGACTTGGTTAAAACAAATGCAGTGGTTTGCAATTGCTTAAGCAATCATAAATCTGTTGTTTACCAAGATCACAATGCTTGACTATCTATTAATAGATTTTTAATAACAGATTTCTGAGGCTTTCAAGAGAAAAAGTCTAAAAACATGCCATTAGACTATCTTGACTTATTAGTCTGGTTATCTTAAAAAATAATGCTTTAGCTGAAACATAACCTGAAACACTTAAAAGAAAACAAACCTTTTAACATTATTTTTTTTTTCTGGCTTTCTCTTACTGTTTCTTCTCAGTAAGCTCCCCTTCAAAAACTCTGGAAGGTTTGTTTCAATCAGCTTCTATTGATTTTATTTTATTTTACTGTATGACTAGAAATTTTTCCTTAGCTTAACACACCGATTGCCAATGCGACACATTAAGGTGTTTGTTTCACAAAGCACTTCCATACTACTTTTGTAAAAGAAGTAACACAAGGCATACAGTACCACTTGCTATAATTCATTATATATCTGTTATTAAGTACCACTTGCCATAGGTTGTTGTATACCTGTTGCTAATTAACACAACGCATACCTTACTGCTAGCCATAATTTGTTATATACCTAACTAATTATTGTCGACCTAGTTAAGACCTGGTTACTAACCTAATAAATGCTTGTATATGGACCTTGAGTGCAGCTATCTAGCCAGATTACTTTAATAGTCAACAACCTAAACCACCTCAGCTGCACCTAGCTCTGCATTTTAAGAACTTCATTCCAAAAGAAACATTTTAACTGTATCTTAAAAAAAACCAAACAACCAAACACCCACAAAAAAACCCCACACAAAACACACCCCCCTACCCCAAAACCAATAAAAGCACCTGGTATATCCCAGAGCAAGGGGAAAAAAGAGTCAAAAGTTTTACTGTATCTAAAAAGGACAGAGATAAGCAGTTTTCTGAAGTCATCGCCCCCCTTTTTTTTTAATTAATATATCCTGAAATAATTCTGATTTTGGGAATGACTCCTAATTGTAGATCTTCTAATTGCAGTTTCACATTTTAAAAATTACTTTATTAGATCTTTTATAGAAGAAATAGACCATGCACTGCACAAATGTGGATTCAGATAGAACAGCATAAACATTTCCATTATATTTGAAAAGTTGTGTCAGTCTGGTGAAGTTCCCACTGACTGGAAAAGGTAACCCCCATTTTCAAAAAGGGAAAAAAGGAAGACCCCGGGAACTACTACGGCCGGTCAGTCTCACCTCTGTGCCTGGCAAGATCATGGAGCAGATCCTCCTGGAATCTCTGCTAAGGCACATGGAAAATAAGGAGGTGATTGGTGACAGCCAACATGGCTTCACCAAGGGCAAGTCATGCCTGACAAATTTGGTGGCCTTCTACGATGGTGCTACAGCGTTGATGGATAAGGGGAGAGCAACCAACATCATCTACCTAGACTTATGCAAAGCCTTTGACACTGTCCCGCACGACATCCTGGTCTCTAAAATGGAAAGGCATGGATTTCATGGATGGACCACTCAGTGGATAAGGAACTGGTTAGATGGCTGCACTGAAAGGGTTGCAGTCAATGGCTCAATGTCCACGTGGAAACCAGTGACGAGTGGCATTCCTCAGGGGTCAGTACTGGGATTGGTGCTGTTTAACATCTTTGTTGGTGACATGGACAGTGGGATTGAATGCACCCTCAGCAAGTTTGCCGATGACACCAAGCTGTGTGGTGCAGTCAACACGCTGGAGGGAAGGGATGCCATCCAGAGGGACCTGGACAGGCTTGAGAGGCCTGTGTGAACCTCATGAAATTCAGCCAGGCCAAGTGCAAGGTCCTGCACCTGGGTCACGGCAATCCCAAGCACAAATACAGGTTGGGCCTTGTTATATATCTCACTGCAGTACAAAACAGCTTGTCCAGCAGAATTGCAGTCGACATTTTTGGTCACCCTGAACTGGCATGTTAGCTCTTGCTAGCTCAGAAGGTAATTCATATATCTCCAAGGAATTAAGTTGAAAATCAAATGAAGATTGTTTATTTTTTCAGATACAAGGGTCCATGTAATATCTCCAAAGACAAAGATACAGATAATACAGATGCTTATTTTGCCATCTACTGGTTCTCTTTTTACTTATGAACAATTAAAAAATTGTTAATTTTTTGTGTACATTTTTTATGCAATAATTTTCAGAAGTTGTGAGTAGAAAACAGTTGCCACTATTACTATATCTATAATCTATATCTATAATATATATTTAATTCAGGCTATAAGATTCTGCAACATTTTATTTTTAGTCACTCCATTATTGATAATTGTAATGATGCCCTGCTGGTCAATTAAATATTAATTTCACTCTTTCTTATGTATACATTGCCAATACTTCCTAGATAACTTTAAAAGGTTATGAGTTTGGGATGTTTGCCATGCCCTTTCTTAACAGAAAAGGAATCAGCAATACCATAACATCAAATAACGTAGTAGGAAACCTGCTTTCCAACCTGGCTGAAATACTTCAGTGTTCTGATTGTATCATCAACTGGCCTAAAAAGAGAGAGAAAGGAGAGAGGGATGGGAAGAGAAACCAAAAAAATTCCAAACATAAAATGCTAATTGCAGCTGAAGACAAACACCTGAATTTCTGCCACAAAGGGAGAATAGCGTTGCCAGGAGCATTGCAACGGCCATTTGGCATTTCAGTTGTCAGCCCTACAGCATATAATCAAAGGGTGTATTTAAGTTCTCCAGCAATTGCAAGTCTACTAAAAATGTAGTATTCTGACATCCATCAAGCTGAAGGAATGACAGTTAAAAAATACATATGAATATAAATTGTGTTCTTTCTGAGAGTGCTTTTTGTAAAAAAAATGATTGAGCTTGTGTGTGAGCCAATGCAGGCAGGACGCAGGAACAACCACACACCACGGATGAAAGGCAAAGAACAAATTTAATCTCGATACCTCACAGACCAGGGAATCTCCGAAGCAACACCCGGGCAGAGGCACGCAAGCAGGGACCACGGGCACCACGGCGCGAGAGAGAGTTCTTGTTAGCAAGAGTCCTTGGCAGCGAGAGAGTCCTTGTTAGCAAGAGCAGGCACGGACTCCCTGTTCTTGTTGGTATTTATAAGGTTCAAACAGGCATAGCTTTCTCATTGTGCTTTGATCTTCTTCCACAACAGGCCAGGATTCTCAAGCGGCTAGATAAGGTGTCCCTGAGCCCATCACAGACTTCTGTCATCTAAGTGTAAGAGTTTTCCTTGCAAGCACCCGAGACTGAATAACAATTAGTGTGATATATGTGTTTTCCAGTACCCCAGGTGTGAGTCCCTTGAGCATATTTACAATCCTCCTCACCGATCTTCCGTTGCTTTCCCACAGCTTGCATGTGAGTAAGGTTTTTTCAATCTTCTTTTTTGCAATCCTTGAAGTTACTTGATAACAACACAGTATAATTGTTTTACGAAGCTATTATGAGTATTTTCATAATGACTACCCGTGCGCTAGGCAGAGAGAAATTTTCCACTGCTGCAGTACATGAGCCTCTGTGCCTTTGAAACATGCATGCCATTTCCTTCAACACGTCAAAAAGTTTTAGGGACAGTTGTGAGGGATTTGGAAACCACAGCTATCTCTTTTTCCTGCTCCTTTGGAAGCTATCTGTGCTAAAACAAATAACCTCTACTCCCTTCATGCGATGACCTTCCCAGAGAGGTGGGCCTGTACAAACCTCATGAAGTTTACCAAGGCCAAGTGCAAGGTCCTGCACCTGGGTCACGGCAATCCGAAGCACAAATACAAGCTGGGCGAAGAATGGATTGAGAGCAGCCCTGAGGAGAAGCACTTGGGGGTACTGGTGGATGAGAAGCTCAACATGAGCCGGCAATGCGTGCTTGCAGCCCAGAAGGCCAACCGTATCCTGGGCTGCATCAAAATAAGCACGGCCAGGAGGTCAAGGGAGGTGATTCTGCCCCTCTGCTCTGCTCTGGTGAGACCCTACTTGGAGCACTGCGTACTTCCACACAGGAAGGACATGGACCTGTTGGAACAGGTCCAGAGGAGGGCCACGAGGATGATCAGAGGGCTGGAGCACCTATGCTATGAGGACAGGCTGAGAGAGTTGGGGTTGTTCAGCCTAGAGAAGAGAAGGCTCCAGGGAGACCTTATAACAGCCTTCCAGTATCTCAAGGAGGCCTACATGAAAGCTGGAGAGGGACTTTATATAAGGGCATGTAGTGATAGGACAAGGGGTAGTGGCTTCAAACTGGAAGAGAGTAGATTTTGATTGGATATCAGGAAGAAATTCTTTCCTGTGAGGGTGGTGAGGCACTGGAACAGCTTGCCCAGGGAAGTTGTGGATACCCCAACCCTGGAAGTGTTCAAGGCCAGGCTGGATGGGGCTTTGAGCAGCCTGGTCTAGTGGGAGGTGTCCCTGCCCATGGCAGGGGGTTGGAACAAGATGAACTTGAAGGTCCCTTCCAACCTAAACCATTCTATGTTTCTATAAGAAATCTCTTTTATGCAATGGCTTCTAGGTCATAGAAAATAAAAGTCACTGAGTGGCCTATGTGGCAAAACCTAAAGAAATGGAATGAAATACCAGCTTGGTGGTGACATAGGGTAGAAACCCCATATCATAGGCAGTTAAGCCTTTGCTTACCTCTGTCTTTGTGGGCTTTTGGTTCAAAGCTAATCTTCAGGAACTAAGAGATTAAGGTCCCTTTCCAATACAGCATTGATACATAGTCTTAATGTTAAGTATATTGGTAACTCTACCGAGTCAACAATAGTCTTCATCTCATACAAGAACTTTCCAGTTAAAGGTCTCAAGTAGGCAGTGTTGAATAAATGAACAGACAAAATGTTGAAGAATTGAATGAAAAACAGTTTTGAGCCACTAAATCAGGAACATCCTTTCCACTGTAGGATGTAACATGAATTTTCTTTCTCTTGTGGAAATACCTTCCCTGAAACATATTTTCTTCAGCTCTATCTCAGTAGTGGCAAAGGGACAAGTTTGAAGGTCAGACCTTAAGAAGATCTTTTATTTCAATACCTACAAAGGTATCGAACAAAACAAAGCTGTGCTGCAAGTCAGTCTCCAATTTGTAGCATTGTGGACACAGCTAAATAGGATTATTGGAAGCATCCTGAACTCATTAATGTATTCATTTTCTCAGACTGAATATCCCTTGTTTTCCCGAATATAATAGCTTGATTATTTCTGCATGGCACTTTTTTTGGATCTTGGAGATGTAGTTTACACAGCAAATTCTTAATTCCTTATAAATTTTGTTGTAAGTTGAGTCTAAATAATGACACAAAAATGAACCTTCTGCATCTGGATTGTTCACCCAATTCAAAAAGCACAAAAAACTCTCCACTCTGCCTGCAAATCTGGTTCAACATTACACACATTTACCCAAGTTTACAAGCAAATGTACAGCTAAAATAATGCAGAGGCTGCAATCGAAACATAAAAGGAATTTAAAGCTACTTCTCTGATAAAAAAATGAAGAAAAATGATATTAGATGCAGGGCAAGAGGCAACATCCAATCCCATAGCTGAATATTCCTGAAGGGAAAGGGGGAAAGGAAAGCAAGCCCACATGAAGAGGTGCCCTGAAATTAGTCTTCAAGCAAAAACCTGTGGTGACCACTGATCTCTAGCTGTTAAGTTTACAACTATCAGATGAGCCCTTTTTGGTATTTATGCTTTCTCAAGGGAGAGGAGGGGAAAACAGTATACAGCCTTCCCAGTCTTTGAAAGTCCAAAATAATAGTTGTTATCCTTCACATTAGCTGACCTCTGCAAATGAGGACATTACTCCAAGTGTCTCAGCTATTTTCTCAGTGGAGATGTCACTGTGCTGCACATGCTCCATGTTACTGAAGGACATTTTGGCACATCTTAGTAATCTGGACTCCAGTGAAAGCAACTTTAGTTTTCATGAGAAGATTCAATCTAAACTGCATCTGGCAAATTAAGATTTGTTGTGAGTTCACTGCGTTTAGATTGTGTGATGCTGCTAAACCTAAAAAATGGTATTACTTCATGAACTAAACATACATGTGTAGTGTCCTGCACCTAGGGAGGAATAACCCCATGCACCAGTACAGGTTAGGAGTTGACCTGTTAGAAAGCAGCTCTGCGGAGGACCTGGGAGTCCTGGTGGACAACAGGATGACCATGAGCCAGCAATGTGCCCTTGTGGCCAAGAAGGCAAATGGCACCCTGGGGTGCATTAAAAAGACTGTGGCCAGCAGATCGAGGGAGGTCATCCTCCCCCTCTACTCTGCCCTGGTGAGGCCACACCTGGAGTACTGTGTCCAGTTCTGGGCTCCCCGGTTCAAGAAGGATAGGGAACTGCTGGAAAGGGTGCAGCAGAGGGCTACCAAGATGATCAAGGGACTGGAGCACCTCTCTCATGAGGAAAGGCTGAGAGACCTGGGTCTGTTTAGCCTGGAGAAGAGAGGATTGAGGGGGGATCTCATCAGTGCTTATAAATATCTAAAGGGCGGATGTCAAGAGGATGGGGCCAGGCTCTTCTCAGTGGTGCTCAGTGACAGGAAAAGAGGCAATGGGCACAAACTGGAACACAGGAAGTTCCATCTGAACATGAGGAAAAACTTCTTTACTTTGAGGGTGACAGGCTGCCCAGAGAGGTTGTGGAGTCTCCTTCTCTGGAGATATTCAAAACCCGCCTGAATGCAATCCTGTGCAATCTGCTCTAGGTGAACCTGCTCTGGCAGGGGTTTGGACTAGATGATCTCCAGAGGTCCCTTCCAACCCCTATCATTCTGTGATACTGTGATTCTGTGATTTTATTGTAGCAATGCATCAAAAGATGATGCCCTAAGACAGGTCTTCAGATAACTCTGTAGGCACTATAAAATGATTACTTCAAAACATGAAAGCACAAGAAAGACTGTTCTTCATAGCCAGTGTTATAGACTTTATCACCAAGATTTTAACTGCATGTGGTTTAGCCATTTTCTTTGAACTTCAGAACTGTGACAATGAATGTGGCTTAAAAACTAAGATCATGTTTGTCATGATAGTTTGGCTGCCTAAGAACTCTTATCTCCTTGATAGCGCATCAGCCACTATAGTAAGGGCTGGGATCAAGTTTAATAAGACTATGTCATTAAAAAAGAGGAAAAAAGCATGATAAAAATGAAATCAGCTTCAAAAGAAAAGTATTAATTACTCTAAAATGCTCCACTGCCTGGTCCATAAAAACATCTCAAGGGAAAAGGAGGGCAAATGAAAGAAACATAAGGTTTGTTCCGTGCATGATACCAAAGATCTTATTAGGTTAGCAACTTCACAAGAAAACAAAGCTCTGAGACCATGTGGAGCACCTAAATTTGTGGATGGATTTCAAAGCGAAGCGGGTGGGGGAAAAGATGTACCCAGTATTGGCTTAGTGGTAGGCTATATTTTAGGTCCCAATCCAGAGGAATTTAAGAGAGGCTTGGAAACCCCATTTACATTTGCATATGGTATGGCTGAAATGTAGATAGAAGTGCTAGAAGCAGAATGAAGTAGAGTCTCTTGAACTTGGGGGTGTCAGTCTTCTACAGTTAATGGTCAGAAAAATAAGTCTAGTTTACAGCTGCCATATGGCCACCTCATACACATTGCCAAGTCCTGACAGCAGTTGGTGTGAGGTTTGAAATTATTTTTGTTCAAGACTCTCTGTATTGCAATTGAGATTTTCAAGGCCAGAATTAGTGTGTGCTGAATTCTTTCGGCTCCAACCAAACACAGCTGTCATGGTTTGGGCCAACCTGGCCACTGAAACGAACAACAGATGCTCTCTCCCACCTCTCTCTCCAAGGAGAGGAGGGAGAGAGAGACACTTATGAGTTTAAAAGAAAACTGAACTCCTTTAATGAAAATATTAATAATAAAAGGAAATAATGAAATATCTATACCATATATACAAAACCATATCAAGCTCCCAGGATGATGATCACGTCACCATCAAGCACTGGGAAAGTCCCAGACTGGACTCAGTGACAGACAGGAACTGGATTCAGGAACACGGATCAGGATCAAAGGCAGAGAGAGCCCTCCTCAGACGTCAGCCACTGAGGAAAGAGGGCTGACCCTTTGATCCCTCAGCTTTTATACTGAGCATGAGGCAGATGGGATGGAATACCCTGTTGGTCAGTTTTGGGTCACCTGTCCTGTCCCCTCCTCCCTGCAGGTGTGACCCCTCTATGCTTCTCCGCTTCCAACCCTCCAACGGGGCAAATAACAAAGTTAGCTGACCTTGGTTGTTATAGCAATAAGTATAAGCAAGAGCCTCTGTGCATACCATTCTGTGGCATAATTATAAATAATCAGGTCTTATCTCTCTGAGAGTGAACAGTGTCTCCACAATATGCTGTTAATTTCAGAGAGTTTAGTTAGTTGGAAGAGGCTTAGCTGCAAAGTAAAATTACTGAACAGAAAATTGGTTCTGTTTTACCTCAAACCAGGACAACAGCAGAAGTTGAAAGCATGCAGATTGGACCTTTTGAAGATACCAGTTGAACACCTTGTGGGAAAACTGTTCTTACGTGATCATGCTGCTCCATGTATTATGCATCTTTGAAACGTAAGATTAATGTTGTACAGGAAATACTGTAACAGGTCAGAAAACAAAACAAACAGCAGTCATTCCCCACTCTCAGCCATTTCATCAACTTTCTACTATTGTTAAAGATTGTTTGACAGAAAGCAGAGAGAAGGGAGTCTGAGCACCCCTCCTACAGGAAAACCTGCAGTGCAGCATAATGGGGAAGGTAATCTCTGCAAACTCTATTAGAGGTTTCTTCTCAGTCATTCCAAATAGGGAGGAGGCAAGATTTGCCTTCCTATAAAGGGACACAGCAAATTCCTGTGGATATCAGCTACAGACTGACATCAGAGTGATCCCAGGCAATCAACTGCAGAGAAAACCTTGCAGCCATGGGGGTATCTAACAAACTTGCAAAAAAGATAAACCCCAGGGAGAAGCCTCATAAATAATCATATACATAATCCCATTATGAAATAAATCCCTTGTAATCTTTAAAGGTTAAATGACATCAAGACCCTTCCAAAATAAAAACAAAACAGATCAGGGAAATTGTTTCTGATTGTTGGAATATCAGAACAGTATTGCCAGTTCAAACACTCTGAAGGACGTTTGTCTGAAAAAACATATGATACAATTAATTGGACAATGACCTGCACATACAGCAAGCTGCTGTCTAGCTGCTAATACTGGGGGCATGAGGAGGGGAAGAAAAAAAATTGCTATGAAAAGAACAGCCATAGGATTGCAGGCGGAAAATTCAACAAATGAGCTAAACTCTTGTGGATCTGTGATTCACAAAAAGAAAATTTATTTTCTGGATTACAGACTAGGAGAGGTGTATGGATTTCTAAGACCTGTTAGAGTTTCAGGTACACATGAAGCCTCTTCACTGAGAATACATCACAGTTTACTGATCATGAAGAGTACTCGTGGTATTCCTAACCAGTCATGGTTTGGTGTGTCTCAAAGCAGGGCGAAATTGGATGATGTTTAGAATGAAATAAAAAATGCTACAGTGTGACAGGCAGTTCAAAAAGAAAGAGGAAACATAAAAATGCTTATTTGAAAGAGTGGAGATGAGAAACATGCAAACACTGTGTGAAACAAGTGAAAGGGAATGTATTCTGAAAGAAAAGGCCGACTGCAACATGAAGACTTGTCCTTTCGTAACATGTAGCACTGGGCTGCGATAAACCCAATGTTATTTGTCAGTGTTGTTTCTGCCTTTCTGATGTATACATTACATTTATATACAACTGAGTTCTTCAAGTTGTGGCATAAGCCTTGAGACTGTTAATTTTGAACATGTGGATTTGGAACGTGAACTGTCAACAGCATATCTTATTATTACCTTGCTTATTTAACTAGCACTTACATCCTCTGGAAGAAAAACAGAACAATATAAGTTGGTCATCAGGCATTTGAGTTTCTGCTGTTGGAATGACAAACTGATCCACCTGCAACACCTTATAGCAGTTTATCTGTTATTTTATTTGTTTTGCAGTTGGGGTGCTTCTACCTACCTTTGATTGCCCCAGGATTTCAGCTGCTATTATTCCATTATCAACTTTTAAAACAAGCACTGTTGGAACTTTCTAATCCTGTCATTTGTGTTTGGAAGGAGACTTCCAAGTTAAGAATACCTCTATCTCCAAACCCATCTTAATTTTTTTGTCCTGTGATGCCTGCAAAAACTTCTGCAATTGTTACATTACTGACACGCAGACCATTGCTTAGGATGGTATCATGGTTTAATCCCAGTCAGCAACTAGGACCACACAGCTGTTCGCTCACTCCCCGCACCTCCTCCCCCAGTAGGGTAGGGAGAAGAGGGAGAAAAAGGAAAAGGAACTCGTGGGTTGAGATAAAGACAAGTTAATAGAACAGTAACAGAAGAGAAAAAGTAACAACAAAAATGGTAAAAGAATATACAAAATTGTGATGCAATACAATTGTCCAGCTTGTCCTGAGTAGTGATCACAGATTCCTGCCCCCCCCATCTATATACTAGGCATGACGTCTATGGTATGGAATATTCCTTTGACCAGCTTCTCCTATCTATGCTCCCTCTCAGCTTCTGTGGGGAACTGAAAAAGTCCTTGACGTAATATAATGTCATGGTTTGGGCCAGGATGGCCAATGACAAGACAACAGATGCTTTCCCCCACCTCTCACTCTAAGGAAAGGAAGAAGAGAGATAAAGAGAACTACAAGTTTAGAAAAAACTAAACTAATGAAATATTAATAATAAAATAAAAAAGGATTTAATGAAATAGATATAAATAAATATATACAAAAGATTGGATCAAGTTCCTAGGAAGATGTCACTGGCAAGCACTGGGGAAGCTCCAGACTGGACTCAGTGACAAATGGGAACTGCAACACAGTGACTGTGATCAAAAGGCAGATGAGCTGATGGGGTCCTCCTCAGACATCAACCATTGAAGGTAAGAAAGCCATTGAAGAAAAAAGACCCTTGGAGAGGAGCCAACCCAATCCCTCTGGTCCCTCAGCTTTTATACTGAGCATGGCAGATGGGATGGAATACTCAATTGGTTGGTTTGGGTCACCTGACCTGTCCACAGGTGTAACCCTTCCACAGGGTAAACAACCAGGTTAGCTGACCCTGGTTGCCACAGCAAGTGTAAACAAGAGCCTCTCTCACTGAACAGAAAGTTGGCTCTGTTTCACCCCAAACATATAAGCATTACTTAGCAACAGCTAAAACAATGTGTTATCAACATTATTTTCGTACTAAATACAAAACACAGCAGCTACTAGGAAGAAAATTAACTCTATCTTAGCTGAAACCAGGACAGACGGTAAGACAGTATCTTTGTTGCCTTTACTGCTTCATCTGGTTCTTTCCATCTGTTGATTCCTGTAGAGGAAGGTATTTTCAGCTAAGGTCATAATTTTCTTCTGTGCTTGTAAACAATATAGAGCTGAAGGATTCTGGGATTCTAGCAGTGTTCTTAAGAGCCCAGGTAAACAGCAACAGCACCAAGCAACAACAAAATACTCTATATGGTAGAAATACTCGTTGGATGACTATATGTTTAACAGAGAAGACAGTAAATATTTTTTTAATATTTTTTGCACCTTTTTTTTTTTTTTTTTTACGAAGTGAATGGTGTTACCAACATGAGTAAATTAAAAGAGCTGCACTGTAAGGATTTATGGCCAACTTGACATCACAGACATGAAGTTTAGGAGTTACTGGAATTATTTTGAGGGAAATTGCTAAACTGAAATGGTGGGGTTTGTACTGGATTAATTGATAGCTGAAATCAGCGCAGGTAGTCTTTAATGAATGGTAAAGGAAGTGAAGACACAAGGGGATAATATATACAAAGAGTGAACACACAAAGCAAGAATTGTCTAAAGTAAGCAAATGGTTGACAGAAACGAAATGATATTAAGTAGTGAAACAGACAGATCTAGGAAGAAAGAAAAAAAAAGAAAGAGGAGTTTTGAGGGAAGAACAATGAGAAAGTAGAGACAGGTATTGGGCAGTTAAGAGCATCAGTCTTAGAAAATATTTAAGATGTCTGTCTGTCAAAAAAAACCCACTGAAATTGTGGGAAATTAAATTAAATAAATTGAACATGGAGTACTTTGGCAATCAATTAAAAAAGCAGCACAACTAAAGTAATAATAATAGAGGGGTTTTTTGAAATAAAACAGTCAAAGTAGTTCGCAAAGAAAGAAGCGGAAAAAACAAAGATTTAAACCGTTATTTCTGTAGCTTGGTATTAAAAAGAAAAGCAAACTGATCATGTTTTACAGCATTGTAATCTGGAGAACCATGTTCAGCAGATAGTTTATCATCTTTACATCTTTTAAATTTATCGGTGATAGCTGAAGCACACGAAACAAATATGAACTGTGTTACACAACGGACTATTTTTCAAGTTACAAAACTATATCCGATTTGGTGGCGCACACACATATGTTAAGATTCAGTTATTCAAACACTCTCCTTTGAAAACATGTATTCAAGATTTGATCGAACATTTCTTTGGAGGAGCTTAACTTAGTATATAAGAGGATGGTAACAATAGAGTTGATATTCTGCACAGGCCCATGATCCGTGTAACCCAGAACTCTCTGACTGGTCACCAAAGACATTTAGTTCAAGAATATTAGAATTAAAGCAAGCACTGAGTAGTACTTTCTCTATATGGATACATCATGCATTTGTTCATGGACATAATGATGCTTCTGCTTTATTCTCCATTTCTTTCCTAACTTTGCTTTTATTTCGCTTGTTTGGTTTTTTAACTTTATTTTGTGTCTCAGCCAATCATTGAATAGACATTTTTCAGGTAACTTAACTTGGTGGTTCTCTTTTCTTACCAGTAATAGCTAATTCAAAGGCCAGCTGCTTTTTCCTGGATACATTTAGGAAGAATTGTGCAATGGACAGTCCCACGTTGGGCACCAATAAATCTGTTGTGGTTTGGGCCAAACTGGCCAATGATGGATGAGAGATGCTCTCCCTCACCTCTCTCTCTGAGGAGAGGAGGAAGAGAGATAGAGAGATTTACAAGTTTAGAAGAAACTAAACTACTTTAATGAAATATTAGTAATAACATAAAAAGAAAATAATGAAATAGATACAGTATATAGAAAACCATATCAAGCTCCCAGGATGATGATCATGTCACCATCAAGTACTGGGGAAGTCCCAGACTGGACTCAGTGACAGACAGGAACTGGATTCAGGAACTGGGTTCAGGAACGCACAGATCAGGATCAAAGGCAGACGAACACACAGGGTCCTCCTCGGACACCAGCCATTGAAGAAAGAGGGCTGACTCTTTGATCCCTCAGCTTTTATACTGAGCATGAGGCAGATGGGATGGAATATCCTGTTGGTCAGTTTTGGGTCACCTGTCCCGTCCCCTCCTCCCCACAGGTGTGACCCCTCTATGCTTTTCCACTTCCAACCCTCCAGCAGGGCAAATAACAGAGTCAGCTGACCTTGGTTGTTATAGCAATAAGTATAAGCAAGAACCTCTCTGCATACCATTCCTTGGCATTCACTATAAACATGGGTCTTGACACTCTGAGAATGAACAGTTTTCTGCACAATATGCTGTTAATTTCAGAGAGTTAGAAGAGGCCTAGCTAAGAAGTAATATTACTGAACAGAAAATTGGTTCTGTTTTACCTCAAACCAGGACACACAGGAATGCCTAGTATTTCTCCCAGTAGCTTTTTGAATATTCTCTTAGATTATTCCTAGCTGTTTTTTTTTTTTTAGGGAAACCTTATTAAAAGTGATTTTGTGACAAAGGTTGCCAAGAAGTAGTATGGCGGTGTGCTCTCCCCTTTTCCCCCCTCGGCACCTGCTAAAGCCATAACCATTAGTGGGAGTTGTTATGAGTTGCACCTGGACTTTGGGGGATGGCTGGTAACACAATCAAAACACTATCTAGAGTGGGGACCTAGGTATTTTGTTCCCATGGGAATACGACTATAAGTCAATTATCTTACTCTATAAATAGTGGACAGCCCAAGAGCCCCTTTGAGCTCTCCTGCATGGCAGCAGGCTGCATGCCAGGATCTCCCCTTGAGTGGGGATGCTCACTTAAGGTTCTACTCCTCGAAGCTGAGAGATTCCTTGCCACAACAGATTCTCAATAAGTGACTAATAGCATGCTAAACTTTGAAAATCTTAGCTAAGTGATATAAAGGATTGATTGCATATATGTAATCCTTTAGACATAAACCGTTGACCAAGTCTGGGACTAGGATTGGATCCAGCCGCACCTAGACTCCTCTCTGAGGAGGAGTTTAGAAAGCAAGGGGGTCCTTTCTGAACCTCATGACTCAACGGGAGGGTCTCCCTGACAGCTTGTCTGACCCTGTCCTCTATGCAGTAAATAATCAAGTGTACTCTGTCATCGAATCTCGTAAAACACTGTTGCATTCACTACTAACTTTGTTAAATCACTGTTTTATGTTAATAAATATTTCACTACTTCTCTATTATGAGTGAAGTTAGTCACTCAACCTGCGACAAGTAGGAAGGAATCCAGCCAGCCTTATTGCATAGAAGATGCACTGTATATGGCACAATGCTGTCAGCATGAGAAGCAGCACATAGAGTTTGCAAAGTGTCATTGCAGTCTACCATGTAGTGCCTATTCTTGCTTTTTTGATGAAACAGCTAGGGAGGACATGTTTCAAAGATTCTTTGCTCCTTGAATTTTGCAGCTGAAAAGGTCAACTTAACCTTTAGAACAAGCGATCATAGACACAAAAATGTCTTTACAAATAATAAAAAAAAGGGATCTAAAACCAGAGTAATTTGTACATGTGTACAGTGACAAATTCTGCTCTCAGTTATAGCTGAGACACAACCTTGTTGACCCAATTAACATTACCAAAGGGCCAAATTTGCCTGAGGCTGAGTTGGCCCTTTGTTTTTTGAACAACATGATTGTTTGGAGAGGCAGCTGTAGGACAGTCTTAAAGCAGAATTTAATAATCTAATTGTGTTACATTTATGGCTAATAAAACTGTAACATTTGAGTGTGATGAATTATGGAAGAAGACAGAAGATCCCGTGTGAAGTAATAAAGGAGAGAAAGCTTATTACAATTAGTATCACTGAGGTGACACATGGTAGCTTATGATTAGATTAATGCAAGGGAAATTGGAGCAGCTACAGTCAGAAAAAAGAGAAGTAATAAAGTGAAAAAGAAGCATGCTGGATATAAAAATGAAGCAACAAATACAGAGGATTATAAGATTGAGCATAAACAATTATAATGCAATCAGAAATGAAAGACATTAAGAAATAAGCGCCCAAATAAAACAAAACTCTCCTCATTACATAAGGAATAAAGATAAGATAAAAGAGATAGCAGAGCCTTGGATGTGATTTACTGACAGAAAGAAGTAGAGGGGTTGGAACTAGATGATCTTTAAGGTCCCTTCCAACCCAAACCATTCTATGATTCTATGATACATAGCTAGACTTATAAAAAGACTTATTTAACTGAGGACTCCCAAAAGAAAATAGGGACAGACAGTAAAAACACTCATTTCCCAAGGGAAGAAGAACTTGCCAACAGAGATGATCAGGAAATTAGAATTTCTGAAGACTGTGAAAATATCAGGACAGATAGATCCATTCCAGATCCCCCAAGGAAGAGGCAGGAGAGATAATGAAGGTTTTAGCAGATATATAATAGGCAAAGCCATTCTGAAGGAGACAGGGAATGAAGCATTTGCTTTACTTGATATTTTAGAAGATATACAGGGAAGATTAAGATGACAACTGACCTCTGAAATTAAATCAGCAGACCGTACATCTGGAAGGCAGCACTGACCAAGATAAATAGAACAGTGAATGCTCATGAGTCTCACAGTTATAACAGCAAGTTGTGGTTGGATATTGGCAAATCCTCAATTTATACCTCAGTTTCTCCATCTGGAAAGTTGAGATTGATATTTATTACAAAGAATTCTAATTGCAGCTAATAAAGAAAGTTAATTCCATCCCAGCTGAAACCATGACAATTATTTACAACTTTTTTTTTTTTTTTTTTTTTACTTAGGAAGAGAGGAAATCTCCCATTAATGAGAACTGTTTTGTCGTAACTTCAAACAGTTTGGAGAATCCCAGCGTAACTTTCTGTAGTTTCCACAGGGCTGTTTCTTTGTGCTATAGCATTCAGCCAAACAGGATATACAAAGCACTGACTTCTCTTTCTAAAATTCAGTCAAGTCTATTTTTTTGGAGTCAGACAGTGAAGCTGTAATAGATTTCATTTTCTCTGTCTTGATTTCTATTCATAAGATCACAGAAGATTATAATAAGGTGATCTGTTGAAAATTACTTTGGTTGTTTTAAGGATCAGTGGCATCACAGTGAACACAGAATTCATGTTGGAGTTGAGGGTTTCTGGAGAGACATAATTTCTGCTAAAACACTGAGGGTTTACTTCCATTTATAAAAGCAATAGGTGCATTGTGAAAATGTGTGTCGCTATTGCAGCAGCTTCACATTACATATTGTCACAGGAAGAAGTTTCAAAATACACAGCAGTAAAGGAATGTAGTAAATAACAAACTTAAATGCTTCCACAAGACAACAGGCAGTACTGTATATAAGCCTGAATAATTCAGAATATAGTAATAATTTGTAATGCAAAAGATACTAAATTGTGAAAAGGGAATTTTGGGGAGAATGCAGGTGTTTCTTTCATTAGCTTAGTGGGTTTGGGATAGGCCAACATAAAAAATCTTAGTGTGAAAGTAGCTACATACTAATGAAAAAATAGCAGAAGCAATTAATATAAATAAAAAAGATTTTGAATTACAGTAATTCTGTCTCAGAAATGAGGTCTTTTACAGACCGTTGAGAATTGTCTGCTTCTATCTGTGGGGAGAATTTGGTCACATTTCAGCTTTAGAGACATTCTTCCCATCATGAAGTCCATATTTAGGTACAGATTCCCAAGCTGATCATTTGCTTGAGAGAAAAATTTATTTATCTCCACCTGAAGTGATTTGAAAGGTTCCCATTGGCTCCAAACAGGAGTTGGAGCAGGCTGTGCGTAAGAAGGTAGCCCCTAATCTCTCTAGCAGAATAACTTATCTTTGCTGTTTTTTAAATTGTTTCCTAGCACTGCCAGATAAACCAGTTTCAGTTGCTAAAACATGATAGCAAAACAAGAGATTTCTAAGCTAGATGTGCTAGAGCAAGACAACCTGGTTTAAATAGCCAACAGTGAGCAACATATAGTAAAACAGAGACAAAACTGTACAAACAAAATAAAATAGGATCAACTAAAAATAAAATTAGCCTCAAATCATGTCTTGCTGTTGTTCAAAGGAGCATTTTTGCAGGTGTTAATTAAAGTTGATTTCTATCGATATAGGTGGGGAATTTTAATACGGTCAAACAGGGAGGAGCATTTCACTGTTGTGGTCTGACAAACTCTTTCCTTTCTGTGCCTCCCTCGTCAGTTCTTGTGTATAATGCTCTCCTCTCCCCACTTATGCTGTTATGCCCTTTTCCAGACTAGAAAACATCTCCTGGATTTGTTGGCTTTCAAAACAATGGAGAATATTTCCAGACATCAGGAAAATTATGTTAAACACATTTTGTAGTTGAAATGGCCTCAGTACACTTATTTTTTAGTGCAACAATACTGTAAAAGTCTTGATGCAAATAGCAAAACAAAGTTATGGGGAAACAAACCAAACAGTCACGGATCCTCGGCTGGTACGCTTTGTCTCAATGTTCTATTGTTTGCAGGATCCAGCCTCCACAGTGGCTATCAAACTCTTTAATTCTTGGTTTGGAGATTTTCCCACTTCACCACAGGAGGCAACACTAACATTAATTAATGTCTTTCAAGCTTCTGTTTCATACAGTGCTATTCCTAGGAATGACTGAGGTGGAGGAGTAAGATAATAATTCACAGAATTGCTATGCTTTTACAGAATGAATTCGCAGATAGTATTTTCATTTACATTACTGTTGAAATAAGTGCAGAAGAGTAAGAAGTTTTCCTGACAGAGGGGGTGTGTCATTTCTTCATTAAAGATTTTACAAATTGGTATATATTCATAAATTAAGAAACAGAGTTTAAGGGGTAGTTAAAATGCTCATATATTTACACTGACATAAAGTTTAGCTATCTTGGTTTCTACCTCTGAAAGATGAGAGCAATCAGTCCTTAACAGCTGACACGTGTAATAAAACACTGTGCTGCAGCTATGCTATGTATTTGTCCTGGTTTAGCCTCAGACGGCAACAAAGAATCACGAGGCCGCTCTCTCAACCCCCCCATGGCCATGGGGGAGAATTGTAAGAAAATGGCAAAACTCACGGGTTGAGACAAAGGCAGTTCAACAGAACAGCACAGGGAACAAGGAAAACAACAACAATAACACGGATAGAGGAATATACAAACACGATTAAGGTTCCTCCCAGACCCAGGACACCCCAGCCCTCTCCCAAGCGGTGACTCCCTGCCCCCTCCCCCAGCCAGTTCCCTGCTACCTACTGGGCATGACTCACATGGTATGGAATACCTGTGTCCCTGCCAGAGCCTGGGGAAAATTAACCCTATCCCTGCTGGAACGAGGACAGTATTATTAATTCAGTTTTGATAATGCTGTAGACCAAGGATGCAGAAGGAATGATGGAAGGAGGGAGAGAAGATCAAGTGAAAACTGGTTGGAATCAGTTTCAAAACAAGTAAAAGAGATAATTCTTCATGTAATAGGTAGCCAGAGCCCAGGTACAAAATGAACACCCACCAGCTAGGGCTCCCACACAGAAGTGGCCAGGACTGAAAGCTGTTGGCTACCCTCACCTTCCCTTGGCAGCCCCTTCACAGCCACACAAACACTGGGGCTCTGCACCAGGGTGAAGGAGTGGGTGAGGCTGAGCGTTAAGCTAAAAAATGTGTGTTAACAGCATGGTGAATAACTTGTTGATAGTTACTGGTGTTGTTTAGGGTTTTAGAGGAAGTGTGGAAGCAAGAAAGTATGTCCTGCAAGCATTCACTAAATAGCAGCATAAATAAGAATGTGTGGAGACATCATAACCAAATGTAAAACAAAGTGCATCAGTGTCACTGAAATCGGGAATGAACTTAACACCAATGTAGTCTTAAGCAGGCATTCTTTTATTCGTCGCTGGGGACATGCGGGATCTCTCCACCTAACATGTCCACTGAATGCAAGATTCACAGAGACTTATATCCATACAGAATATGCATGGTCATTACATTTCCCAGTACTCATATCCATATTCATTACATTTCCAGAACTCATTTCCATATTCACAACACCTTGGTACATGCGCATTAAGTCTGTTAGGGGCTTCATGGTAGGTTTTGGGTGTTTCCTAGTGGTGTACGGTGGCTGGTTTGAGTTGATAATAGAGGAATCTCTTTTGCAACTCCCCCGTTTATTTTGCAAGCTTGTTATCGGTCCCTCCAGTCTCTTCGAGGGTGTGGTATTCTTCGCTGTTTGTTCTTCACAAGGAGTTACATTTACCAATTTACCAGACTCTGAGTCCCTGGTTGTAACATCAGTGTTAAGATGATTCCCCACATACTCCAACCATCTCATTCAGTAATCCTCGAGGACCAGAATTAGGCCACAACACATTGTATGCTTAGGCTTAGATTGCGATTATGTCAGTGCACTGTCAGGGGATTCTGAAGAAGCCCCCTCAAAAAAAACAGAAACCAAAAGCAGTAAGGCTATCTAGGCGTCACAATCGTGGGTGAGATGGTGCTATATAGCCTACCAGATGTCTTGGTAAAGAGAAATGTGTGAGGATTAACCAAGGTATGGCCCTGATATAGGAGCCAGAAGTACAAAAGAGAAAGTTGTGCAAGGGGTTTAGAGGGAATGAATGCTCTTGAAGGTAGCGCATATAGGGTCTTGTACGCAGTGGGTTGCTGATTTACCTGAGAAGTATGACTAATAGATAACCTGGTATGTTTGCTGTGTGTACAGCTAGAGATGTGGAACTCTGTTTGACTTGAATCCATTCAGGGTATGCATGCAAGCAGAGTCGTACCTGAGAAAACTGGGGTATGTACAGTACACGAATGGATGGTTATAGTATGACTATCATAGTTACTCTGATGATCATTGAATTGTTAATCCCCTGAAAGTGATACGTGGTAAAGAGAGGTATGTCTGTGTCCTGCTTCCGGCAGGGACAGGGTTAAGTATTCCATGCCATGTGAGCCACGCCCACCCTGAGATTAAAAGGAGGGAGGAGGCAGGTAGTCAGGTTTGGAGCAGGCTGGTGCGTCCCGGGTCCGGACCAGCGGGGAGCGGCGGTTCCGTAAACGCGTTTGTATATTTCTCTGTCGGTGGTGGTGGTGTTTTCTTGTTCCCTTTGCTGTTCTGTTAAACTGCCTTTGTCTCAACCCAAGAGTTTTGCCTTTTTCTTTTGATCCTTCCCCTACCGGGAAGCGCTGAGCGAGCGACACGTGGTTCTTTGTTGCCATCTGAGGCCAAACCACGACAGTCCTTTTTGGCGCCCAACGTGGGGCTCGAAGGGTTGAGACAACGACAGAATCCAACTAGAGCTTGAAAAAACGAATTTGTTAGGTAAATAGTCGCTGGTCACTATGTTGCTTAGTTTGTTCTCATGGCTGTGTTATGTAAATTCCTATGTGTCTTATGCACTCCCTGTGATGATATTTGTTACTTCTGGGAGGGGGATGAGGATTATCATTTTACTGTCCTGTGCAATATCGGCTTATGATATGATAACATCACTTGTTAGATGGTTATTTTGGGGCGTTTATGTGGTATTGCTGTCCTGTCTGTACATTGGGCACCACCTCTCAGAATTCATTAATAATTACACCCAGTCTATGGGGGAAACAGGGGGGGACACTTTCCCCAGCTCTTTTGCCTCCCTTTTCTCCTTCGGGTCAGGTATGACAGCTTTTGAGAATTTTGAATATCCTTGGGATGCTCAAACCAGCCTGGTCCTAATGTTATGTCTCCTGAATGTGTTCCAGGTCTCGTTTAGGGTTAAACGACTATTTAAGACTGCCACCCAGAGATCTGCTCCGAGGCTGGACAGTCAGGGGTGGCATGGCATGTGAGAGAACATGGGCAGGTACTTAGAGAACTTCTCACCTCCAATGGTCTGGGACTTCACCCCTGAACAATTACAGGACCCTGATAGAGTCGTAGAATATCTGAAAGGAAAATGCTGTGGCTATTCCAGAGAGGCACAACTCACCGCACTGTGCTGGGCCCTGGCCACTATCTACCAGGCACTGCTCAGTGTTATGCAGCACCCTCAGGGGAAAGAGATGAAGACCAGACCGGCAGCCACTGCGGCTGCTGCGACCCCTGCGACAGGCACTGCGGCTGCTGCGACCCCTGCGACAGGCACTGCGGCTACTGCGACCCCTGCGACCCCTGCGACAGACACTGCGGCTGCTGCGACCCCTGTGACAGACACTGCAGCTACTCCAACCCCGGTGACAGCCACTGCTGCTGAACCAGGTAACCAACCCGTGCCAGTATCCGTTGCCCCCATACAGAAGAAGAAGTACACAAAGAAATCAGTTCGCTTAGGAAGAGATGACGATGAACCAGGGCCATCACAAGGACAGGAGGAAGAGGCAGAACCAGAGATAATTACCCGATCCCTATCCCTGAGTGAGCTGCGGGATATGCGAAAAGATTTTAGCCGACTTTCAGGCGAGCACATTGTCACCTGGCTGCTTCAGTGTTGGGATAACGGGGCCAGGCGCCTGGAATTAGAGGGTAGGGAAGCCAGGCAGTTGGGATCCCTGTCTAGGGAAGGCGGCATTGATAAGGCAATTGGAAAGAAGACCCAAGCCCTCAGCCTCTGGAAACGACTCCTGTCAGGCGTGGGGGAGAGGTACCCCTTCAGTGAAGATGTTGTATGTCACCCAAGCAAGTGGACCACTATGGAAAGAGGTATCCAGTACCTGAGAGAATTAGCCGTGCGGGAGATGATTTATTATGACTTGGAGAATGCAGACTTGCCCACGGACCCTGATGAGGTGCACTGCACAAGGCCCATGTGGCGGAAGTTTGTACAGAGTGCACCATCGTCATATGCCAACTCACTGGCAGTAATAGAATGGAAAGGTGAAGAAGGACCAACGGTGGATGAGGTGGCTGGCCAGCTCCGGCGATATGAAGAAAGCCTCTCTCTTCCCCCCTTGTCTCAGCTGTGGAGAAACTGTCCCGGAAGGTTCAGCAACTTGAAGAGAATATGTCCTACTCCCCACCTGTACGGGCCAGCATCTCAGCTATTGGGAGCAGGCATTTCCCCACTCGAGAGAGAGAGTACAAAGGGTACACACCACGAGGCACCCTGTGGTTCTACCTGCGTGACCACGGAGAGGACATGAGGAAGTGGGATGGACAACCTACTTGGATCCTGCAGACACGGGTACAGGAGTTGCAAGGAAGGACAACCACAAAAGGGGATCCCTCCAGGAAAAGTGCCGCCCCAGTTTCCAGTGGGCAGTTCCCCAGACAGAGCAGAAGGCCTGATCTTGCTTCTGATCCTCTTGAAGGAACCTCCAAGTCATTTCTGCAAGAAGTGAGTACCGGATACCATGACCAGTATTAGAGGGGCCCTGCCTCCAGCCAGGTGGAGGAAAGGGACAACCGGGTTTATTGGACAGTGTGGATTCGATGGCCTGGCACATCAGACCCACAGGAGTATAAGGCTCTAGTGGACACAGGAGCACAGTGCACTCTGATACCATCAAGCTATAGAGGGGCAGAACCCATTTGTATTTCTGGGGTGACAGGGGGATCCCAAGAGTTGACTGTACTGGAGGCTGAAGTGAGCCTAACTGGGAATGAGTGGCAAAAGCATCCCATTTTACTGGCCCAGAGGCTCCATGCATCCTTGGTATAGATTACCTCAGGAGAGGGTATTTTAAGGACCCAAAGGGGTATCGGTGGGCCTTTGGCATAGCTGCCTTGGAGACGGAGGAAGTTAAACAGTTGTCTACCTTACCTGGTCTCTCGGAGAACCCTTCTGTTGTGGGGTTGTTGAGGGTCGAAGAACAGCAGGTGCCGATTGCTATCACAACGGTGCATTGGCGGCAGTATCGCACTAACCGAGACTCTCTGATTCCCATCCATAAGCTGATTCGTCAACTAGAGGTTCAAGGAGTGATCAGCAAGACTCGCTCACCCTTTAACAGTCCCATATGGCCAGTGTGAAAATCTAATGGAGAGTGGAGGCTAACTGTAGACTATCGTGGCCTGAATGAAGTCACGCCATCGCTGAGCGCTGCCGTGCCGGACATGCTAGAACTCCAGTATGAACTGGAGTCCAAGGCAGCCAAGTGGTATGCCACGACTGATATAGCGAATGCATTCTTCTCTATTCCTTTGGCAGCAGAGTGCAGGCCACAGTTCGCTTTCACTTGGAGGGGCATCCAGTACACCTGGAATTGACTGCCCCAGGGGTGGAAACACAGCCCCACCATTTGCCATGGACTGATCCAGACTGCACTGGAACAGGGTGAAGCTCCAGAACATCTGCAGTACATTGATGACATCATTGTATGGGGAAACACAGCCGAAGAAGTTTTTGAGAAAGGGGATAAAATAGTCCGAATCCTTCTGAAAGCTGGTTTTGCCATAAAACGAAGTAAGGTCAAGGGACCTGCACAGGAGATCCAGTTCTTAGGAATAAAATGGCAAGATGGACGCCGCCAAATCCCAATGGATGTGATCAACAAGATAGCAGCTATGTCTCCACCAACTAGCAAAAAGGAAACACAAGCTTTCTTAGGCATTGTGGGTTTTTGGAGGATGCATATCCCAGATTACAGTCTAATTGTAAGCCCTCTGTATCAAGTAACCCGGAAGAAGAATGACTTTAAATGGGGCCCTGAGCAACGACAAGCTTTTGAACAAATCAAACAGGAAATAGTCCATGCAGTGGCCCTGGGGCCAGTCCGGGCAGGACAAGATGTTAAAAATGTGCTCTACACTGCAGCCGGGGGGAATGGCCCTACCTGGAGCCTCTGGCAGAAGGCACCAGGGGAGACCCGAGGTCGACCCCTAGGGTTTTGGAGTCGGGGATACAGAGGATCCGAAGCCTGCTACACTCCAACAGAAAAAGAGATATTGGCAGCGTATGAAGGGGTTCGAGCTGCTTCAGAAGTGGTTGGTACAGAAGCACAGCTCCTCTTAGCACCTCGACTGCCGGTGCTGGGTTGGATGTTCAAAGAAAGGGTCCCCACCACACATCATGCAACTGATGCTACATGGAGTAAGTGGATTGCACTGATCACACAGCGAACTCGAATGGGAAACCCCAGTCGCCCAGGAATTCTGGAAGTGATCATGGACTGGCCAGAAGGCAAGGATTTTGGAATGTCAGCAGAGGAGGAGGTGACGCGTGCGGAAGAGGCCCCACCATATAATAAACTGCCAGAAAATGTTCACTGATGGGTCCTGCCAGATTGTGGGAAAGCATCGAAAGTGGAAGGCTGCTGTGTGGAGTCCTACACGACAAGTTGCAGAAGCCAGTGAAGGACAAGGTGAATGGAGCCAGTTTGCAGAGGTGAAAGCCATTCAGCTGGCTTTGGACATCGCCAAGGGAGAAAAATGGCCATTACTTTATCTCTACACTGACTCATGGATGGTGGCAAATGCTCTGTGGGGATGGTTACAGCAGTGGAAGCAGGGCAACTGGCAGCACAGAGGCAAACCCATCTGGGCTGCTGAACTATGGCAAGATATTGCTGCCCGGATAGAGAATCTGGTTGTGAAAGTACGCCACGTAGATGCCCACGTACCGAAGAATTGGGCCACGGAGGAACATCAGAACAACCAGCAGGTGGATCGAGCTGCTAGGATTGAAGTGGCTCAAGTGGATCTGGATTGGCAACATAAGGGTGAACTATTCATAGCTCGATGGGCCCATGAGACCTCAGGCCATCAAGGAAGAGATGCGACATATAGATGGGCTCATGACCGAGGGGTGGACTTGACCATGGACACTATTGCACAGGTCATCCATGAATGTGAGACATGCGCTGCAATCAAGCAAGCCAAGTGTTTGAAGCCTCTTTGGTATGGAGGACGATGGTTGAAATATAAATATGGGGAGGCCTGGCAGATTGATTATATCACGCTGCCACGAACCCATCAAGGCAAGCGCTATGTGCTTACAGTGGTGGAAGCAACCACTGGATGGCTGGAAACATACCCTGTGCCCCATGCCACTGCCCAGAATACTATCCTGGGCCTTGAAAAGCAAGTCCTGTGGCGACATGGTACCCCAGAGAGAATTGAGTCGGACAATGGGACTCATTTCCAAAACAGCCTCATAGACACCTGGGCCAAAGAGCATGGTATTGAGTGGGTATATCACATCCCCTATCACGCACCAGCCTCTGGGAAGATAGAACGGTACAATGGACTGTTAAAAACTACACTGAGAGCAATGGGTGGTGGGACCTTAAAACATTGGGATGCACATTTAGCAAAGGCTACCTGGCTAGTTAATACCAGGGGATCTTCCAATCGGGCTGGCCCTGCCCAATCAAAACTTCCACGTACCGTAGAAGGGGCTAAGGTCCCCGTAGTGCACATGAAGAATATGTTGGGGAAGACAGTCTGGGTTAGTCCTGCCTCAGGCAAAGGCAAACCCATCCATGGGATTGCTTTTGCCCAAGGACCTGGGTGCACTTGGTGGGTGATGCGGAAGGATGGGGAAGTCCGATGTGTACCTCATGGGGACTTGATTTTGGGGGAGAATAGCCAATGAATCAAATTGTATGTTATGCTGTCACTGTATGTCCTCGTTACTATAATTGCTATCGGCTGTACTGCAGTAAGAATCACCCAAATTAAGGACAGATGGACTTTGATGAAGAATTGAGTAAAGCAAAGTGGTGATGGGATCAGAGCTGATGCCCAGCAACTTCCTCAAGATCTGCATCTTCGGACCATGGACTGTGTGCATGAGCTACGCCGGGTACACCAGTCACATGTTCCAAAAACTGTAAGATCTGGGCATGGCAAAAATGGTATGGAATAAGGGGTGGATAATGTCCTGGTTCTGGCAGGGGCAGGGTTAAGTATTCCATGCCATGTGAGCCACGCCCACCCTGAGATTAAAAGGAGGGAGGGGGCAGGCAGTTGGGTTTGGGGCGGTCTGGCGCGTCCCGGGTCCGGACCGGCGGGGAGCGGCAGTTCCGTAATCACGTTTGTATATTTCTCTGTCGGTGGTGGTGTTGTTTTCTTGTTCCCTTTGCTGTTCTGTTAAACTGCCTTTGTCTCAACCCAAGAGTTTTGCCTTTTTCTTTTGATCCTTCCCGTACCTGGAAGCGCTGAGCGAGCGACACGTGGTTCTTTGTTGCCATCTGAGGCCAAACCACGACAGTCTGTTTACATAGTAATGGATATAGTACGTATATTGAATGTATTACCTGAGTTAATATAATGTATGAGGTAAATTAATGTAAAATTATGCATAGAATGTTTTTGGGGAGAGGGGAGGGGAAAAAAAAGGAAGTAATATAAATCATAGAATCATAGAATGGTTAGAGTTGGAAGGAACCTTAAAGATCATCTAGTTCCAACCCCCTTGCCATGGGCAGGGACACCTCCCATTAGACCAGGCTGCTCAAAGCCCCATCCAGCCTGGCCTTGAACCCTTCCAGGGATGGGGTATCCACAACTTCCCTGGGCAACCTGTTCCAGTGCCTCACCACCCTCACAGCAAAGAATTTCTTCCTAATATTTAGTCTACATCTCCCCTGTTTCAGTTTAAAACCATTACCCCTCGTCCTATCGCTACACTCACTGATAAAGAATCCCTCCTCATCTTTTCTGTAGGCCCCCTTTAAGTACTGGAAGGCTGCTATAAGGTCTCCCTGGAGCCTTCTCTTCTCCAGGCTGAACAACCCCAACTCTCTCAGCCTGACTTCATAGGAGAGGTGTTCCAGCCCTCTGATCATCTTCATGGCCTCCTCTGGACTCGTTCCAATAGGTCCATGTCCTCCTTATGTTGGGATCCCCAGAGCTGGACGCAGTACTCCAGGTGGGGTCTCATGAGAGCAGAGTAGAGGGGCAGAATCACCTCCCTTGACCTGCTGGCCATATTCTTTTATTCAGCCCAGGATGCTGTTGGCTTTCTGGGCTGCGAGCGCACATTGCCGGCTCATATTGAGCTTCTCATCCACCAACATCCCCAAGTTCTTCTCCTCAGGGCTGCTCTCAATCCACTCTCCTGCTTATACTTATTGCTATAACAACCAAGATCAGCTGACTCTGTTGTTTACCCTGCTTGAGGTTTGGAAGTGGAAAAGCATAGAGGGGTCACACCTGTGGGGAGGAGGGGACGGGACAGGTGACCCAAAACTGACCAACAGGATATTCCATCCCATCTGCCTCATGCTCAGTATAAAAGCTGAGGGATCAAAGGGTCAGCCCTCTTTCTTCAATGGCTGGCATCTGAGGAGGACTCTGTCTGTTCATCTGCCTTTGATCCCGATCTGAGCATTCCAGACTCCAGTTCCTGAATCCAGTTCCTGTCTGTCACTGAGTCCAGTCTGGGACTTTCCCAATGCCTGCCAGTGATGTGATTGTCATCCTGGGAACTCAATACTGGTTTTGTATTTGTTGTATATATTTCATTATTTTCTTATTAATTGTATTATCTTTCCTTTTTATTATTAATATTTTTTTAAAGTAGTTTTAGTTTTCTTTTCAACCCATAATTTTCTCTCTGTCTCTTATTCTCTCTCCCTTTGGGAGAGAGGTTCAGGAAAGCATCTGTTGTTTGTTTGGTGGGCAGCCCAGCCCAAACCACAACAACCCCCCACACCCCCAGTAACCATACCCACACTCTGCACTGCACCTATCCTCATTACAGTCATTGGCATTACCCTAGCCTTAGAACTTTTAAACATAGCACATGCCCTAACCCAACCGAAACAGAACACTTACCTAAACGTCTCCTCCACATTAGGATACTTCAGCCCTTTAACATATCTCCTTACCTTTATAAACCTACTAAACAGTGGACAAAAAATTGCCTCACGCTTAATTGATCTATCCTGATATAAAAAAATAGGCTCCAAAGTCTTGCCAGCCTACTATTCATAGCAGTCAAAAACCTCAACTACCTCTCACACTGGGCTAATCAAAACCTATCTATGATCTTTCACTTACTCCATCCTTATCATCATTCCGTCAACACATAGACCCAAAATTAATGGCCCGCAACTTCCAAAAATCTCACCCCCTACTAAAAATAACCAATAACCCCTTAATTGATCTACCCACTCACCCAAACATCTCTGCTTCATGAAACTTTGGATCCCTACTAGACACGTGCCTAATAACACAAATCCTAACTGGCTTACTAATAGCCATACAGTACACCACGGATACAACCCTAGCCTTTTCGTCCATTGCCCACACATGCCAAAACATACAATATGGCTGACTAATCCACAACCTACACACAAATGGAGCCTCATTCTTCTTCATCCGTATCTATACACATAGTGGATGAGGATTCTAATATAGCTCGTATCTGTACAAACAAACCTGACATACAGGAGTTATCCTCCTGCTCATGCTCATAGCAACTGCCTTTGTTGGATATGTCCTACCATGAGGAAAAAAATAATTCTGAGGGGCTACAGTTATCATCAATCTATTCTCAGCTGTCCCCTACATTGGATAAACCCTAGTAGAATGAGCCTAAGGAGGATTCTTGGTAGACAACCCCACACTAACCCGATTCTTTGCCCTCTACTTCCTCCTCCCCTTCATAATTGCAGGCCCCACTATAATTCACCTCACCTTCCTCCATGAGTCAGGCTCAAACAACCCCCTTTGTATCATATCAAACTGTGATAAAATTCCATTCCACCCCTACTTCTCCCTAAAAGACATTTTAGAATTCATACTCATACTAATAACTCTGGCCTTATTCTCACCCAGCTTACTAGGAGACCCAGGAAACTTCACTTCAGCAAACCCACTAGTCACAGCCCCTCATATCAAACCAGAATGATACTTCCTATTCGCATGTGCTATTCTACGCTCAATCCCCAACAAACTAGGAGGAGTTCTAGCCCTAGCTGCCTCAGTATTAATTTTCTTCCTAAGCTTAATTATTAGACATGTAGTAGAATGCATGACTGCCGTTTAATCATTGTTTAATAAAATGAGGACTCGTCTCAATAATTCTGTGACACAGCACTCAGCTTGGTGTCATCTGCAAACTTGCTGAGGGTGCACTCAATCCTACTGTTCATGTCATTGATGAAGATATTAAATAGTATTGGTCCCAGTATGGACCCTTGAGGGACACCACTTGTGACTGGTTACCACTAGGACATTGAGCCACTGACTGTAACTCTTTGTACGCAGCCACCCAGACAATTCCTTATCCATCTAACAGTCCATCTGTCAAACCCATATCTCTCCAACTTAGAGAGAAGGATGTTGTGGGGGACCGTATCAAAGGCCTTGTAGAAGTCCAGGTAGATGACAGCCGTAGCTCTGCCCTTGTCCACTGATGCAGTCACTCCATTGTAGAAGGCCACCAGATTAGTCAGGTGCTATTTGCCCTTGGTGAAGCCATGTTGGCTGTCTCTAATCATCTCCCTGTCTTCCATATATTTTGACATGCCTTCCAGGAGGATCTGTTCCATGATCTTACTGGTCAGTGAGGTGAGGCTGACTGGTCGGTAGTATCCAGGGTCTTCCTTTTTACCCTTTTAAAAAATGGATGTGATGTTTCCCTTTTTCCAGTCACCAGGGACTTCACCTGACTACCATGACTTTTCAAATATCATGGAGAGTGGCTTGGCAACTACATCCGCCAGATCCCTCAGGACCCTGGGATGCATCTCGTTGGGTTCCATGGACTTGTGCATGTTCAGGTTCCTCAGGTGGTCTCGAACCTGATCTTTTCCTACAGTTCCCCCAGTCCCTGCCCTGAGGTTCAGAGGCTTGAGAGATGTGGGAAAAGAGATTACCATTGAAAACTGGGGCAAAAAAATTGTTGAGTACCTCAGCCTTCTCCATGTCGGTTGTCACCAGCTCTCCTGTCTTATTTACCAGAGGGGGTACATTTTCTTTAATCTTCATTTTCTGCCCAATGTACCTGTAGAAGCTCTTATTATTATTCTTCACATCCCTTGCCAAATTGAGCTCCAACTGTGCCTTAGCTTTCCTGATCCCATCCCTACGCTCCCAGGTAGTATCCCTATATTCTTCCCAGGATGCGTGTCCCTGCTTCCACTGCCTGTGCATTTCCTTCTTACACTTTAGTTTGACCAGGAGGTCCTTACTGAGCCATGATGGTCTCCTGCCTTCCTTGTCTGATGTCTTACACATGGGAATTGAGAGCTCATGTGCTCTAAGAAAAATGTTCTTAAAGAGCTGCCAGCTCTGTTCTGCCTCTTCATTACCCTTGAGGGCAGTTTCCTGGGGGCTGGGCAGGTGGGGGGGCGGGGGGGGTGTCCCATCATTAAATGGTTGAGCTTACCTGGATTTTGGGAGAGCAGACTTTAGGCTGGTAGTTTGTAAGGTCCCTGGGAATCTGATTTCAAGGGTACTGGGGTCCAAAAATGCTGGTCACTTTTTAAGAGCCGTCTTTTAAGAGTGCAGGAGCAGGCAAATCGAATGTGTCAGAAGTCAAGCAAGTGGGGCAGAAGGCCAGCTTGGCTGAACAGGGATCTCCTATTGGAACTTAGGTGAAAAAAGAGTGTATGGACTTTGGAAGCAAAGTCAGGCTATACAGGAAAACTACAGAGATGCTATTTGCCACTGTAGGGAGAAAATTCATACAACCAAAGCTCAATTGAAGTTGAAGCTGGCCAGTACTGTGATGAATAACAAAAAAGGCTTTTTAAAATATGTTAACAGCAAAAGGAGGACTGAAGAAAACATTGGTCCATTACTTGATGAGGTTTGTCGCCTCACAAATAGGGATGAAGATAAAGCAGAGACATTTAATGCTGCCTTCGCCTCTGTATTTAACACCAATGATGGGCCCTAGGACCCCTGGGTTGGAGGACCGCAACTGAGAGAGTGATATGCTCACAGTTGATTTTGAACTTGTACGGGATTTGCTGCTGCAACTGACTGCACATAAGTCTATCAGGACTGATGGGATTCATCTCAGGGTACTGAAAGAGTTGGCCAATGTTACTGCAAGACCTTTCTCAGTTATTTATCAATGGTCTTGGGAATCTGGAGAGGTCCCAGTCAACTGGAAGCTAGCAAATGTTATTCCCATTTTCAGGAAGGGCAAGAAAGAAGACCCTGGTAATTATAGGCCTATCAGTCTCACTTTGGTGCCTGGTAAAATTATGGAGAAGATTATTCTGGGAGTTACTGAAAAACACTTGAAAGACAATGCAGTCTGTCGGTGTTCAAGAAGTGTTTGGACAACGCTCTTAGATATATGTTTTAACTTTTAGGTTGCTCTGTGTGGAGTCAGGAGTTGAACTCGACAGTCCTCATGGGTCCCTTCCAACTCAGGGTATTCTATGATTCTATGGGTGCAACAATGCTAAATTCCATTTAATCCAAATAATGCCATTTTATCTCAATGTTCACCCAGTAAGTACACAATTAGATGGTGCGGTACACAGATCTGTGGTACAGTGAAGGCTTGATAACAGACTATATGTCATATGCTCAGTCAGTATGACACTGGCCACAGATAAACCTGGATATTTGTACCTATGTTTCTGCTTATATGGTATAGATAAACTTTTTGATCAAAAAGGGGACCCAGGATTAAATGTTAGCAGCTCTGGGATTATGTAGCAAAGGTTTTCTGGGCTGGAATTTTAGATATGGCACCCAAAGCCCTTTACGTATGTTTTTGAAATTGTTTCCTAATGACAATATTAACATATACTATAGTGAGACAAAGTGGAGCTGTGCATAGAGCACAGAATCTTTCCTAGAAAAAATTAGTATATTTAACAAACAAATGGTCTCTGTGCAAACAACCAAACTAGGGAAAATAACAGACCATTTTTCCTTTTTCATATTGGTGTTTAAAATTAGATTACATTTATGTTATACAGCCTGGAGTATATTCTTATAAAAATAGATGGTAACTTGTTTGGCTTCACTGTGGGACAAAATTTGAGGATGTGTATAATTTAGTTTAAGCATTCACATTGCATTCCACCCAGTTATCAAGACATGAGCATATTCATGCTGCTTATTGACTGTTACTGCTGGTTTATTCATACCCAGAGAGGGAAGAAGAAAACCATGTATTTCTAGCAAAATGACCTGAATGGAAAATCCCATTCTCATTCATGCTTATGAAACAGTATTTTCCGTTTATATATCTCAAAGGGCCCCAAAAAAAAAGCCTTCTGAAGTCAGTATGATTTCAGTGAGTTTTGGTGCAAAGAACTTTACAAAGAAAAAATATTACTTTTTATATTTAATAAAAATGATAACAGAAGCTCTTAAAAACAGAAGATTTACTTAGTGTCGCAAGTCAGTGACAGCTTGAAATAAAATAAAAATCTGCCTTCCATCTTGAAACATAAATGAAGTAGTTCAGGTTGCTTCTGTAATTATTAGAGCTGATAAAACATGGTGATAAGAACTAAATATGAAGTTATAGGTGGAGCTTTTGAATAGAATAGAATAGAATAGAATAGAATAGAATAGAATAGAATAGATCAGATCTCAATTGGAAGGGACCTACAATGATCATCTAGTCCAACTGCCTGACCAATTCAGGGCTGACCAAAAAATGAAAGCATGTTATTAAGAGCACTGTCCAAATGCCTCTTAAAGAATGACAGGCATGGGACATCAACCACCTCTCTAGGAAGCCTGTTCCATTGTTTGACCACCCTGTTGGTAAAGAAATGCTTCCTAATGTCCAGTCTAAACTTCCCTTCGTGCAGCTTTGAACCATTCCCATGCATCCTGCCACTGGAGAAGAGATCAGCACCTCCCTCTCCAATTCCCCTCCTCAGGAAGCTGTAGAGAGCAATGAGGTAACCCCTCAGCCTCCTTTACTCCAAACTAGACAAGCCCAGAGTCCTTAGTCACTCCTTGTAGGACATTCCTTCCAACCCATTCACCAGCTTTGTTGCCCTCCTCTGGGCACATTCAAGTACATTAACATCCTTCTTAAATTGTGGGGCTCAGAACTGCACACAATACTCAAGGTGAGGCCGCACCAGTGCTGAATACAGAGGGATAATCACCTCTTTTGGCCAACTGGCTATGCTGTGTTTGATGCACCCCAGGATGCAGTTTTCCCTCTTGGCTGCCAGGGCACACTGCTCACTCATGTTGAGCTTATTGTCAACTAGCACACCCAGATCCCTTTCTGCAGGGCTGCTCTCCAGCCACTCCTCTCCCAATTTATACTTGTGTCTGGCATTACTCCATCCCAGGTATTTGGTCTTGTTAAAGTTCATGCCATTGATGATTGTCCAATGCTCCAATCTATCTAGATCCCTCTGTAAGACGTCTTCTCCCTCAAGAGCATCAACAGCACCTCTCAGTTTAGTATCATCAGCAAACTTGCTAATGGTGCATTCAATGCCTGCCTCCAGATCATTGATAAAAACATTTTGAACAGAACTGGCTCTAGAATTGATCCCTGAGGAACACCAGCCAGATGTAGCCCCATTCATGACAACCCTTTGAGCCCCACTGTTCGCACTGTGTACCTGCTCATCTCAGTTGGACAACTTGTCCAGAAGGATGCTGTGAGGGACAGTATCAAAAGCCTTACTAAAATCCAGAAAAACTACATCCACTGCCTTCATCCACTAGGCAGGTAACCTTATCGTAGAAGGATATCAAATTAGTTAGACAGGACCTTCCCTTTGTGAATCCATGTTGACTGCCTGATGATTGCATTGTCCTTTAAATGCCTTGCAATAGCATGCAGTATGATCTTCTCCATAATTTTTCCAGGTACTGAAGTTAGACTAACAGGTGTGTAGTTTCCTGGGTTTTCCCTCATGCCCTTCTTGTAAATTGGAATAACGTCGGCTAGCTTACAGTCAGCAGGGACCTCCCCAGACTCCCAAGACCTTTGGTTGATGATCAAGAGGGATCCTGACATAACATCTGCTAGCTCCTTCAGTACTCTGGGGTGAATCCCATCAGGCCCCATGGACTTGTGAACATTCAACTGATGCAGCTGGTCCCTTACAATTTCAGTGTCCACAAATGGAAAGTCACTGTGCCCACAGTTGTGGTCCTCCGACTCAGGGGACCAGGCAGCCTGTCAGTTTTATTAAAGACTGAGAGTCATAGAACTGTAGAATCATAGAATGGTTAAGGTTGGAAGGGACCTTCAAGATCATCTAGTTCCAACCCCCCTGCCACGGGCAGGAACACCTCCCACTAGACCAGGCTGCTCAAAGCCCCATCCAGCCTGGCCTTGAACACTTCCAGGGTTGGGGTATCCACAACTTCCCTGGGCAACCTGTTCCAGTGCCTCACTACTGAGGAAAAAAATCACAGAATGCTTCTGCTTTTTCTTCATCCCTATTAGTCAGGTGACCATTTTCAACAAGTATTGATCCAATGTTTTCTTTAGACCTTCTCTTGTTATTAATGTACTTTAAAAAGCCCTTCTTATTGTCTGACACAACACTGGCCAGTTTCAAGTCTAATTGAGCTTTGGCCTTTCATCTCTTCTCCCTGCATATACAGACCACGGCTCTGTAATCTTCCTGCAAAGCTTGACTTTGCTTCCAGAGATCGTACAATTTCTTTTTCCTCCTGAGTTCCAAGAGGAGTTCCCTGTTCAGCCAAGCTGGTGGTCTGCCCCGCTTGCTTGACTTGTGACACCATGGGATTGCCTGCTCCTGTACTTATAAAAGGTGCTGCTTAAAAACTGACCAGCACTCGTGGACTCCTAAGCCCTCAAAAGCAGATTCCCAGGGGACACTGCTAAGTAGCTCCCTGAATAGCTTAAAGTTTGTTCTCCTGAAGTCCAGGGTAGCAACTCTGATGACCTTTTTTCTCATTACACCGAAAATTTTAAACTCAACCATTTTATGATCTGTGGCCAAGACAGCCATCTACCATCACATGTCCAACAAGTCCTTCTCTAGTCACAAACGGCAAGTCTAGGAGAGCATCTTTCTTAGTTGACAAGAAGTTCTCTCCTACAAACTTCAAGAATTTCCAAGAAATGCTCGTTTCAGCAGTATGATATTCCCAGTTGATGACTGGGAAGTTGAAGTCTCCCATAAGGACAAGGGCTACTGATCCAGAGATTTCTCCTAATTGCCTATAGAACAACTCATCAGTGCTTACATCCTGGCTGGGAGATCATTAGTAGACACCCACTACAACATCTCCTTTGATTTCCATCCCCCTACTCCTCACCCAGAGGCTCTCAGCCACATCATCTCTAACTGTAAAGGCTGTACAATCAAACCTCTCCCTTACATATAGTGCCACTCCTCCACCTTGCCTGCCCTGCTTATCCCTCCTGAACAGCTTGTAGCCCTCCATCCCAGCACTCCAATCGTGGGACTCATTCCACCAAGTCTCACTAACACCAATGACATCATAGTTCTGGAAACTGACCAACGCTTCCAGTTCATCCTGTTTGTTTCTCATACTGCGAGCTGATAAAGTACTTTGTGGAGCATTGATTCACGGACTCTGGCAGGGTATGGACCAAAGACCTTTATTACAACAATTTTCCGAGCTTTATAGGTACAAGCACTCTCCACGCGCAGGCAGCATCCTACTGATAGGTTGAAGGTCGATTGCCATGCACTTCTCGGTGTCTTCCGATTGGTCGTCTCTGTCTGTTCACGCGGAGTAGCAGCTTTGCTTTCACATTCCTGTTCTTGCTGATATCTCCTGATGCTTGCTTATCTTTTCTCTCAAGGCATCTCTCAAGGATACAGCTTTGTCTCACCAGGGTCAAACAGATCCCCTATGCTACTCCCTATCTCTACAGTACTTCTTTCATTTACTGATTTTATAACATTTCACCTCTGTTTTTATTTTTTCAGGGTAGGCACTAAATCAACATCTACGCAAACAGATACGTTAAATCTAACTTAGAAAGTATAGAGAGACGTCTCTAAACTGTGCAGTGCTGTTAGGATACAAAGATTAAAGGTAATTTCTAAAATATTACTAACTTATTATTACTCCTACAGATGGAAAAGAAAGCATGAGATCAGGGTCTGTAGCATAGCTCATTTTATTGCTTAAATCTTTTTTGCATAGGAATTATATTTACTTCCAGTAACTGACTGCAGTATGAGCAGCTGCTAGCAGTTTAGGCAGGATATAACAGTAACAATCACATGAAGTCGAGCTTTATTTACACCGGTTTAAAACTTGTGGATTTGATTTCATTTGTAACCTATCAAAAAGTACCAAAAAGAAAATTTTTATCCTCCAACCAGGCACAATATAAACCCTTGTTTAACATTCTTTCTCCAAATGGGTCTGATGCCATGAGGCCCTAGTTCCAAAAATAAATTGTGTAGTGCAATGCATTCTACTAGATAAGATTTGTTACACCAAGAATGTCTATGTACCTCCTTTTTAATTAAAATGTAACCTTCAATATTTATGGCCTACATCATAGAGGGAAAATGACAGAAGCTTTAAAATGGATCAACCCCTTTGTGTAGCTAGTAAGCAAAAACTGACTACTTGTCACCTACAGTTGTACTAAATATATCTAAAGAAATACACAGCTCTACAAAAGTTGTTCTCAGAGAAAGATCATTGAGATGGGGTGTCCCTTCACAGTTTACTAAAGTTTCTATATGATATCAGCAGAAATTAAGAGCCTGATGAAGATAATCTAATATAGCTCTTGAGAAGCCTATGCCTGGGACTGAAGTACCACTCACATTCTAGAGTGTTGTAGAGATATTTTATTTGAAGAAGAAAATGTTATTTGAAATGTTTACGACTGGACTGAACAGAACGTGTGAAACTGAACAGGCACTGGTCATTTGTTTGAGATTTTTGGTAAACATTTTGCTGGGTTTTGTTTCTTTCTTATTTTGCATCAACTTTTATCAGTCCATGCAAATTCAATGCCCTCAATGAAGAATGAATAATAAACCATACTTCCTTGAAAATTTCCTTCTGCACATAGACATATGTTTGCCATATCAGTCCCTGTAGCACAGTTTTCAAAACCATTCTGTCAAAAATACAGTAATACAAAGACTGGCTTTAGTGTCACTAGCTCAAATTGCTTTCCGTGTATTTAGGCTGCCTTTTCTTTTACCTAGGCTGCCTTTTCTCTGTCATGCAATAAATGTGTCAAAGGATTTTCTAGTGTATTACAATGCTAATGGCACTGAAGCCCTTTTCAAAAATACAACATACATTTGAATTTCAACACATATTTTTAAAGAGTAATAACTAGTGAATCCTTTTGTTCTTAAAAAACTACTTAGAACTGTTGAAGAAAAAAATGCAACAAAAAATTTAAAAATTGACCATTTCCATCTTGTCCCTTTGTGGAATAATTACTAAATTGGCTAAAAATACAAAAGTACAGCATTGTTCACACATTAAGGAAAAGTATAAAATCAAGAGGCTTCTGAGGTAGAAAACAGCTGCAGCTGGCATGAAGAATACAACATCCGCGGTTCCCTGATAAGGATGCTTGTGAAGCTACATGAGGTACGGGGCGGGATGCAATTATTCTGTGGCTTTACCTTATGATGTATAGCAGATACGGGAACGGGACGATACTATGAAACAGATAAGCTGCCAATTAGCTGCCTGCTCGATACTCGGAGCCAACATTTTGTCAAATTTTGATGAAATGCTGTCCTTTGTGTGAACTTTGCTCATTATAATGTCATTATAATGCCAAAACACACCTCCGTCCCGAAGGCTACTCACCTCCAAGGTGCGACCACTCCTTCTTGAGTCTGCGCCCTGAATTTTTCGTAAACTATACCTTTAAATGTGAAGTGAGAGAATTTTACACCAATCATAATAAAAGTATGTATGACTAAAGTCACTCAAACTCCACCTTGAAGATAACGAATAGTATAAAAATAGCCCGAGAGAGGGGGTATATCAGGGAAGACACCATCGCGAACAAGTCAAGGAGAACTCCATCACTGACTTCTGGGATCAGTCGACGGGCTGAGCCTTTCTTCCCCCCCCCCATAGGGACGCCTTTGGGTAAGACTTAGATTATACCGAGTGCTTCCTCGGGAAACTTAGAAATTTCTCTAGAGAATCTCTATCCTACATTTATAGCCAGGCTGTATCATTTATAACTTTGTCGCGCGTTTGATATACGTAATAATACTTTCGTTTGCACGTGCTTTGCAGACAGTGTATTTATCACCGGCAATCCTAAGAACCTATATATCTGTTGCTTAAATAAACTGCACTGTTTAAGTAGCTAGTCGTTTCGGCTCCTCATTGAACGCGACCAAAGACTCGAGAGTGGCCGTGCTAGTTCATGAGCACGACTAGACTGAAGGTGCAGTCCACTATTAGTGTATTCAAATTGTAATAGTTTAATACATATTAAATGCGATTGGACTGATAGTGCTGAATTGGGCATCACTCAGAATTTAAACCTAGCCACACCTAGCCTCCCACCTTCGTGAGGAGTGTTAGAACGCAAGGGGGTTTATCTTCTGCCAAAACCACTTTGCCCCTTTCCACGCAACACCCTTTTACTACTAACAGTGTGACCAATAAAGCTGTAGCATGGAAACAGTACAAAGAGTTATTGTGGCAATAAGTTTGGCTAATGCAAAGGTCGTTGTGCAGGTTTAAAGGTCAAAATCAGTGGTCTATCTTATCTTCCAACTGCTGTGCTCCAGCACACTCACAAAATTTTGAGGGATTAGAAAAATAGGGGAACTAGCAAAAAGTGCAAATAAGAAGGCGACAGCTTTCAGCTCCTTTAGCATGGAGTAGAACATTCAATTTTGAGCTTTTTCTATTTATCTTTATTAACCTGCATATTACCATGTTTCTTAATTTTTTTATAGAAACTCAATTTTAAAAAGTGCACCTGGTTAATGTTAGAAAAAGACTTTTACAAGATCATGTAAACTATATTGGATGTTATTTTGGGGGTCTTACTGCCAGCAACATTCTAGAGATTTTTCATTAAAAGCAAATACTGTGCACTGAATATAGGTTAACTTTCTGCAGCTTTCATAATCTTACACAGTAGACATAATTTAGAGTTTAGGTATGGAACACACTCGGGTGTCACAGCTAAGTGTGTCCCTGTGCAATATCTTTCATTAAATCCTTATGAAGGTACAAGTTGCAAATCCAAAATTCTGCTCCCTGAGGACACACCTATATGAGACATAAGTACTGGTTTAGTTCTCTGACTATCCTAAATTGCTCCGTGAACCTAATCTCAAATACCATTATGTAACAATCATGACAAGTTTTGTTAAAGGCCATATATACTAATAAAAAGACAATTATGCTTCCAAAATTTTGAAATGCTCTGAAAACCAACTTTTCTAATACTAAATACAGTGAAATAATCTTCATAAAATATAACTTTTCTCCATTTAAATGTTTCAGAGGATTAGTAACCTATGCTTTTCAAGCATAGGAATCTGCAAAATAACTCCTCACATGGACAGATTATTTTTTTAGTATATAAATTTTAAAACTGGAGAGTTTTAACTCAAGTCCAGTTTCCAAACAAGGAATATTCTTGTTTATTTTAAAAATCAAAATGACATATATTTCCATTATAATTGTTAAAAAGTTAGATTTGCAAACGAGGTTACTTTAATTTTTTTAAAATCTTAACAAAACTATACGGTGTACAAATTCCTGTCTACAAGGTAGGCCGTTCATTCAGAAGCTCCTCCATTCTTCTTGCTACTTGCAGCTTCACAAATTCATTCACATATTTTCAATGGGGCTGCCCACCTGAACATTACCCAACAACTATACTGCTATAATTAATATTTTTGACGTGTCTTTATGTACAGTCTCCTTCACTGCTCCCCCTGTCAAGCCTCAAATGTTCATGTTACTCCAGGGGAAACACACTTCAGTGGCACAGCCATGAGTCCAGGACTGCAAAGGAACTTAATAAAGGCAGAACAGTGCACATAGAATGGGGTGGCTTGATTTAATCAGAATTCACTTCCTGGTGAAGGAGGAGGACAGAGACTAGATTTGAGTTCTCAGTATTATTGTAATCTTTTGACTTTTAAGCTTAAAAAAAAGATAGCAAATTAAAAGTTTGCTTTATTCAAACCAAGCCTTTCTATTAAAGGCAGGAAGGAAAACTCACAGTTGCTTAACAAACCATGGAAGGAATTTGCTTTTAAAAATATTATACCTTTAAGCTCAGTTTGGTCATAAAAAAGGTCAGAGATAATGGAAAAGTTCAGCTAAGACCATCCACTTTCCTACAAAGATAGGCAACATTTTGATTATTGCACTTTGAAGCCTGAATTTGTTTCAGTTTCATTCTGCTGTGCTATTAAAAGCTTAAGGGGACACCTTGCTAACATCAAGGATAGCCCTCCAGCACATACCTATGTTCCATAACTGTTCATTATCAGGGATATGCTGAAAGGATAATGCATGGTTTATTTTACCAGGGGTCCACAAGTAAGGTCACTTTAAGTTATTCTTAACAACCATTTACTTAGTGAATGACTTCACTTACTATGAGGCTCCAAAAAAAAAAGAGCAACATAAAGTTGGTCTGGTTTTGTTTTGTTTTTTTTTTAATTTAGCTAAATATAAATCTTAAAAATTTCTTTTTCTACAGCTTCTCTCTCTGTAGCCTTTCAGACTCTGCCTATGCACCGTTCTCCTAAGATAGTCCATCTTTGCAGCTCACTGGTAACAATCATGGTAGCAGGAGCTTTAGTGGCATCAAGCCACTGTAGCTTCCTCTTTTGTAACCACTACTTCATTTCCAATTGCTCTGACAAGGATTAGAGAGTACTGCAGTCAGTGTGTTACTGCTCAAGATCTCAGTGGTGCTGCCATTGCCTGAGCTGCATTTCACTGGCCATTCAAGAGTGGGATATTTTAAGGCAATCTCTGAATTGAAGAGACAACTATAATGGGATGAGTTATCCCACAGGGTTGCCCTATTTTCACAAGTCTATTCCCCCCTTGCACCATAATAAAAGGATGTGCTTTGAAGGTAAAACACACCCTGTGTTGAGCCATACATAACATGGCACCTTTATTTGTAAAAATGTCTCCAGCAACAGGTCTACTGCTAATCTGTAAGAGTTGCTTGTACAGAAAATAAACTTTTATTTACATCACACCAATTCCATGCATTCAAAACTCCATTCACATTACAGTCCAGAAATGCAACTTTCCATCTGACCTGTTGCATGTGAAGACATTTTAAATCACTGACATAGTTTGTGAATGTAGATGACTGTAAAAAAGATGCTGTGTGTTAAATTCAAAACATAATTCTTTGACATAGAGGGGGGGAAAAAAGAATATTTACCAGTCATTTAGATTTAGGAATCCAAATTACCAAATTTACCAATAAAACTCCTTTGGAGCTCTGTCAGAAAATTTTTTGGCCCTGTATGTGTATTTTATAGACAAAACATGTTTCTGTGTTATTCTGAGCTAAAAACACCTTCTAAAATGGACACTTCAGAATGTGGTATCTTTGCCAAAATGGAAAAGGTTCCATCTCACTGTGGGTCTTCACCTCTCTTTCTCTTTCAAGGGAAGAAAAAAAAAACAAAAAACAAAAAAAACCAAAAAAAAACCCACAAAAAAAAGGAAAAAAGAAATTTAAAGTAAAACAATTTTCTCAAGTCATATCTGCCTCCAACAGAATTCATTTTTATCATTATTTTAATCTGGAAATTATTTCAGCTTGCACCCCAGGTGGGAAATTAAAAAGAGAGAGCCGATTTGAAAGTTTGTCACATTAAGCAGAACAGTCGCTTTGCAGCCCTAGCCTGGCTAAGGGTGCACATCTACACTGTAAAGTGTTAAAAATCCTCCCCACCCACCCCAGAATACATATATGTATGTATGTGTAAAAAAAAAAAATCCCCTGTCCATCACTCAGTACACAAAAGGGCCTCATCACATTGCAAAAATAGCAGTACCCACTTTGGTCAATTAAAACAAACAAAAATGCATACATTACTCTTTCTTTTAAATACAAGTATTTACCTATAATAACCAATACAGCTAAAAGCACTACCTACATAGGCAAAACCCAGTATTGTATAATTCATATAAATTGACACCCCCCCTTCCATATATTAATTGGAAGATGAAAACACAAAAGATTAATAGAAAAAAGCACAAAAATACTGAAAATATTCCTGGTTAATTACAATTTTTAAGCAGCAACTATACACAGCCATGATATGCTTTTTAAATGTGAGATAAAGGTAGAACTGTCTAAAATCATCCATGATGTCATACTTTTTCTCATTTGGAGAACAAAATATTTTTTCATATAAATGATAAAGATTTAAAATAACAATAAATGCAGCACAACACATATAGTGAATGTAATTTTTTTCCATTTTTTTAGATTCCAAAGCAAGGCACGTAATGTGGACATTATACCTTTGTGTAAATTAGATTACTGGAAAAGTATTCTAATTAAAGTTTTTTTAAAGTGACATAGAGGCAAAAATTGTCTGGCCATGCACATTACAGCTCTGTCAATAAGAGAAATTTGATGAAAAAGGCTAATTCCTGAAAGCACCATGAGAGTTTTGAGCACCCTGTGATTAGACTTACTTTGCAAATACATTGTTTTAAATATACCCGATATGCTTTGCTCTTGTGACATGGATTGCCTACCTCTATGCTGCAGATTTTACAGAACTGTATGTACACCCTATAGGTTCTTGATACAACCAGTAACTTTAAATAAATAGATCCTACTCTTCCTTTGAAGCAGCAGCTAAATCAATGTAAGTAAGTGCTGTGTTTCCATTACTTTCTTCTCAAGGATGTGATTTGCCTTTTAATGCCCTCAGAAACTGAGAGGGAAAAAAAAAAATCTATTCAAAGTAATTTTTAATTCTTTTTTTTAATCCCCTCAATTTAGAGCCCAAGGGCTGAAGGACTTATAATGATGACCCCCTTTATATATGATTTTTAAATTGCACTTGCCTCTATGAGTGTTTCTTTAGGGGGGATAAAAATCTCTTTTTTTTTAATTTATTTTTACTGTTGTATGAGGAGATAAACTTTTACCTTTATAGAGGCATTTCTTCCATAGAGCCTGTGTGCTACTACTGACTGAAAATTTCAAACTCAGTAACACACTAGAAAAGGCTGGGTTAAGGGACAATGTTTAATAAATTCATACTTATAACTGAAGGCTAAAGTTTTTATTTCTTAAACTTTTTGAAATCAGTGTTGAGAAAATGGCTGTCTCATGGCCCTTGCTCTCCTGTAGATCTGTTGCTGCCCCCTAGCATTTGTTTTGTGAGATAACCAGGAATAATGATCCCATGTGTAAACAATACTAAATCAATAAAACTAGATATCATGCAAATATTAAGGCATCTAGTAAGTCAGTTAAAATATATTGTCAGAGACAGAACATCTATTTCCCAGCAGGGGCTGCTTTCTACCCATTGGTGAAATATCATTGACTTGTATGTCATTACAGTTTCAACCATAAAGGAATGAGTGATTTTAAGTGCTGCAGTTGCTGGTCTAGTTTTCTTCTTTCTTCAGTTTTATTTTTCATCCTGTCTTTCTTCCTTCTTTTCTTTTTTTTTTTTTTAAATTTCATTTTCCTCTCAGTTGCTTGTTTCTCCTTGAAGGAAAGGCTCTCCAATTATATTCAAACCATGATTTGGGACATTTGTTGGCAGAATTGGTGTCTTATTTGATACTTGAAAAGGAACCAAGCTAGCCCAGGTACCAGGACTTTTGGAAGAGGGGGTGGAGAGAGGTAATGAGAGAAAGGAAAAGAGAAAGGAAAAGAGAAAGAAAATGAAACACAAATTAAGTATGTTGCAAAAATAAGAACACAATGAAATTTTCTAAGGATTAATCAATATTCATTATAAATAACACTATTTAAGATAACGTAAGATATCAAATTTGTGAACATAACTTGAATTTGCACTACGTAGTTTCCTGTGCAATTGCATAACTCATTCAAAAGACAAAAGTAAATTTATTGATATGAAGTGCAAGCAGTGCTATTGTTGTATTACACCAATCTGCTTACTTATGAAAGTCCCCAAAAGTTCCAGAGTCAAGTATATGGAGCAAATATAACTAAACCATACATGCGACAACATATGGAACCACAGACATAATTTAAAAACTAATAAGTTCATTAGAGAGTACAAGTTAGACTGCTCATTTCAAAAGCACAAAATCTCCTGTGCAATTTTGTACTAACTTGTGTTACACAAGTTTACCCTCTCTCAATTTGCAAGATATGCCTCTGAGGTACACAAGTCCCCAACAGAACACAGAATTTTGAAAGAATGTTTGAAAAAGCTATTCTTTTTTTCCACATTTACTGTCAGGGGTAGCAATGAGTACCATGAAATTGTTTAACCAAAGTCAGAGAAGGGAAATATTTTCAAAGCCAATTCAGTGACTTTGAAACTTAAACCACCATTTCAGAAGCACCTATATCACTAAGGAGTCTAAGTCCCATTGACCTTCATGTTTTTACCAAATACTAACTAGTAATAAGTACTGTACCTACTAGTAAGTATTTACAAGATGGACTTATGTCATATCATAGAATTATAGAACCATAGAATCATAGAATACCAGGTTGGAAGGGACCTCAGGGATTTCAAAAAAGGATTGAGATGCTTCTACCTAGAAGCCAGAGCAGACATGAGCAGCCTTTTATTTAGATGTGCTTGTAACAACTCAGAAATAATGGGCTTTTGAAAACAAAATGGTCATATTAATTGAGGAAAAGGGCATCATTATATCAGCAATCATTATCTAACAAGTAAAATAAAATCTGTACATATAGTGTGCAAACACATGCTTCCTGCACGTTTTATTCTATCAAATGTTTCTCCACACTAGATATTTGCACAAACACACCTCCTTACTTGTGAATACACATTGGAAATTAGATTGATATAGTTCATAATACCAATACGAAATCTGAAACATCTGATATATTTTTGTGAGGGCTGGAAGCTGCAAGTTTTCTTTTTTTCCATAAGATCCTCATAGAGAAGCTGCTGATGTAGGGGCTGGATGAGCAGACAGTGAGGTTGTGTGAGCCAATGCAGGCAGGACACAGGAACAACCATAAAACCACGGATGAAAGGCAAAGAACAAGTTTAATCTCGATACCTCACGGACCAGGGAATCTCCAAAGCAACACCTGGGTAGAGGCACACAAGCAGGGGACGCGGGCACCGCGTAGTGAGAGAGTCCTTGTTAGCAAGAGTCCTTGGCAGTCAGAGAGTCCTTGTTAGCAAGAGCATGCGCAGACTCCCTGTTCTCGATGGTATTTAAAGGGTTCAAACAGGCATAGTTTTCCCACTGTGCTTTGATCTTCAACAACAGGGCAGGATTCTCAACTGGCTAGATAAGGTGTCCCTGAGTCCATCGCAGACTTAGACTTACATTATCTAAGTGCAAGTGTTTTACTTGCAAGCACCCGACACTAAACAACAATTAGTGATATATGTGTTTCCCAGCACCCCAGGTGTGAGTCCCTTGAGCGTATTTACAATCCTCCTCGCCGATCTTCCATTGCTTTCCCACAGAGGTGGATTGAAAACTGGTTGAACAGCCAGGCCTAGAGCATGGTCATCAGTGAAACAAAGGCTACTAGGAGGCCAGTGAATAGCGGTGGACCCCAGGGGTCAATACTGGGTCTGATCCCCTTCAACATCTTCATTAATGATCTGGATGACAGGGGCAGTGTTCCCTCAGCAAGACTGCAGATGACACAAAACTGGGAGAAGTGTCTGATATGCCAGGGGGTTGTGCTGCCATCCAGAGGGAGCTTGACAGGCTGGAGAAATGGGCTGACAGGATGTAGTTAAACATAGTTTAATAAGGGGAAGTGACAAGTTCTGCACCTGAGGAGGAACAACCCCAGGCACCAATATATGCTGGAGGCCACCCAGCTGGAAAGCAACTTTGCAGAAAAGGACCCTGGGGGGGGGGGGGGGGGGGTCTTGGTGGACACCATGTTGAACATGAACCAGCAATGTGTCCTTGCAGCAGAGAAGGTTCATGGTATCCTGTGCTGCCTTAGGAGGAGTGTTGACAGCAGGTCGAGGGAGGTGATCCTTCCCCTCTCCTCAGCACTGGTGAGGCCACACCTGGAGTCCTGTGTCCAGTTCTGGGCTCCCCAGTACAGGAGAGAAATGGACATACTGGAGAGAGTTCAACAAAGGCCCACAAAGATGATGAAGGAACAGGAGAATCTTTCCTATGAGGGAAGGCTGAGAGAGAGCTGGGACTATTTAGCCTAAAGAAGAGAAAGCTCAGGGGGATCTTATCCATGTATAGAAATGCCTGAAGGGAGGGTGCAAAGAAGACAGAGCCAGGCTCTTTTTAGTGGTGTCCAGAAACAGGACAATAGGCACAAACTGAAGCACAGGAGGTTCAGTCTGAACATCAGGAAATGCTTTTTTACTATGAGGGCAACTGAGCACTGGAACGGGCTGCCCAGGGAGGCTGTGGAGTCTCCCTTCTTGGAGATATTAAAAAGGTATCTGGACATGGTCCTCGGCAACCACCTCTAGGTGACCCTGCTTAAGCAGGGAGGTTGGACCAGATGACTTCCAGAGGTTCCTTCCAACCTCAACCATTTTGCGATTCTTTGATTCTGTGATCCATTCATAGTATTCTCTCCCTGCATGAGCATGTACATTGATGGGTAATGCCAGGAGGAGTTAGAAGTTTCTATTAAGATGGAAAAAATGGTCCTTTTATCTAATTAACTAATAATTACATTTCACTTTTTGACAGATTTATGTGATCCTTTCAGTTGCCACTGTGTGAATCAAAGAATCATAGAATTGCCTAGGTTGGAAGGGACCTTTCAGATCATCTAGTCCAACCATCAACCTAACTCTGACAAAAACCAGCACTAAACCATATCTCTAAGAACTATGTCTACTTGTCTTTTAAATACCTCATACCATTGGCCTTTGCCCATCAATCCAGGCTGTCCAGATCCCTCTGCTAAGCCATCCTACCCTCAAGCAGATCAACACTCCCACCTAACTTGGTGGCATCTGCAAACTTACTGAGGGTGCACGCGATCCCCTCCTCCAGATCGTTGATAAAGATATTAAACAGAACTGGCCCCAATACTGAGCACCACTCGTGACCAGCCACCAACTAGATTGAATTCCATTCACCACCACTCTCTGGGCCCGGCCATCCAGCCAATTTTTTACCCAGCGTAGAGTACTCCCATCCAAGCCATGGGCAGCCAGTTACTCAAGGAGAATGCTGTGGGAAACTGTATCAAAAGCCTTACTAAAGTCCAGGTAAACAACATGCACAGCCTTTCCCTCATCCACTAAGCGGGTCACCTTGTCATAGAAGGAGATCAGGTTAGTCAAGCAGGACCTGCCTTTCATGAACCCACGCTGACTGGGCCTGATCGCCTGGTTGTCCTTCATGTCCGCATAATGGCACTCAGGATGATCTGTTCCATAACCTTTCCAGGCACCGAGGTCTGGCTGACAGGCCTGTAGTTCCCTGGACCCTCCTTCCAGCCGTTCTTGTGGATGGGCGTCACATTTTCTAGACATCAGTCAACTGGAACCTCCCCGGTTTGCCAGGACTGCTGGTAAATGATGGAAAGTTTCTCAGTGAGCACTTCCGACAACTCCCTTGGTACCCTCTGGTGGATCTCATCTGGCCCCATAGACTTGTGTATGTCTAGGTGCTGGAGCAGGTCCCTTACCATCTCCCTTTGGATTACAGGGGCTTCATTCTGCTCCCTGCCCCTATCTACTAGCTCAGGGTTACTCAGGGAACAACCAATTCTACTAGAGACTGAGGCAAAGAAGGCATTAAGTACCTCAGCCTTCACAGAATCACAGAATCACAGAATCGTAGGGTTGGAAGGGACCTCTGGAGATCATCTAGTCCAACCCCCCTGCCAGAGCAGGGTCACCTTAGAGCAGGTTGCACAGGAACCAGGTGGGTTTTGAATGTCTCCAGAGATGGAGACTCCACCACCTCTCTGGGCAGCCCGTTCCAGTGCTCTGCCATCCTCAAAGTAAAGAAGTTCCTCCTCATGTTTAGCCAGAACTTCCTATGTTCAACTTTGTGCCCGTTACCCCTTGTCCTGTTGCCGGGCACCACTGAAAAGAGCCTGGCCCCATCCTCCTGACACCCACCCTTTAAGTATTTAGAAGCATTGATAAGATCCCCCCTCAGCCATATTTTTTCCAGACTGAAGAGACCCAAGTCCCTCAGCCTTTCTTCATAAGAGAGGTGTTCCAGTCCCCTAATCTTCTTGGTAGCCCTTTGCTGTACCCTCTCCAGCAGTTCCCTGTCCTTCTTGAACCGGGGAGCCCAGAACTGGACACAGTACTCCAGGTGCGGCCTCACCAGGGCAGAGTAGAGGGGGAGGATGACCTCCCTTGACCTGCTTGCCACACTCTTCTTGATGCACCCCAGGACGCCATTGGCCTTCTTGGTCACAAGGGCACATTGCTGGCTCATGGTCATCCTGTTGTCCACCAGGACTCCCAGGTCTCTTTCCACAGGGCTGCTCTCCAGCAGGTCAGCCCCCAACCTGTACTGGTGCATGGGGTTATTCCTCCCCAGGTGCAGCACCCTACACTTGCCCTTGCTGAATTTCATAAGGTTTCTCTCCGCCCAAATCTCCTACCTGTCCAGGTCTCTCTGTATGGCAGCACAGCCTTCTGGTGTGTCAGCCACTCCTCCCAGTTTTGTGTCATCAGCAAACTTGCTGAGGGTGCACTCTATCCCCTCATCCAGGTCATTGATGAATATATTGAAGAGGACTGGGCCCAGTACTGACCCCTGGGGAACACCCCTTGTCACTGACCTCCAACTAGACTCTGTGCCCCTAATCACAACCCTCTGAGCTCTATCTTTCAGCCAGTTTTCAATCCACCCCACTATCCATTCATCTAACCCACACTTCCTAAGCTTCCCTATGAGGATGTTATGGGAGACCGTGTAAAAAGCAACATCTTTTGTATCCTTCCCAAGTGGCCTGTCCCTTCTTCCACAGTCTGTAAACTCTCCTTTTTTCCCTAAGTTGTATCCATATCTCTCTGTTTAGCCAGGCCAGTCTTTTTCCCCAATGGCTCGTTTTTCAGCACATGCAGACAGCCTGCTCCTGTGCCTTTAAGACTTCCTTCTTGAAAAATATCCAGCCTTCCTGGACTCCTTTGCCCTTCAGGACTGCCTCCCAAGGGACTTTGTCAACCAGGCTCCTGAAAAGACCAAAGTCTGCCCTCCAGAAGACCATGGTGGCAGTTCTGCTGACCCCCTTCCTTGCTTCTCCAAGAATCGAGAACTCTATCCTTTCATGATCACTATGCCCAAGATGGCCTCCAACTGTCACATCCCCCACAAGTCCTTCTCTGTTTACAAGCAACAGGTCCAGCAAGGCTCCTTCCCTAGTTGGCTCCCTCACCATCTGTCAGGAAGTTATCCCCAACACACTCCAGGAACCTCCTAGACTGTTCCCTCTCAGCTGTATTATATTCACAGCTGATATCTGGTAGGTTGAAGTCTCCCATGAGGACAAGGGCCAGTGCTCTTGAGACTTCTCCCAGCTGCTTGTAGAATATTTCATCTGCCTCTACATCCTGGTTGGGCAGTCCATAACAGACTCCCACCATGAGATCTGCCTTGTTGGCCCTCCCCCTGATTCTTACCCATAAACACTCAACCCTATTGTCACCATCATTAAGTTCTTGACATTCATAACACTCCCTAACATACAGAGCCACCCCACCTCCTCTCCTTCCTTGCCCGTCCCTTCTGAAGAGTTTGTAGCCATCTAATGCAGCACTCCAGTCGTGCGAGTCATCCCACCACATTTCCATGATGGTGACTACATCATGGTTTTCCTGCTGCACAATGGCTTCCAGCTCCTCCTGTTTGTTGACCATGCTTCTTGCATTAGTGTAGAAGCACTTCAGTTGGGCTACTGGTCCTGCCACCTTTTTGCTGGGAGAAGCCTTAACTCCTACCTGTCCATTCTCAGGCACAGACATAGTTTCTAACCCAGAGGATGCAGAGGAGAGGAATCAAATTATTTTTTAAAATCCAGTGAATATGTTCCTCAGGTGATACATCCTATGATTGTTAAGAAATAATTTTTGTTATTTACTCATGCAATATTCTTCATCTCTAAACCCCTTAATTTACCATTTTGATTCCTAACACTAAAAATGTGAAAACACTGGCAACATTGCCTGCCTTCATCACGCTCAAACTCTGAAGGGAGCAGAACTCACTTTTTTCACAAGGAGTTGTAAGAAGTATGGATGCCATAAGATGCCTTTATAATGTCTGCAGTGAAAATATTATTCAACAGCTTTTCTTTTTAAATGGGCACATTCTTCAGTGCTACCTGAAAATGTACTTTTTTTTAGCCCTATAGTAATAAAGTGTTTACTATATTTCCAACTTATAAGAGCAGCTAATCTTTGCTTGTTGAAAGACTGGCTTTCAACCTTTTTTGAAATAAAATAGTCTTATTGACTTTTCCCAATGCAATGTTTTTTACTGTTTTCTAAATTCAAAAACCATAGTCAAACAAGTCTTAAAATATTCACAAGTAGTTAAACCCATTTATACATATAAGATTTGTCCAATATGATCTGATGAAAATATTATGGTACTAACTAAATATTCGTCACCAGAATCTCATTTAGAAAGCTGATGCCTGGACGATGAAAAAGGGAATTTTACTGTTAAAATATTGTTTCTTCTCCCCATTTTGGGATAGAGTAACAAAGATGTAAAAAGGGTCAGGGATAGGAAATACATCCCTTGTCTACCAAAGAAAATCCACTGTGACGATAGAGCCTGGAGATATGGTGCATATCCCTTATGTGCTTCGGCCCACTTGGGCATGCTTGTTGTGAGGAGAGGGGTTAAAGGAGGAAGGCTTGCAAGCGTGAACATGCACACAAAGTGCTCTAACTAACTGGAGAGCCAACTGCCATAGAGTCAAACCACGGAGAATGAGGGCTTACATTACCAGACAGTTCTGTCACATAAGAAAAACAGATTCTACACTTTCAGCTAAACTCATGAAACCAAATAAATAAAGAAATAACAAGTCATCAAGTAGAAAACAGCTGTAGGAATATGCAAAGGAAAAGTTTAGGAAAAAAACTGTTTCAGTTTCCAGACTAGCTATTCTTGTTCTCTAAATCTGCTCTGATTCACTCTTCCACAAATGTCAGTGGACATATTTGTAAACTTAATCATGGCAGTATTTATACTTCTTTTTCCAAATTTTACAGTTTTAAAATGCAATTTGTTAAATTTTATATATCAACACTTTTATAAATACAATAAAAAGATTTTTTTATTGTACAATAACAAGACTGAATGCAGATAATCCTAATTACAGACAAAAAACCCCAAACAATTCCCCCCCAAAACTGTGGTTTTATTGTTTCAAAAGAAACAATTGGAGTTAAGATGATCAAGAAATATCATTTCAGAGTAACCAAGGGGTTAAAGGTATGGCTTATGCTTGGGAATTTCTGGAACTTGTTCCTGTTTCCCTAACAGTGCTGCCAAAAATCATCTGACATGAAACATAAGATTAAGTTTGTTCAACCTAAGTGAACAAAGCTGCTCAGAACAGGCACCCAGTTTAGTGCAGAGCGGTAACTTTTATAACCCTGATGGCATCTGCTCAGACAATATCACTGAAGAAGTTGTTTCCTCTACATTAGCATCTCTGGATCATCTAATTTTGGTCACACTACAGTTGTTGCTGCTTTTCCCATAAAAGTTAACTTAAAGCTTCAAACAAATAAATGCAGAAAATGGACATTATCAATTCCTATGGTCCATTGTTCCCCCGTTCTAAATCCCTGAAATTCAAGTTCAGTCTGGAATTACATCGTCTGGTTTCTCCTGGTTACCAGACAGCTTGAAACGTGACCACAGCTACAGAAAAGACAGCCTCCTTCACACTGTGGCTCCCCAATCCACTCAAACATAAACTTTCTCTCAAGTATACTTCAAATACGGAGCTTGGTTAATTTAGAGATTAAGTTCCAAATTAGATTATCTAATAGCATTTTAATGTATTGCTGACCCATTTTCTGTGGGATGGCAGCATGCAAGTCTGGCTTGAATACAAATAATTTATTAGGAAGTGTTCTAAAGATGTTTGCCTAGATGGAAAGGAAATAACATTCTGCAAAGCTTTATTACAGAGTTGGGTGCAGCTATCAGAAATAGCGATTTAAATTGATAAAGACCAGAAATCATTAGGGTTTTTTTCTGCTATGTATACAGTTACCAATAGGATACTTTGTCCTTATAGTTCTTAATTTGAAATTCTTGAACTGATACTTTTTTCCCCAAAATATTACAGAATTGGGGGGGGAGAAAACCATTGCTCTAACAGGTGTGTCTGTTGCCCAAATGTGTAACATTTTAAAAAGCAATGCTGGTGAAAGTATTATTTCACTAGTGTGTTTGCTAGATTCTAAACAAAAAGTAAACAAAAGTAATTCTTAGCAATTTTCAGTTCCCCTCCTGCTCCTTTCACAAACTGTAGATTGTCCCATTTTACTGCCTTATCAGAGCTATTATCATAACCCCAGAGTGGTGCTGGGGGTAAAAAGTGCTGTTTGAAAAGCTGAACACTTGAACACTGCTACAGCAAAGGTGAGAAAGAAATTCAGAATCTGAGAAGAAAGGTCCCCTCAGGAGCTCCAGGTACAAGCCAGCTGTTGTACTGTACTTATGTGTCAAGATAACAGCCTGAAAACAGGAAATATCCTAATGCATTTGCCCAGGTAGTGCAAATGTAATGCTACAGTAAAAGTTAAACCTTAAATCAACGTGTTAAGATTGTTTTAAAAAACAATATAAATAACAATAGTTTAAAATAAAAAGATACTTAATAGCTGTGTTAAAATGTACATTTCAGTACTGAGCACTTGTTTATAGTTTGTGAAAGTCTCACAAATACTCAAAGTATAAGAGTCTACTCCTACAGCCCCTTATCAGTTGTCATATTGGCTTCAGAATCAAATTGCAAGCTCCTATGTATCAAAATCTCTCCCCCCCCTCCTTTTCTTGCTCTCACTCATGACTTGTTTACTTGTTGCATACATTCTTATTTTCTATGCAGTATCTGAGACACTAGTTTCCTATTTGAGCCTAAATAATTTGCATAGCTTTTTTTTTTCTTTCTGTCTCTAGGAAAACAAAGTTATTCTCACAGAAAGAAAGATATGAAAGAAGGGGTTTTTTACATAGCATTATGTTCTTAATCTGCACAGCAAAAAATTGACCAATATAGTCTTAAAGCACTTTGCCGATTGATAGTAAACATGGTAAATGGACAACTACAAATTTAGCTCTAGACAGTCATGGTACAAAATAATTTTAATCCCAAATATCTTACTAAAAGTCCATTTTTTGTCATTCTTTGGGATGCTTAGAGGATGTTTTACATAAATATCTTCTTTAAAAACATCGGTATGTTTACTTCAATCACATAAAATATTCATCTAAATTTGTATCATAATTACACATTACAACTGTTCCACTTTTGAAGAAGAAGATATACCAATGATTTAAGATTTTTATTTTGCATTATTCAACTTTCTCTCTTTGCAAATGTCAATTATTCTGCATATATATATTATTGTTCTCTTGTATCTGGGGTCATAAATGACAACAGAAAAATAGTTTTACTTGGAAAAAAACCCTAACAGATGTATTTTAAAATTCATATATCATTTCCCATTAGGCATGACGGGCAGCTACTAATAAGACAAGGATGCAAAAATAACAAGTAAAGGGATTTTATCATCTCTCACCTTCACAAAATCCCCAAGGTGTAGGCCACTGACAATGCACCAAGCTTTCAGTTTGGTGTCCTGTATAGACAGGACAGCTCATATTCAGGTACTGACAATTCTTTAACCTTCCTGAGTTCAACAAAATTTCTGAAAAATCAATGCACTACTTAAAATAATCACAAGACCCTATTGTAAAAGGTCAGTCTGGTTACTGTCAAATTTAGTACTATGGATTTGAGGGAACAGGCCTATCAAACAATTTTGTAGGAAAAAACCTTAATTTAACCTTTTGAACTAGGATATATTATTTTACCAATGAGCAATAATTCCTTTTTGGAATCCATTCTTCTTTTTAGTTTTATAAAGACAGTTCATCAGTTTGAATACATATAACTTCTGGTTTTATGTCTTCACCTTCCCAGATGTTTGAAGAACGATGTATTCCAAAGTCTACATTAAGAAAACAAACAAACTTCTACTTAGGGGGAACTACAGGTATGTTTCTCTGTCCTTCAAGGCTGCGCCCAGCTCGCTCCATAAAGACCATGCATATGCAAGCATGGCCAAGGCATGGTCAAAGGATGCCCATGGGAGCACATGTGCAGCTTAACTTTTTGGTAGCTGGCACACCTGACCAACACACCTGCAAAGCAAAGGTGAGAAGATCACAGAACATTTGTATCCACCATTGAAGGATTTTTTTCTTCCCTTCTTTTTGTAATTGACACAACTATACCTTGCTCTTCCACGAGGATACATAAATTCTTACAGATTTCCAATATTATTATTAGAGGGAAAGTACAAAAAATATTTGCAATTGAATAAGGAAGTCACTATCAATAGATTTGTAAAAGATTAATATTTATGGTATTTAAACTTTGGATTTGTACACAACACTCATTTTCCATTTTTATAATTACCATTCCAAGTTGATACTCAAACCCCCAAACTTTTTTAGCTATCAGTAGTACAATACAGTGTGTCATATGGCATTTTGTATTGCAAGATTTTCTGTATACAGTCACATTCACATACAAATATAAAATATTTTAAAATTACTACACTGTTGTATGTGTACCTGAAGTATTTAAAATTATTTTGAGGGAGCAAAAAGCTAGTGCTTCATTTGACAGGGCCCCAACCTGCAGGCTTTATCTCACATGTATGAATCCCCTAAACTCCTATGTTAAGGAGAATCCTGCACTTGAAAAAGCTGAAAAATTTATATATCTCATAATAATGCTTATTTATTTATATATCTACTTTCTTTATATACCTACTTATATACACACACCCCTAGTGCTACCATAACCAATTGTACATTAGCAGAGGTAATAATGTGTAATTGATTACTGTACCACTAGTTAAGGTTTTTCTTGTACACTAAAAGAAATTCTTCTCTGGATATCAAACCTAACTATTTTGTAATTTTGTTTAGAAGGGAGTTAGTTTATCTTACCTTCATGTACATGTAAGTGAGCTAAATCTATACCGGTAAATGTAAGAAATGTTTCTATGGATAGTATGAATATTCATTGCCCAAAACAGCACCACATCAGAAGTCTATGTTACTCGTCTATGTCTTTAATCACAGACTCTTTTTTTAATATTAACCACTAGACCCCAAAGTATATGACCTTTAATTCTGCAAATCCCATTTCCCTTTTTTAAAGCCTAAAATGTGCATTCCTTTAAAATTACAAACCCTTTGCATTTGAAAGAAAACAATAGCATTCAAGATATTTAACTAAGGTATTTTCTAAACTTTAATTTACATTAAACATAATCTAAATGTGTATTCAAGAAATGTTACATGGATACGTTTTGTTCAAATGTTGACACATATTCTCCTGGAGGCCTGCTAAAACAGATACTGTAGCTCAATGTAACTCTTTTAGATGTGGTGTAGGGGTGGAAATAATTAAAATGTTACCTTTGCCAAGTAATTCACAATGTATCCTCACTGGCACTGGGATATAAATTCCTGCCATTTTGATTCATGGTCTGGTCACAAATCCTCAGCTGTCAATTGAAACCTAGCTGTCAACTATGGATCAAGTAGTACTACAGTTTTTAGTATTTAAATGAATACATGCAAACTAGTACTGTACATGGCAAAAGCCTTACTTTTCCAAAAAGTAACTTTTTTAAATAAAGAAAACAAAACAAACAAAAAAGCTTATTCTGAAAAAAATAACTCTCATAGATTTAAGATAATGCTACTTTAATATGTTCCTCTATTAATATAGCATAAAAGAGTAACTAATGTTCAGCACATAACAATTAGACATTATTAGATTACAAACTGAGCTTGAATAAAAGAAAATGTTAATATGCAATAGTGAAATATTTTAAGAAAGAAAATCAAAATGCTATTTGGTCTATGTAATCTTCTAAATAACGTATATTAAGTAAAGGTCAAATATAATAAATATCTTGAAGCATGCATTTGATGAAACAGAAGACATGCAACTTAGAAAAACTGCCCAAATTACCCAAACTATACACCTTCATCTTGATATTTAAGGATAAAGGTATTTTTCATTGAAGTTTATTCATTTAGTGCTACTGAAAGTGGAATTACTTTGCAAAAGGTGATAAAATAATCCAAAGTAAACTAAACCAAATTCTCCCCAGGTACTCAAATCATCAGTTCTGCCTTCACAGAATGTTCATGTAACCCTATATAGCTGTTTTATTGAAAATATATACTGCTTATTTTAAAGTTTAAGAAATTAAACATTTGTCTTCTGAATAAAACATACAAAAAGCATACATTTTTAACCTTTGTCATACTATATATAAATTACTGTATACCATGAATGACACAGCACTCTTAACTGAAGATAACTTTGTTGCTGAGTTTCATTGCTTTAAACATATTCTAGTTTTCTCTATGCACATTCACAGTCTTTAGAGAGTGCAGGCTACAGGAACCAAGATGAAAAAATTATTTTCACAAAAGCAGAATTAAATGCAGTCTTTTCCTGACAAATACATATGCTAAAGACAAGAAAATATTGCAAACTTGACCCTGTCTGCCTGTTACACTCATAAGCTTCCCACTGTTAATATCTGAGAAACAGAAATGTCAGTCTTTGCTGTTTTCATAGGGTTTGTTTCTTGTTCTATAAATGTTGTGGTTTAGCCTCGGACAGCAACAGTAGACAACTGTTTAACTTCGTCTCCAAGGCAGCTATGCCAAAGGCCCACCGGTACCCCTTTGGGTCCTTAAAATATCCTCTCCTGAGGTAATCTATACCAAGGATGCATGGAGCCTCTGGGCCAGTTACAACGGGATGGTTTTGCCACTCATTCCCAGTTAGGCTCACTTCAGCCTCCAGTACAGTCAACTCTTGGGATCCCCCTGTCACCCCAGAAATACAAATGGGTTCTGGCCCTCTATAGCTTATTGGTATTAGAGTGCACTGTGCTCCTGTGTCCACTAGAGCCTTATACTCCTGTGGGTCTGATGTGCCAGGCCATCGAATCCACACTGTCCAATAAACCCGGTTGTCCCTTTCCTCCACCTGGCTGGAGGCAGGGCCCCTCTAATACTGGTCATGGTATCCGGTACTCACTTCTTGCAGAAATGACTTGGAGGTTCCTTCAAGAGGATCAGAAGCAAGATCAGGCCTTCTGCTCTGCCTGGGGAGCTGCCCACTGGAAACTGGGGTGGCACTTTTCCTGGAGGGATCCCCTTTTGTGGTTGTCCTTCCTTGCAACTCCTGTACCCGTGTCCGCAGGATCATAGAATCATAGAATCATAGAACCATAGAATCATAGAACCATAGGGTTGGAAGGGACCTCAGGAGATCATCTAGTCCAACCCCCCTGCCAGAGCAGGGTCACCTAGAGCAGGTTACACAGGAACACGTCCAGGCGGGTTTTGAATGTCTCCAGAGATGGAGACTCCACCACCTCTCTGGGCAGCCTGTTCCAGTGCTCTGCCACCCTCAGGGTAAAGAAGTTCCTCCTCATGTTTAGGTGGAACTTCTTGTGCTCCAGTTTGTGCCCATTGCCTCTTGTCCTGTCCCCGGGCACTACTGAAAAGAGCCTGGTCCCATCCTCCTGACACCCACCCTTTAAGTATTTATAAGTGTTGATAAGATCCCCCCTCAGCCGTCTTTTTTCCAGACTGAAGAGACCCAAATCCCTCAGCCTTTCCTCATAAGAGAGGTGTTCCAGTCCCCTAATCATCTTGGTAGCCCTCTGCTGCACCCTTTCCAGCAGTTCCCTGTCCTTCTGGAACCGGGGAGCCCAGAACTGGACACAGTACTCCAGGTGTGGCCTCACCAAGGCAGAGTAGAGGGGGAGGATGACCTCCCTTGACCTGCTGGCCACACTCTTTTTGATGCACCCCAGGATGCCATTGGCCTTCTTGGCCACAAGGGCACATTGCTGGCTCATAGTCATCCTGTTGTCCACCAGGACTCCCAGATCTCTTTCCACAGAGCTGCTCTCCAGCAGGTCAGCCCCCAACCTGTACTGGTGCATGGGGTTGTTCCTCCCCAGGTGCAGCACCCTACACTTGCCCTTGTTGAATTTCATAAGGTTTCTCTCTGCCCAGATCTCCAACCTGTCCAGGTCTCTCTGTATGGCAGCACAGCCCTCCGGTGTGTCAGCCGCCCCCCCCAGCTTTGTGTCATCAGCAAACTTGCTGAGGGTGCTCTCTATCCCCTCATCCAGGTCATTGATGAATATATTGAAGAGGACTGGACCCAGTACTGACCCCTGGGGAACACCACTCGTCACTGGTCTCCAACTAGATTCTGTGCCCCTAATCACAACCCTCTGAGCTCTATCTTTCAGCCAGTTTTCTATCCACCTTACTGTCCATTCATCTAACCCACACTTCCTAAGCTTCCCTATGAGGATGCTGTGGGAGACCGTGTCAAACGCTTTGCTTAAGTCAAGATAGACCACATCTACCGCCCTCCCCTCATCTATCCATCCAGTCATGCCATCGTAGAAGGCTATCAGATTAGTCAGACATGATTTCCCCTTGGTGAATCCATGCTGAGTACTTCTGATAGCTTTCTTTTCCTCCACGTGCCTTGAGATGACGCCCAGAACAAGCTGTTCCATCATCTTTCCAGGGATGGAGGTGAGGCTGACCGGCCTGTAGTTCCCCGGCTCCTCCTTCTTGCCTTTTTTGAAGACTGGGGTGACATTGGCTTTCCTCCAGTCCTCAGGCACCTCACCTGTTCTCCAGGACCTTTCAAAGATGATGGAGAGCGGCCCAGCAATGACTTCTGCCAGCTCCCTCAGCACTCTCGGGTGCATCCCATCGGGGCCCATGGACTTGTGAATATCTAAATGATCTAATTGATCCCTCACTCGCTCCTCCTCAACCCAAGGGAAGTCTTCTTCTTTCCCTGTTACTTTATTCAATGCCTGGGACTTCTGAGGGCTGGGCCGAGCAGAAAAGACCGAAGCAAAGAAGGCATTCAGTAACTCTGCCTTCTCCGCATCCTCCGTCACCATGACTCCTGTCTCATTCAACAGTGGGCCCACAACTTCTCTAGTCTTCCTTTTGCTTCCAATATACTTGTAGAAGCTCTTTTTGTTGTGCTTAACATCCCTAGCCAGGTCTAATTCCAAGGCGGCCTTGGCTTTCCTTGTTTCATCCCTGCACGCTCTGGTGGCATTCTTGTAATCCTCCCAAGGGGTCAGTCCCTTCTTCCACTTATTATAAACTTCCTTCTTCCACTTGAGCTTTTTCTGAAGCTCCCTGCTTAACCATGCAGGTCTGCTGCGTTCCTTGGCCGATTTCTTTCTCTTCGGGATGCACCGATCCTGAGCTTGGAGGAAGTGGTCTTTGAATATCAACCAGCTTTCTTGAGCCCCTTTGCCTTCCATAGCCCTAGCCCACGGGATCTCTCCAAGCAGTTTCTTGAAGAGGCCAAAGTTAGCCCTCCTGAAATCCAAGGTTGTAATTTTACTTCTTGTTGTTTTGTGGATAGTGCCCACGATCCTGAACTCAATCATTTCATGATCACTACAACCTAGGGTGCCCCCAACCTTAATGTCCTCCACCAATCCCTCTGTGTTTGTCAGTACCAGGTCTAGAAGTGCTCCTCTCCTTGTTGGCTCCTGTACCACCTGTGTCAAAAAGTTGTCATCAATGCACTGGAGGAGCCTCCTGGACTGCCCATGCCTGGCTGTGTGGTCTTCCCAGCAGATATCAGGGTGATTGAAGTCCCCCATGAGAACCAGGGCCTGCGATTGCGAGGCTACCTTCAGTTGTCTGTAAAAAGCCTCATCAGTTTCCCCCATCCTGATCAGGTGGCCTGTAATAAACACCCACAACAGTGTCCCTCATATTTTCCTGTCCCTTAATCCTCACCCATAAGCTCTCGACCCGCTCTTCATCCGCCCCTAGTGAGAGCTCAATGCATTCCAAATGCTCTCTCACATAGAGTGCAATTCCACCTCCCCGCCTTGCTGGTCTGTCTTTCCTGAAAAGGACATAGCCACCCATGACAGCATTCCAGTCATGCGAGTTGTCCCACCACGTCTCAGTAATTGCAATGAGATCGTGGCCCCGCAACCGCACACAGAGCTCCAGCTCTTCCTGCTTATTCCCCATGCTGCGTGCATTGGTGTATAAGCATTTCAGAGAGGGAGTTGTGCGTGTAGTTTTGACCCTTGAGATGTGGTGTGCCTCCTGGCTTTCAGAAATACTGGCACACTGGCCCACAAGCGCTGAGCAACTACGCCCTGGCACCTCACCAGCAAGCCCAGTACCATCCCCATCCCCCTTCAAATCTAGTTTAAAGCCCTCTCAATGAGTCCTGATAACTCTTGTGCTAGAACCCTTTTTCCCCTAAAATGAAGGGGTACGTATATGCATTTTGGTGTTGTCATTACGTAAAACTATATCCTAAGTAAGTTTTTAATTTTGATGACCCAATAAAATGTATCTCCTCAGCCATGGACCTGTTGGAGCGGGTCCAGAGGAGGGCTATGAAGATGGTCAGAGGGCTGGAGCACCTCTCCTATGAAGACAGGCTGAGAGAGTTGGGGTTGTTCAGCCTGGAGAAGAGAAGGCTCCAGGGAGATGTTATAGCGATGTTCCAGTACCTGAAGGGGGCCTACAAGAAAGCTGGAGAGGGACTTTATATAAGGGCATGTAGTGATAGGACAAGGGGTAACAGCTTCAAACTGAAAGAGGGTAGATTTAGATTAGATATCAGGAAGAAATTTTTCACTATGAGGGCAGTGAGGCACTGGAACAGGTTGCCCGGAGAAGTTGTAGATGCCCCAACCCTGTAAGTGTTGAAGGCCAGGCTGGATGGGGCTTTGTGCAACCTTGTCTAGTAGGAGGTGTCCCTGCCCATGGCAGCAGGGTTGGAATTAGATGATCTTTAACGTTCCTTCCAACCTAAACCATTCTATGATCCTATGGTTCTATGAAACAACAGCAGCGGATAATAATCAGTGTACTCTACAAGGCTTGGTAGTCTCTTGGTGACATCCCTGATAAAAGTCCCTGGTAAGTAGCACACCTCTCTAGATAGCAGGTCAGGTTGGCAAATGGGTGCCTCCATACCTTTCAGAAGAGAGTCACCTAGAATAAGTATAAGCAGAAGCCTCTCTGCATACCACTCCTTAGTATTAACTATAAACATTAGACCTTATCACTGCTAGAAGCAGATGCTGTCTAAAAAACATACCATTAATTTCAGAGAGCTCAGTTACTTAGAAGAGACTTAACTGAAAAGTAAAATTACTGAACAGAAACTTCGTTCTTTTTTATCTCAAACCAGGACAGGGACTTAAACTTACCAGATGTCTGCTGGGAATACAATACAGCAGAGAGGAAACAGTCTAGGAGGTTCCTGGAGGGTGTGGAAGATAACTTCCTGACAGCTGGTGAGGGAGCCAACTAGGGAAGGAGCCCCACTGGGACTGTTTGCGAACAGAGAAGGACTTGTGGGTGATATGATGGTTGGAGGCTGTCTTGGGCATAGTGATCATGAAATTATAGAGTTTTGGATTCACAGAGAAGGAATGTGGTCAGCAGAACTTCTACCTTGGACTTGCAGAGGGCAGACTTTGGCCTGTTTAGGAGCCTGTTTGACAGAGTCCCTTGGGAGGCAGTCCTGAAGGGCAAAGGAGTCCAGGAAGGCTGGACATTCTTCAAGAAGGAAGTCTTAAAGGTGCAGGAGCCGGCCGTCCCTACGTGCCAAAAGATGAGCCGGCGGGGAAGAAGATTGGCCTAGGTGAACAGAGAGCTTTGGCTGGAACTCAGGGGAAAAAAGAACAGTTTACATCCTTTGGAGGAAGGGACAGGCAACTCAGGAGGACTACAAGGAGGTCATCAGGCTATGCAGGTGTGGCGTGAAAGGGGCAAAGCGGTTCTGGCAGAAGATAAACCCCCTTGCGTTCTAACACTCCTCACCGAGGTGGGAAGCTAGGTGCGGCTAGGTTTAAATTCTGAGTGATGCCCAATTCAGCACTATCAGTCCAGTTGCGTTTAATATGTATTAAACTGTTACGATTTGGATACACTAATAGTGGACTGCACCTTCAGTCTAGTCGTGCTCATGAACTAGCACGGCCACTCTCGAGTCTTTGGTCGCGTTCAGTGAGAAACCGAAACGACTAGCTACTTAGTGCAGTTTGTTTAAGCAACAGATAGATAGGTTCTTAGGATTGCTGGTGATAAATACACTGTCTGCAAAGCACGTGCAAATGAAAATATTATTACATATATCAAACACGCGACAAAGTTATAAATGATACAGCCTGGCTATAAATGTAGGAAAGAGATTCTCTAGAGAAATTTCTAAGTTTCCCGAGGAAGCACTCGGTATAATCTAAGTCTTACCCAAAGGCATCCCTATGGGGGGGGGGAAGAAAGGCTCAGCCCGTCGACTGATCCCGGAAGTCAGTGATGGAATTCTTCGCGATGGTGTCTTCCCTGAGTATCCCGCCTCTCTCGGGTTATTTTTATACTTTTTTTTTATCTTCAAGGTGGAGTTGGATACGCTATTCGCGTATCCAAATCATAATACACTATTAGTGTATCCAAATCATAATAGTTTAACACATATTAAACACGATTAGACTGATAGTGCTGAATTGGGCATCACTCAGAATTTAAACCTAGCCGCACATAGCCTCCCACCTCGGTGAGGAGTGTTAGAACGCAAGGGGGTTTATCTTCTGCCAAAACCACTTTGCCCCTTTCATGCAACAGCAGGGAGAAAATTAGAAGGGCCAAAGCCCCACTAGAACTTAATCTGGCTACTGTCATTCAAGATAATAAAAAATATTTCTATAAATACATGAACAGCAAAAGGAGGGCATCCTCTATTGGATGTGGGGGGGAAACAGAGTGACCAAGGATGAGGAAAAGGCTGAGGTACTTAATGCCTTCTTTGCCTCAGTCTTTAATAGTAAGACAAGTTGTTCTCCGGGTTCCCAGCCCCCCTGAGCTGGAAGACATGGATGGGGAGCAGAATGAAGCCCCCATAATCCAAGGGGAAATGGTTAGCGACCTGCTACACTACTTAGACATACACAAGTCTATGGGGCCAGATGGGATCCACCCAAGGGTACCGAGGGAGCTGTCAGAAGTGCTCACCGAGCCACTTTCCATCATTTACCAGCAGTCCTGGCAAACCAGGGAGGTCCCAGTTGATTGGAGGTTAGCAAATGTGATGCCCATCCACAAGAAGGGCCAGAAGGAAGATCTACAGGCCTGTCAGTCTGACCTCGGTTCCTGGGAAAGTTATGAAGCAGATCATCTGGAGTGCCATCACATGGCACATGCAGGACATCCAGATGATTAGGCCCAGTCAGTATGGGTTCATGAAAGGCAGGTCCTTGTCCCTTTGTACTCAGCACTGGTGAGACTGCACCTCAAATATTGTGTTCACTTTTGGGTCCCTATGCTGGTTTTGTCTGGGATAGAGTTAACTTCACAGTAGCTACTATGGGGCTATGTTTTGGATTTATGTTAGAAACAGTGTTGATAACAGAGAGATGTTTTAGTTATTGCTGAGCAGTACTTGCAGAGTCAAGGCCTTTTCTGCTTCTGACACTGCCCTGCCAAGAAGTAGGCTGGGGGTGCACAAGAAGTTTGGAGGGGACACAGCTGGGACAGCTGACCCCAACTGACCAAAGGGATATTCTATACCATATGACATCATGCTCAGCAATAAAAACATGGGAGAAGAAGGAGGAAGCGGGAGACATTCAGAGTTATGGCATTTGTCTTCCCAAGGAATTGTTATGTGTGATGGAGCCCTGCTTACCTGGAGATGGCTGAAAACTCGCCTGCCAATGGGAAGTAGTGAATTAATTCCTTATTTTGCTTTGCTTGCATGCATGGCTTTTGCTTTACCTATTAAACTGCCTTTATCTCAATGCACAAGTTTTCCCACTTTTATCCTTCTGATTCTCTCCCCCATCCCATTGTGGGGGAGAGTGATCGAGCAGCTGTGTGGTGCTTAGTTGCTGTCTGGGGTTAAACCACAGCAGTCCCTCAATACGTGAAAGACATGGAGGTGCTGGACCACATCTAAAGAAGGGCAACAAAGCTGGTGAAGGGCCTAAAGAACAAGTCTTATGAGGAGCAGCTGAGGGAACTGGGATTGTTTAGTCTGGAGAAAAGGAGGCTGAGGGGAGATCTTATCACTCTCTACAACTACCTGAAAGGAGGTTGTAGAGAGGTGGATGTCAGCCTCTTTTCCCAAACAAGAAGTGATAGGACAAGAGGAAACAGCCTCAAGTTGTGCCAGGGGAGGTTTAGATTGGATATTAGGAAAAATTTCTTCACTGAAAGTGTTGTGAAGCATTGGAACAGGCTGCCCAGGGAAGTGGTTGAGTCACCATCCTGGAGGTGTTTAAAAGATTTGTAGACATCGTGCTTAGGAACATGATTCAATGGTGGACTTGGCAGTGTTAGGTTAACAGTTAGACTCAATGATCTTAAGGGTCTTTTCCAACCTAAACGATTCTATAAGAGCTGAAGCTGGCTTGTGAACTTCTCTCCTGTTGATTTCCAAGTGCTTTATGAACTGTCATACATTGAAATGCAACATTTTATCTCAAGGCAGACATTTTCAGTCCCATGCAACAGATTCCAAGTCACACAGGGAAGATCTGAGGAGTCTGACAGTAGTGATGTGGCACAAGTTACTAGAAATTCAGGAAGTTTTGGCCTGAAAGATTTCCTCGCAGGAGAGAGGAGGGCACAGAAAACAACATAGTTAAAAATTAGACCTTGATAAAAGAACAAATGCATAAAGGAACTTAAGTAACAGGAAAGAATCAGCAGGAAGGGGAAGAATATTAAACCAACCAATCTGCATAAGTACATCTGAAGGGTCAATACTCTTCATTTGGTTTCCAATCCCTTTGTGACAAAGTTTAACAGTCACCATCTTAAAATATGATAGTCTTGTCAGACTAGATACATCAGCCTGACACCAAACATCCCTGTGTTTGTTTTTGTCTATATCGTGATTTGGTAACTCAGTCTCTGGGGTACTGTTACATCCCAGTCCGACTACGTTGGGCCCAGGAGAGGTTTGCAATGATTCCAAGTGTGAGATTAAGGCGCAAACGAGGTCAGATACCACTCACTGCACATTTATTGTTATTCCCCAGCAAAAGTCACTGAGGCAAGTGATAGAGTAAAGGCAGAAAAGAGAAGCAGTATTACAGAGCATAGCAAGAGTATAGTCACCACCACAGGCCCGACAATGTCTCAGCGGTCCTCCGGAAGTTCAGCAGCATCCCATTGATCCATGGTTGATGGTGGTGGGGGTCTCAGTCCCCATTCCCAAATTGTGGTGGGTCACCACACCAGTTATAGTCCAGGTAGCCCAGGTCGGTCCATAGCTTAACCAATCAGCGTGACAGCAACCTTTAGCCCAGCTAGTTGTCATTTTACACAGTCACCATATAAGCTTTTCCTGCCCCCTGCTGCTTGGGCAGCACTTGGCACAGTCATTGTGCTTCAGCAATTTTGGAGTTAACAGCACAGACCCCAGGTAGGTAGGGTCTAGCCACTCTGATATCCAAAGGCCTACACCCTCTTCAGCTGATGGCAATCTTGGGTGGTGACTGGTAAGCAAGAAGATGGTCTGCAGAAGGTGCTAAATAGATACAAGCAAGCTTCTTATTGGCCCGCAAGCCTGCCATCAATTTGCAGAAGCTTGAGCAAGCTTTGAGACAATTATTTTAAAGTTCCAGTCTCTCACAGGTACTATTCTTGATATCCACCAAATTGTTGTCATCGGAAAAGATTATTGAACCATACCCTGCATGTGTAACAGCAGCAGCTATACTTCACTGTGTATTGTGAAGCTTAATGAGTGTTCTTAATGAGCTTTCAAAGATCATCAAAACAAAGTAACTACCTCAGCACATAGGAAAAGTGAAATTAAGATAGGGAATCAATATGTGTGGGGGTGATTGTTCATATGTATTAATTTAATTTGCCATTTCTCTGCGTGTTCCTTTTAATTCTATAATGAAGCAATTTCAAGCCAGACATTTAAGGTTACATCTGCAGCTACATTTTAAAACTACCAATTTGAAGTTCTAAAGAGCCATGTCTATAATTTCCAAATTCAATTAAATATGAGAAATCTCTATAAGTAGTTATTACTTCTACAATTATACTATGGCAAATTGAATCATCTACTAGAGATACTCCAGCTGATCAAAAGAATTAGAATCAATCACTCAGAAATAAGGGAGTGAGAGACTTGCAAACCTTGCATTCCAGCCTAGCAATATTATGGTGAGATCACTATGTTTCTTCTAGAGTTTCTTGACCTCTTAATATCATGACTATTAGAAAACATCCTCTCTAAAACACCTTCTCATTCTTTTTATTTTTTACAGAATCTTCAAATATCTACCCTTATTTCCATTTTTACTATTCTTTTCTCGCTGCATTTCCTGCTGCATACTTCCACCAAAAGACTTTGATATCAAGAATCACAGTACTTTTCCAAACTGGATGCTGTCATGCTTCAGTTTCCTTGCTTCTGCAGAATGTGCCTCAAATCCTCAGCTCGGTGAGTTTCACTACAAACCTTTATTCTGGGCAATCCATTTACAAATTAACTCCACCCTTTTCTCTTGCAGCGGGGCTAAGACTTTTTCCTACTTTGTCACCAGACTTAACAGTCATTTTGGGCTTTTCTTCTGCACTTCTTCAAAATGCTACAAGACCCCTGCCAACCCTGTTTCTCAACTTCTGTCTGTGTTTGCTGCTGTACAGAAAAATTCCTAGTTATTCACCAGGCCTGTAGTTGTTCTTGTCATTCGGAGACAGATGCTTGGCTGCTTTGTGCAGAGGACACCCCACCTGGGGTCCTTGTAGGTCTCAGCCCAAACTGGATGACATCATACAATTGCATTAAAATCTGAACCTGAAGAAAAAAACATTTTTTTTTATTCTCATCGTTGAAAGAACCAGGAGTGCAAACCTGAAGAAAATGTGGGGAGGGCTGGAAACAGCTTTCATCCAGAGGCCCAAGAAGTATGAGCTACTACTGGGGCATTTCTCCAGGTACTAGCTAAAGACAGTTAAAAATTTTCCAATGAGATCTTTCATCAAGGAAAAATGGATATGTGGAAATGTATTCATTTCAAAGTAAGTTTGCTTCAAAAAGGCACTTATGGAGATAGAAAACATTTTGATATAGCTGAAGAATTGTTTTGATCTTATTAAAAAAAGAACATTTCTATCTGCCATTTCAACAGAACTCTTCATGTTTTAGTTTTACAGAACACAGAATTACCATCAAAATGGAAAAAAACATAAAAAAATCTCATGTCAACTGAAATGAGTTTCCAGAGTTCATTTCACTGAGAACACTGAAATGTATTGTTTTCATTAGATTCTAGAATGGATATAGAATGGATATAATTTTTTTTTCTAACTGTGGATTTGCAGATATAAACCTAGAGCCCATCCACCTCAAGTTCTTATTGTGCCAAGATACAGTGCTGAGGGAAGCTGAAAATATTATGCCCATACACATCCTTTGCACCAAGCATTAAAAATCTCCCATTGCTCTCCAGAAAATGGAAAAAACCCCAGACATTTAATGCTGCTTTAACAAGCAATGGTAGAAATTAGAAGGAAAGCTTCTAAACGCTGCTACTCACCCACATTCATTCCCAAACCAACCTAGGGGTGGCCACAGGTCAGACTGAAGAAGGTAATGTAATTCTTAACTAGAATACTTAAAACAACTCAGGCTCATGCGAGCTGCTGAAACAAGATGCCACACAGTTTACTTATGCATATGCAAGACAATTGTTTTACTTTCTCTTAGATTTCTTTACTATGGCTCACTTTTATGATATTTCATGTTTCTAGAGAATGCTGGTTTACTTGAATTTAACTCCTGGAACAGAAAGAGATGCAGAAAACATGGGAGTATGTGGATTGAGTCTATGAAAAGTGATGACTTAATGTAACAGTTCTCAGTAATTTCTACCTACTTGTTCTCAAGACTGCATTTTCCCAGAAACATTCTTAGAATTTAGGAGACAAGGATGCTAGTCTATGCATATCTACTCCAGCTAAGGCAATTGTTAAAGATTCTTAGTGCACAAACAGTCCTGGCCTATATTAAAATATAAGTCTAATCTTAGTGAAACCAGTTCTGCCCTATTTGTTGGTAGTAGGAAAAAGAGGCAGGGTCAGAGGAATGGGAAATTCCCAAAGGGAGAACAATGAATCTAGCTGGCAAAAGTGGCTTTTAAAGGCTAAAAAATACTAAGAAACTCAGAAAGGTGTGTGTGTATATATATATATATATATATATATACAGGCACATGATTCTTAGTAAGCAGGAGCTTTGACTCCCAGCAAAGCTGAAAGGAAGCTAGCAAACAGGAAGGAGCCTCATGAAGCCTTTCTCATGAAATTCAACCAGGCCAAGTGCAAGGTCCTGCACCTGGGTCACGGCAACCCCAGGCACAAATACAGGTTGGGCGGAGAATGGCTTGAGAGCAGCCCTGAGGAGAAGGACTTGGGGGTGCTGATGGACAAGAAGCTGGACATGAGCTGGCAATGCGCACTTGCAGCCCAGAAAGCCAACCGCATCCTGGGCTGCATTAAGAGAAGCATGGTCAGCAGGCTGAGGGAGGTGATTCTGCCCCTCTACTCTGCTCTCATGAGACCCCACCTGGAGTACTGCGTCCAGCTCTGGAGCCCTCAGCAGAAGAAGGAGATGGACCTGTTGGAATGGGTCCAGAGGAGGGCCACGAAGATGATCAGAGGGCTGGAGCACCTATGCTATGAGGACAGGCTGAGAGAGTTGGGGTTGTTCAGCCTGGAGAAGAGAAGGCTCCAGGGAGACCTTATAGCAGCCTTCCAGTACCTAAAGGGGGCCTACAGGAAGGATGGGGAGGGACTCTTTATCAGGGAGTGTAATGATAGGACATGGGGTAACAGCCTCAAACTGGAAGAGGGTAGATTTAGATTGGATATCAGGAAGAAATTCTTTACTGTGAGGGTGGTGAGGCACTGGAACAGGTTGCCCAGGGAAGTTGTCAATGCCCCATCCCTGGAAGTGTTCAAGGCCAGGCTGGATGGGCCTTTGAGCAGCCTGGTCTAGTGGGAGGTGTCTGTGGGAAAGCAACGGAAGATTGGTGAGGAGGATTGTAAATATGCTCAAGGGACTCACACCTGGGGTACTAGGAAACACATATATCACACTAATTGTTATTCAGTCTCGGGTGCTTGCAAGGAAAACTCTTGCACTTAGATAACAGAAGTCTGTGATGGGCTCAGGGACACCTTATCTAGCCGCTTGAGAATCCTGGCCTGTTGTGGAAGAAGATCAAAGCACAGTGAGAAAGCTATGCCTGTTTGAACCTTATAAATACCAACAAGAACAGGGAGTCCGCGCGCGCTCTTGCTAACAAGGACTCTCTCGGTGCCAAGGACTCTTGCTAACAAGAACTCTCTCTCGTGCCGTGGTGCCTGCGTCCCCTGCTTGCGTGCCTCTGCCCAGGTGTTGCTTTGGAGATTCCCTGGTCTGTGAGGTATCGAGATTAAATTTGTTCTTTGCCTTTCATCCGTGGTGTGTGGTTGTTCCTGCATCCTGCCTGCATCGGCTCACACATTTGGCGTAGTTGGCAGCTCCAGGAACAACCATGCCATGGCTGAGGAAAAGACGGTGGGTTGGGGGGGAAACTGAGATGTCTTCCTATATTTCGGGATGGCCCAGTACTGAATACTGGACTCCCGTTGCTGCTTTTCTAGCTCAGTTGACTCCTCCGCAGGCATGGCCTGAATTAGATGACGGAGCAGTGATTACCCCCCAGGCAATTGAAATGGCTATGCGTCAGTTGACGTGGAAAACGGCATCGCATTCTTCGTGTGAATTAGCAGGGAAATTAGGATGGCTGTTAGCTACTGGACTAGGACAACAAAAAAAGTTTTTATAAATACATCAACAAAAAGAGAGCCAGGGAGAATCTCCATCCCTTACTGGATGCAGGGGGGAAAGTTGCAACCAAGGACGAGGAGAAGGCTGAGATACTTAATGCCTTCTTGGCCTCCATCTTCAACAGTCAGACCAGCTATCCCCAGGGTGTTCAGCCTCCGGAGCTGGAAGATAAGGATGGAGAGCAGAACAACCCACCCATAATCCAGGAGGAAGTAGTCAATGATCTGCTTCTGCACCTAGACGCACATAAGTCTATGGGGCCGGATGGGATTCACCCAAGGGTACTCAGGGAGCTGGCGGAAGAGCTCACCAAGACTCTCTCCATCATTTATCAACAATCTTGGTCAACAGGGGAGGTACCAGATGACTGGAGGGTGGCTAATGTGACGCCCATCTACAAGAAGGGTCGGAAGGAGGATCTGGGGAACTACAGGCCTGTCAGCCTGACCTCAATACCAGGAAAGGATCATGGAGAGGATCATCTTGAGTGAGCTCTCACAGCAAGTGCAGGGCAGCCAAGGGATCAGGGCCAGCCAGCATGGGTTTAGGAAAGGGAGGTCCTGCTTAACCAACCTGATCTCTTTCTATGACCGTGTGACCCGCCTTCTGGATGCGGGGAAGGCTGTGGACGTTGTCTATCTGGACTTTGGTAAGGCCTTTGACACCGTCCCCCACAGCATCCTCCTGGAGAAGCTGGCGAATCATGGCATAGACAAGTGTACTCTTCACTGGGTTAAAAACTGGCTGGATGGCCGTGCCCAGAGAGTTGTGATTAATGGGGTGAAATCCTCTTGGCGGCCGGTCACCAGTGGTGTCCCTCAGGGCTCAGTTTTGGGGCCAGTTTTGTTTAATATCTTTATCAATGATCTGGATGAGGGGATTGAGTGCACCCTCAGTAAGTTTGCAGGCAACACCAAACTAGGTGGGAGTGTTGATCTGCTTGAGGGTAGGAAGGCTCTACAGAGGGACCTGGACAGGCTGGATCGATGGGCCAAGGCCAATTGTATGAGGTTTAATAAGGCCAAGTGCCGGGTCCTGCATTTCAGTCACAACAACCCCAAGCAACGCTACAGGCTTGGGGAAGAGTGGCTAGAAAGCTGCCCAGCAGAAAGGGACCTGGGGGTGCTGGTGGACAGCCAGCTTAACATGAGCCAACAGTGTGCCCAGGTGGCCAAGAAGGCCAACAGCATCCTGGCCTGTATCAGGAACAGTGTGGTGAGTAGGACTAGGGAAGTGATCGTGCCTCTGTACTCAGCACTGGTGAGGCCTCACCTCGAGTACTGTGTTCAGTTCTGGGCCCCTCTGTACAAGAGGGACATTGAGGTGCTGGAGAGGGTCCAGAGGAGAGCTACCAAGCTGGTGAGGGGTCTGGAGACCAAGCCATATGAGGAGAGGCTGAGGGAATTGGGCATGTTTTGTTTGGAGAAGAGGAGACTGAGGGGAGACCTCATTGCCCTCTACAACTACCTGAAAGGAGGTTGTAGAGAGGTGGGGGTTGGCCTCTTCTCCCAGGTGAATAATGACAGGACCAGAGGAAATGGTTTGAAGTTGCGGCAGGGGAGGTTTAGATTAGATATTAGGATTAATTACTTTACTGAAAGAGTGGTCAGGCACTGGAACAGCCTGCCCAGGGAGGTGGTTGAGTCACCATCCCTAGAGGTATTTAAGAAACGTCTAGATTTGGCACTTCAGGGCATGCTCTAGTGACAGAGATTGTAGGGGGTTTTTTTTGTGTGTGTATGGTTGGACTCGATGATCTCAAAGGTCCTTTCCAACCATGAAGATTCTATGATTCTACTGGACTTAGAGCTCTTAATTGTAAAGTTGTTGCATTACATAGTAAAGTGAGAGAGTTGGAAAAGGAATACAGGAGTTTACAGGATGCAAAGGTGATCGCGCAAGAAGTAATTACTGTTCAAGCAGAGCAGTGCCATGAGCTGCAAGATAATGTAGACCGGTTGGTAGCGTGTATTGTTAATAAACAAAGGGAGAAATATGGGAAAAGTAAGCTTTCCATTTCCCAAGTTCGTGCTCTCAACCACAAAATGGTCATGGGATCCCAAGGAATGGGATGAAAATATTTGGAGTGAACCCTCAGACTCTGAGACCGAGTTTGATGCAGACTTAAAAAGCAGTGAGGTGGTGGTGGTAGCACAACCCCTCATTCAAATGAGGGGGGAGCAGGAACGAGCAGACAGGGGAGTGCAGATCGCGCGTACTGACACTCCGAAAGAGTTAAGGGAATTTTTAGAGATTTATCAGCAAAAGAGTGGGGAATGTATACTGGCATGGATGCTGCCAGCTTGGGATAGTGGAGCTGCATCTATCCATTTATTAGAGAGTGAAAAAGATTTATTAAGCCCTATCCCCATTTGTGATCAGATATGAGGATATGCTCAGCTGCAAAATGTCAGAGGTCCTGACAGGCACCTGTGTTGTATCAGTGGTTGTGTGCAGCAGTTTTAACAGCATATACAGAACTTGTTGAATTAGTGTCATCCCTCGGAAACTGGTGTGCAACCAAGAAAGGTATTAATTTGGAGCAGCAGATGGGGATGGCTCACGTGTTGGTTACAGGATGCAATCCGGAGAGTGTAGCAGTGACGAGAAGTATCAAAATGCAGTTTTTGAGAGGAGCGCCTGCCTCACTAAATCCCTTGATTATACCATCAGTGACAAATGCTATGGGTACTGTAGGTGCCCTAGGAAATACCTTGAGGGAAACTGAGGCTGTGATTTCGGGACCATCTGTGTGGGTGGTCAGTAAAGGAAAGCCGACAAAACAGAAAGCAGTTACAGCATGGGTGACAAAGGAAACAAAAGCGTAATGATTTTGTACAAGCTGTTATCTCACAATCAGAAAGAGATGGGATCACAACATCAGAAATGTTTCCCCGGTGGCAAAAGTTAGCATTTATGCAAAAAAGCCGACTGCCCCCAGCCCCACCACCAACTCCACGCCCCCCCTCTGCCCTGCCTGACACCTCAATGCAAGATGTGACCCGGGAACAAAAGCAATATACTTTACAAGTATTGCCTCAGGGATACAAACACAGTCCCTCCATTTGCCACCTAATGATAGCAGCTGATTTAGCAGTATGGTCGGGTACCGTTGTTACTGTTTACTATTTTATTGATGATCTACTGATTATGGCAGAGTCACAACAAGAAAGTGAAGCAGCTGCTGAATTGCTGAAAGCGCATTTGCAGGACCGTGGCCGGGCAATTAATCCAAAGAAAATACAGGGCCCTGGTGCTACGGTACAATTTTGGGGAATAGTTTGGCATGGACAGATTAGAGAAATAGCAAATCAGGTACAGCAAACAGTCCAGCGATTTCTTTTACCAATCACAGTAAAACAGTTACAGATCTTTTGGGGACTTTTAGGGTATTGGAGGACTTTTAGCCCACACTTAGTGATATTAATGTGCCTTCTGCAGAAATTAACTAGGAAGAAAGTTGTCTGGCAGGGGACCAAGCAGCAACAAGAAGCCTTTGATGACTGCAAAAATGCTTTGATTGAGCATGCACAATTATACACTCCTAAGCAAGGATATCCTTTTGAATTAGAAGTAACACAAAGGAAAAAAAAAGGTTGACTCTGCTTTATTGTGAAGTCTTGCTACAAAGAAAAAAAAAAGCAGCGAGTGTCCTTGTTAGCAAGAATCCTTGGCAGCGAAAGAGTCCTTATTAGCAAGAGCGCGCGCGGACTCCCTGTTCTCGCTGGTATTTAAATGGTTCAAACAGGCATAGTTTTCCCATCGTGCCTTGATCTTCTTCAACAACAGGCCAGGATTCTCAACTGGCTAGATAAGGTGTCCCTGAGTCCATCACAGACTTCTGTTATCTAAGTGCAAGTGTTTTTCTTGCAAGCACCCAAGACTGAATAACAATTAGTGTGATATATGTGTTTTCCAGCACCCAGGTGCAAGTCCCTTGAGTGTATTTACAATCCTCCTTGCTGATCTTCCGTTGCTTTTCCATATTCCACCCCCCCGCTCAAGAGACCGCTTCTGCTGGGGTTCATTTAGGCTTGCGGGGTATAACACAGAGTAATTTACAAAGGCATGTAATAACATATATATATATATATAAAGGAAAAAAAAACCCCATATCTCTACAGTACTGCTTTGAGTCAGGTGTCCTATTTCTCTTTTTCTGCTGCTTTTCCATAGCGTGTATGGCATACTTTTGTGCTAACGCGGCACATTTCCTTTCTAATTGTTCCTGCTGTTTTTTGTTTTTTTTTTTTCCTTATCACTTAACGGCTGACATAAAAGTCTGCCTTTGCAACAAGAGCTTAGCCTTAAGTTTCTCATTTTCCTGCAGAGCATCCTATAAATTTTGGCTCAACTCCTTTTCCCGATCAACCTTATAGGCAAACAACAAACAACCAGCCATATGCCCTGCATGGGCGAGCCATTCCTGAGAGCGTAAGTGTGTCAGCTGGTGAAAACTCCCCCAGTATTTCAGGATTTACATTGGTTCTACGGCCCATCCTGGTCTGTCTACCTGGGGCACACTTGCCTTACGTCTAAACATTGTGTATATACAAACTTCTTCGCTTGACTGTGTGTCAGCCCTAGTCGCGTACGAGAACAGTACCACACCGGGCAGAACATCTGCTCAAGCGGAGTCACCAAACGACACTGCACACAACAGAAAACAAACAGTAGCACAGATGCTGATCAGCAGGTATAAGCTGGCGCCCACACACACTTACACAGTAGAAGTACAAAAACACCACTTCTATCTCGGGGAGACAATGCTCCGACCATGGCCCCCCCCCATACAGGGACGGCGCAATCTTGGGGCAGCTATGCTCTCTACTGACCAAGCCCCATCCACTATTCACCAGTGTGGGGGACAGCACGATCTTGGTGCAACTGTGCACTCCACTGACCAAGCCCTATCCACTGTGCACCGGGTTGGGGACAGCATGATCTTGGTGCAGCCGTGCACCCCACTAACCAAGCCCCATCCACTATTAACTGGTTTGGGACAGCGCAATCTTGGTGCAGCTGTGCTTTCCACTGACCAAGCCCCATCCATTATTAACTGGTTTGGGACAGCGCAATCTTGGTGCAGCTGTGCCTTCCACTGACCAAGCCCCATCCACTATTCACTGGTGTGGGGGACAGCGTGATCTTGGTGCAGCTGTGCACTCCACTGAGCAAGCCCCGTTCATATCTCTACTGTAATATTTTTACAACACAGACTGTGAGATTTCCGTTTAAAGCATAGTGTGAATTTGTTTTCTGGACCCATGGCCCTTCCCAGTGTATTTCTTTTTAAAGTGGGAAATGTTAGCTTAAGGCTTTTTTTTTTTTAACATTGCTTTTTTTTTTTTAACATCTCCTTTCATAGAATCATAGAATGATTAGAGAACAGAATAGACCCATAGAATGGGCCCCATGTAAAATAATTTTTATTTTGAGTCACTTCATAAAGAGGTTTCACAATCTGACTATAACCTGGAATATGCATTCTCCAGAAAACCCACAACGCGTAAGAAGGCTTATGTTTCCTTTTTGTTAGTAGGTGGGGACATAGCTGTTATTTTGTTAATCACATCCATCCGACGCCCATCTTGCCAATTAATTCCCAAGAACAGGATGTCTCCTGCAGGTCCCTTGACCTTACCTCTTTTTACAGCAAAACCTGCTTTCAGAGGAATCTTGATTATCTTCTTACCTTTCTTGAAAACTTCTATTGCTGTATTACCCCACACAATGATGTCATCACTGTATTGCAGGTGTTCTGGAGCTCCAGCCTTCTCCAGTGCAGCCTGGATCAGCCCATGGCAAATAGTAGGGCTGGGTTTCCACCCCTGGGGCAGTTGATTCCAGGTGTACTGGATGTCTCTCCAGGTGATAGCAAACTGTGGCCTGCACTCTGCTCCTAAAGGAATAGAGAAAAAGGCATTAGCAATGTCAATTGTAGCATACCACTTGGCTGCCATTGACTCCAGTTCATACTGCAGTTGTAGCGTGTCTGGCACAGCAGCACTCAGTGGTGGTGTGACTTCATTCAGGCCATGATAGTCTACTGTTAATCTCCATTCTCCATCAGACTTTTGCACTGGCCATATCGGGCTGTTAAAGGGTGAGCGAGTCTTGCTGATCACTCCTTGGGTCTCTAGCTGACGAATCAGGTTCTGGATGGGAATCAGGGAGTCTCAGCTGGCGTGATACTGTCATCGATGCACTGTGGCAATAGCAATTGGCACCTGCTGTTCTTTAACCTTCAGCAGTCCCACCATAGAAAGGTCATCTGAAAGGCCAGGTAAGGTAGACAGCTGTGTAATGTCCTCAGTCTCCCCAGCTGCTATACCAAAAGCCCACCAATACCCTTTTGGGTCTTTGAAATACCCTCTCTTGAGGTAGTCTATGCCAAGGATGTATGGAGCATCTGGGCCAATCACAATGGGGTGCTTCTCCCATTTATTCCCAGTTAGGCTCACTTCAGCCTCCAATACAGTCAGTTCTTGAGACCCCCACGTCATTCCAGAAATAGTCACAGATTCTGTCCCTTTATGATTCGATGGCAATAGAGTACACCGTGCACCAGTGTCCACTAGGGCTTTATACTTCTGTGGCTCTAATGTGCCAGGCCACTAAATCCACACAGTCCAATTAACTCAGTTGTCCCTCTCCTCCTCCTGGCTGGAGGCAGGTCCCCTCTAATCTTGAGCCATAGTACCTACAATTAGCAGATGAGTTCCTATCTGGACCAGAGAATCACTCACCGTAGACTGGAGCAGCCATCCTCCTGGAAGAATTCTTTCTTCTGTCTGTTTTACCTTGCAACTCGTATACTTGTGCCTGTAGGGCTGAGGTAGGTTGTCCATCCCACTTCCACACACAATATCTCGTAGCATGTTCTGTTTCTCTTGAGTCTGTCTCCTAGGAGGGCATCTTGTCCTAATGGCTGCGACGTGGGTCCATGCAGGGGAAGAATGGGATCTTTCCTCCTTCCTGAACAGTTTATCAAGTAATTTATCAAACAGTTTTTCATTTTCCTTAGTCATTTTCTCAATCATTTTCTCATTTTGCTCAGCCATTTTCTTGATCATTTTCTCGGTTTTCTCAGCCATTTTATCAGTTTTCTCAGCCAGTTTTTCCATGGCTGCCAAAGTGAGGGGATGAGAGAGACTGTTCGTACTGTTGTACTCTGTTAGTCACTTCATTTACAGTTTGTGTGTTGGCATCAGATCCTCCCCAGACCATTGTTGAAAATGTGTGGGAATACACTGATGGTGTACACTGTACAAACTACCGAAACATAGGTCACTTGCATGGCATTTCATCAGGGTCTACATTCACTTGCCAGTCACCATAAATCATGTCTCGCACAGCCAATTCTCTCATGTACTTAATACCTTTCTCCATGATGGTCCATTTGCTTGGACGGCATTTGATATCATCCTTAAAGGGGTACCTGCCCTTTACGGCTGACACCAGTCGCCTCCAGAGACTGAGAGTGTTTCACAGAATCACAGAATGATAGGGGACTTTTTGAGATCATCTAGTCCAACCCCCCTGCCAAAACAGGTTCGCCTAGAGCAGGTTGCACAGGAATACATCCAGGCGGGTTTTAAATATCTCCAGAAAAGGAGACTCCACAACCTGTCTGCTCAGCCTGTTACGGTGCTCTGTTACCCTCAAAGTAAAGAAGTTTCTCCTCATGTTGAGATGGAATTTCCCCTGTTCCAGTTTGTGCCTGTTGCCCCTTGTCCTGTCGCTGGGCATCACTGAAAAGTCTGGCCCCATCCTCTTGACATCCACCCTTTAGATATGTATAAGCATTGATAAGATCCCCTCTCAGTCCTCTCTTCTCCAGGCTAAACAGACCCAGGTCTCTCAGCCTTTCCTCATCAGAGAGGTGCTCCATTCCCTTGATCATGTTTGTAGCCCTCCACTGGACTCTCTCCAGTAGTGTCTCTTGAACTGGGGAGCCCAGAACTGGACACAGTACTCCGTATGCGGCCTCACCAGGGCAGAGTAGAGGGGGAGGATGACCTCCCTCAACCTGCTGGCCACACTCTTTTTAATGCACCCCAATCACGACCCTCTGAGCTCTGCCATTCAGACAGTTCTCAGTCCACCTCACTGTCTGCTCATCTATCCCACACTTCCTAAGCTTACCTATGAGGATGTTATGGAAGACAGTGTCAAAAGCCTTGCTGAAGTCGAGGTAGACAATGTCCACTGCTCTCCCCTCATCCACCCAGCCAGTCATTCCATCATAGAAGGCTATCAGATTGGTCAAGCATGATTTCCCCTTGGTGAATCCATGTTGACCACTCCTGATAACCTTCTTTTCCTCCACATGCTTAGAGATGACATCCAGAATGAGCTGTTCCATTGATGTACTTTAGAAAATGGAATCTTCCACTGAGCAAGAACAAAGAGCCATAAAAAGGTTACAAAGGTCTTGTGAAACAGGATACTTTGTATAAACAATGCATGCCTTGCAAACAACTATACCCTTGAAGAGGAACTGAAGACTGGTAAAAAAGGGAACATCCTACCCCAGGAGCTGCTTGAAAGATGGTTAATTACTAAGTGCTAGGTGTTATTTCACAAAGCTAGCACACTGGTTCACAAAATCTTCAGTACATTTTACAATTCAAAACACAGAAGTACACACCTTTAGTTATGATTATTGGTTAGTACCTTATCTTAACAATTTTTATTGGTTAGTATTATTCCTCGCTTTCATTTGAAGTTACAGTGCCCTTTAATTGATGTGTGCATGCTCCAATACAGTGGGGGGGGTAAGCCTGGTTGGTCTGTTTGAGTCAGCGGTTGCAATCTCCCCCTGCCGCCTTTACCTTTCCCTTAGTTACAACTGACTTTTGCTGACTTCATGCCTTTTTGCAATTATACAGCTTTTGTCGCCTCCTGGAGTAGGATGTTCTCTTTTTATCAGTCTTCTGTTCCTCTTCAAGGGTATATTCATTAGCAAGGCATGTATTGTTTATACAAAGTGTCCTGTTTCGCAAGGCCTTGTAACCTTTTTACAGCTCTTTGCTCTTGCTCAGTGAGAGATTCTGCCTTCTAAAGTACTTTCTACCTTCTAAAGTACATCATTTGCCCCCTTTGAGACTATAGAAGATTAACTTCACTGCAGTTTCTCTTATATTAGTCTCATCTTCTCATAACTTTGTCTCCCTACTGTAGAACAATATTTCCAAAACCACTGTATTATTGCATAGATACATACAAAAGCGAATAAGGCAATTATTACAATGCTCAATAACTTTTTTTTTTAACCATAGACTCAGTTCAGGGAACCAGGAAGTTAACCATTTAAATGTTTCCTCAAATCCATAAGATGTGTCATCCTTTTGTATTTCATGGAGCATTTTAGTCTGTTTCCAGATTTCTTCTAGGCCTGTAGAAATTCTGCCACTCTGACCTACATATACACAGGAACTAGTTATCAAGATCCATTCTATTTTGCAAAGTGATCTCAGCCAATTCAGATACCTCTTTTTGCATTGGTTTGGTAGCATCAAAAGTTTCATTTCCAATTTTTTACAACTGCCCCCAGGGTCCTGACCAGGTGGGGGGGGCAATGCTTTTCTAGTTTTAGTTCCACATATCCAATACCAACTTTTTCCTTTAGGAACAAACCAGTTAGCATTCTTAACTTTGGGAAGCACTACAAGTAAGTAAATCGAAATGCAAATTCTTTCCTTTGTATTTCTTGGTTCCCTGTAAGATAAGTTAGTGTTCCCTAATTTTATGCAAAAGCAACAGAGGAGTATCAACCCTTTTAGTTCCTTCATTTCTTGTATGAAAGAAATCTGTATATCTACACAAATATACTAACAAAGGTATAAGAACAATTATTAGAACACAATTCAAGGATACTAAGCTTTGCGTACAATCTAGCTCAATATATGACTTTTCAGAGTCCCAGCTACAATTCACTGAGGTTGAGAGAGTTTCAGCTTCAGTGGTCTTGTTTCTTCAGAGATCTGTTTCTTCAGAGATCCATTCCTTCTGTGGAGCTTTCTTCACGTGGGTAAAGTGTATCCACAAATCTATACCTTTCACCTCTACAGCTGTATAAGTAATGAGTAGTACCAGGTAAGGTCCTTTCCGCTTTTCTTTCAGAGGCTTGTCCTTCCAGATCCTGGACGAGCCCCCACTCCAGGTTGAAATTCATGCACCAGCGAGTCTAAAGACAAAGGAGCTCGCTGGTTAAGATATCTATGCAAGGAAGATAAAGGTCATGATATTAAGTTTTTAACATTTCTTTCCTTTTAATGTGCATCTCCTCCATGTCATGACAAATGGTGATTAGAGCTCCTCGTCCACCATTTTGGATGTGTTCCAGCAGCTGACACAGGTCACCGTGCTGCAGCAGTCTCCTCAACAATGGAAGATTCATTCCAATGAGGGTAGGCAATAAATCTTGACTCAATGTGTAATTAGATTGTAGCAATTAATAAGACGTAACAGGAGCTGAATAATTAAAGTCATATCCCATAATTTCAGTAAAGTTACAAACACAAATATTTAAGTGATTGCCTGTATCTACAGTAATGTTATCTACGAATATAAAATCACAAAGGGTTCTCATACAAACACATCCTTTCCCAATATAAACAAGTACAGTTTCAGGGGTTTCATCTTTTCTACTTTCCCACTAGACTGTGGTCTTCAGGGAGTATGTAAAACCCACTTAATATCTGGAAATCTGGAAACTCCCTGTACTATTTCTGCAATAAAATGGGCTCCATTATTGTAGGATATACCTTCTGGGACACCAAACCTAGGGATGATTTCTTTCAATAAGATTCTAATTACTTTCCTTGCTTTGTTGGTATGACAGGGGAAAGCCTCTGGCCAACCAGAAAAGGTATCTACCATTACCAATAAATATTTATATAGGTTACATCTTGGCAATTCTGTAAAATCTATTTGCCAGTATTCCCTGGGAGTTGCCCCTTGTTTTACGACTCTTCCCATGATCTTCTTTGCAATTTTTGGGTATTGGCACAACAGATAGTGCACTTTTTGACTATTATATCTGCTAAGCTTTGCATTCTTGGTCCAATGATGTATCTTTTGGCAGTTAACACCAATGCATCTGCTTCCGAGTGTGTTTCTTGGTGCAGTCTCTTGAGTAGAACTTGCATCATCTTTTCAGAGATCAATAATTGTTTCAGTTACCCACCAACCCTGATCATTTTTTGAACAATCTAATTGTTCTGACAATTGATTTTCCTTCTCAGTGTATTGTGGGGGTGATAATTCTAAATGAGGTTCTGGAATTAGAGCTCCCTCAAATTTTGTATTTAATCAGAGTCCCTTGTGAACTTAATAGTCCTCTTTCTTTCCAAATTGCCCCGTGTTCATGCACTACTCCGAATGCATATTTAGAATCTGTGTACATATTAACTCTTTTTCCCTTGCTGAGCTCTAAAGCTCATGTTAGTGCAACCAATTCTGCTTTCTGAGCAGATGTGTTACTAGGCAAAGATTTAGCCTTGAAGGCCCAAGTAGGTGTTACTACTGCATATCTGGCTTTTCGTCATCCTTACAACATAAAGCTGCTCCCATCAGTAAATAGCTCCAGTTCTGCATTTGGCAGGGCTTCATCTCGCAGATCAGGCCTACTAGAATACATTTGTTCGATAGTGGTTAGACAGTCATGATGTAGTTCACTGGATTCATAAATCAGGAGCACAGTAGCAGGATTTAGAGCAGAGGTCTTTGAGATGATAATATCATCCTTTTCCAACAGCACAACTTGATATTTAGCTAACCTGCTTGGGGAGATCCAATGATGCCCTTTATTTTCAAGGAGAGAAGACACAGTGTGAGGCACAATAATTGGTTGACCTAAGGTCAATTTCCATGATTCTTCAATCAGAATTACAGTAGCCACTACTGCTCTTAAGCAAGCGGGCCAACCTTTACTGAATTCATCAATTAGTCCAAAATTGGGAATCCATAAGCGGCACCATCCGGCCATCCCTAGAAACCCTCTTAATTGCCTCTTTTATGTAGACATAGCTATTCTACAAATCGCCTCTTTTCTCTCAGTACTTAATTCTCTCTGTCCTTTGGTGATTTCAAACCCCATGTATTGGAGCTTTTCCTTCCCAATCTGAGCTTTCTTAGAAACTCGATTTCCTGCCAGGCCCAGAAAGTTAAGCAAACTGATGGTAGCTTCTAAACATGCCTCATAACTGTCAGAACCAATCAGTAAATCATCTACATGTTGTAACAACGTTACAGCATCATGATCATTTTGCCATTGTTCTAGCTCTTTGGCTAGTATGTTACCGAACAAGGTGGGGCTGTTCTTAAATCCTTGGGGAAGGACAGTCCAAGAGAGTTGTGTCTTTCATCCGGTAGTTGGATTTTCCCACTCAAAGGCAAAGATAGTCTGGCTCTGTTCATCCACAGGTATGCAGAAGAAGGCGTCCTTTAAATCCAATACTGTAAAATAAATATCGCTGTTAGGGATTGTAGCAAGGAGAGTGTATGGATTCGGAACCACAGGATGGACGTCTACCGTCCTTGCACTAATTTCTCATAAGTCCTGTACCAATCTATATTCTGGAGAATGAGGTTTCTTTACAGGTAAAATTGGAATATTAAATTCTGATTGACATTCCCGTAACAGTCCATGTTTTTAAAAAAGAGCTTATCATAGGTTCTAATCCTTTTCGGGACTCTAACTTAACGGGGTACTGTTTTTTCCTTACCAGTTGAGCTCCTGGTTTCAGTTCAGTTTTTACCGGAGTCACATTCTTCGCTCATCCGGGTATCTTTGATGCCCACACCAGAGGTACAACTGCATTCAATATTTCCTCTGGAATATTCATTTCTTCATTAGGTTCCTTTTTGGTTAACAAACATATCTGGGCTTTCCAGGCAGCTTCTGGAGGAATATGTAACTGAACAGAGTCAGAAAAGGTTAGTTGTGCATTCAATTTACAAAGTAAATCCCATCCAAGCAAGGGTAGGGGGAATTCTGGCATACAGAGGAACTCATGAACTAATTTAGTATCTCCAATTGAACATTCCATAGGCTGTAAAAATGGCCTTAAAGTCTTTTTTCCTGTTGTACCAACAGTGTTTATTTTAGTTTTACTCAAGGGTCCCTCACAGCTAGTTACGACAGAGTGTGTGGCCCCACTGTCAATTTTCCCCAGCTTAACTGGAATCAGGGGGTCAGCTGGGAGAGACCTTAATATTTTCCCCTGGTCCCCTTGATTCATTATCTGAATCCTCTAGCATAATAAGGTTAGCATTCCCTATATGATCTTGTTCCTCTGGCTCATTTTGGTTCGGGCATTCGTTCTTCCAGTGTCCTTCGTGTTTACAGAAGAAACATTGATTTAAACTCAAAGGAGGGCCTCTTCGTACTCCGTATCCTAGTCCTGCCCTGGGACTCCCTCTGTCTCTTCCCCTGCTACCTCCTCCATCTGCAACTCCCTTCCTATATCCTGAGACGACTGTCCCACAAACAACATGCCAAACATTCCTTCTGGATTTTCTCAATAAGAGCCGACAGACTGTTTCCAATTTAACAAGTCATAAGTTGTAAAAGGGACATGCACAAAGACTGGCATGCCATCTATCCTGACAGCCTGTTTCAGCGATGCCTGTATCACCGGCTGAGAATGCCCTCTAGTTCTACTTGAAATAGGGCTAAAATTATCATTTCCCATTTGTCCCATTTCCCTTTTTTTTTTTAATCTTCTTCTGAGTTAACTAGACTTTCTTCCTCTTTGGGCCTAGGATTACATAAGGGAGGGGAAGAAGGCACAAGCAACTGTACATCCTCTTGTTCATCACCTGCACAACATACAGATATATATTTCTTCCGCTTTTTCTTTTCACATTCTTTGTAACAACTCTTTCTCTTCCCTTTGTCATTAACACTTTCTACTAATACATACATTCCATTAGCATCATTCATCAACAATTTACACTTTTTATGAGTTTCATGATTGCACTTTAAAATGACTAACTGTGGCGGTGTGCTCCCCCTCCCCAGGCGCCAACAAGACCTTTATCTCCTGTAACACCGCCCAAGCAATAACTACCCGTGACGGTCATAATGGGTGCACATAGTCGTGATGGTGGCATCCAGGGCTCAATGTGGTTTTGGGGAGACAGGTAACAACACAATAGCCAAGGGCTAACTTGAGCAATACCGGTACTGTGGTCAATATGCAAATATGACTATAGGTCAATCATCCTACCTCCATAAATAGTGAACAGCCCACAAGCCCTCTGAGCAGTCTTGCATGGCAGCAGGCTGCACACCATGATCTTCCCTTGAGTAGGGATGCCGCTCAAGGTTACTTCTCAAGATTCAGAGATTCCTTGCCGCAACAGATCTTTGGTAAGTGACTAATAGCATGCTAAACTTTGAAATCTTAGCTAAGTGATATAAAGGATTGATTGCGCATAAATAATCCTTTAGACATAAACTGTTGACCAAGTCTGGGACTAGGATTGGATCCAGACACACCTAGACTCCTCTCTGAGAAGGAGTTTAGAAAGCAAGGGGGTCCTCTCTGAACCTCATGACTCAACGGGAGGGTCTCCCTGACAGCTCTGTCTGACCCTGTCCTCTGTGCAGTAAATAACCAAGTGTGCCTTGCCATCTCGAATCTTGTTTAAACACTGTTGCATTTACCATCAAACTTTGTTAAATCCCTGTTTTATATCAATAAATGTATTGCTGCTTCTCTCTATGAGTGAAGTGCATTGCTCCATCCGTGACAAATTGGCATAGTTGGCAGGATGGCAAGTAGTATCTCTGATTATTTACAGAGGCATGGAGTGAACCCAAGTCCCAACTTCTCAGAATAATGGGCTCGTGACAATTAGCACAATTGGGAAGCCATTGAAGAGCACCTAAAAGTAACTCAGGGCCGCACAAAGGAAACCACTGACTGGAGGAGCCCCAGCAATTGTTAAAGCCCATCTAGTTGAAAAATGAGATGAGATCAAGAAAGACACATAACACAATGAGGGTCTAGGTGATAAAATAGGGCTCAAAATGCCCACAAGCAACTCCATACATGGTCAGAATTAACACACAGCATTGTCAGCTACAGATGTGAAATGGGCCGGGACTATGCACCAGCTGAAAAATAAAACCTGAAGCCCTGGGGAGGAGATCACAAAGTTCAACTCCTTCAGTGACAGTCCCCCTTTGGGAGGAATTGCAAGGCTTGAAGAAAAAAAAAACCAACAAACAAAATGAGTAATGCTAGGAAGGCAATTGGGCCTGATTGTCCGGAAAGTGGAGGCTTATCAGTGGATAAGTGATGATGACCCATACATCTTAATTCCAGTTGGTCCTCAAGGACAATTGGTGAAGTTTTTAATAGATACAGGAGCACAAATTTTACTACTAACACAAGATGCTGAGAAGCTGGGCATGTGATCCGGATGGCAAAGAGTTAGAATTACAGGTGTGAATGGGGGAACTGATGTATGTCAAACCGCTAAGGTTAGTTTATGGCTCCCGGGCGAGAAGTGCATGTCATCTACTCGCTTTGCAATTAAAGTTCATCACGAAAATATTTCAGGTTTTGATATTTTAAATGGCCGAACCTGGTGCCTGCCGGATGGCAGCGTGTGGTCCTTCGGCTCAAACACCGACCTTAACCCGTACAGAAACCGGGAAGCCACAGTGCAGATGCTCCGCTCAGCCCCTGCACTCCCCAAGTCAAAGATTACAAATGTACCGCAGTATCCGATCTCTGCTGAGGCACGAAAGGGCATTTCTGAAGTCATAGATGATTTAGAGAAAAGACAAATTATCTCCAGAACCCACTTCCCATATAACTCACCTATCTGTCCGGTTCGGAAACCCGATGGGAGGTGGCGTTTAACAGATTACCGCCGTCTAAATGCTAATACAGCCCTGCTAATGGCCTCTGTACCGAACATTGCAACTTTAACACCTATTCTGCAAGCAGCTGCCCACCCATGGATGGCGGCATTAGATGTAAAAGATATGTTCTTTATGGTTTCCTTGAAGGAAGAGGATAAAGAGAAGTTTGCTTTCACTTGGGAGGGAATACAATTCACCTTTAACAGACTTCCATAGGGGTATAAACATTCACCCACAATTGCTCATGCTGCACTTGCTGAACTTTTACAGAGAGTCTCACTCCCCCAAGATGTGAAACCATACCAATATATAGATGATATTCTGATTGGAGGAACTTCCCCTGAGAAGATGGGGGAAGCAGCAATAGCAATGTGGCAAGTACTAAATAAAGCAGAAATTGAGATTCCACCTGGAAAATATCAGGGATCAAGTAAAGAAGTAAAATTTTTAGGTAACTGTTGGACGATGTGAAGTGCTGTGATTCCTCCAGATACCTTAAGAAAAAATCAAAGAGCTGCAAATGCCCCAATCAAGGAAGGAGTTCCAACAATTAATGGGAACTTTAGGATACTGGAGGAAACATATGCCTGGATTTTCTATCATTTCCCATCCACTATACTCACTGTCCTGGTTTGAGGTAAAACATAACCAACTTTCTGTTCAGTAATTTTTACTTCTTAGCTAGGCCTCTTCTAACTCTCTGAAATTAACAGCATGTTGTGTCTGAAACAGTTCGTTCAGAGTGATAAGACAGTTTGTGCCAAGGAATGGTATGCAGAGAGGCTCTTACTTATACTTATTCCTATAACAACCAAGGTCAGCTAATTTCATTATATGCCCCATTGGAGGGTCGGAAGCGGAAAAGCATAGAGGGATCCCACCTGCAGGGAGGAGCAGATAGGACAGGTGACCCAAAATTGACCAACAGGGGTATTCCATCCCATCTGCCCCATGCTCAGTATAAAAGCTAAGGGATCAAAGGGTCGATGCTCTTCCTTCAATGGCTGATGTCCAAGGAACACCCTGTCTGTTCATCTGCCTTTGATCCCGATCCATGTGTTCCTGACTCCAACTCTGGAACCCAGTTCCCACTCGTCGCTGAGTCCAGCCTGGGACTTCCCCATCATCCTGGGAGCTCAATACGGTTTTGTATATACTGTATCTATTTCATTATTTTCCTTTTTATTTTATTATTAATATTTCATTAAAGTAGCTTAGTTTCTTCTAAACTCATAAATCTCTCTTTATCTCTCCTCCTCCCCTCCATATACGAGAGGTTGGGGGGGGGAGCATCTGTCCCCGGCCATTGGCCAATTTTGCCAAAACCACGACACTCACTCTTGCGGAAAGGCAAATCCTGGGAGTGGAAATTAGAACATAACAAAGCACTAAAAATTCTAATTGAAGAGTTAAAAACATATCAGTCACTGGGATCAGTGCACCCATGCGACCCTATTATACCCGAATGGGGTTTTGCAGAACAGGCTGCTTACTGTAACCTGTTCCAAACTGTCCCCGATGGGCCAAAAAGACCTTTATTGTTTAGGTCAACTGCATTTAAAGAAACAGAACAACCATACTCTGAATGAGAAAGAGGACTTTTATCTTTAGGCCAAGCAGTTAAACAATTTGTGAAAATACATCAGGGACAACCTGTGCAAACTAGAGGACAATTTACTAGAAGCAATCCTAAAGGGGACTGCTTCCCCAGAAGGAGTTGCACAAAACCCCACTGTCCTGGTTTGGGGTGAAGCAGAGCCAAATTTCAGTTCAGCGAGAGAGGCTCTTGCTTATACTTGTTGCTGTGGCAACCAGGGTCAGCTGATTTGGTTGTTTACCTTGTGGAGGGGTTGCACCTGTGTGAAGGAGTAGACAGGTCAGGTGACCCAAAACTGACCAATAGGGTATTCCATCCCATCTGCCATGCTCAGTATAAAAGCTGAGGGATTAAAGGGGTCAGATTGTCTTTTCTTCAATGGCTTGGTTTTTTCAATGGCTCTTTTTCTTCAATGACTGATGTCTGAGGAGGGCCCTGTCAGTTTGTCTACTTCTGATCTCCATCAGTGTGTTCTCGAATCCAGTTTCCATTTGTCACTGAGTCCAGTCGGCAACTTCCCCAGTGATATTTCCCTGGGAGCTTGATATGGTTTTATATATATTCTGTCTATTTAAATATTTCCTCTTACTTCATTAGCATTTCATTAAAGTAGTTTAATTTTCCTAAACTCATAAATCTCTTTATCATTCTCCTTCTTGTTGGAATGAGAGGTGGGGGAGAGCATCTGTTGTCTTGTCATTGGCCAACCCAGCCCAAACTGTGACACATTAATTGGCACCCAATGTGGGGCCTGAGCTTCCAGCTTGCTCGGGGAACGTTGTTCCTAAGCAAAATGTTATATTGTGCCTTTAGAGAGCTTTGTTTGAAGTTAACAGATACAATGCTACTGAACTTGCTTAATATGTTGCATGGTTTACTTGCTCTTTGTATTTGTATGTGGTGGTTTAAATGTGCTATTTTTGTATGGATTGGCATTCAGATGTGTGATGTGATTACTTGGGTAATGGCTGTTCCTGCATATTTTGGGAGCGTGATGGATTCTGTTACAAATTATACTTTTGGTTTCACCTGGGGAAGGTTTATCTTGCCTTTTAATGCTTATGCCAAAGAGCTAGGGGATGGATACTTGAGCTGTTTCGAAAATGAATGTTACTTTCAAAAGATCGTGGTTTTTTTGCTGGTTCTCCTGAATATTTTGCAGGGGTGGTTTTGTGTTAAACAGCAGTGCAGGAGTGGGTATTGTGTGACGTGCTGCTGCTACTCAAATCCCATAGGTCAATTCAGAGCTGTCACAGACACAAACCACTCCCCAAGCTCCCCCCATTGGCACAGGCCATGCCTCTGCACCCACCTGTATCAGCACCAGCTGCTACTGTCACTACTCCAGCTGCTTTAACAAGAAGTACTGCTGCTACTCAAACTCCAACAGAACTGGTACATGTTGCCCTCCTGACCAGGAAGCAGAAAAGGAGATCAACCTGTTCCCCTGCCCCTTATGACAAAGATGTGGTGGTGTGCTCTCCCCTTTTCCCCTTCCCCCCCCCCCCGGTTCCTGCTCAAGCCATAACCTTTGGGGGGGATGTCTGGCAACACAGTCAAAACACTGTCTGGAGTGGGAACCTAGATATTTTGTTCCCATGGGAATACGACTATAAGTCAATTATCTTACTCTATAAATAGTGAACAGCCCAAGAGCCCTTTGAGCTCTCCTGCATGGCAGCAGGTTGCATGCCAGGATCTCCCCTTGAGTGGGGATGCTCGCTTAAGGTTCTGCTCAAAGCTGAGAGACTCCTTGCCACAATAGATCCTCAGTAAGTGACTAATAGCATGCTAAACTTTGGAATTTTAGCTAAGTGATATAAAGGATTGATTGCGTATATGTAATCCTTTAGACATAAACCGTTGACCAAGTCTGGGACTAGGATTGGATCCAGCCGCACCTAGACTCCTCTCTGAGAAGGAGTTTAGAAAGCAAGGGGGTCCTTTCTGAACCTCATGACTCAATGGGAGGGTCTCCCTGACAGCATGTCTGACCCTGTCCTCTATGCAGTAAATAATCAAGTGTACCCTGTCATCGAATCTCGTAAAACACTGTTGCATTCACTACTAACTTTGTTAAATCACTGTTTTATGTTAATAAATACTTCACTACTCTATTACGAGTGAAGTTAATCGCTCCACTTGTGACAAAAGAACAGCTCAAGCCAGACATCATGGGAAAGGGTCCTTCTAAAGCAGATAAAGGAAAGGGTCCTTCCTGGGCAGTGTCAATGCAGGAGGAGGACTCAGATGCAGAAATAATCATTAAATCCTCCTCTATGAAGGATTTGCGAAATATAAGAAAGGACTTGAGTCATCATGAAGGTGAGATGCTTATCTCCTGATTGCTTGGATGCTGGGACAATGGGGCTGATTACATAGATTTACTCGCTGTTCTAGAGCCAACTTTCTGCTCAGTGAGAGAGGCTCTTGCTTATACCTGTTGCTGTGGCAACCAAGGTCAGCTGACTTGGTTGTTTACCCTGTGGAGGAGTCGCAAATGGGGAGGAGTAGAAAGGTCAGGTCACACAAAACTGACCAATAGGGTGTTTTGTCCCATCTGTCATGCTCAGCATAAAAGCTGAGGGATCAAAGGGGTCAGGTTGTCTCTTCAATGGGCTGCTTCTTCAGTGGCTCTTTTTCTTCAATGACTGATGTCTGGGGGGGGGGGGGGGGGGCTGACAGTTCATCTACCTTTGATCCTCATGAGTGTGTTCTAGAATCCAGTTTCCATTTGTCACTGAGTCCAGTCTGGGACTTCCCCAGTGCCTGCCAGTGACATTTCCCTGGGAGCTTGATATGGTTTTGTGCATATTGTATCTATTTCATTATTTCCTTTTTATTTTACTATTAATATTTCATTAAAGTCGTTCTAAACTGATAACTCTCTTTATCTCTCTTCTTTCTCTCCCTGGAGTGAGAGGTGGGGGAGAGCATCTGTCGTCTTGTCATTGGCCAACCTGTCCCAAACCATGACAGATTAATTGGTGCCCAGTGTGGGGCTTGATGTGATGGATTGTATTACTAATTACACTTTTGGTTTCACCTGGGAAAGTGTTTATTTCACCCTTTAATGCTTATGCTGAAGAGCTAGGGGATGGATACTTTTTGGGCTGTTTAGAAAATGAATGTTACTTTCAAAAGATCGTGGTTTTGTTGCTGGTTCTCCTGAATATGTTGCAGGGGTGGTTTTGTGTTAAACAGCAGTGCAGGAGTGGGTATTGTGTGACATGTGCTGCTGCTGCTCAAATCCCATGGGTCAATTCAGAGCTGTCACAGACACAAACCACTCCCCAGGCTACCTCCCCACCTGCTACTCAAATTCCATCAGAACCCGTACAAGTTACCCTGGTGACCAGGAAGCAGAAAAGGAAATCAACTTGTTCTTCTGCCCCTTATGATGAACATCCAGGAGAGAGTCCTTCTCAGGTGGCTTCAATGCAGGAGGAGGATTCAGATGCAAAAAAAAGAAAAAAAAAAACAAAAAAAAAAACCCCAAAACCACCAACAAAAAACCAAACACCTCATTAAATTCTTTATGAAGGATTTGTGAAATACGAGGATTTAGTAATCATGAAGGGGAGACGCCTATCTCCTGGCTGCTCCGATGCTGGGACAATGGGGCTGATACCATAAATTTAGAAGTTAAAGAAGCTAAGCAGTTGGGAAATCTGGCCAAAGATGGAGGTATCAATAAAGCGATTTGGAGAGAGAGACAAACCCTCTCAGTCTCTGGAGGCAGCTGCTATCAGCTGTAAAGGGTGGGTATCTCTTTAAGGATGATATCGAATGCTTTCCAAGCAAATGGACCAGCATGGAAAAAAGTATCAAGTACCTGAGGGAACTGGCTGTGCGAGAGATGATTTATGGTGACTAGCAAGTAAATGTAGACCCTGATGAAATGCCGTGCAAATGACCTTGCTAAGGAAGTTTGCTCAGAGTGCACCATCTATGTACTCATATAAATTGTCAACAATAGTTTGGGAAGGATCTGATGCTGATGCACCAACTGTAAATGAAGTGGCTAACAAGGTGTGACAGTATGAAGAAAGTCTCTCTCATCCCATCACTGTAGCAGCGATGTAAAAATGACTGAAAAAATCATCAAGACAATGGCTGAGCAAAACAAAGAAGTAGCTAAGAAAAATGATAAACTGCTTGGAAAACTGTCTGGGATGGGGAAAGAATCCCACTCTTTCCCTCACAGACCCATGTCTCAGTCATTAAGAAAAACACTCCTATGAAAATGACTCAAGAGAAACAGGACAGTCTCAGATTGCCTGTGGCTTCACCTCTGCAACTATGGAGAGGACATGGGTAAGTGGTATAAAAAAGCCTGTCCTGTGGAGATAGAGTAGCGTAGGGAATCTGTTTGGCCTTGATGAGACAAAGCTGTACCCGTGAGAGGCGCCTTGAGAGAAAAGTTAAGCAAGCGCCAGGAGATATCAGCAAGGAAAGGAATGTGAAAAGCAAAGCTGCTGCTCCGTGTGAACAGTCAGAGACGACCAGTTAGAAGACACTGAGAAGCGCGTGGCAATCGACCTTCAACCTATCAGCAGGATGCTGCCTGTGCGTGGACAGCTCGTGAAAATAGCATGCAGCCAATCAGTAGGAGTTAGAGCGCGTGAACAGATAGCATAATACTATAAATGTAACGATTAAGCTGAATAAAGTTGGAATTGACTTGCATCATATTGGTGCGTTCGTCTTTCCCTGTGCCCGCACGACTGAGAGTCGGTTTGGACCCGGCACTATCCCAGTGCTACAAGCACGAGTGCTTGAGTTGCAAGCTAAAGTAGATAAAAGGAAGAATTTTTGCAGGAGGGTGGCTGCTCCAGTCCATGGTAAGTGGTTCTCCAATCCATATAGGAACTCATCTGCTAATTGTAGATGATGTCCTCAACATTAAAGGGGCCCTGCCTCCAGCCAGGAGGAGGGGAGGGACAACCGAGTTCATTGGACTGTGTGGATTTAGTGGCCTGGCACATTAGAGCCACAGAAGTATAAAGCCCTAGTCGACACCGGTGCACAGTGTACCCTATTGCCATCGAATCATAAAGGGACAGAATCTGTGACTATTTCTGGAATGACGTGGGGGTCTCAAGAACTGACTGTACTGGATGCTGAAGTGAGCCTAACTGGGAATAAATGGGAGAAGCACCCCATTGTGACTGGACCAAATGCTCCGAGCATCCTTGGCATAGACTACCTCAAGAGAGGGTATTTCAAAGACCCAAAAGGGTATCAGTGGGCTTTTGGTATAGCAGCTATAGAGATTGAAGACATTACACAGCTGTCTACCTTACCTGGTCTTTCAGATGATGCTTCTGTGGTGGGACTAGAGAGCCAAGGAGTGATCGGCAAGACTCGCTCACCCTTTAACAGCCCTATATGGCCAGTGTGAAAGTCTGATGGAGAATGGAGATTAACAGTAGACTATCATGGCCTGAATGAAGTCACGCCACCACTGAGTGCTGCTGTGCCAGACATGCTAGAACTGCAGTATGAACTGGAGTCAAAGGCAGCCAAGTGGTATGCTACAATTGACATTGCATTTTTCTCTATTCCTTTAGCAGCAGAGTGCAGGCCACAGTTTGCTTTCCCATGGAGAGGCGTCCAGTACACCTGGAATCAACTGCCCCAGGGGTGGAAACCCAGCCCTGCTATTTGCCATGGACTGATCCAGACTGCACTGGAGAAGGCTGGAGCTCCAGAACACCTGCAATACAGTGATGACATCATTGTGTGGGGTAATACAGCAATAGAAGTTGTTTTCAAGAAAGGTAAGAAGATAATCAAGATTCCTCTGAAAGCAGGTTTTGCTGTAAAAAGAGGTGAGGTCAAGGGACCTGCAGGAGACATCCTGTTCTTGGGAATTAATTGGCAAGATGGGCGTCGCCAGATCCCAATGGATGTGATTAACAAAATAACATCTATGTCCCCACCTACTAACAAAAAGGAAACACAAGCCTTTTAGGTGTTGTGGGTTTCTGGAGAATGCATATTCCAGGTTATAGTCAGATTGTGAAACCTCTCTATGAAGTGGCTCGAAAGAAAAATGAGTTTACGTGGGGTCCTGATCAACAACAGGCCTTTGAGGAAATTAAACAAGAGATTGTGCATGCAGTAGCCCTTGGACCAGTCCGACATTAAAAATTTGCTCTACACTGCAGCTGGGGACAATGGCCCTACCTGGAGCCTTTGGCAGAAAGCACCAGGGGAGACTCGAGGTAAACCCCTAGGAGTCTGTATAGGATTCTAGGATACAAAGGCTTCGAGGCCAACTATACCCCAACGGAGAAAGAAATCTTGGCAGCATATGAATGAGTTAGAGCTGCTTTGGAAGTAATTGCTACTGAAGCACAGCTCCTCTTAGCACCCCGATTGCCAGTATTGGGCTGGTAAAAGTTCCTTCTACTCATCATGCCACCGATGCTACCTGGAGTAAGTGGGTTGCTTTAATCACACAGTGAGCTCGAATAGGAAACCCAAATCATCCAGGAATCGTAGGAATGATCACAAACTGGCCCGAAGGCAAAGACTTCACAGTGCCACCAGATGAGGTGGTGACTCCTGCTGAGGAAGCCCCACCATATAATGAACTCTCAGATAATGAGAAACAGTATGCTCTGTTCACTGATGGGTCCTGCTGTACTGTGTGACTTTCCCACAGTACTGTGTACTTTCCACCATCAAAGGGGGAAAGCTGCTGTGTGGAGTCCTGCATGATGAGTCACAAAAGCTGTTGAAGGAGAAGGTGAATAGAGACAATTTATGGAGGTAAAAGCCATCCAGCTGGCCCTAGGCATTGCTGAATGGGAAAAGTGGCCAATGATCTCTATACTGAGTCATGGTTGGTGGCAAATGCCCTGTTGGGGGTGGTTAAAGCAGTGGAAGCAGAGCAACTGGTAGCACAGAGGTAACCCATCTGGACTGCTGAATTATGGCAAGATATTGCTGATTGGCTAGGGAAACTAGTTGTGAAGGTACGCCATGTAGATGCCCATGTACCCATGAGTTGGGTCACTGAGGATCATGGAAAAAAAATCAGCAAGTGGACCAGGCCGCTAAGATTTTTCCAGAGAGATTTGGACTGGGAACATAAAGGTGAACTGTTTTTAGGTCGGTGGGCCCATGACACTTCAGGTCATCAAGGAAGGGGATGCAACATATAAATGGGCTCGTGAACGAGGCGTGGATTTAGTCATGGGCACTATTGTGCAGGTTATCCCCAGCTGTGAAACACATGCTGAAATCAAGCAAGCTAAATGCTTAAAACCTTTGTGGTATGGGGGACGATGGCTGAAATATAAGTATGGGGAGACCTGACAAACTAACTCTATCAGACTCCCTCAAACCTGCCTGTGAAAGCAATATGTGCTTACAGTGGTGGAAGGAAGCACTGGATGGTTGGAAACCTATGCCATGCCCCATGCTACTGCCCAGAATACCATCCTGGGCCTTGAAAGGCAAGTCTTGTGGCGACATGGTACTCCAGAAAGAATTGAGTCAGACAATGGGACTCTGTTCAAAAACAATCTTATAAGTAATTGGGCAAAAGAACATGTGGGTATATCATATCCCCTATCACGCACCAGTTTCTGGGAAAATTGAGTGATACAAGGGATAGTTAAAAGCTACCCTGAAGGCAATGGGAGGTTGATCCTCTAAAAATTGGGCCAAGCATTTAGTTCAAGCCACCTGGTTAGTTAATACCAGGGGCTCCATCAATCGAGCTGGTCCAGCTCAATCAGACTTTCTGCGTACTGTAGAAGGGGATAAAGTCCCTGTGGTGCATGAAAGGAATATATTGGAGAAAACTGTTTGGGTTGTTCCTGCTTTGGGCAAAGGCAAACTCATTCATATGACTGTTTTTGCTCAAGGACCTGGATGTACTTGGTGCGTGATGCTGGAGAATGGAGAAGTTCAATGTATACCTCAAGGAATCCTAACCCTCAGTGATAATACTCAATCCTGAGTCTCCTATGATAGATGAGACTCTGCAATTATGAACTAAATGGACTTAAACTTTTTTGTATAAAGATAAAAAATGATTGATCTGTGTATATATATGTATATCTGTGTATGTACATATTGGATGGCTTAGAAGTATTAGTGATCTGAGCATGATGTAAATGCTATGGTATAAGGGGTGGAATGTCCTGGTTTGGGGTGGAGGAGAGCCAACTTTCTGTTTAGTGAGAGGCTCTTGCTTACAGTTGTTGCTGTGGCAACCAGGGTCAGCTGACTTGGTTGTTTATCCTTTGGAGTGGTTGCACCTGTGGGGAGGAGTGGACAGGTCAGGTGACCCAAAACTGATCAATAGGGTATTCCATCCCATCTGCCATGCTAAGTATAAAAGCTGAGGGAATCAGAGTGTCTAGGCTTTTTCTTCAATGGCTCTCTTTCTTCAATGACTGATGTCTGAGGAAGACCCTGTTTGCTTTTGATGCTGATCAGTGTGTTCTGGAATCCAGTTCACATCCATTGCTGAGTCCAGTCTGGGACTTCGCCAATGCCTGCTCATGACATCTTCCTGGGGGCTTGATATGGTTTTGTATATATTGTATCTATTTAATTATTTCCTTTTTATTTTATTATTAATATTTCTTTAGAGTAGTTTAGTTTTTTCTAAACTTGTAAATCTCTTTATCCCTCCTCCTCCTATCCTTGGAGCGAGAGGTGGGGGGAGAATATCTGTCATCTCGTCATTGGCCGATCTGGCCTAAACCATGACAGCTTTTTAAACTAGCATCAAATCTGTCATTTACCTACATGAATAAAGTAGCCTGGAAGCAGCAGAACTAGTGAGAAAATGTTTCTCTTCAATTACACTTCAGATAGGTTTTCTGCCAAACTAACGGATTTCCCATTCTGATGATGCATAAAATAAAGCTCAATTTGTATTTTCTTCCACACTTGCCTATAAACTGATTAAAGAACTGATGCTGCAGACTTTAAAGCAAGGCTGAATATTGGCAACAGGCACAGAAAGGCTCCTTCCTATGGGAACTGTTTCAGGTTCTTCACAGACCACAGGTTGTCCTGGTTCCGACGGGGACAGGGTTAAGTATTCCATGCCATGTGAGCCAAGTCCACCCTGAGACTAAAAGGAGGGGAGGGGGCAGGAAGTCAGGCTTGGAGCGGGCTGGGGCATCCTGGGTCCGGACCGGTGGGGAGCGGCGGTTCCATAATCGTGTTTGTATATTCCTCTGTCCATGTTATTGTTGTTGTTTTCTTGTTCGCTTTGCTGTTCTGTTAAACTGCCTTTGTCTCAACCCAAGAGTTTTGCCTTTTTCTTCTGATCCTTCCCGTACCGGGAAGAGCTGAGCGAGCGACACGTGGTTCTTTGTTGCCATCTGAGGCCACACCATGACAGTCCTATTTGGCGCCCAACGTGGGGCTCGAAGGGTTGAGATAACGACAGAATCCAACTAGAGCTTGAAAAACCGAATTTGTTAGGTAAATAGTCGCTGGTCGCTATGTTGCTTAGTTTGTTCTCATGGCTGTGTTATGTAAATTCCTATGTGTCTTTTGCACTCCCTGTGATGATATTTGTTACTTCTGGGAGAGGGATCAGGATTACCATTTTGCTGTCCTGTGCGATATCGGCTTATGATATGATAACATCACTTGTTAGACAGTTACTTTGGGGCGTTTATGTGGTATTGCTGTCCTGTCCGTGCATTGGGCACCGTCTCTCAGAACTCATTAATAATTACACCCAGTCTATGGGGGAAACAGGGGGGGACACTTTCCCCATCTCTTTTGCCTCCCTTTTCTCCTTCGGGTCAGGTATGACAGCTTTTCAGAATTTTGAATATCCTTGGGATGCTCAAACCAGCATGTTCCTAGTGTTATATCTCCTGAATGTGTTCCAGGTCTCGTTTAGGGTTAAACAACTATTTAAGACTGCCACCCAGAGATCTGCTCCAAGGCTGGACAGTCAGGGCTGGCAGGGCATGTGGGAGAACATGGGCAGGTACCTAGAGAACTTCTCGCTTCCAATGGTCTGGGACTTCACCCCTGAATAATTACAGGACCCTGATAGAGTAGTAGAATATCTGAAGGGAAAATGCTGTGGCTATTCCAGAGAGGCACAACTCACCGCACTGTGCTGGGCCCTGGCCAGTATCTACCAGGCACTGCTCAGTGTTACGCAGCACCCTCAGGAGAAAGACAGAGACCAGACCAGCAGGCGCTGCGGCCCCTGCGGCCGGCGCTGCTCCTAAACGAGGGAACCAACCCGTGCCAGTATCCGTTGCCCCCATACAAAAGAAGAAGTACACAAAGAAATCAGTTGGCTTAGTAAGAGATGACGATGAACCAGGGCCATCACAAGGACAGGAGGAAGAGGCAGAACCAGAGATAATTACCTGATCCCTATCCTTGAATGGGCTGCGGGATATGTGAAAAGATTTTAGCCGACTTTCAGGTGAGCACATTGTCACCTGGCTGCTTCAGTGTTGGGATAATGGGGCCAGTAGCCTGGAATTAGAGGGTAGGGAAGCCAGGCAGCTGGGATCCCTGTCTAGGGAAGGCGGCATTGACAAGGCAATTGGAAAGAAGACCCAAGCCCTCAGCCTCTGGAAACGACTCCTGTCAGGCGTGGGGGAGAGGTACCCCTTCAGTGAAGATGTTGTATGTCACCCAAGCAAGTGGACCACCATGGAAAGAGGTATCCAGTACCTGAGAGAATTAGCCGTGCGGGAGATGATTTATTATGACTTGGAGAATGCAGACTTGCCCACGGACCCTGATGAGGTGCAATGCACAAGGCCCATGTGGCGGAAGTTTGTACGGAGCGCACCATCGTCATATGCCAACTCACTGGCAGTAATGGAATGGAAAGGCAAAGAGGGACCAACGGTGGATGAGGTGGCTGGCCGGCTCCGGCGATATGAAGAAAGCCTCTCTTCCCCCCTTGTCTCAGCTGTGGAGAAACTGTCCCGGAAGGTCCAGCAACTTGAGGAGAATATGTCCTACTCCCCACCTGTATGGGCCAGCATCTCAGCTATTAGGAGCAGGCATTTCCCCACTCAAGAGAGAGAGTACAGAGGGTACACACCACGAGGCACCCTGTGGTTCTACCTGCGTGACCACGGAGAGGACATGAGGAAGTGGGATGGACAACCTACTTGGATCCTGCAGACACGGGTACAGGAGTTGCAAGGAAGGACAACCACAAAAGGGGATCCCTCCAGGAAAAGTGCCACCCCAGTTTCCAGTGGGCAGCTCCCCAGGCAGAGCAGAAGGCCTGATCTTGCTTCTGATCCTCTTGAAGGAACCTCCAAGTCATTTCTGCAAGAAGTGAGTACCGGATACCATGACCAGTATTAGAGGGGCCCTGCCTCCAGCCAGGTGGAGGAAAGGGACAACCGGGTTTATTGGACAGTGTGGATTCAATGACCCGGCACATCAGACCCAAAGGAGTAAAAGGCTCTAGTGGACACAGGAGCACAGTGCACCCTAATACCATCAAGCTATAGAGGGGCAGAACCCATTTGTATTTCTGGGGTGACAGGGGGATCCCAAGAGTCGACTGTACTGGAGGCTGAAGTGAGCCTAACTGGGAATGAGTGGCAAAAGCATCCCATTTTACTGGCCCAGAGGCTCCATGCATCCTTGGTATAGATTACCTCAGGAGAGGGTATTTTAAGGACCCAAAGGGGTATCGGTGGGCCTTTGGCATAGCTGCCTTGGAGATGGAGGAAGTTAAACAGTTGTCTACCTTGCCTGGTCTCTCGGAGGACTCTTCTGTTGTGGGGTTGTTGAGGGTCGAAGAACAGCAGGTGCCGATTGCTACCACAACGGTGCATTGGCGGCAATATCGCACTAACCGAGACTCTCTGATTCCCATCCATAAGCTGATTCGTCAACTAGAGGTTCAAGGAGTGATCAGCAAGACTCGCTCACCCTTTAACAGTCCCATATGGCCAGTGCAAAAATCTAATGGAGAGTGGAGGCTAACTGTAGACTATCGTGGCCTGAATGAAGTCACGCCACCGCTGAGCGCTGCCGTGCTGGACATGCTAGAACTCCAGTACGAACTGGAGTCCAAGGCAGCCAAGTGGTATGCCATGATTGATATAGCGAATGCATTCTTCTCAATCCCTTTGGCAGCAGAGTGCAGGCCACAGTTCGCTTTCACTTGGAGGGGCATCCAGTACACCTGGAATCGACTGCCCCAGGGGTGGAAACACAGCCCCACCATTTGCCATGGAGTGATCCAGACTGCACTGGAACAGGGTGAAGCTCCAGAACATCTGCAATACATTGATGACATCATTGTATGGGGCAACACAGCCGAAGAAGTTTTTGAGAAAGGGAATAAAATAGTTCGAATCCTTCTGAAAGCTGGTTTTGCCATAAAACGAAGTAAGGTCAAGGGACCTGCACAGGAGATCCAGTTCTTAGGAATAAAATGGCAAGATGGATGCCGCCAGATCCCAATGGATGTGATCAACAAAAGAGCAGCTATGTCTCCACCAACTAGCAAAAAGGAAACACAAGCTTTCTTAGGCATTGTGGGTTTTTGGAGGATGCATATCCCAGATCACAGTCTGATTGTAAGCCCTCTGTATCAAGTAACCCAGAAGAAGAACAACTTTAAATGGGGCCCTGAGCAACGACAAGCTTTTGAACAAATCAAACAGGAAATAGTCCATGCAGTGGCCCTGGGGCCAGTCCAGGCAGGCCAAGATGTTAAAAATGTGCTCTACACCGCAGCCGGGGAGAATGGCCCTACCTGGAGCCTCTGGCAGAAAGCAGCAGGGGAGACCCGAGGTCGACCCCTAGGGTTTTGGAGTCAGGGATACAGAGGATCCAAAGCCCACTCCACTCCAACAGAAAAAGAGATATTGGCAGCGTATGAAGGGGTTCGAGCTGCTTCGGAGGTGGTTGGTACAGAAGCGCAGCTCCTCTTAGCACCTCGACTGCCGGTGCTGGGTTGGATGTTCAAAGAAAGGGTCCCCACCACACATCATGCAACTGATGCTACATGGAGTAAGTGGATTGCACTGATCACACAGTGAACTCGAATGGGAAACCCCAGTCGCCCAGGAATTCTGGAAGTGATCATGGACTGGCCAGAAGGCAAGGATTTTGGAATGTCACCAGAGGAGGAGGTGACGCGTGCAGAAGAGGCCCCACCATATAATAAACTGCCAGAAAATGAGAAGAAATATGCCCTGTTCACTGATGGGTCCTGCCGGATTGTGGGAAAGCATCGAAAGTGGAAGGCTCCTGTGTGGAGTCCTACATGACAAGTTGCAGAGGCCAGTGAAGGACAAGGTGAATGGAGCCACTTTGCAGAGGTGAAAGCCATTCAGCTGGCTTTGGACATTGCCGAGGGAGAAAAATGGCCAGTACTTTATCTCTACACTGACTCATGGATGGTGGCAAATGCTCTGTGGGGGTGGTTACAGCAGTGGAAGCAGGGCAACTGGCAGCACAGAGGCAAACCCATCTGGGCTGCTGAACTATGGCAAGATATTGCTGCCCGGATAGAGAATCTGGTTGTGAAAGTACGCCACGTAGATGCCCACGTACCAAAGAATCGGGCCACGGAGGAACATCAGAACAACCAGCAGGTGGATCAGGCTGCCAGGATTGAAGTGGCTCAGGTGGATCTGGATTGGCAACGTAAGGGTGAACTATTCATAGCTCGGTGGGCCCATGAGACCTCAGGCCCTCAAGGAAGAGATGCGACATATAGATGGGCTCGTGACCGAGGGGTGGACTTGACCATGGACACTATTGCACAGGTCATCCATGAATGTGAGACATGCGCTGCAATCAAGCAAGCCAAGCGTTTGAAGCCTCTTTGGTATGGAGGACGATGGTTGAAATATAAATATGGGGAGGCCTGGCAGACTGATTATATCACGCTGCCACGAACCCGTCAAGGCAAGCGCCATGTGCTCACAATGGTGGAAGGAACCACTGGATGGCTGGAAACATACCCTGTGCCCCATGCCACTGCCCGGAATACTATCCTGGGCCTTGAAAAGCAAGTCCTTTGGCGACATGGTACCCCAGAGAGAATTGAGTCGGACAATGGGACTCATTTCCAAAACAGCCTCATAGACACCTGGGCCAAAGAGCATGGTATTGAGTGGGTATATCACATCCCCTATCACGTACCAGCCTCTGGGAAGATAGAACGGTACAATGGACTGTTAAAAACTACACTGAGAGCAATGGGTGGTGGGACCTTAAAACATTGGGATGCACATTTAGCAAAGGCTACCTGGCTAGTTAACACCAGGGGATCTACCAATCGGGCTGGCCCTGCCCAGTCAAAACTTCCACGTACCGTAGAAGGGGATAAAGTCCCCGTAGTGCATATGAAGAATATGTTAGGGAAGACAGTCTGGGTTAGTCCTGCCTCAGGCAAAGGCAAACCCATCCGTGGGATTGCTTTTGCCCAAGGACCTGGGTGCACTTGGTGGGTGATGCGGAAGGATGGGGAGGTCCGATGTGTACCTCATGGGGACTTGATTTTGGGTGAGAATAGCCAATGAATCAAATTGTGTGTTCGTGATTGCTATGTAACCCTGTCACTGTATGTCCTCGTTACTATAATTGCTATCGGCTGTACTGCAGTAAGAATCACCCAAATCAAGGACAGATGGACTTTAATGAAGAATTGAGTAAAGCAAAGTGGTGATGGGATCAGAACTGACATCAGTAGCTGGCGCCCAGCAACTTCCTCAAGATCTACATCTTCAGCCCATGGACTGTGTGCATGAGCCACGCCAGGTACACCAGTCACAAGCTCCGAAAACACAGCATGCAACAATCCAGCACCACACACCATCTCACCTGCCCTGAGAGACTGTTCTAACAGATGAAGCCCAAAGCCGTGGATTGAATGAACTCGCCAGACACTTTGAAGGGATGGCCCATAGATAAAGGGCATTATATCTGCAGGAATATAGATGTGCATATATATATATATATATATATATATATGACAGGGGAAAGTCGTGGCAATTCATTGGAACCTGTAAGATCTGGGCATGGCAAAAATGGTATGGAATAAGGGGTGGATAATGTCCTGGTTCCGATGGGGATAGGGTTAATTCTCCTCAGGACACAGGTATTTCTATGCCACATGAGCCATGCCCACTCTGAGCTGCCAGGGGAGGGGGCAGGAAGTCACGCTTGGAGCGGGCTGGGGTGCTTGGAGTGGGCTGGGGCGTCCAGGGTCCGGTCGGTGAGTGGTGGTTCTGTAATCGTGTTTGTATATTCCTCTATCTGTGTTGTTGTTGGGTAAACTGACAGTGGATCCTATCAAGATGTGAAAAGTCCTTGTCAATGGAAATTTTAAAGGAGAAGCGAAGTCTTTTGGGACAGCATCAGATGTGCTGCCATTATGCTAATACCCATTTCTGACAAAAGATATGATGTTGGAACATGTCTCTGGCAAAGCTAGTACTCTCTCCTCATCTAAATTTCACGTTAAAATTTGACATCTTCTGTGGTGACTGTAAGTACTTCATGAAAATTAAAACAAAACCAAAAAGCTTAATCTCCTGCGAGAGACCCAGACCCGTAAATCTGATCTTATCTGTGTTAAACTACTTAGGCTTATAGGGGTTTTTATAAGGTACATTGACTAGAGGCTGCAGTAAATGGATAGACTATTTAGGCTAGTGTTACCTGCTGTTCTGTTAAACTGCCTTTGTCTCAAACCAAGGGTTTTGCCTTTTTCTTCCGATTCTTCCTGTATTGGGAAGACCCGAGCGAGCGGCACGTGGTTCTTTGTTGCCGTCTGAGGCCAAACCACGACAGGTGTACACTGAAGCGTTGTTTATTGTTAAGACAAAAGCAGTGGCCCTATTGATGAAGGGATAATAAGTAAAATTGACTAAATGCCACCAGGCTTGGAACTCTCTGTCGAATTTAGTTGCATTGTCCCAAATTACTTTTTGAATCTCTGTAGGTAAAATGCCTTCTTCACCTTCTCTCTGCTCTTGTAGATTGCATCCAGAGTTGAGCTTGGATACAGCTAAGTGCCAGTGAAACATTGCCCTGGACTGTTCTAAGATCTTCTACAATTAACTGATGATCTTTTTCATCATTTTTTTCCCAATGAGGTAGCATATCAGACACAAGTTGCTGACTAGTCCCTAATGCTAATAGAGAGGAGCGCAATGGGTATTCTAATTTGCTTAAGTCATTTGCGGTTGCATTCTGGTTACAAGCACTTCAGCATTTATGCTATTTAAAACTCTCAGTCCTGTCCCTATGATACCAGTTGCATCTCTTTTTGTTTGCCTTGAACTGATAAAGATTCGCTTATGTAACCATGCTAACCAACCTGCATAGGATGTGCTTAAGAATGTTTAGCAGGTCGGTTTAATTGCACAATGTTGTAGGGAGCTGGAGAATCTGTTAATAATTAACCATTTTTCCCCCTGCTACTGATGAAAATTTTGTCTGAAAATTTGGGAAGTAGAAAGAGGGAAGCATGAAACAAATGGTGAGAGTCAAAGGAGGGGAAGGAAGAGGAATGCCTCAAACACGCAAGTACCAGGCCTTCTGCTCAAAGAACTGATAAGGCTAACACCCGCTTCTCTCTTGTGCGATTCATGGTGCTAGGAGGACAAGTCTTACAGAAACAGGACAGCCCTGCTTTTCGTCAGCAAAGACAGAAAAATCAAGATAACAGAAACTTGTGTAGTTCGTTGTTTCTTCGAGAGGCTACCATGTCCAACCCCCCCCCCCCCCCCCCGCAATGAGCTGGGACATCTTCAACTAGATCACGTTGCTCAGAGCCCTCGCCAATCGCCGAGGGGAGCTCCTCCGGAGCCGGGCCGACCTGCAGCGGAGCGGCAGAGCTCGGCAGACAGGCGGTTTCCCTGAGGTAAGGGCACACCGGGGCAGCAGAGAGCCCCACCAGGAGCCGGGCCGACCTGCAGCGGAGCGGCAGAGCTCAGCAGACAGGCGGTTTCCCTGAGGTAAGGGCACACCGGGGCAGCAGAGAGCCCCACCAGGAGCCGGCAGCTCTCTCGCGGGAGGCGCTGACAAGGCGTGGGCGTTGCCAGAGCAACATTATCCACTCCTTGCTTATAAAAAAGCAGCCTAGAGAGTGGTGTATTAATCAGGGTGTGGCAGTTTGTGTGGAAAGGTGCCTCTTTGAAGGAGGAGCATTCCACTGGTTGAGCCACCGGCCACAGTTCTGTGACCATCTGCACGGGTCATAGGCCACTCAAGGCAGAATGGTGGGCACTTGTCTGAGAGCAAAGACTGCAGCTCTGGGCTCTGCACCATCCACCCCAGTGGTGGCTGATGCCTCCACCCAGGTGGAACTGCTGAAGGGAGAGGCTGAAGTGCAAACCTCAGACTGCAGGAAGTGCCTGGACCTTTCTCCTGGGGCAGGGATAGGCAGCACATCTGCCTGCAAAAGGTGTGCCCAGGTGGAGGACCTCCTGCAGCAGGTGGCTGGGCTGCAGGAGGCAGTGAGTATCAGGGAAACTGAGAAAGAGATAGACAGCTGGTTGCAAGCGCAGCCTGCAGTGGACCTACAACCCACAAACAGTCAAAAACTCCCATGCTGGCAAACACAGAAGGAAGGGAGGCCAGTAACACAAAATGGAAGCTTGTAACTGCAAAGACCAGCAGGAGGAAGAGACTTCCCCAAAAAACTGAGATACCCTTGCAGAACTGCTTCACTGCTCTGCAGCGTGAAGAGGGAAAACCTACTGTATCAGGAGAGGTGCTGGAGCTGACTAAGACTACCCAATCTGCTCCACATATAACCACCAGTGCAACTAAAGAAAAGGTGATGGATGATAGTTGTAGGTGACACTCTTCTGAGAGGTACGGAGGCACCCATTTGACGGCCTGATGCACTCTCTGGGGAGGTGTGCTGCTTGCTGGGAGCTTGTATCAGGGATGTCACCAAGAGACTACCAAACTTTGTGCGGTCCTCACTATTTGATGCTGCTGTTCCATGTGGGCACCAGTGATGCAGCTGGGAGCAGCCTGAAGCCTATCAAGAAAGATTATAGAGCCCTGGGAGCAGCAGTCAGGGACTCTGGGGTACAGGTAGTTTTTTAATCAGTCCTCTTGGTCAAAGGGAATGGGGTTGATAGGGCCAGGCGAATCTGGCAAATCAATAACTGGCTACAGGACTGGTGCCACAGCCAGGGGTTTGGCTTCTTAGATCATGGGACTCACTTTGAGAAACCTGGTCTACTGGGGCTTGATGGGGTCCACCTGTCAGAAAAGGGGAAGAACATCTTTGGTCAGAGGCTTGCCAAGCCTGTGAAGATTGTGTTAAACTAGAGTTGCTGGGGGAGGGGAACCTCAGTCCATCCTACTCCTACCAATATAATGCTAATACCAGTACTAGAGGCCCAAAATCTGGAGAAGGGTTGCAGGTCAGCAGGAAAGCACCTGGAGTGCAGCATAAAGGAAAAATAGTCACTCCAGCCAGGAAGCTAGCTTCATCGGGGCCCAACTTAAATGCCTCTATGCAAATGCATGTAGCATGGGAGACAAACAAGAGGAGTTAGAGATGTGTGTGTGCCTGCAAGGCTATGATCTAATTGGCATCACGGAGACATGGTGGGATGGCTCCTATGACTGGAGAGTTGGAATAGAAGGATACAGACTCTTCAGGAAGAGCAGGCAAGGGAGACAAGGAGGGGGTGTTGACCTCTGTGTCAATGACCAGCTGGAGTGCATGGAGCTCCACCTGGGGATGGATGAGGAGCCAACTGAGAGCTTATGGGTCAGGATTAAAGGGAATGCAGAGACAGGTGATGTTACAGTGGGGGTCTGCTACAGGCCACCTGACCAGGAAGACAGAGCAGATGAGGCCTTCTATACACAGATAAGAGCAGCCTCAGGTTCACAAGCCCTGTTCCTCATGGGGGACTGTTGTGGTTTGGCCAAATTGGCCAATCAGAATGACAGATGCCCCCCCCCCCCCCCAAAAGAGAGGGGAGGAAGAGATAAGGAGATTTATGAGTTTAGAAAAACAACTAAGCTACTTCAATGAAAATAATAATAAGGAAATAGTAAATAATAATAGAATAATAAAAATAAAAAAAAGTATACAATGTATACAAAACCGTATCCAGCTCGCAGGATGATGATTGCGTCACCAGCAGACACAGGGAAAGTCCCAGACTGGAGTCAGCGATGGACAGGAGCTGAATTCCAGATCTGGAGTCAGGAATGCTTGGATCAGAATCAAAGGCAGATGAACAGACAGGGTCCTCCTCGGATGTCGGCCATTGAAGAAAAAAGACTTGACCTTTTGATCCCTTAGCTTTTATACTGAGCGTGATGCAGATGGGATGGAATACCCTGTTGGTCAGTTTTGGGTCACCTGTCCTGTCCGCTCCTCCCCGCAGGTGGGACCCCTCTACGCTTCTCCACTTCCGACCCTCTAACGGGGCAAATAGCGAAGTTAGCTGACCTTGGTTGTTATAGCAATAAGTATAAGCAAGAGCCTCTCTGCATACCATTCCTTGGTATAATCAGGTCTTATCACTCTGAGAGAGAACAGTTTCTGAACAATATGCTATTAATTTCAGACTTTAGTCAATTAGAAGAGGCCCAGCTAAAAAGTAAAATTACAAAACAGCAAATTGGTTCTGTTTTACCTCAAACCAGGACATTCCACCCCTTATTCCATACCATTTCCGTCATGCTCAGATTACTGTCACTTCTTATCCATCAAATATATACATAGATCTCTCACTTATGATTTTATCTTTATACACCAAAGTTCATTAAGTTCATTTAGTTCATAATTGCAGGTTTTCATCTATCATAGCAGACTCTCAGGGCAGAAAAGATGATGTAAAGTTCATTGTGGTCCATGTCCACAGGTAGCATGTCCATCCCAAAGAGTTTGCTGGACACCACTTGATGAAGCAAGCTCAGGTTTTCATCACCATGTTATCTTGAAAAACACTTACAGAACACTCTTAGTATCCTATAACAATTAACATCATACAGCTCAAAACTGAGTATTCTCACCAAGGGTTATATTTGCTTGATGTACACATTGAGTTTCTCCATTCTACAGCATCACACAAGAAGTCCTTGAGCAAAAACAGTCCCAGAAATGGATTTGCCTTTGCCTGAAGTAGGAGAAGCCCAAACAGTTTTCCCCAGCATATTCCTTTCATGCACCACAGGGACCTTATCCCCTTCTACATTATGTGAAAGGTCTGATTGAGCAGGACGAGCTCGACTGATAGATCCCCTGTGTTGCGTGAAAGGGGACAAAGTGGTTTTGGCAGAAAATAAACCCCCTTGCGTTCTAACACTCCTCACGAAGGTGGGAGGCTAGGTGCAGCTGGGTTTAAATTCTGAGTGATGCCCAATTCAGCACTATCAGTCCAGTTGCGTTTAATATGTATTAAACTATTACAATTTGGATACACTAATAGTGGACTGCACCTTCAGTCTAGTCGTGCTCATGAACTAGCACGGCCACCTTTGAGTCTTTGGTCGTGTTCAGTGAGAAACCAAGACGACTAGCTACTTAGTGCAGTTTATTTAAGCAACAGATATATAGGTTCTTAGGATTGCCGGTGATAAATACACTGTCTGCAAAGCATGTGCAAATAAAGGTATTGTTAAATATAAAAAAACATGTGACAAAGTTATAAATGATACAGCCTGGCTATAAATGTAGGATAGAGATTCTCTAGAGAAATTTCTAAGTTTCCCGAGGAAGCAAGCACTCGGTATAATCTAAGTCTTACCCAAAGGCGTCCCTATGGGGGGGGGGGAAGAAAGGCTCAGCCCGTCGACTGGTCCCAGAAGTCAGTGATGGAGTTCTCCTTGACTTGTTTGTGATGGTGTCTTCCCTGATATACCCCCTCTCTCGGGCTATTTTTATACTATTCGTTATCTTCAAGGTGGAGTTTGAGTGACTTTAGTCATACATACTTTTATTATGATTGGTGTAAAATTCTCTCACTTCACATTTAAAGGTATAGTTTACGAGAAATTCAGGGCGCAGACTCAAGAAGGAGTGGTCGCACCTTGGAGGCAGGTAGCCTTTGGGATGGAGGTGTGTTTTGGTATTATAATGGCATTAAAATGAGCAAAGTTCACACAACGGACAGCATTTCATCAAAATTTGACAAAATGTTGGCTCAGGGTAGCGAGTAGGCAGCTTATCTGTTCCACAGTAAGCTAGTTAGGCAGCTTATCTGTTTCATGGTACCATCTCATTCCTGTATCTGCATGAGACAAGGCCGCGGAATAATTCCCTTCCGTCCCATACCTCATGTAGCTTTCCAAGCATCCTTGTACAGGGAACCGCAGATGTTGCATTCTTCGGATACCAGCCGCGGCTGTCTTCTACCTCAGAAGCCTCTTGATTTTATACCTTTCCTTAATGTGTGAACAATGCTGTATTTTTTGTATTTTTGGCCATTTTAGTAATTATTCCACATAATCCACCCCGTGACTACAGTCACTCAAGCTCCACGATACTCAGTACTGATAGGGAAGATCACATGTGCTCTTGTGGTGAGGCATATCAAGTGCAAATACATCTCGTGGAGTGATCAAGTGAGTTAAGCTTTTTATCATAATCCAAAGTCTAACATACAAAACAATTGTCAAAGCAAAGCACAATATAGTGAGTACTAGTAAAACAACAACAGGATGAAGCATCTTGTTAAAAAGTCCTGTTGGCGACCATCCAAAAAGAGTGTCCCACCATTCATGTCCCCCGTCTCTCTTGACTCTTTCCAGCACTTGGTGTATTTCTTCAACATCATGATGGACGGTAATCAAAGTTCTCTGTCCATTTTCTTGGGCCTCTTTCAACAGTCGCTTCAATTCATTGTGTTGTAGCAGCTTCTTCACCAATGAGAGATTCATTCTGATAGGGGTAGGCAACAAATCTCGGATCAATGTATAATTAGATTGTAGCAATTGAAAAGACATAACAGGAGCTGAATAATCGAAGTCACATCTGATAATGTTAGTAAAGTTACAAACACAAAGATTTGAGTGATTACTTATATCAACTACTGTGTCATCTACGAATACAAGCCTACAGGGAGATCTCATGCAAACGCACCCTCTCCCAATATATACAAGCACAGTTCCTGGGGTTTCATGGGGATGTATCTCAAAATGACAAACATTCTGGTTGGTGTCAAGACAAATGTCTTGTGCTTTGAGGGTATTACTCTCGCAAATAAATCCTTCTTGGTCTCGTGAAATGCATGCATCAACATCAACAGTTTGACATTTATTCTTATTTTGTTGTGCCCACGCTCTATTGGACAGAGTATGGCTCCATGGTGACTCAACCCCAGTGCGATGATTGGGTATATGGTGTATACGGAATCACGGAATCACGGAATTTTTCAGAGTTGGAAGGAACCTCTAGAGATCATCTAGTCCAACTCCCCTGCTAAAGCAGGATTGCCTAGAGCACATTACTCAGGACTGCATCCAGGCAGGTCTTGAAAGTATACCAAAGCATTGTGTATTGTTAAGATAAAAGCTGTGGCCTTGCTCTCAATGGGATCATAGGTGAAATTAACCAGATACCACCGGGACTGAAATTTTTTCTCAAACTCGATTGCGTTATCCCATATTACTTTTTGAATTTCGGTGGGCAAGGTGCCTTCTTCACCTTCCCTTATGATTGCGGCTGTCATTGATTGCATCCACAATTGGGCTTGGATACAACTAAGAGCCAAAGAAACATTGTTTTGGGTTGCATCAAGTGCATCTGTGATCAGCTGATGGTCCTTTTCACCCGTCTCTTCCCACTGAGGCAATATATTCGATAAAAGCCATTGGTGGTTTCCCAATGCTGATAGAGAGGACTGTAGAGGATGTTTTAATTTGTCTAGATCACTAGTGGTTGTGACTAGTTTGTTGGCAAGTATCTCAGCATCTATACTATCTAGGACTCCCAGTCCTGTTCCTAAGATACCAGTCACATGTCTCTTCAGTCGTTGTGAGGTGGCAAGAGTTCGTCTGTGTAACCATGCTGACCATCCTGCATAAGATGTACTCAGGAATGGTGAGCAGGTGGGTTTGATCGCAGAGATATTAATCTGTATTGACAATTCTACTCGTTTGAGGGAATATGTTGGATTAAACAGTATCTGTTGCTGACCTATGTGTTTAATAACATAAGGGCCAATGTTGAAAGTGTAAGGAGTTAGACTAATGGGTGGCTGAGTAGGTACACCTTTGAAAGTTTGTGGGGGTGTAGGTTTTGGATTCATTTCAGCAGGTTCAGATATATTCGAGTCAATCATAAATTCAAATAACAATTCTGTGCCCTTATAGCCCCAAATACAATACCCTACCATAGGTTTGGTAAAGGTGAAATTGTGCCAGCAATCTGAATTTGGCTCCAGAATTTTGTAACGTTCAGTGTTATATTTTTCCAGTTTGGTAGAGTCTACATGGATGGTTTTAATTTCAGTTGGCCTGTGGTGAGTAGACCCATTGATAACTCGGCAACCAAAGTGTATTTTCTTTCCAGGGACGGCTTCGATTTTTGTCATTTGAAGTGAGTCTTTCCACCTCCATTTATCTCTGGAATATACTTCACTTCCTTGTATAACCAGAGTGGAGAGATTTAAACTCCTTTTGTTTTCTGGTGTTCCAGTGCTTGCAGTGTACCATGACAATGCATTATCCCAAAGCTCATCATGGTCAGGTTCGACTGTGTCTATCTTGAATTCAAATAGCAGCGCTATTTCATCCTGTTGCCAACGACAAGTTACAAGAGTGGGTTCCACAAGAGTAAAATTATACCAGCAATCCCACTCGTCGGTGACACAGTGCTTTGTTGTCATTGAGCGTGGGTTCTGAGGGCGAAATATCTCTATTCTTGTGGCCTTCTCATGGTTTGAGCCATTGATCATTCTACACCCTACTCAGATTTCCGCCCCTGCCTTACCTTTCAGGGTTGGGTACCAACTGTTCCAGGTCCACTCATGTAACACCTTGTTTTGCTGTAGAACTACAGTGGCCAAACTCAATTCTCCCTTTCTTGTACCTGCCATCGCATTGTGTTTAACAAAAGCTTGAGACCATGGCCACTCTGGGTCTCTTTGACTACAAACAACAGGGAATAAAAAGGTAAAACTGAATAGCATCAATTCCATCTGCCAATTCGTCATTTTAGAATTTGGGCCTCCAGATAGCCATACATAATAAAAATAATATTATTGCCAGGATCAATGTCAGGATTCCCTGGAGACACTCAAGGTTAGCGTAGGCCAATCCATCTGTCCATGTACAGTTCATCCAAGGTTCCTGTAAGACACAAAGGAAAAGAAAATCTGCTCGGTCTTATTTGACCGACGGGGTTAAAAAGAGGGCGAGATCCACCAGGTGCTGATCCGGTGTATCTTCCCTGAACAGTCTTTGGCTTCCCATGCATGGGGATTTTTGAGAGTAGCTAGCACCATTGGTACCATACCAATTTGAGGCATTTTCACTAGCACAGGCTGCCCAGGGTGAAATCTTCCTAGGTATTTTCCCGGTTCGTTGGGAACTTTTGGAGGGATGATATTAGCAGATACACAGAAAGCTTTCATTTTAGGGCAGCCATCTCCACTCCATCTGTTATTTAATTGATAGATGGCATCATCCAATCGCAAATGCCAACCAGGTTCATGAGTTTTTGCAAAATGCTTAACCAATCCATTGGTGCGTTCAACAATGCCATTAGCCTGGGGATAATAGGGAGTATGAAATACCCATCGAATCCCTTCTTCTTTGGCCCAATCTTGTACCACCGTAGCGGTAAAGTGTGAACCGTTATCACTTTGGATTTCCTCGGGAAGGGGAAGTGTGCTGAACCACCCTTTTAGGCCTTTTACTGTGTTGTCCCCGGTAGCTGATTTGAAGCTGGTGGCCATAGTGAGGCCGGAGATAATCTCCACTCCTACCAGGACGTATCTTTTCTCACCTGATGATCTCAAGGGCCCAATATAATCAATCTGCCGTGAATGCCACAATGTTTTCTTGTCCCGAATGTGTAAGGGAGGCGTCTTACTCGGATGATCTTTATTGAGTCGTAGGCGACATTGTGAACAGGCAGTTACTACTTGTTGCACAGCTTAACCGATACAGGCCACCTGGCCACCCCCGGGCTAGACCTTCCTGATATAGGTCAGCATGGCCTGTGTGGCCACACTTAATATGTAACCATTCTAGTAAGCGTTCCCATTCCTGACCACCATCTACAATATCAATTTGCTGCAGCCGCGTGAGGCTATCTACCTGTTGGTTGAACTGAGCAGTGATCGAGTTCGAACGATCATGGCCTTTTACCCAATCAATGTGCAATGCTCTCTGTCCTCCTATTTCTAACAGTTGCTTCCAACTATCCGTCTCCCAAATTGGGACTCTGTTCACCTGCCAATCATTGGTTGCCCAGTGACCTATCCATTCAGTGGCTCCTTTAAAAACAGCATATGAGTCAATGTAAATGTAAGTAGCCCCATGTTGTGCAGCTAGTAGGACAGCTCTGAGTTCCCCTACTTGTGCACTACCTTCTCCTGTTTCAGTTGCTCTTTCTCCCGTTGCTACTTCCAGTGCTATGGCCTTGTATTTCCACTTATTGTTCTCACGGTGAGATGACGCATCAGTAAACCACACTGCCTTCCTTCAGAGGAGGTGCTTCTTGGATTGGAGATGGTCTGTTTGGTGGGGATTGGAACAATAGGGCACCATCTATATCCTTCTGGAGCCTGGATACTTTAACACTGCCTTCAGAGATTGGCATGATTTCATTAATGCCTTCTAAATAAGCATACCACTTTCGAACTGTGGGTTTCTGAGCAATGCCGGCTGGTGGTGCTGTTCCTTTACGGACCACATCTAGGAGGCAGAAAGGTCCCCGAACGATCACACTCTGTTCCCTCCTTATCTGCTCTGCTCGTTGCAATGCTTGCACTAGGGACAGTAAACCCTTCTCAAGGTCTGAATATCTGCTCTCAGTATCATTAAAGGAGTGAGAGCTAAATTCTAATGGTCTCTCCGGTCTTGCTGGTCCCTTCTGCCATAAGTTACAATGAGAACCATGTTCACTGAATCCCCATTCTACATGGACAGGGTCAGTTGGATGTATAGGACCAAGTTGTTGGAATAACCTTAGCTCCTTTATTAGCAATTCCAGGGCATTAGTATGTTGTTCAGTCCACTCCCAGGATTTACCCTTTTTTAGCAAACAATAAAGGGGGCGAGCAATGATGGAAAAGCCAGGGATGTGTTTACGCCAATAACTTAAAGTTCCTAGAACTTGCTGTAACTCCTTCGCGCTGGAAGGATTCTGTCCCTGTTCTATTTTTTTCAGGGTATCCTGAGGGATGGAAGCAGCTCCCTTAATCCACCAGACCCCCATGAATTTAACTTCCTGTGCAGGTCCCTGACACTTTGAGTCTGGAATTTCCAGTCCTAAATCCAGTAATGTTTTTTGGATGTTTCATGTCTTTTACACTTTCCTGGTTCTCTCCCCCTATTAGGATGTCATCAATATATTGGTGTACCATACATCCCTGTGAAACGGGAATCTCTGATAGCACTTTAGCTAAAGCATTATGAGCAATAGTGGGGGAATGCTTGTATCCTTGTGGAAGTTGGTTAAAGGTATATTGGACTCCTTTCCACGTGAATGCAAACTGCACTTTGTCCTGCTCAAGGAGGGGAATCATAAAAAACATGTCTTTAACATCTAAGGCAGCCATCCAAGGATGGGCAGCTCCTTGTATCATTGTCACAATTTCCACGCTATTCGGAACTGCGGTGGTCAGGGGTGCAGTGTTGGTGTTTAACTTCTGGTAATCTACTGTGAAATGCCATTGCCCTGTTGGTTTCTTTACTGGCCATACTGGTGAATTATAAGCCAAGTGTGTTCTCTTAATGATGCCTCTTTTTTCTAAATCTGATACCACCCTGTCTGCTCCTGCAAGTGCAGCTGCAGGCAGTGGATGCTGCCAGACGTTGGTGATTTTAGAGGGAGGCAAAGGTATAGAAGTTTCTAATAGACCCAATTTCACTGTGCCTAATCCCTTTTCGCGTCCTGCAAAGCTCCACACAGTTCCATCTGGAAATTTCCACATTCGCCCACACAGCACATCAAATCCTAGGAGGTTAGTACGCGAGGCACCTGCTAACACTTCTGCCCTAGTCATTCGCTGTTCTCCTGGCAACCGGAGGTTAATTTTTGCGGTGGGGCATGTTTTTACCACACCGTCAATTCCTGTGAAGTTGTGCTGTTTCGTTAGTGATTGCTGACATTTGGGCTCTGGTATCAATAATAAAGTTTACTGACATCTTCCGGGGTCCGACAGGAATGACAATAACAGGCTCGGAGTCTTTATGAGAGAGTCATTGAATCGCTAGTACCCGCTGGACAGGGTGGCTCACTGTCCTCCCCGGGGAATGGAGTTTTTTGACTGGGACTCTGACAAATCAACCAAGTTACGCTCCGGTGCAGAAGGCATGATTTTCTCATAACTTGGGGATTCTCTGGTTAGACTTTTCTCCCCAGCCAAATTATTCTTTCTAGTTAGGGATTGGACTAGCGTATGGAGATCTCCCGTATGGACACTGTGCAAGAATTGTCGGGGCACCCCTAATTGTAGGGCTTTACGCCACAACTCATTTTGGTCCTTATCAGGCTTAAACCTTCCCTCTGATTTAGGGTTTTGAGTGTGAGTTCTAACTTGGCGAACTTTCCGGGGGTGTTCGGAGGATTTTTCACTAGTTAGGTTGGCCCAGCCCATTCGGCACCCGTATTGGTCTATTTCCTGTACATATTCATTCCAGGTGGGCATTTAGTGACGATGGCCCCGCCCATGAGCACCCCGAGCATCTCGTATGCGATCTTCAGTGCTAACAGCGAATGGTTTCAGGCAATCGGGAAGACCACGGATGAGAGGGGCTAATCGATCGGGGTCGATAGGGGCTGACATTGGGGATTTCCGAAATTCCTCTCTGTCATACATGCCTTGCAGGCAAGCTGCTTTCCGTACTGCCGCAAACAGATCAGAGTAGCCTGTAGCTCTAATCTCTAATGGCTCCCCCCTCTCTCGCGGATCCATACCACCAGCCGAATAGGCTGCTCGAGCGGTTAGGGAATAATTATGATCCCCGGGCACAGTAGTTAAAAACACTCCTGGTCCCCAAGAGTCTCCTGCTTCTTCCTCACTCAACATAATTCTATCTCCCCCTTCAGAAGAAACTCGCCACACATACTCAACAGCTGACTCTTCTGGCCGCCTCGAATATTTTTCCCTTCTTTTCGCTAACTCGGTTGGTGTCCACAGAACAGTACGCACAGTGGTGTGGACTTCATCATCATCATCAACCACGGTTTCAGTTTTAACCAGAGGATGTAAAGGAAAGACTTGGGATTTCAAAGTAAAAGTCCTTTCCTCCTCATCTTCTTCCTCCTCCCCACTGTCAGACCAAAGATCTCCAGTCTGGGTTCCGGAATTTGGATAACACATTAACTTATGAATTTGTTGGACCTGGGTCGAGGGCTGCATTTTGTCTAAGAGCCCAGTCACCCTTTCCAATAACATTTTAAGTTGGAGATTTTCACCTTTAAGTTGGAGATTTTCATTCCCAAGTCGAGCATTCCGGTTTCCTAAACATTCATTCTCACTCACAAGCTTATCAACTTGCATTCTTAATTTTTCTCCTGTCTCCTTCTGAAAAGCTAATGATGACTTCAACACCTCATTCTCCGATTTCAGAGTTGCATATTCTACAGCAGAAATCAGACTAGGAGCAGGGGTTTCCCTAGCTTCTTGCTGTGCATGAGATAAACAGGTGCCTAACACCGCACAGATCACACCCTTGCCTTTTCCCGTTCTGAGCTTTAGTGAAGCCCAACACTCTTCAATATGTTCCACCACTTTCTCTTCATCCTTCCAAAATTTTTGGGCCCACTCCTTCCCAGCCTGGGAAGGGGCACAATCATATTTTTGCAGTGGTTTATCCATGGCAACCCTGCCAACTACGCCAAAATTCTGTTGCGTGAAAGGGGCAAAGTGGTTTTGGCAGAAGATAAACCCCCTTGCGTTCTAACACTCCTCACGAAGGTGGGAGGCTAGGTGCAGCTGGGTTTAAATTCTGAGTGATGCCCAATTCAGCACTATCAGTCCAGTTGCGTTTAATATGTATTAAACTATTACAATTTGGATACACTAATAGTGGACTGCACCTTCAGTCTAGTCGTGCTCATGAACTAGCACGGCCACCTTTGAGTCTTTGGTCGTGTTCAGTGAGAAACCAAGACGACTAGCTACTTAAACAGTGCAGTTTATTTAAGCAACAGATATATAGGTTCTTAGGATTGCCGGTGATAAATACACTGTCTGCAAAGCATGTGCAAATAAAGGTATTGTTAAATATAAAAAAACATGTGACAAAGTTATAAATGATACAGCCTGGCTATAAATGTAGGATAGAGATTCTCTAGAGAAATTTCTAAGTTTCCCGAGGAAGCAAGCACTCGGTATAATCTAAGTCTTACCCAAAGGCGTCCCTATGGGGGGGGGGGAAGAAAGGCTCAGCCCGTCGACTGGTCCCAGAAGTCAGTGATGGAGTTCTCCTTGACTTGTTTGTGATGGTGTCTTCCCTGATATACCCCCTCTCTCGGGCTATTTTTATACTATTCGTTATCTTCAAGGTGGAGTTTGAGTGACTTTAGTCATACATACTTTTATTATGATTGGTGTAAAATTCTCTCACTTCACATTTAAAGGTATAGTTTACGAGAAATTCAGGGCGCAGACTCAAGAAGGAGTGGTCGCACCTTGGAGGCAGGTAGCCTTTGGGATGGAGGTGTGTTTTGGTATTATAATGGCATTAAAATGAGCAAAGTTCACACAACGGACAGCATTTCATCAAAATTTGACAAAATGTTGGCTCAGGGTAGCGAGTAGGCAGCTTATCTGTTCCACAGTAAGCTAGTTAGGCAGCTTATCTGTTTCATGGTACCATCTCATTCCTGTATCTGCATGAGACAAGGCCGCGGAATAATTCCCTTCCGTCCCATACCTCATGTAGCTTTCCAAGCATCCTTGTACAGGGAACCGCAGATGTTGCATTCTTCGGATACCAGCCGCGGCTGTCTTCTACCTCAGAAGCCTCTTGATTTTATACCTTTCCTTAATGTGTGAACAATGCTGTATTTTTTGTATTTTTGGCCATTTTAGTAATTATTCCACAGCCAGTCACAATGGGATGCTTCTCCCATTTATTCACAGTTAAGCTCACTTCAGCCTCCAATACAGTCAGTTCTTGAGACCTGGCTGTCGCTCCAGAAATAGTCACAGATTCTGTTCCTTTATGATTCGATGGCAATAGGGTGCACTGTGCACCAGTGTCCACAGGGGCTGTATATTTTTGTGGCTCTAATGTGCCAGGCCATCGAATCCACACAGTCCAATAAACTCTCCTCCTCCTGGCTGGAGGCAGGGCACCTCTAATGTCTGTAATTAGTAGATGAGTTTCTACCTGGACCGGAGAACCGCCCCCTGCGGACTGCAGCAGCAGTCCTCCTGGAATAATTTGTTCTTCTATCTGCGCTACCTTGCAACTCACTTGCTCGTGCCTGTAGGGCCGAGGTTGGTCTTTTATCCCACTTACTCATGTCAGAAATGTAACGTTGAAGGGGGAAGACTTCCTCACTAGGATGTGTCTTTGGCAGGAACTGTATGTTTCTCTTCAGGAGGACCATTGTACAGGGAAAGAAGAGACTCAAAAGCAAGCCTGGCATCTTGCACTAAACCTTAGGTGCAGAAGGTAAGCAGCTCTGCTGCTCAGAGCTCCACAGCGCACAGCCTGGCAAAGCAGCATTTACTACGTGGATCAGGAAAGGAGGTGCAACAGTGGAGATTGTATACTAATAACCCAAGTTACAGTTAAGACTTGGTTATAATAAAGGCAGGAATCCACTCACCTCACCTGTCTATAAAAACTAGGCATCCCATCAAAACTAGTCATCTTGGCTCTCTCCCTGTTGTCAATGGTGACAAACAGACACTCCAGAGGGTGATTTATCCTTCCTCTTATGGATGCATGCCCTAGGATAACATCTCTCACCTTCTGAAAGAAATTTTGAGTAGAGACAGGTTACAGTCTTAACACCTTGTCTCTTCCAGAGATTTTAGCAATTCCTAATTAAAAATGGCAGTACTGCCACAGTGGTGGAAGCATCTGTGAGAATGCTGAAGGAAAACAATCTTTTTTGGCTACTAGTCATGTGAACCTGCTTTGGGAAGTTGTAGGTAACATGATACTGAAAATGCTTGTGGTCTCCAGGGCCTGATCTATTCCCACATTCCCTCTGTGACTAGCCAAAAGGGAGTTGTGCTGGCAGCAGGAACAGCAAGCTATTTTTGCCACCCAGCATGAAAGGGCAGGATGACAGCTCCCCAGCTAGCTCCAGAAATTAACATTCTCCATTAACAGAGCGGATGGCAACACAAAAGACACAACAAATTTGCCAAAGAATTCATTACAGTGGATTACTGTGGTGTGGATTGCAATGCTGTATAATGATCCCTTTGTTAGGTGCAAGCTGCATATCCCTACATGAGAGGTTTGATCAAATGTTTCATCATTGTAGATATTCATCTAAAGATGAGATTGCAATACAGATGCAAATATTGCCTTTTGTTTCCGTCGTGGTTTTGGCCGGATTGGCCAATCAGAACGACAGATGGCCCTCCCCCCATCTCTCCTCAGAGAGGAGAGGAAGAGATAAGGAGATTTACGAGTTTAGAAGAAGAACTAAGCTACTTCAATGAAAATAATAATAAATAAGGAAATAGTAAATAATAATAGAATAAAATAAAAAATAATGTATACAATATATACAAAACCATATCCAGCTCCCAGGATGACAATCGCGTCACCAGCAGACACAGGGAAAATCCCAGACTGGAGTCAGCGATGGACAGGAACTGAATTCCAGAACTAGAGTCAGGAATGCTCAGATCGGGATCAAAGGTAGACGAACAGACAGGGTCCTCCTCGGACGTCGGCCATTGAAGAAAAGACGAGCCAGAGCAGCCTTGCCCCTTTGATCCCTTAGCTTTTATACTGAGCGTGATGCAGATGGGATGGAATACCCTGTTGGTCAGTTTTGGGTCACCTGTCCTGTCCGCTCCTCCCTGCAGGTGGGACCCCTCTACGCTTCTCCACTTCCGACCCTCTAACGGGGCAAATAGCGAAGTTAGCTGACCTTGGTTGTTATAGCAATAAGTAAAAGCAAGAGCCTCTCTGCATACCATTCCTTGGTATAATCAGGTCTTATCACTCTGAGAGAGAACAGTTTCTGAACAATATGCTGTGAATTTCAGAGTTTAGTCAGTTAGAAGAGCACGTGAATGACAGGCACATCATTCAGTCTTACTTTACTACATCTCTATGTCTGCAACAGAACAATCACAATTTTAGCTAAGTAATTTATCCATGAATTAAATACTTGATAAAACATTTGTGGTTTGTGTGCGCGCGTGTGTAGTTGCTGTTGGTTTTGTCACAGATGTCACAAAGTTAAACAAACTGAGCAGAAATCTGTCTTGGAAATGACTATGACCAGAAAGGAAGAGGCTACACTGTGATCCTGTTTACTGGTGCCCACTGGGAATGAACAGGGATTACTGATGGGTTAGCCTGGCATGGCTGGCTAGCCTGTCCCTCCTCCTTCCCACAGACAGCTCTGTGGGCCACAGGACATTTCTGAGGGCCTTTTACAAAGGCAGAATTACATAGTTCTTTCATTTACATTTTACACATAGTCTTGCTGGAAGCTAGTAGAACAGAAATTGTGATTCCTCTTGTTCAAGAAATTACTTTTTTGTTACAATAAAGCAATGAAATTTAATGCATTTTCTGAGATATCAAACTTTAAAATTGAAGTCACTGGTGGATTACACTTGCCATGATTTCTGTATTTGATGTACACTCCTAAAAGTTATCATTGAGTAGAAACACCTCAGATGGTGGTTTTCACAATTCTTTGTTGTTTTTGTTGATATTTATAGGAGAAGCCCAGGTGTACAAGCTAAAGAAGAATTGTGGAAACATATTCAATAAGTACTGTCCTCATGGGATCTGACTGCTGCATTGCTCCTAATAGTTATTTACACTCCATGCACTGCAACTATAAAGCATTATGTTCTGATTTAGTTATGTGCCATGAAACATTATACAGGTGTAAATGACTTTACCTGGATATGTGTAGAAGATACCGCAGACCACTGACTACAGATGACCATCAAATGTAGATGAATTAAACAAAACCACGGTATTTTAAAGATTTATTCTTGTGAGTCTTCCAAAATGCTTTTGTTTTTAATACTGACACTCCTGTTCTATTACACACAGAACTACCAGTTAGGAAGATAGTTACCCATTCTGAAGAATATTCAATGTTCAATATTCACAATATTCATATATATTATGAAGCAACAAGATCAGATTGCAGGGAGGTGAGAAGGGTGGAACAGGATGCGACATGCAGTTGAAGCAATCAAGGTGAAGTTAGACACATTTCTTAATAGGTCAAGATAGCTTCAGGGCTGAAAACAGCTTGCTTCGGTAGATCTTTTCAGCCTAATATAATAAAAAAAGAATGGTTATGCAATTGGTAGCTACTGTAACATTATTTACTTTGCTTAATCCTTTCCAGGAACAAACTTGTGGAACCATCTGGCCTGTCTGAGGAGCAATTGAAAGAAATCCCATACACTAAAACAGAGTGAGTTTATATCAGGATTTTTCTTGGTGAACATAAAAGCCCACTTTTCTTATTTTACCGTGAACTCTGTCATACTGAAATAGGAGTGGGTTTACACATAATCCCTAAGCTTTTATCCTCTCAAAATGCTTATCTAGGATAGGTTGAATAGAATCATAGAATCATTTAGGTTGGAAAAGACCCTTAAGATTATTGAGTTCAACCGTTAACCTAACACTGCCAAGTCCACCACTAAACCATGTCCCTAAGCACCACATCTACAAGTCTTTTAAATACCTCCAGGGATGGTACCTCAACCACTTCCCTGGGCAGCCTGTTACAATGCTTGATAACCTTTTAGGTGAAGATTTTTTTCCTAATATCCAATCTAAACCTCCCCTGTTGCAACTTGAGGCCATTTCCTCTTCTCCTATCACCTGTTACTTGGGAGAAGAGACTGACATCCACCTTGCTACAGCCTCCTGTAGAAAGCGATAAGGTCTCCCCTGAGCTTCCTTTTCTCCAGGCTAAACAACCCCAGTTCCCTCAGTCGCTCCTCATAAGACTTGTTCTCTAGACCCCTCACCAGCTTTGTTGCCCTTCTCTGAAAACGCTCCAGCACCTCAATGTCTTTCTTGTAGTGAGGGGCCCAAAACGGAACACAGTACTCAGGTGCAGCCTTACCAGTGCTGAGTACAGGGGAACAATCACTTCCCTAGTCCTGCTGGTCACACAGTTTCTAATACACACCAGGATGCTATTGGCCTTCTTGGCCACCTGGGCACACTGCTGGCTCATATTCAGCCAGCTGTTGACCAACACTCCCAGGTCCTTTTCCGCCAGGCAGCTTTCCAGCCACTCTTCCCCAAGCCTGTAGCGTTGCATGGGGTTGTTGTGACCCAAGTGCAGGCCCCGGCACTTAGCCTTGTTGAATCTCTGGATAAGAATACTTAATAATTTTTATACCTATTATTGTCTGTTTCCCAAATATGAAAAGAATCATCTTCGTATTTCCCACTCACTCATCAGTTGCTATATGTGCCTGTATGCCTCCCTATGCTGCCCATCTATTCTGTATGCTATGCAGTACAGAACCAGGGAGAATTGAATGTAAGTAAGCAAATCCATTTATTTCCTAAATCTGCTTACTTTTAAAATTCTATTCTGATCAACTAAAGTACTGTTTGACCTGCTCAACCTCTCTTTCCTTGTTTATCATGGGCAGCTGCCAGGCCGGAGCCATTTCCTTCTGAACAGACACCTATTCCACTGTGATAATTGCCTATTTGGGATGGCATGTGTTAGTGCTAACAACTGCCTGTGAGAGAAATGGGTTCCCATTTTGCATTATAATGTGCGCCATTAAACAAAAAAAGGCTGATTTTAAAACTGTATATATTAATGTATTCTTTATTAACAGTTTCATTCTCAAATATGGGCATGCCAGTTTGTGACCTTTGCACTTTTTTTATTAACTTACAAGTGCACGCTTCTAAGAAAAGCATCAGTCTTAAATTCAGACAGTGCTGGAAGCCATCTGTTATACTTTAATAAGAAATAGGAAGATGTCAGTCTGAAGTTACATTTATTTTTTTAATCATAGAATAACTCAAGTTGGAAGGGATCCATAAAGATCATCGAGTCCAACTCCCTGCTCCTCACAGGACTATTTAAATTTAAACCATATGACTAAGAGCATCGTCCAAATGTTCTTTGAACTCTGATAGGCTTGGTGCTGTGACCACTTCCCTAGGGAGCCTGTTCCAGTGACCAACTGCCCTCTTAGTTAAGAACCTTTTCCTAATGTCCATTCTGAACTTTCCCTGTGTTGTGGTTTGGGCTGGACTGGCCACTGAAACAAACGACAGATACTCTCCCCTACCTCTACTTTCAGGGAGAGGAGGAAGAGAGAGGAAGAGATTTATGAGTTTAAAAGAAACTAAACTACTTTAATGAAATAATAATAAAATAATAAAAAGAAAATAATGAAATATACACAACATATACAAAAACGTATCTCACTCAGGATGATGATCACGTCACCAGCAGGCACTGGGAAAGTCCGAGACTGGACTCGGCAACGGATGGGAGCTGAACTCAGGAACTGGATTCAGGAATGCATGGATCGGGATCAAAGGCAGATGAACAGACAGGGTCCTCCTTGGACCCTGACCACTGAAGAAAGAAAGAGAGCTGTCCCTTTGATCTCCCAGCTTTTAAACTGGGCATGATGCAGATGGGATGGAATACCCTGTTGGTCAGTTTTGGGTCACCTGTCCTGTCCCCTCCTCCCTGCAGGTGGGACCCCTCTACGCTCTTCCATTTCCAACCCTCCAATGGGGCATATAACAAAGTTAGCTGACCTTGGTTGTTATAGCAATAAGTATAAGCAAGAGCCTCTGTGCATACCATTCCTTGGTATAATCAGGTCTTATCACTCTGAGAGAGAACAGTTTCTGAACAATATGCTGTTAATTTCAGACTTTAGTCAGTTGTTAGAAGAGGCCCAGCTAAAAAGTAAAATTACAAATCAGCAAATTGGTTCTGGTTTACCTCAAACCAGGACAGGGTCTTCAACCACCCCGACATCTGTTGGAGGGACACCACAGCAGGGCACAAGAAATCCAGGAAGTTCCTGGAATGTGTCAATGATAACTTCCTTCTCCAAGTGATAGAGGAGCCAACGAGGAGAGATGCTCTGCTGGACTTTGTTCTCACCAACAAGGAGGGGCTGGTGGGGAATGTGAAGCTCAAGGGCAGTCTTGGCTGCAGTGACCATGAGATGGTGGAGTTTGAGATCCTTAGGGCAGCAAGGAGGGCGCACAGTAAGCTTGCTAGCCTGGACTTCAGAAGAGGAGACTTTGGCCTCTTCAGGGATCTGCTTGGTGGAGTGCCACGCGATAAAGCCCTGGAGGCAAGAGGGGCCCAAGGAAGCTGGCTGATATTCAAGGACTACCTTCTCCAAACTCAGGAGCGGTGCATCCCAACAAAGAGGAAGTCAGGCAAAAACGCCAGGAGGCCTGTGTGGATGAACAAGAAGCTCCTGGACAATCTCAAACAGAAAAAGGAAACCTACAGAGGGTGGAAGCAAGGACGTGTAGTCTGGGAGGAACACAGAGAAATTGCCTGAGCAGTCAGGGATTAGGTTAGGAAAGCTAAAGCCCAGATAGAGTTAAATCTGTCCAGGGACATCAAGGGCAACAAGAAAGCATTCTATAGGTATATCAGTGACAAAAGGAAGACTAGGGAAAGCGTGGGCCCTCTCCGGAAGGAAACAGGAGACTTGGTCACCCAGGATATGGAGAAGGCTGAGGTACTTAATGACTTTTTTCCTCGGTCTTCATGGGTAAGGGCTCTAGCCACACCACCGAAGTCGCAGAAGGCAAAGGCAAGGACTGGGAGAATGAGGAACCACCCACTGTAGGAGAAGACCAGGTTCAAGACCAGCTGAGGTACCTGAAGGTGCACAAGTCCATGGGACCTGATGAGATTCATCCACGGGTCCCGAGAGAACTGGCAGATGAAGTTGTCAAGCCACTACCCAACATATTTGAGAAGTTGTGGCAATATGGTGAAGTTCCCACTGACCCCAGTCAAAAAAAAAAAATAAAAGGGCAAAAATAACCCCCATTTTTAAAAAGGGAAAAAAGGAAGACCTAGGGAACTACAGGCCGGTCAGTCTCACCTCTGTGCCAAGATCATGGAGCAGATCCTCCTGGAATCTCTGCTAAGGCACATGGAAAATAAGGAGGTGATTTGTGACAGCCAACATGGCTTCATTAAGGGCAAATCGTGCCTGACAAATCTGGTGGCCTTCTACAATGGCGTTACAACATTGGTGGACAAGGGAAGAGCAACTGACATCATCTACCTGGACTTGTGCAAAGTATTTGACACTGTCCTGCATGACATCCTGGTCTCTAAATTGGAGAGACATGGATTTGACAGATGGAATATTCAGTGGATAAGGAACTGGCTGGATGGCCACACTCAAAGGGTTGTGGTCAATGGCTCGATGTCCAAGTGGTGAGCAGTGGTGAGTGGTGTTCCTCAGGGGTCGGTACTGGGACTGGTGCTGTTTAACATCTTTGTCAGCAACATGGACAGTGGGAATGAGTGCATCCTCAGCGAGTTTGCAGATGACACCAAGCTGTGTGGTGTGGTCAATGCGCTGGAGGGAAGGGATGCCATCCAGAGGGACCTTGACAGGCTTGAGAAGTAGGCCTGTGCGAACCTCATGAAGTTCAATCAGGCCAAGCACAAGGTCCTGCACCTGGGTCACAGCAATCCCAAGCACAAATACAGGTTGGGCGGAGAATGGCTTGAGGGCAGCCCTGAGGAGAAGGACTTGGGGATGTTGGCGGACGAGAAGCTCAACATGAGCCAGCAATGTGCACTTGCAGCCCAGAAAGCCAGCTGTATCTTGGGCTGCATCAAAGGCAGTGTGGCCAGCAGGTCAAGGGAGGTGATTCTGCCCCTCTACTCTGCTCTTATGAGACCCTGCCTAGAGTACTGTGTCCATCTCTGGTGCCCCCACCATAAGAAGGACGTGGACCTGTTGGAATGGGTCCAGAGGAGGGCCATGAAGATGATGAGAGGGCTGGAGCACCTCTCCTATGAGGACAGGCTGAGAGAGTTGGGGTTGTTCAGCCTGGAGAAGAGAAGGCTCCGGGGAGACCTTATTGTGGCCTTCCAGTATCTGAAGGGGGCCTACAAGAAAGCTGGGGAGGGACTTTTTACAAGGGCATGTAGTGATAGGTGGAGGGGCAATGGCTTCAAATTGGAAGAGGGTATATTTAGATTAGATATCAGGAAGTAATTTTTCACTATGGTGGCGGTGAGGCACTGGAACAGGTTGCCCAGGGAAGTTGTGGATGCCCCATCCCTGGAAGTGTTCAAGGCCAGGCTGGATGGGACTTTGAGCAACCTGGTCTAGTGGGAGATGCCCCTGCCCATGGCAGGGGGGTTGGAACTAGATGATCTTTAAGGTCCCTTACAATAGAATGGGAGTCAGAGTTTCCCCTTTCAAAAACCTGTGGTGCCATTAGAGGTCTGTTTCTGTATGTTTATGGTATATATACGTTTCCTGGTTATGTTTAAGGGGTTGTTGCAGGTTGTAAGCAAAAGTAACTGTTCTAAAAAAGCAGCTATGTTAGTTTAGTAATTTGTTTGGGCAATTTATCTGATTTATGTTCAAAGGTCAAAAAAGCTGTTCTACAAAGCCTAGACAATGAAAGATGCCATAAATTGTGATGTATCCAACAAAAACCAGTCAGATCAGTTTACTTTTGAATTATGCAGGGTGCATGCTTCTAAAAAATCACATTGAGTGCACAGAACAGTCCATATTTTAATATTGCAACTGGTCAGAGATTTGCTCTAAAACAAAACCTGAATAAAGCAAATCTTATATTGATTTGGCTTATGTTGATTTACCAAAGATATTTAGCAAGTATGTTCTTTACAAAATTAGCAGTCAGCTGGCTCAGTGTTTGATTTAAATAAGTATTTTAGCAAAGACAGATATGTATTTCTAATTCAAACTGCTCTTCTGTTTTTGCTATGCACTGATACAGCCCTTCATTTACTACATTATTTCTTATTCCCAACCTGCTCATGCTCAGTTGCTGAGTTAAGAAGACCTGCCCTGGATCAGAACATTCAGTACTTCCCAGTGATGAGGTCCTCTTTCTGCCTCCTACTCCTGAAATATGATGTAATATCCTATTATTTAATCTTTCCATTTAACTTGTGGAACTGGAAAATGGAGTTTAATTAACCAGTTTGGTGATATTATAAAAACAGGTGATTTGGATTAACTTCTAGCATTTTCCTGGACTTTTAGTTAATTTGTCAGTGAATAAAAAAATCTGACATGTTAAATTGTCATATAACAATCTACTTTTTGAATACTGTTTCAAAACAGAATTTTACTTTCTATTTGTATTTTTTTATTTTTATTTTAAAAGAGGATTTCTGCTAACTTTTATATATCTATTTTTAACAGGCAGAGTTCAAAATTCAAGTTCACTCCTGATTAAACATAAAATATTCAAACTAGACACCAAAATGCAAGTATTCTGTGAATATGTAGTATATGTACTGTTCAAATAAAGGACATGAATCTGTCCAAATGCTTTTCAGTTCTGGCATCAAATAATAGTTACCTAACCCTATTCAAATCAAGAGAAATCATGAGTATTTCAAAGTATGTAAGATAACTTAGGAAGTTGGAACAGTTTCTAAGACAACATTAAGAAGCTATTTATTTTTAATTTAATCAAAATATAAACCTATCTGAAATGAAATGCGACATCTTTGCTCAAAATTAATAATATATAAAACCCTTGTATTTATGGGTTTGGGTATAGTGTCTTTAGAAAATCATCTGGGAAGAACAAAACCAAAATAAGTACCAGTCTGTTAAAATAACCTTTAAACAATCCCTCTTGGATGTTGTTACACTGGTACTGTATGTCTAGCCATCTGCATCCTTTAGAGCTACTTGTTCACCAATTCTGGGTTGTCCTTTGCCTTCAGGAGACTGAAAACGCTCCATGAGAGGTAAGTGGTGTTATAACCTATGGATGGCTTGAGGACCTAGAGGGAAACAGTAAGGAAGTAAGAGGAAGGGAAGGAGTTCCTCAGATTGTGGGGTTCAGGAGTGCTGCAGGATAGAAAGGGTTAAGTACAGACATTTGCCTGTGGAGAAGACTAGCAAGAAGTGTTCAGCAAAGACTAGTCACTACTGAGCAAGACCCCAGCTGTGGGAATAAGCAAGTCTAAATAAACCTATTTTCCTACCAGGAGGAACTAATTTTATTGTCCTGGTTTGAGCGACACAGGACTAATTTCTCTTCTAATGATAGGGAAAACTCCACTTTTGGAAGACTCTAGTGTCTGAATTCGTGAAAATATTTACTTTATAGCCAGCTAGGCTATGTGGGATTCAAGGTCTCGGTGTTTTTGAGCCTAGCCAGGTGCAGGGATGAGGAGCAGCGAGGCCTGGGCATTTGACCCAGGCTGGCCAACAGGATTATTTCATACCATGAATGTCACATTCGATATAAATTAGAAAGTTTGCTGCGTAGTTTCTCTCTCCCTTGATGGCGGCGGTACAGAGAACTCCTTGCCCCAGTGCCAGACCCCTGAGGCCTTCCCTTCCTCCTGAAGCTGTTGCGCTCTCAGTGTCCAACATTTACTGTCCACTGCTGGGAGTGCACAGCTTCCTACTGATATAATTGGCTGAGTATAATCCTTGTATATCTTATATTAGTATCGGGATTAATACTGGTTCTTTAGTATCATTGTTAATTATTTAGTCTTATCCTATTAAATCTATTTATATTTCAACCCTTGTGTTTCCTTGTTTTTTCCCCGATTCCCCTTTCCGGGTGGGGAGGGGTCATCGGGTGATAGAATAATTGTCTAAATGACAATACGTTGTTATGGGTTTTCTCAAACCATAACATTTATTTATTCTGTAAGGCTGCTAGTTTATTCAGAAAAGGGAAAGCAGCGACAATATGAGATCCTTTAAGAGTGAAAGAATGCTCCACTCCAAATCTTCAGCCTAAAAAGTGGCTCTTCCATGTACAGCCCGGTAGCCACTGAAAGTCCTTTGACTGGAGACAGACTTCTAGATTTTTCTCCTTCTAGTAGAGGTGAATACAGTTTCCAAGTAGCAGAGGATGCTTGGTGATACATCTCAGCTGCCAGAGTTAAGCAAGAGCTTTAAACAAAAATATAGCTTGTCACAGTTTGCAAAAAAAAAGTGGAAATTACAGAAGATCCCTCATTAACCCACTCAGATGTAGCAGCTGAAACTAGCACATTGAGGGTTACATGCCAGTGTCATGAAATACAGTCTGATCCCTATTGCAGCAATGCACTTGGAAGACAGCAACAGGTCTTGGGCTGCATTACCCCCATGAGCAGGCCTTCTTTCATTCTTTGTTCATGCAGCTATTACCACTACTAAGATGTCAAAATATGCAGAAGTCATCAGTTTCTGGATGAAAAGCGGCTGCCTCAAATGCGACATAGGGCCACTTTGGCATTTCCTTAATAATAATGTTAGGTTCTTCAAGAAAACCTTGAGATAACTTTCTAAAACCCTGCCTTTCTAAGGAGGGAAAGTATGCAGCTCCAATCATTAAAAACCTCATAGATCTTACAATAATCACCAAAGCTGTACAAGTAGTTACCTGCAATGAGTAAAACTCCTTTTATCACTTAAAAGTAAACTATAGAACTTGTAGTCAGACCTAGTTCTGGATGCATTGTGTATACTTCTTCCAAATGCTGGGAACTGATGCATTTCAAGTTGAAAATCTACATGTAGAGATTACAAATGGTATACAACATGGCTGGATGTCTTAAGGCATTTTTCATTTTGTATTTTTGCAGCATAATCCCAATCCTTAGATTTCTCTTTTAATAGATATGATAAAAGGCATTTCTGATACTCTTTAGATAATATGTGCCTCCTGAGAACTGCAGGTTCAAAGGACTTTGTGGTGGGTTGACCTTGGCTGGACACCAGATGCCCACCAAGCCACTCTATCGCTCCCCTCCTCATGAGGACAGGAAGGACAAAATAAGATATAGAAAAAAACTCATGGGTCAAGATAAAGGAAGTTTAATAAAGCAAAGGAAAACAAACGATTTACTCTCTACTTCCCATTAGCAGGCGATGTCCAGCCACTTCCTGGGAAGCAGGGCTTCAGTAGGTGTAGTGGTTGCTCCAGAAGACAAAGGTAATAACAAATGCCCCCCCCCCTTCCTTTCACTCAGCTTTGATTTCTGACCAGGCGTCATACGTCATATGGTGTGGAATATCCCTTTGGTCAGTTTGGGTCAGCTGTCCTGGCTATGTCCCCTCCCAAGCTCTTGCCCACCCCCAGCCTACTGGCCTTTGGGGGTGAGGGGGGATGTTGGAAAGACAGTCTTGATGCTGTGGGAGCACTGCTCAGCAATAGCCAAAACACTGCTGTGTTATCAACACCTTTCTAGATACCAATACAAAGCACAGCACTGAGGGCTGCTATGGGGAAAATTAACTCCATCCTAGCCAGACCCAATACAGACTTATAGCATTTATTTGTATAAAGAGAGTGTTGGAAGAACAAGCTAACCCTTAGAAAACTGCAGTTACCTGGTGTCCTGCTTTGAGGTAAAACAGAACCAAGTTTCTTTTCAGTAATTTTACTTTTCAGTTAAATCTCTTCTAACTAACTGCATTCTCTGAAAGTAACAGCATATTTTTCAGACAGTGTCTGCTTCTAGCAGTGATAACAGCTGATGTTTATCGTTAATACCAAGGAATGGTATGCAGAGAGGCTCTTGCTTATACTTATTGCTATAACAACCAAGGTCAGCTAACTTTGCTATCTGCCGTGTTGGAGGGTCGGAAGTGGAAAAGTGCAAATGGGTCGCATCTGTGGGGAGAAGAGGACAGGACAGGTGACCCAAAACTGACCAACAGGGTATTCCACCCCATCTGCCTCATGCTCAGTATAAAAGCTGAGAGATCAAAGGGTCAGCCCTCTTTCTTCAGTGGCTGGCATCCAATGAGGACTCCGTCTATCTGCCTTTGATCCTGATCTGTGCATTCTGGAACCCAGATCCGGAATCCAGTTCCCATCAGAGTCCAGTCTGGGACTTTCCCAGTGCCTGCTGATGTTGTAATTGTCATCCGGGGAACTCAGTACTGGGTTTGTATATATATTGTATATATTTCATTAGTTTCTTTTTTGATATTATTATCATTTCTTTTTATTATTAATATTTCATTGAAGTAGTTTTAGTTTTCTTTTCAATCCATAAGCCTCTCTCCTTATTCACTCTCCCTTCTCTTGGGAAGAGACAGAGGTTAAAAGAGAGCATCTGTTGTTTGTTTAGTGGCCAGCCCAGCCTAAACCATGACAGATTTATTGGCGCCCAATGTGGGGCCCGACCAGGGCTATGACAGATTCCCTGAATAGTTCGAATTCTGGCTTGCTCAGTTGAGAGAGTATCAGATTTTTTTTCCTTAGAGAGTCTTGAGGGGTTGGAAATTAAAACAGACAGCTCACATCATGTCGTTCTTGAGCGAAATATTATATTGTGTCTTTATAGAGTTTTGTTTAAAATTAGTTGATGCAATGCTGCTTAACCTGATGTATGTGTTGTGTTATTATTCATTTGTGCTTTGTGTTTATTTGCGGTGGTTTGGTTCTGAGTGCTGGGCGAAACATACTATTTGGCTAAGGGTTTTGAACGCAATTTATGCTGGAATAAATTGAGACGTGACTTTACCCGCGCACCTCGGGCGTCACCTGGTGGATTTTGTTACTAATTACACATTTAATTTTACCTTGGGAAAGTTTACCTCCCTTTTTTAATGCCAAGCTGACGCCACTAGAGCTTGGGGATTGTTACTTCCTCAAAATCATGATTTTATTATTGACTCTCCTGAATGTGTTTCAGGGGTTTTATATTATACTTCGGTGCAGGAGTAGGTGTTGTAAGACATGCACTGCTGCTACTCAAACCCCATGAGCTACTCCACCACCCGTACCTGCACGAGCCACTCTGCCACCCATACTGGCATGAGCCACTACTCCAGCTCCGACAATGAGTACTGCCACTAGTCCAGCTCCGACAACAAGTACTGCCGCTACTCCAATTCCATCAATACTGGTATGAGTTGCCCCTGTGACCAGGAAGCAAAAAAGGAAGTCAAGTCATTCCCCTGCCCCTTATACCAAAAAGCAGCTCAAGTCAGATTGCACACGAGAGATATTCTTCTGACGAAGATCCAGGAGAGGGTCCTTCTAAAGTAGATCCAGGAAAGGGTCCTTCTCAAGCAGATCAGGGAGAGGGTCCTTCTCAGCCAGCATCAACACAGGAGGAGGAATCAGACACAGAGGTAATAGTTCAATCCTTATCTATGAAGGACTTGCGAAATATGAGAAAGGACTTTAGCCGCCATGAAGGTCAGACACTGTCGTGGTTTTGGACGGATTGGCCAATCAGAATGACAGATGGCCCTCCCCCCATCTCTCCTCAGAAAGGAGAGGAAGAGATAAGGAGATTTACGAGTTTAGAAAAAGAACTAAGCTACTTCAATGAAAATAATAATAAATAAGGAAATAAGAAATAAAATAAAATAAAATAAAATAAAATAAAATAAAATAAAATAAAATAAAATAAAAGTATACAATATATACAAAACTGTATCCAGCTCCCAGGATGACGATCGCATCACCAGCAGACACAGGGAAAGTCCCAGACTGGAGTCAGCGATGAACAGGAACTGAATTCCGGAACTAGAGTCAGGAATGTTCGGATTGGGATCAAAGGTAGACGAACAGACAGGGTCCTCCTCGGACGTTGGCCATTGAAGAAAGAGCGAGCCAGAGCAGCCTTGCCCCTTTGATCCCTTAGCTTTTATACTGAGCGTGATGCATATGGGATGGAATACCCTGTTGGTCAGTTTTGGGTCACCTGTCCCATCCGCTCCTCCCTGCAGGTGGGACCCCTCTACGCTTCTCCACTTCCGACCCTCTAACGGGGCAAATAGCGAAGTTAGCTGACCTTGGTTGTTATAGCAATAAGTATAAGCAAGAGAATCTCTGCATACCATTCCTTGGTATAATCAGGTCTTATCACTCTGAGAGAGAACAGTTTCTGAACAATATGCTGTTAATTTCAGAGTTTAGTCAGTTAGAAGAGGCCCAGCTAAAAAGTAAAATTACAAATCAGCAAATTGGTTCTGTTTTACCTCAAACCAGGACAGACACTTATCGCCTGGTTGCTCCATTGCTGGGATAATGAGGCCAATACCATAGACTTAGAAGGTAGAGAAGCCAGACAGTTGGGAAACCTGGCCAGAGATGGAGGCATCGATAAAGCGCTTGAGAGAAAACCATATACTCTCAGTCTCTGGAGGTGAGTCTTGTAAGCCGTAAAGGGCAGGTATCCCTTTAAGGATGATATCAAATGCCATCTGAACAAATCGACCACCATGGAGAAAGGTATCAAGTACCTGAGAGAACTGGCTGTGTGAGAGGAGATTTATAGTGACTGTAGACCCTGATGAAATGCCATGCAAGTGACCTATGTTGCAGAACACTGTGCAAAGTGCACCATCAATGTATTCCCACACATTGTCAACAATGATCTGGTGATGATCTGATGCTGACACACCAACTGTAAATGAAGTGCCTAACAGAGCACGACAGTGTCATGTCTCACTCTCAGGAAAGACGGGGGGTAAGTGACTCAGATTCGTAAATCCACAAAAGCGCAGATGAAGGTGAGACAAATCTCAAGGTTCGTATACAAACATTTATTAGATTAGTAACTAGGTCCATGATAATTGGTTAGGCATATAACAAATTATGGCAAGTGGTGAGGTATATCTTGCATTACTTAGCAACAGGTAGACAATGAATTATGGCAAGTGGTACAGTATGCCTTGCATTACTTAAGAACTCTAAGAGAAAAGAGAAACCGAGGGACAGAGAAAGGAAAAGATAGAGAAAAAGACAGAGATAAAGAGATCACCAGTCCTGGTTCCAGTGTCTTTTCAGGGAATCTTCCCAAGCACTATCTTCTTTCTTGGGAAAAATCTTCCCAGGCATCTTCTTCTTTGTTCCCCACAGGGGCACTTATTTTCCCCTTTTATGTTTGCTGAATTAGCACGGTCCACCCCCCTTGCAAGGCATTAGCATATGCAGGGTTGTGCGCTTTCATATGCATTTCGCAGATAATGAAGCAAAGGTCACTTATGGGACACAATGACCCTGAGAACAGAGAACTAACAAATTCACCACAAGAGTAGCAGAACTGTCTTGTCTTCACAAGGCAGTCCTCCCACCGATTTTCAGGCCCTGTTAGCCTTATCGGTTCTTTGAACACCAGGCCTGTATTATTCATCCTTACTTATGAGTGTTTGAGGCATTCTTCAGAGGGTCTCCTCCTTCCCCTCCCCAACATTTGTTGCAGGGAATTTACAAGCTATGTCTTACAGACAGTATGAAGACAGTCTCTCTCATCCCCTCACTGTTGTGGCCGTGGAGAAAATAACTGAGAAAATAACCGAGAAAATAACCAAGAAAATGACTGAGAAAATGACTGAGAAAATGACTGAGAAAATAACTGAGAAAACTGAGAAATTATTTGAAAAAAATTGTTTGATAAACTGTCCAGGATGGAGGCAAGATCCCACTCTTCCCCTGCGTGGACCCGCGTTACAGCTGTTAGCAGAAGACACCCTCCTATGACAGCGGCTCAAAAGAGATGGAACATGCCACAAAGTGCCCTGTGGTCTACTCTCCGTGAATACGGACAGGATATGAGAATGTGGGAAGGACAACCTACCTCGAACATACAGGCACAAGTACACAAGTTGCAAGGTAAAACAAATAGAAGAGTTTTTCCAGGAGGATGGTCACTCTGGTCTACGGTGAGCAGTTATCCAGTCCGAGTACAGACCCATTTGTTGATAGCTACACAAGTAACATGAACCCATCTGTTAATAGCAGGTAAGATGCTCAACATTAGGGTTGTCCTACCTCCAGCCAGGAGGAGGAGAGGGACAACAGAGTTCATTGGACTGTGTGGATTCAATGGCCTGGAATATTAGAGCCACAAAATTATAAAGCCCTAGTGGACATTGGTGCACAGTGTACCCTATTACCATCGAATCATAAAGGGACAGAATCTGTCACTATTTCTCGAGTGACAGGTGGGTCTCAAGAACTGACCCAAAAGGGTATCAGTAGGCTTTTTGTATAGCAGCTGTAGAGACTGAGGATATTACACAGCTGTCTACCCTGCCTAGTCTTTCAGATGACCCTTCTGTGTTGGGATTGCTGAAGGTTAAAGAACAGCAGGCACCAGTGGCTGCTGCCACGGTGCATCGATGACAATATTGCACCAAACGAGACTCCCTGATTCCCATCCAGAACCTGATTCGTCAGCTAGAGACCCAAGGAGTGATCAGTAAAGACTCGCTCCCTTTAATAGCCCTATATGGCCAGTGCGAAAGTCTGATGGAGACTGTGGATTAACAGTAGACTATCGTGGCCGGAATGAAGTCACACCACCACTGAGTGCTGCTGTGCCAGACATGCTAGAACTGCAGTATGAACTGGAGTCAAAGGCAGCCAAGTGGTATGCTACAATTGACATTGCTAATGCCTTTTTCTCTATTCCTTTAGGAGTAGAGTGCAGGCCACAGTTTGCTTTCACCTGGAGAGGCATCCAGTCCACCTGGAATCAACTGCCCCAGGGGTGGAAACACAGCCCTACTATTTGCCATGGACTGATCCAGACTGCACTGGAGAAGGCTGGAGCTCCAGAACACCTGCAATACAGTGATGACATCATTGTGTGGGGTAATACAGCAGAAGAAGTTTTCAAGAAAGGTCAGAAGATAATCAAGATTCTTCTGAAAGCAGGTTTTGCTGTAAAAAGAAGTAAGGTCAAGGGACCTGCAGGAGACATCCAGTTCTTGGGAATTAATTGGCAAGATGGGCGTCGCCAGATCCCAATGGATGTGATTAACAAAATAACATCTATGTCCCCACCTACTAACAAAAAGGAAACACAAGCCTTCTTAGGCATTGTGGGTTTCTGGAGAATGCATATTCCAGGTTATAGTCAGATTGTGAAACCTCTCTATGAAGTGACTTGAAAGAAAAATGAGTTTACGTGGGGCCCTGAGCAACAACAAGTCTTTTAACAAATTAAACGAGATTGCGCATGCAGTAGCCCTTGGACCAGTCCAAACAGGATGGGACATTAAAAATGTACTCTATGCCTCAGCCGGGGACAATGGCCCTACCTGGAGCCTCTGGCAGAAAGCACCAGGAGAGACTCAAGGTTGACCCCTAGGCTTCTGGAGTCGAGGATATAAAGGCTCTGAGGCCAACTATACCCCAACGGAGAAAGAAATCTTGGCAGCATATGAAGGAATTAGAGCTGCTTTGGAAGTAATTGGTACTGAAGCACAGCTCCTCCTGGCGCCCCAATTACCAGTACTGGGCTGGATGTTCAAGGGTAAAGTTCCTTCTACTCATCATGCCACCAATGCTACCTGGAGTAAGTGGGTTGCCTTAATCACACAGCGAGCTCGAATAGGAAACCCCAATAGTCCAGGAACTGTAGAAGTGATCACAAACTGGATAGAAGGCAAAGTCTTCAGAATGCCACCAGATGAGGTGGTGACACATGCAGAAGAAGCCCCACCATATAATGAACTCTCAGATAATGAGAAACAATATGCTCTGTTCACTGATGGGTCTTGTCATATTGTAGGAAAGCATCGAAGGTGGAAAGCTGCTGTGTGGAGTCTTACACGACAAGTTGCAGACGCAGCTGAAGGTGATGTGATCATCATCCTGGGAGCTTGATATTGGTTTTGTATATATTGTATATATTTCATTATTTTCTTATGAATATTATTATCTTATCTCTTTATAGTTTTTTATAGTTTATAGTTTTATTTTCATATTTCATTAAAGTAATTTAGTTTCTCTTCAACCCATAAGTCTCTCTCTTCCTTATTCTCTCTCCCTTATTTTCTCTCTCCCTTCCCCTTCTGGGAAGAGAGAGGCACACTGTCGTTTGTTTAGTGGCCAGCCCAGTCTAAACCACAACACCTGGTAGATACCATGTTCTCTGTGTTGGGTGGAATGATTTTGTATTTCCCCTAAGCGTCAGAGCACATTACATGTTCATGTTCTTATATTTCAGCAGAAAACTTAAATGATATGTTTCGGGGGGCAGTTTATAGTGAAACTAGACATTTTATAAAATATTTCAATTCATCTTGGAGGAGGAGAGAAGATAAATAACTGTTCTGAACCTGGCAATGTAATTGTAGCAGGAATTATGCAGCTGCCACCTAGACCATGGTAGGAATTATGCAGGTGCCACCTCAGGAGGGCTTGCCCCTAGGTTCCTGCTTGAAGAAGAAGAGTCTCCAGTCCTCTAAGTGGTTTATTTATCTGACATGCAGAGCAGCTCAAGCTGGGTGCCTCCAAGGAGGGATCCCTACCCCAGATCATGCCCCCCAATTATACCCATACTACCCAGCACCCGATCCCCAAGTACAATCACTTAATTCTGGTTGGTAGTCTCCTAATTTCTTATTGGTTTTCTTTGTCACTGGGCTGGCTTTCTTCTGAAGTTACCTCATTCTCTTGGAATGGTTTCCTTGGTCATTATCTTCTTCATTCTGCTTGCATCTGCTGGATTCAGCTAGTTCTGTGTTAGCAGCATTAGTTTAATCAAAAAGTTTACTCTTGGTCAGCTCTTGCGGCCTAAGGCTTCAACTACTTTAGCTTCTAGTAAGCAAGGCTATTAATCCTAACAGTTCTCAACAGTAATTTAAAAAACAAAACAAAACAAGAGTTTTCACTCCCAGTCACTCAATCACTGTATACAGCATATCAAACAGTAAAGGGCTGGGTAGCAACGGAGCCTTAAAGTGAAAATGTAGCTGTGTGCAGGTGAGTTGGAAGAGCCTGTGGTGCCATGCAGATTTACAGACTATTTGTCATGGGTAGAAGAGCCCAGCAGATGTTGGCTTCTCTACCGCTGTTCAGCAGGTGTTAGGAAGCCCTGCAGAACCAGGAGGGTGTCTGTGGAAGAACTTTACACTGTATTTAACTGCGGTGAGCCATGCAGATAAACTGAAGCCAAATATAGAAGATTAGTTAGAAAGATCCTGTACATTTCTAGTGTTTTAAGGATAATTCCTTCTATAAATATGCATGCAGTAGTCTCATTAAAATTTACATTTTGAACCAAGTTATTATCCTATTCAAATTTGGAACTACTGGGATCTCTTATTTAAATGCCTGTAATGGCAGGGAAACTTCAGTCTCATAAGTGCTTCAAACTGCAGTAGATATGGTAATTGAATCAACAGTATTTAGAAATACAATCATAATGTTTAAAAAAAGGTATATGTTCTAGTGAGAATTGAGAATGAAGTATTTGCTGGTGATAATGTTAGAAACAGGAAGGACTCAGTGCCCATGAGGTACTTCCACAGAACAAACCTACCAGTATCAAAGGACAAGATATTTATGCTAAGAAAACTCATCTATTTGACCCAGTTTTTCTAACACACTGATTGACAAAAGGCTCCTGATTCACATTTTCTTTAGTTCGAGCACAGGAACCCTGATTTCAGTGTACGGGTTTGTGGCATGAATTTAATGTATAAAATGGATGCATGCATACACTTTGAACTTGAATTTTTTTTTGTTCTGGTATGGATTGTATAGAAGATTCTGAACAAACCACACCAGTATTTTTTTCTGTTGACTAATGACGATCATTCCTCATTCTTTTTTCAAGATCTACATGGTTATTTTACTAGATCACAACTATACTTTGGCCAGTGAAAGCTGATTAAAAGACCCTTAATTGAGTCTGAAAACCAGATGACAATTATACATCAGCATTTTAAATGAACTTGGAGCGTTTGGAATTTAGTTACAGTTGCTATTACTTGACTAAGATAATTTTGTTAAAGTAGTCACTGGAAAAGATTTGGCAGCGTTAGGTTGATGGTTGGACATGATGATCTTAAAGGTCCCTTCCAACCTAGACAATTCTATGAAGTTAGTAAGTAGCTGTTCACAGTAAGTGAATTACATTCCTATGTTGGAGCAGGTCCAGAGGAGGGCCATGAAGATGATCAGAGGGCTGGAGCACCTCTCCTATGAAGACAGGCTGAGAGAGTTGAGGTTGTTCAGCCTGGAGAAGAGAAGACTCCAGGGAGACCTTATTGTGGCCTTCCAGTATCTGAAGGGGGCCTACAAGAAAGCTGGAGAGGGACTTTTTACAAGGGCATGTAGTGATAGGAGGAGGGGTAATGGCTTCAAATGCCTTACCTACCACTATGAGGGTGATAAGGCACTGGAACAGGTTGCCCGGAGAAGTTGTGGATGCCCTATCCCTGGAAGCATTCAAGGCCAGGCTGGATGGGGCTTTGAGCAACCTGGTCTAGTGGGAGATGCCCCTGCCCATGGCAGGGGGGTTGGAACTAGATGATCTTTAAGGTCCCTTCCAACCTAAACCATTCTATGATTCTATGAAATAATTTCATGCTGTTTTAGCAGAGACTATGATGCAGTCTTCAGATATCACAAAGGTATATGCCCTTGTTTCTTAGGAGTGGGGTAATACAAGAACCATAGGAGTAATCCCCTTGAAATCATTAAGGTCATGGTAGATTTATACAGGCATGTGGTAAACAAGCACGGAATTGAGAGATGTTATAATGAGGTTTTGCTATACTGACTGTTAAAAAATTTGACCTTGTTACACTTGGCAATATTTTTATTTGAATATGGGAGAATTTCCCTCCCCCTTCAGTTTGCGAAGTCATTTATGTGCTGCTTGTGTATTTTTATGCTATGTAGGTATGTGAAGTGTTGTGCCTCTGCTCTGTGCATCTGTGAATTTAAGTATAGAGGCAATTAAGGACTAAGAAAAAGACGTTAGTTTTCATGATATGTCAAGATGAGGTTTTCTTTAAATACTACCTTTTTTAATGTTCTTAAATGTTGCACACACTTGCTATGTTAACTCTTGGCAATATCACATGCATTTTAATGCCATTCCTAAAATAATACCATGGTCGTCTGCTCAGAAAAGTATACTGGTCTAGTTTCTCCTTAGCTCTGCCATATACTTGTAACCTGGAGAAAGCTGTTCAGCATTTTTCCTCCTGTATCACAGTCTAAATGTGGATATTAGCAGCTTCCTCATTACGTGGTATTGGTTACAATTAAGTTGTATTTGGGCTCAAAGTATTATAAAAATTTTTATCACCTTTCTACTTTTGTTTCTAATACTCTTCACTATCTGCCCTAATAAAAGCACAGAGAACTCTTGTTATCAGAATTTGCTTCTAATAGGAAACATATGCTAACAGATAAAACCCAAATTTCAGTATTTTTCAGGACTTGTTTCTTTGTGTTTACTTTAGGAGTTCTTTGTGTTTTCCTCTGAACAAGATGGCAAGATCTACTAATAGCTGTTTTTCTATTATGCCTGGGGACAAATCAGCACTTGCTTCAACCAATAGCCTCAGCATTTCTCAGTGGAAGCAGCAAAATCGCAGTTCAGGTCATCTTTATTAGTGAATTTCTAGCTTTAACATGTACCCAAACATGTTTCAGTACAGAACTTCATAAAGTTGAATCAGCAAGATGTTCGAGCCTTCTCTGAATACACTTCATGGGGTTTTTTTGGCTTTGCAATAGGATCATGCATCAGATAGCTGCTTCAGTTTATCGGGGTGGAAGTAAACCTCTCCTTCACTAGATCACTTTTATTTGAAATTTTTACCTTTTCAGAGGCAGTAGGTATGATTTTAAGCCCTTTATGAACACAGTACATTTATTTTAGCTAATACACCTGGTAAACACCTAGAGTTAATATACAGCTAGCCTAAGCAGCAATGTGTTTAATGTCCTCATTGCAAAACACAGTTCACCTTTGCTGGCCAAGCAGTCATCAGCTGAGGATGTGTCAGCCTCCCTTGTTTCTTAGACTATGCTGGTCCTTGGCCTTACTGAGCTGTCTTCTGAATCTCTGGGCCAGGGCTCCCCTTGGGAAGTTTTATGCATTGTGGTTTTTTGCCAGTGTTTTTTCTCCCGAGTTACTAGTACCATCTCAGAAATTTCAGTTCTGCCCTAGCTTTTTAAATATTATTATTTTATTAATTAATACTGCATGGCTTTGGCTTCTGTACTAGCAGAGTCTAAGATGCATATCTGTGTTTCCCAAAATTGTGCCTTAGGGCACAGATACCTGAAGTCATAAACATCATGAGTTACAGGAGGAAATGCAAGTGATAAATAGCTATATAGTAGCAAGTCCTACATCGAAAACACTGTAAAAGGTAACCTGATTTGTAACACATTTTTACATTTGTTGATGACTGCATTTAATTATTTTTCCTTTTTGATCCAATAGAATAGTGAAACTGGGATACCACAATACAGTTTTTCTTCAACAACATGATCAAAACATTAAGAACATTTTGTCCTGGTTTGAGGTAAAACAGAAGCAATTTTCTGTTCAGTAATTTTATTTCTTAGCTAGGCCTCTTCTAACTCTCTGAACTTAACAGCATGTTGTGTCTGAAATGGTTCGTTCAGAGTGATAAGACAGTTTGTGCCAAGGAAGGGTATGCAGAGAGGCTCTTGCTTATACTTATTGCTATAACAACCAAGGTCAGCTAACTTCATTATTTGCCCCATTGGAGGGTCAGAAGCGGAAAAGCATAGAGGGGTCCCACCTGCAGGGAGAAGCAGATAGGACAGGTGACCCAAAACTGACCAACAGGGTATTCCATCCCATCTGCCCCATGCTCAGTATAAAAGCTAAGGGATCAAAGAGTCAACTCTCTCTTTCTTCAATGGCTGATGTCCAAGGAGGACCCTGTCTCTTCATCTGCCTTTGATCCCCATCCATGTGTTCCTGACTCCAACTCTGGAACCCAGTTCCCGCTCGTCCCTGAGTCCAGCCTGGGACTTCCCCAGTGCCTGCCCATGACATCATCCTGGGAGATTAATATGGTTTTGTATATACTGTATCTATTTCATTATTTTCCTTTTTATTTTATTATTAATATTTTATTAAAGTAGCTTAGTTTCTTCTAAACTCATAAATCTCTCTCTATCTCTCCTCCTCCTCTCCGTGCACGAGAGGCTGGGGGGAGCATCTGGCACCAGCCATTGGCCCATATGGCCAAAACCATGACACATTTTAAACTAGGTCTGAAATTGCAGTTGTAGAGAAAACCAATTAATTTTACCTACATACCAGATTATAAAATTATTGTATTATAATTTGGATTATAAAATTAAGAAAGACAATGACTGTTAAAAATACTTTATTCCAAAATTGGACATTGCATTTACTTCTGCTTTATCTCTCTTTCTACTGTGTTCGCAGGAGAGTTTTAATGAAAATTCTAGACAAGAAACAAAACAGAAAATTAAAGACGTACCTGAAAAGGACAAGCACCTTCAGGCCAAGGAATACAAGGAAGGACTTGTTGCTGAACAAGGGGGCCGTGCATCAGCCCCTTACTATGGAAAGGGCATGCCTTAACTTCCAACAAATACTGTAAATACCTTTCAACCAGGCTCCTGGATGCCACCAGGCAGTGGCAGTAGTCATGATAATAATTAATAATTGTAGTGTACAGATATTGCTAATGGATAAATATTTTAACAGACAACAGCTTTTATATGTAGTTAGTGTGCAATGAAGTAGTATTAAAGCACTTCCATTTATTTTTGCAGAACTGTTCAAATAGGCTTAATCGTGACAAACTACCATAAAATGTTTAGATTTAGTGAAAAACAGGATATGTTACTGTTTATGGTTTTGAGAAACCCCAGTTTTCCCAATCATTAGAAAGAGAAATTAGTCCTGTATTGCTCAAACCAGGACAGTTACGAAGGAATTTTGATTGCAACAGTTGCTGTTCATCAATTACTCTTGAAATCATTTTAGGTAGGCTTTCTAGCTAACTTGATTTTCTTAAATAATTCCATATTGTTTTTTCCTTGGAGACTGATTTTTTATTTTAATTTTTTTTTTTTTTTTATGTAATAGACTTTAATTAGTGCACTTAAATTATCTTCACAAACCTAGGCATTTAAGATAGTTCTCCAGAACTCCTATTAATTCTCTTAACAGCACCCATATGCTGAAGTTCTAAGCTTTCCTCTGGCACTTGGATGGAAGAGTTGATTTCATTAACAGGAATCACTATGACAGTACAGTGATTATGCACTCTATTATATTTAGAGACATTCTTTTAACTTATTTTAATAAAAAAATTAACATATTTGAATAATGTTTGATTTGCAGCCAGCAGTAAGCACAGGATAAAGTCAGGCTGAGTTAAGCTACATATAACTACTATAATAGAGGTTAGAAACACTTGGTAAAGCCACTAGAAAGTAACAAAGATGTTTTGGAACAGGAGACTGTCATTAACATAAAAAAAAAAAAAAAAAAGGTTTTTCTGGTATATGCAGGGACTTCCCAAAGTTATTAGATCTATTTGGCCATAGTTTAGATACATAAAATTTTTTTTAGAGATGATGCTTGAGAGCTTTGAATAAAACCTCACACTTTTTTTTTTAAAGTATCAAGTTTATTTATGCAGTACATCTTCGATCAGTTCTCTTGAATGTGTTTTAAGCTATGTAGGTATCAAAGGTGGAATACATACACATTGACAACATTTGAGACAAAACAGTGGAGACAATCCCATGTATTACAAAGTGCAGAAATGTCATATTCTAATAACGTTTGCTTTGACCAACAAAATTGGAAGATGGTCAACAGTTACCAGTTGCATACAAATACATCACACTTACTTTAAGTTGTTTCAGTTCAACTCACTTCTAATACCCCTTAGTGTCAGTCAGCTCTCTCTAGGTCTCCTCATTTGAGCAATGGTATTATTTTAAGGTTTTATTTTTAAACATATAACGAAAGACTAGTTGCTAGAAAGCACAACTGTGCAGCTGTTTAGAAATATGCTAAGTCTAAAAATCTAATGACTGCCACAAGATCTTTAAAACTAGACTATTAATAAAAATTAATTATTAATAAAAATATCAATGAACAAAACTATTAATAAATTAACAAAAATTAAAAAGATTATTATTAAAAATTCATCACTGCTAGAAAAAACCCAATATGAATTGGAATTAAGGTTAAATAATTTTGGCATATTTACAACACAACCCCCACTTGGACTTTTTCCAGTATGCCAGCATTTTGCAACCTGGAAGGCAGCAGTTTCAAGAGCCATGAGAACAGACATCCCACCTAAAATCAGGAGGTCCTAAATCAGAGGTAGCCAGAAGGTTAGTAAGTAGAAAGAACTACTATCACCAGTGTGCACATCCTCCTCCTGTACTCTTCTACAGCCACCTGCTATAGGTCACTAGGACACAGAACACTAGGCCACCTGGGCCTTTGGTCTCACCCCATTTACTACTATTCTTTTGAGGCATAAAAAGTTTATGAAGGTAGAAACAAATAAGTTACAGGTAGAACATTCACACGATCGTTAGGGAAAACCAAACACAGAATGTATTTTGTACAACATGAGTGGCCTAAGACAAATTAAGGTATTAAGAACAAGTAATCATTTTCCTGGAGTTTGGGCTGAATTTAAAGACTCTTGATGGCTGGTAGTTCAGGAAACAGGAAAAGCCAAGTTAGGTTCTTTGTGCAGATAAGCCCCACCATCAAAGCAGCTACAGCAGCCCCTACGGGCACGCAGCTGAATGAACCACATGGTCATATGCAGTGGTCCTTTTAAACGAAATCAGTACGGTATGCTAGCAAATGCTGAAGCTATCTTATCACTACAGCTCTGCTAAAGGTATACCAAAACTTGCCTTTCTGTAATCCAGTTTACCAGGAATTACAAACACTTGTAAGACCAACATGAAGGTTCCTACAGGAATGGAAACAAGGAGAATGGCTCGCTACACTTAGAAAGCAAAGGTCATAGCACTAAGGAGTCATTCATAGGATCAAGTATCAAAGGAAGGTTACAACACAAAGTGTACAACAGTACTTCATTAAAGTGGATTCTTTGCACAAGGAAGGCCTTTTTTTGCCCATTTAATCCTTCTTTGTTCGTTTGGCTTTTGCAATATTCTCTTGGCATTTCTGTTTCTTCTTTTGCTCTTGCTCCCTGGCCTCTATTTTTGCAAGCTTCCATGAAAGCACTACACTAATAATGAACAATGGTCTAAGGGCAAAGATTACTGAAGAAAGCAAGCAAGCCATATGGGTCCTTTGCAGCCCACGCTTTAATATCAAACATCTTTTCTGTTTTTTCTATTGGGGAAACCCTATAGAATAATAAGGAAAAAAAAATTCTGACTATTCAGAAAAATAAAAGAGATCACCATTGTAATATGTTTCATTATAAAATCTTTCATTATTAAAGAGCAAGCTCATTTTTACTAGAAGTTAAAAGTAGTGCATAGTATGTGAAACTGAGCACAATACAAATGAAGTGTTGACCCTACCTTAAAGTATGACGTTTACAAAGCAATGAGACATTTCATCCAACAGAACTTCAGATACTGCCAAGAAAAAGTTGCTACATGGAGGGGAAAAAAAAAAAAAAGTGAGATATATGCTTCTTTAGAAAAGAAGGGGAAAAAAAAGCCCAGTTGGTTTATCTTTCTATAGGTTTTACTGGGGAGAGGAGGAAGCTGGTGCTTTAAATCATAAGCTAACCATAATAAGTCGGTAAGTCAAAAACAATGTAAAAACTGTGTCTGAAGCGAGCATTAAGATGCCAGCGTGCGCGAGCCTGTGCACAGGCACACACGTAGAGGCCGCCAGACTGCCTCAGGCCGGTCGCCTGCGAGCGCCCAGGCAAGGGGGCTCGCAGTCCCGACAAGGAGGGGGGGCCAGGCAGCCGCTAGGCTTCACCTAGGGCCACCCGCGTCACCTTCACAGTGACTCCCTCCCTACTGTGTCCTCCAGGCACAGCCGTTACGCTCGCCCTCCCCCACAAAGTACGGCCACGCGCCTCACCCATTCCCAACTGCCGCACAACAGAGACAACCGCCCTGCCCTCACCTGCGGCATCCTCCAGGCGCGTCAAGCGACGGAAGGGTGGCGCCGAGGTTGCTACGGAGAGAAGACACAAGCCATAAGGGAAAGGTGCTCAGTACGGCCCTCCCCCAGCAGCACTCACCTTCACCCAGCATAGTGCACGCAGATAGTACTTCTGAAGGGAGAGAGGAGAACAGCGGCAGCAGCGGCAGGAAGGCATCACCGGGGCGCAGAGCGGGCCGTGCCGTCTCATCTCACTTCCCTCCCGCCGGCCGCGCCACCATCTTCCTCATCCACCCCCCCACCACTGCCCCACAGTACCGCTGCCTTGGAGGGCGCCAGCCTACCGAGCAGAAACAGGAACAAGGGGCCCACTCCGCCTATGCCAGCCGGATACCGAAAAAACAACCTACGACTAGTTAGAGCAACCCCACTAGACACCCAACCCCACTCCTTCAAGGCCACCCGCCTTAGGTGACTGCGGAGGTGGGGTAGCGCCCCACACATACACACAAACTTGGGCGTGGGCGGAGCAGCCCCGCCCTCACACGCTCCCGGCGGGGGTGGACCCCCCCCGCCCGGGCGGTGCTTCCCATTCAAAGCCCCGAAGTGCCGTGCCGTGCTTCCTATAACTGGTGGGCACCACCTACATCCCACTAATGATTCCCTGTGCTGTTGTAGCATTGAGATTTTTATTCTTCGTTTAACAAAAGATCTAGTCGGGAAAACTGAGTTTCCAAGGTATCTGACTGGATTTTTCACATTGCAAAATAACCCTGTTGAAGATGGTAGCAGGATGCAGCTCATACCCAGTGACAGTCTAGCAGTGATCAGTCACTTAGGCCAGAGCAAGGTTGGGAATTGGTGCCCTGCATGTACAGTGGTGTCACTGGTCTGTCACTTCTCCATTTTCTCTTCTGTTATAGTGCTACTCAAGTGCACAGTACAATCTAGATGTAGACCACAAGTAACTTTTGCCAATAGCTTGTCAAGATCCCACATGTATCTCCTGCACCTTGTGGGAAAACCTGGCCCTCTCTGTTGGTCTTTCAGCGACTAGCTGCAGTGCACCATGCAGTTCCTAGGGCTAAGAGTGCTGTGCAATAGCTGTGTGCTGCTCTCAGAGCTTTGTTTGTTGCACTGCTCCCTACTGAACTGACCTCACAAAAAAAAATACTCATCTGATCGCAGTATAATCTGAGTGACTGTTACAGCCCTTAATTTTCTCATATTGAAAATTCAGAGTTTGAATTTTTGTTTTGCGTGTGTTGCACCAAGCCTTTCCCTCTCCCTTTGTATGCATGTGTGTATGCACACACACACACACTGGTGTGAATAAAAACTCTTCATTATGCCTCCAAACCAAAGTTAAGCATAGATTGAGTTTTAGTTTAGTACATGAGAAGATCATGCAATCACTTAAATTATATTGATCAATTCAGGAGTTCCTTTCTCTGCAGCATAACAGCAAATATCATAAGGGCATTCTGCTTTTGTATGTCTCTCTTCTTTCTGTGAATATTTATGTTATTCAAAGGGCAGCAGACAGGCAAATAAGAAATATATTTTGTCAAAGGAGAGAGTCATTGACAAGAGGTCTAACTAGTCTAAAATGCTTTAGATTTAATATGTTGAATGCAATTTTGTGCTATGTGCAAATTTTTATTATAGACTACTTGTGCATTCTTATTCAAAATTTGTCTGTAGTGTTCAGGCTCTTGTAACATCTTTTAAAAATAATATCTCTGTACACGTGTTAGCCATTTACATAAGCATTAAAACTCTTAGAGAGTTTTGATCTGTAATTTGCAAACATTAGCAAAATATAACAATCTAAATTTATTGGAGCTTAGATATTAGTTCTGAGGTGTTGTATTTATTAGTATCATATAAGATTTTTTTACATGCTATGTAGCCAACTTAAAAGTAGATGGGCTATTACATAAGTATAGTCTATTTCTGGTAAAATTGCATATTAGGCTAGAGGGAAAACAGTTATATTTTTGATGCTTGGATGTCAAATTCAGGTACCTATGCCAAAATAAGCATTGACCTTAGTCAACAGCTTTATATAAGCTGCTTAATATCACCACCTTTAGACCTACTGCAAAATTAATTTCCAGTTCCAGTCTTTCCCATAATAGTAATAGTATCATCTATCTGTCTTTCTGTGTCATCTCTGTCTTATTGATTTAAATAGAAAAGTGCCTGATTCATTGTGGCAGGGTAGAAATAAAAAGTAGGGATTTTTAATTTGCTTTTCTAAGAAAACAGATCTTATGTAATTACCTTTTCTGTGTGTCCTTCTCCCCCTAATAGCTTCTGAAGTTGTTGACTGGTTACATCGGCATAGTAGTAGAGGTCTCATACATAATAATTTTGCTCCTTTAAGATTTGTGAAAATAGGCAGCTAGATAGAGAAGAGAGGCCCAAGCTACAACCTTGACTGAAAGCTGTAGTGCATCTGTGTTAGGAACAAAGAGATGTTACCAAATTACCACCTAGTGGGAAGGCTTCATTTGGGGCTTGCATCCCACTGAATTCAGAATAATTCAACCACAAGGCTACAGGAGATCAGGCCACTTGTTTTGCTTTTCTGAGTTACTCAGTTGTTATACTTCAAGTAGTTAAAGAGAGACCAGAAATTCCAGAGTTTACTGCAACTTGAACAAAGCAGCACAACCCTTAGTACACCATCAGAATACTTTAAAAGACCAAATTAGGCATATGTTTATGTTCACTATAATTTTGGCCGTTAACTGCTACTTTGTAAATATGTACTTTCTTTTACATCTCATCTAGAATTCCTTTAAATGACCCTGTTCTGTTAATTTGTACCTATGTGTGTGCCAGTGTGTATTTTAAGTCAGACACTATTTAATTTTGTATCTATCAGTTATATGTGGATGAGTGAGAGAATTGGAGGGACTAGGAAGGAGCTGGCCAGAACCCTCCTCTTAGGGAAGTCTGCTGCCTCCCTGGAGCCCAGGTTAAGGACATCACTAGGAAACTTCCTAGCCTGGTACAGCCCTCAGACTATTACCCATTACTGCTCTTCCATGTGAGTGGTGATAAAGCTGCAAAATGTAGTTCAAAGGCAATCAAAAGAGACTTCAGGGCCTTGGGATGGCTGGTAAGGGGATCTGGGGCACAGGTAATTTTTTCCTCTCTCCTCCCAGTTGCAGGCAGCAATACTGGAAGAAACAGATGGTCCCAGTGTCTCTGTGGCTGGTATCACTGCCACAATTTTGGGTTTTTCAATAACGGGATGGTCTACACAGCACCAGGCCTGCTGGCATCGCTTGGGATTCACCTTTCTCAAAGGGGGAAGAGGGATGGGATCAGGAAGGCCAAGGCACAGCTGGAGCCAAACTTGGCAAGGGACGCAAAGAATAATAAGAAGGGCTTCTACAGGTATGTCAGCCAGAAAAGGAAGGTCAAAGAAAGTGTACACCCCCTCCCCCCCCCCGATGAACACAACTGGCCAACTGGTAACAACAGACAAGAGAAGGCTGAGGTACTCAACAACTATTTTGCCTCAGTCTTCACTGGCAACCTCTCTCCCCACATCTCTCAAGTGGATGGACCACAAGGCAGGGACTGGGGTAGCAAAGTCCCTCCAACTGTAAGAGAAACAAGGTTCATGACCACCTGAGGAACCTGAACATACACAAGTCTATGGGACCTGATGAGATGCATCCCAGAGTCCTGAGGGAACTGGCTGATGTAGTTCACAAGCCACCCCCTGCGACGAGCGAGGGAAGACAAGCAGCCGACTCAATGTGAGTGATAAAGCAAGCTTCAGTTTATTGCCCGAATACGCTTCATTATATAGCTACTGGTTACATCATCGCTTGAATATTGGCTAATTATAAAAGTCATCTGCTCACTGCGATTGGTTCTCTGTCCACACGACAGGGTTCAGCCTTAGTTCCCTATTCTTATCAGCTCCTTATTCTTGCTTCTGCATTCTCATGGCTTGTTTACTTAGTACTTTCCCATTGCCGAGCTGTAACTTGCTTCTACGCTATTCTCATCTCACATAACTCCTCTATTGTCCCATGACCTTGCTCCTCAAGCCATTCTGCAACAACCCCCCATGATATTTGAAAAGTCATGGCAGTCAGGTGAAGAAGTCCCCAGTGATTGGAAAAAGGAAAACATCGTACCCATTTTAAAAAAGGGGAAAAAGGAGGACCCTGGGAACTACTGACCTGTCAGCCTCACCTCTGTGCCTGGGAAGATCATGGAACAGATCCTCCTAGAAGCTATGCTAAGGCACAGGGAGGACAGGGAGGTGATTCGAGACAGCCAGCACGGCTTCACCAAGGGCAAGTCCTGTCTGATCAACCTATTGGCTTTCTACAATGGAGTGACTACATCAGTGGACAAGGGAAGAGCTATGGATGTCATCTATCTGGAGTTCTGCAAGGCCTTTGACACTATCCCCCACAACATCCTTCTCTCTAAATTGGAGGGATATGGATTTGATGGGTGGACTGTTCAGTGGATGAGGAATTGGTTGGATGGTTGCATCTAGAGGGTAGTGGTCAACAGCTCAATGTCCAGATGGAGAGGGGTGACAAGTGGTGTCCCTCAGGGTTCTGTATTGGGACCAGTACTGTTCAACATCTTCATCAATGACACAGACAGTGGGATCAAGTGCACCCTCAGCAAGTTTGCAGATGACACCGGTCTGAGTGCTGGGTTGACATGCCTGAGGGATGGGATGCCATCCAGAGGGACCTGGACAAGCTTGAGAAGTGGGCCCATGTGAGCCTCATGAGGTTCAACCAGGCCAAGTGCAAGGTCTTGAACCTGGGTCTGGGCAACTCCCATTATCAGTACAGTCTGGGGGATGAAGGGGTTGAGAGAAGCCCTATGGACAAGGACTTGGGGTACTGGTGGATGAAAAGCTGGACATGAGCTGTCAATGTGCACTCACAGCCCAGAAGGCCAACTGTATCCTGGGCTGCATCAAAAGAAGTGTGACCAGCAGGTTGAGGTAGGTGATTCTGCCCCTCTACTCTGCTCTGGTGAGACCCCACCTGGAGTATTGGGTCCAGCTCTGGGGCCCCCAGTATAAGAAAGACATGGACCTGTTGGAGGGGGTCCAGAGGAGGGCCACGAGGATGATCAGAGGGCTGGAGTGCCTCTCCTATGAGGACAGGCTGAGAGAGTTGGGGTTGTTCAGCCTGGAGAAGAGAAGGCTCTGGGAAGACCTTATAGCGGCCTTCCAGTACCTAAAGGGGGCTTATAAGAAAGATGGGGAGAGACTTTTTAGCTGGGCCTGTAGCGATAGGACAAGGGGCAATGGCTTTAAACTAAAAGAGGGTAGATTTAGGTTAGATATAAGGAAGAAATTCTTTACAGTGAGGGTGGTGAGACACTGGAACAGGTTGCCCAGAGAGGTGATAGATGCCCCATCCCTGGAAACATTCAAGGTCAGGTTGGACAGGGCTCTGAGCAACCTGATCTAGTGGAAGATGTCCCTGCTCACTGCAGGGGAAGTTGGACTAGATGACCTTTAAAGGTCCCTTCCAACCCAAATTATTCTATGATTCTATGATTCCATGATTCTATAATTCTATGAAATGCCCTCACAACTGTGATATCTCACTAACATAAATTTACCTTTATTGTAACAGCAGTGGTCAGTTTTGCAAAATGTATAAATATATGTTCTTGAAATCAAGTTGTTAATGACATGCATATCAATCTGGGTAACTGTCAGCTTGCCTGTCCTTACCAATGTCAGGTCTGCTCCTAAGTTTCAAGCATATGGAGTATGTACTTAAAGCAGGCATCAATCAGCAAAAACAACCATCTAAAATTGTGTAACTTAGATTGTCACTGAATACAGTAGTATACATGTGATTTGCTTGAGGAACAGCTTGGTAGCCTAGCTAGCACAGCTTAGACAGTTGAGCTCAGACAACTGAAAATTGCTGTCAGGATGTTTCATCCCTGCAAGAAAATCAGGTGCATGGAGCTGCATGAAGCCAGCACTGAGCTTGAGCCATAGGCAGCTAAATCCTTGGAGAAGAGGTGCATTTGGGGCCCTAACAAAGCTTGATACACCAGCTGCATGTGTATTTAGTCTGAGATGGACTTGCTTTAATTTCTAGAAAAGAAAATAAGATCCACACCTGTAATTTTGGGCATGGTCAAGTGGGCTGTTCTGCCTATAGCTGATACAAGTTAAGAAGCTGGCCCCCAGTGTTGCTTGCCAAAGCTTTTGTGTCACAGGCCACTGTCCAACTGGACCTGTGTTTTTAATTGCTCTCTAACAGTTCTGTCAAAATTATCTGGTTAAAAGCATCTACTAAAAACACGTTTAAGATAAACTGAGTCGTAACAGAACTGTGTTAGGGAGCAATTACATATGCACTAATGCTGGTAGACCTTTAGGGGAAGCAACCTCTTAATTCAAATTGACTGTGGCTAGATCAGGATGTCTAAAATGTCCGTACATACTTCATGCTTTAAAAACTCTAGTTTTGGATATTAAGACTGGAAGGTATCTTCTGAGTGTGTTAGTCTTATTACAAGCTATTGTAGGCAACTATATCTTATTAATAAAGAATAAACAAAACAGATTTTCACATTTAAGCAATTCTACTAGGAACCTTTTCAATTTATTTTTCAACAATAACTGTTGTCGTCTAGCAGTTCTTTACCTACAGTAAACCCTATTTTGTCCAATTTCTTTTGCTTACAGCATTTATTTTGTTTAAAAAAAGTCTTTTTATCAAAAACTGTGTTGGGTAATATGTACCTTTCCTAAATCTGTGCTTCATATCTTCCTCTTTCATTAAAAAATGCTGTAAATTCTTAAAAGCTAAACAACTTATGAAAAAGAACAAAAAATTTGAATGATTATTGGAAACTTTTAAAGAACATTTTACTAGATGCCCCAGAAGCCAAAAATCCCAGAATAAAAAACAGATGAAATGGACTAAAAACCCCATTTAGAGAGAAAATTAAAGCAGCTATTTCAGAAATAATAGCTATAAAGAAGGGGTAAACTAAACATTAATTCATATTCTAAAGCAGAAGGTAGGAACTGCAGAAAGGTGGTAAGAGAAGTAAGTAAAGGAGGATGAGCTTACAGCCAGCAGAGTTAAGGATAACTAGGAGTTTTGATTATATTCTGTTCTAATAAAATAATTGCTCCAGGAACAGTTGAAGTGTTCCGTAAATATTTATGATCTACATCTGGAGAAGAGTCTCGTACATGGCCTAATATGTGCATGCACATACTTATAAAAGGATAGGTTAGGTTTACATATCTCAAAAGGACTCTTTTCCAGGGAAAGAATGATTCTATAAAGCGATTGGTTCAAAGAAAACTTGTAGCCAGAATTAAACAGGAGATAGAATAGGTGGTCACAGGGGATTTCTTATATTACGTATTTAGTGAATATTCTATTGAATTGAAACCAGTGCTTCTAGTGACAATGATGACAGTTGATAGTGGGACCTGAAGAAAAATTTTGCCTCCTATACTTAGCTTTTATTTCCAATTAGAAAATGTAATTTTATCACTATTGCTTTTGAAATAGTCTTAGTCAATAGTATTTTACATTGCATAATGATCCTCCAAATTAAGGGACAGGATGTTTTTGCTATTCTGTTTCTTTTTCTTTCCCAACAATACTATCTTTCAGCTAGCCTGGATGATGAGGTAGGTGTTCACGCTCTCTGTCACATCTCCTCAAGATGTTTGGTCTGTTCTTTTACATATCATATAATGTTTGCTGGAGAAAGCAAATGGCTTTGGTGTCCTTTTTGAATGGAAGTGTTTCATAGTGTGATTAAAGACTATAATTCAGCTTAACCTTTATATCACATGGATACTGAATTACCTACTCTCAGTTACTTTTTGAGATTCCTTCAGCCTAATATGATCCAATGTTCTTGATTCTGAGACTTGCCAGTAAATTGTGATAACAAAGAAACACCTGCATAACTAGGACTATTTCTACTATTCAAAGTTTCACTTAATTTCTCTCCTTTAATTTTATGCTTTTTCCTCCAATGTGCTTTTGAAAAGGGAAGCCTTTTCCTCCCTGCTCCCAATCAGGCATACATTACAGGAGGCAAAGTTTTTTCTCCAAGGAAAGCTTTCAATTCATCAAAAATACCAAGTATTCCAAAACACAGAGAGAGCACTTTTTCCTGCTCTGATTCAAAAACATTTTTCACATTAGTCACAGTCCTTTTCAAGGCAGGGAGAGGTGGGGCCCTTAATTTTCATTCTTAAAACGTTTTGAAACAAACAAGTATGTCTATACTTAGCCCTGAAGTTTAACTACTCCATGCTTGTTGTGTTTATTTAATTGGTCAAACATTTCCACTGGAAATTTTGCTCTCTCCATTTTGGAATGGACAACAGAAAGACATGTGAGTTCTGGTGGTTCCCACAAACTGCCCCAGTAATCGCATTGCCCACTCCAGCAGTGGAAAGAATAGCGCTCAGACTACTTTGTTAGATGAAGGATATTCATAATTCCTGGACCAGTTCTGCCCTGCTGATGTTGGTGTTTGTGTGGCAAGGTTTTTTTTGTGCGGGGGGCCACAGGGGTGGCTTCTGTGAGAAGATGCCAGAAGCTTCCCCTATATCCGATAGAGTCAGTGCCAGCTGGCTCTAAGACGGACCCACCACTGGCCAAGGCTGAGTGCCGGTGGTAGCGCCTCTGTGATAACATATTTAAGAAGGGGAAAAAAAATGCTGCATAACAGCAGCTGGAAGAGAGGAGTGAGAATATGTGAGAGAAACAACTCTGCAGACACCCAGGTCAGTGAAGAAGGAGGGGGAGGAGGTGCTCCAGATGCCAGAGCAGATTTCCCTGTAGCCCGTGGTGAAGACCATGGTGAGGCAGGCTGTACCCCTACAGCCCATGGAGGTCCACAGTGGAGCAGATATCCACCTGCAGCCCATGAAGGACCCCATGCCGGAGCAGGTGGATGCCCAAAGGAGGCCCCATGGAGAGCCCGCACTGGAGCAGGCTCCTGGCAGGACCTGTGACCCCATGGAGAGAGGAGCCCATGGTGGAGCAGGTTTTCTGGCAGGACTTGTGACCCTGTGGGGGACCCATGCTGGAGCAGCCTGTTCCTGAAGGTCTGCACCCCGTGGAAATGACCCATGTGGAAAGAACCCACGCTAGAGTAGTTAATGAAGAACTGCAGCCCATGGGAAGGACCCACATTGGAGAAGTTAGTGGAGGACTATCTCCCGTGGGAGGGATGCCATCCTGGAGCAAGGGAAGACTATGAGGAGGAAAGAGTGACAGAGGCAACGTGTAATGAACTGACCACAACCCCCATTCCCTGTCCCCCTGCACCACTCGGGGGGAAGAGGTTGAGAAAATCAGGAGTGAAGTTGAACCTGGAAAGAAGAGAGGGGTGGGGGGAAGGTGTTTTAAGATTTGGTTTTATTTCTCATTATCCTACTCTGATTTAATTGGTAATAAATTAAATTAATTTTCCCCAAGTTGAGTCTGCTTTGCCTGTGACAGTAATTGGTGAGTGATTTCTCCCTGTCCTTATCTCAACCCATGAGCCTTTTGTTATATTTTCTCTCCCCTGTCCTGTTGAGGAGGGGGAGGATAGAGTGGCTTGATGGGCACCTGGCATCCAGCCAAGGTCAACCCACCACAGTATCTGATGTTTTGGACTTATGCAATTCAATGCCCTATCAAGGTATAAAAGGGGAAAATGACAGAAGAAACATCTCTGAAAATAAATTTGAAATTTCCTACCTCGTGCATTATTAAAATAAGAGCTTTAACAGTACAGCAGCACGCACCATTATATAGCACTCTCACTATAGATTTCCCTAGTTAGCAGAGAAGTGGGGCCATGGGAGAACTCTTTGCTAAGTTAGTGTCAAAGAAGTTTCTGTATTGAACACCAAATATATGAGAGAAGTGCAACCAAGATCAAAGTGGAACCTGCCTACAAGAAAACATTTCACAGGTGGTGAAAAAAGTGATGCACTAATGCAGAATGTAAATGTCAGAATCTAACGTTCTTTTCCATATTTACTGACCACAACGGGTTAGTATATGACCAGTAATAATATAAACCAAAATGCAAAATCCCAGAGCAAACAAAGCTACAATTTCTAAAAACAATCGATAGGTTCAGATGATAAAAATAGGGTTATCAAAATCTATTTGCAGGGTTGTAGATTGTACTTCTGTTGACATTTGATCAAAGCAAGTTCATCCAGATCATCCAGCTCTGCTGTAACAGGTGATACACTCTGCATTGGGTCTGAAGTTGGTGTAACCCTTTTACACTGGGAAGTACTGATCTAGTTGAGCGGCCTTTGCGCATTACTGTAGCATTAGCAATTACCAGTACCTGATAAGGTCCCTTCCAGCACAGCTGAAGGACGTGTTTTCACTGGTATACCTTAATGTAGACCCAGTCTCCTGGTTTCAAGGAGTGAGAGACTTCAGTGGTGAGTTCTAGTAAAACTTTCATCTGTGTGTGGAAAGTCCTTAAACATTTCATCAATACCTGACAATATTTTAGAAGAGCATTATCTGTTAGTTTTAAGTTTGACTGCATGGAAGTTTAAGGTGCTGTGTAAGATAGTCACATCGATCTGCCAATTAAAATCTTGTGAGGTGACAGCTCATATTCACAATGCTTCTCATATGCATCAATGGGAGAGGTAACACATTCAGACATTTCAGGACAATTTCTGCATAAATTTTTGCTCATTTGGTTTTAAAACCAGAGTTTTTCCTCTCTACAGCCCTACTGGATTGGGGATGATGGGCAAAATGACACTTTGGTTCTCTTTGTGGGGTTGCACAAATTTTCTGCATTATTTGTCCAGTAAAATAGGTCCCCTTATTGCTATCTAGTGTTAGGGAAATAGTAAACAGCATTTCTTTTTTGTCAATGGTTGTTTCATCTGCATGTTTACAAGGACATACTCAAAATTACAGTATTTAGGTATCTGAATAAAGTCAATTTGCAAATTTACAAATGGTCCCCACAGTTTAGGGTGTGCAGCTATATTTGTCTTCTCCTTCTGTCATATATTATTTTGTTGAAAAGGTGTCCTAACAATATGAAGATTCAAGAATTTAAACAGTGCTTTGCTAGCAAGCTTTAGTCATTTACACTTTAATTTCTGACAAAATTAAATCCCCTTCCTGATTGTTCAAGCTATAGGACTATTTGATTAAATAAAAATATGTATGAAATATACAAATCTTAAATTTATGTGAACTATTTATAAGAAAATGAAATCATACAGTTCTTTAACATTCATTTTTCAGTATTAGCTGTATTTTCAGATATACCAACATTTTTATGATGTAGTCATTAGCTCAGTGACTTCACTAAAGCATTCTATTGCTCTCATTCCATTCCCAAATAATGTTGAGAATAGACAAATAACTGAAAAATATGTGTACAAGAAAAAATTGGGGCAAACCAATCAAAAATTTGGATCAAGCCAATCCTGTCATATAGGCCCCCTTTGCTGGCGTGGGCCACTGAATGGGTTACACGAGCAAAGGCAGGTCTATCTGTTATTCTTCTCGCTGTACTCCCAAAGCCATTTTGCCTGCAGTTTGCAGGGAACTGTAAATCACTCATGGCAGGGTACTTCCTGCTGCCTTGGGTTGTTGTAATACAATTAGTGTGAAGTAATCAGTGAACTATAGCTTGAAACCGGGGTGGGAGAGTGTGGAGCATTGATTCACGGACTCTGGCAGGGTATGGACCAAAGACCTTTATTACAACAATTTTCCGAGCTTTATAGGTACAAGCACTCTCCACGCGCAGGCAGCATCCTACTGATAGGTTGAAGGTCGATTGCCATGCACTTCTCGGTGTCTTCCGATTGGTCGTCTCTGTCTGTTCACGCAGAGTAGCAGCTTTGCTTTCACATTCCTGTTCTTGCTGATATCTCCTGATGCTTGCTTATCTTTTCTCTCAAGGCATCTCTCAAGGATACAGCTTTGTCTCACCAGGGTCAAACAGATCCCCTATGCTACTCCCTATCTCTACAGGAGAGAAGTTTTTTTTACAGCAATAGGGGAATTTCTCTACCTCTACTTTACTATCTTCTCAGTAATATCTCCTAGGGAGTAATCCCTGGGTGCATCACAGGAGTTTGAGCATCCCCACCTTCTTCATCCTTAAAACACTCATCTCAATCAGTGCTGGTTGAGTAGTTACTTTAGCTCGTATTCAGTATGAACTGAAACTGTTAAAGCAAAGTTCCTGCTGCTTTGGCGAATGAGCCTGGTATCCCTAGCTCTCCGGTGGGAGGGTCTGAACGTTACCTCAGCCCCTTCCCCCGCGCTGACCCCCCTTGGTGACGAGTGCTGCTGCTGTGGCCGCCTTTAGCGCTGACATTCAAGGGAGGGAGGGGGACGACTGGGACGACGATGACACTGCAGGACTGCACCGAAACTGTCACCTGGCCCGTCCCTGTGCCCGGATTGTTGGCGTTCTTGAGGTCAGAATCTTTCAAGGCCCCCATAAGGGTCCCAACTCCTTAGGGGAGGAAAAGGTTAAAAAAACACCAAAAAACCAATCATATATCTCCTTGGATTAGGGACTTATCTGAGCATCCTTGGAGACGCAGATCTCTTGTGCCGCTGGCAATCGAACTGGCTGACCCTGGGTTGTCCTGTCCAGCCACCTCTTGTTTATAAGCAGGATGGTATGCACTTGTCTAAGGAGATTTAAATTTCCACTAGGTACATTATTTGTAAAGCTAAGTGATGTTTGTTCCCCTATAATTCACTGATTTCCCCTGTAATACTTGGTTCTACTACTTGGCTTTGTTAGGTTTAAATCTCTGTAAGATGAGGCTGTTCCTCTGCAACTGTGCATTTCCCTTTTCTACCTGATTCTTCACAAATTTGGAAATTCAATCTGTAGAGAGCTCAGCTTTATCCTGATCTTATCAGGTTTCCTCTTGCTTTATAGCAAATATCATTATTGATTTGATAGGTGGAAGTAATGTGTTACTTACAGGATGTCTTGTACATACTTTGGTAAGCCTCTCTTCATTTCCCAAACTACAAAGGATCAGTTCCCTATCACATAAGAATTATATATGCGTAATCTCAGGAGTACTCACAACTTGACCAAATTCTTCTGGCTACGAAACTGTTAAAGGAAAGGATGTTAGAAGCACGGTTGCCTCCTCCAGCAGCCCCAGCCAGGACCCTCCTGCCCAGCCCCTGCAGCCCAGCCCTGAGGACTGAGGTCTCTGCCCAGGCTGAGGGATGTGGCTGCTGCTTTCCCAGTTACAGGTTCAACCAGTAGCAAAGCTGAGCACATATCCCAGAGACACACACACAGACATACACAGGACATTGACATGGCCGGTCACACAAACTGTAACACACAGGGCAGTGTTATTAACAGCACCCACATATAGAATTTCCATAACACAAACACAGCCAGCCAAGTCCCCTTCCTCCTCTTCTTCTGATGGGATACAAGTTCACTAGAGAAAGCACAAGCACACGCACACACACACATTACTTTCTAGATTTTCAAGCACATGCACACTCACAGAATCCCCAAAAACCAGCACGGACCTTCTGTCCTCTCAGTATCCCTGCCTGGATCTTGGCCCTCTTTTAACCCTGCACCACCTGATCTATAAGGTGGGGTGTCTGTCATCCCCAGAGGAGTGGGATAAAGGGTGCAGTAGTACCAGGTACTAAGCTCAGGTACAGAGATTTAGGTGCTGCAGCTGAAGCTTTAGAAGGATCCTTATTTTTGCTTAATTTCGCCTTTTATCTTTTCAATTTGTTCTTTCATTTTTACATTATTTTGTAAGCTAGCTATAACAGATTTCTGCCAGCAACTGTTCACCTCCTTGTCCCACAAAAAAACAAGCATCCATTTGTGTCTGTTTATTGTCTTTGCAAAGAGAAGTTAATTTGTCCTGGTCAAAGGCTCCCTCTTTCTGGAACCTGCAGTTCTCACATGGCAAAAGTATAGCCCTTCCACTGGTGGACAAGTTGGACCGACTGCTTGCCCCCATTTTTTCCCAGTCACGCGCCATAATTGTGGCACATAGAGCCTAACTGGCTTTTAGGATCTGGACGGGAGGAACCTTGACCCATTTTCCCAATTAGTTTTTGACTTTTCTCAGTGAGGGAGTACAAAGCTAAGGCCTGTGCACGGCAAAGGGTGTCCTGGTTTGAGGTAAAACAGAACCAACTTTCTGTTCAGTAATTTTACTTTGCAGCTAGGCCTCTTCTAACTCTCTGAAATTAACAGCATATTGTGCAGAAAACTGATGGTTCTCAGAGTGATAAGACCACTGTTTACAGTTTGTGCCAAGGAATGGTATGCAGAGAGGCTCTTGCTTATACTTATTACTATAACAACCAAGGTCAGCTAACTTCATTATTTGCCCCATTGGAGGGTTGGAAATGGAAGAGCGTAGAGGGGTCCCACCTGCAGGGAGGAGGGGACAGGACAGGTGACCCAAAACTGACCATCCCATCTGCCCCATGCTCAGTATAAAAGCTGAGGGATCAAAGGGTCAGCTCTCTTTCTTCCATGGCCAGCATCTGAGTAGGACTCTGTCTGTCTGCCTTTGATCCCGATCTGTGTGTTCCTGATTCCAGCTGTGGAATCCAGTTCCCACCCGTCACTGAGTCCAGTCTGGAACTTTCCCAGTGTCTGCTGGTAACGTGATTATCATCCTGGGAGCTTGATGTTCTTTTGTATATATTGTATCTATTTCATTATTTTCTTATTAATAGTATTCTTTTCTTCTTATTATTAATATTTCATTGAAGTTTCTTTTTCAACCCATAAGTTCTCTCTTCCTCTCATTCTCTCTCCTCTCAAGGGAGAGAGGTCAAAGAGAGCATTTGTCATTTATTCAGTGGCCGGTCCAGCCCAAACCACCACAGCCTATAAATAGAAGTGCAGTATGTTATAAAATAAACATGAAGAAAAAAGAAAACCCTAACAGGTTGTTTTCTTTGTGTACTCACTGCTGGATTCACAATTTCTGTGCATGGAAAGTACTGTTTAAACAGTATAAACAATCTCAGTGAGGTGTTTTTTTAGTGCTTCCTGTTCAATAAGACTTTTTTTAAAAGCTATAGAAAAAAGGTATAATGCAATACTTCTTTTAAAGAAGTACTCTTCTTTATCGCCATTAACCCCATCTTTACAATTCCTTCCTTACATGAAGCTCTCCTCTTGTGCTCCTCAGTAGACACCACTGTTTTTTTCCCATTTTTGCACTGTTCTGTGTTGCTAAGTCAGAGCATAATATCTTTAGAGCTAGCACATTATTTGTGTGCTTTATTAGAACAACAGAGGCACCTGTAGCACTCATTAACATAACTACTGCCATCGCTCCACTGGAATCCTTAAACTCTTATTCCCTTTTACAACATAATTGATTCCCTGCATATGGGTTTTGTATATCTTCTGGCATGAAATTAGGCAGAGCTGAGTTGTTGAATGTGACATGCATATCCCAGAAACTAAAAGACAGAAGTAAGCTGACTGTCTAGCCAGTTAGAAATTTCTCTGATAGAGTAGCCATTTAGGATTGCTTTAGTGATAAAGGCATAATATTTACAAAGAAGTATGCCCACATAGCAAAAATATTGTGAGCCTTAAAATGAACACTGTGCTTATGCTTGTTGCACTCCTTCCCCTACAAATGTGTTTGGAGATTCTAGTTGGAAGAGAAACACAAGGTCAATTCTGACATTTTCCCCAGGAGAAGGCCTGGGAGACGCTAAGCACTGCAAAATCATGCCCTTTGCTCACTATTCTGCTACCCAGTAAATCTTGCTTCTTTGCTTACATTGGCTTCATAGCCTGTATCCCGGGCATTTGGATTGTCTTCTGTGAAGGGAGATTTGTGGACTTGAACTCACTGCGGCCAAAGAGGGATATGAACTTGCATTTCCCTCTTCAGATAAGTGCTCTAGCTATTAGGTTGGATAGATAAGTTACCTGCGCCACCAAGAACAGGGTCTGAAAAGGAGAGCAAATGTAATTGCATTTTGTGAAGGATTTCATTCTGTCAGCTTCAGTCAGGTGTGCTTGGAGAGCATTTACTGAGCAGGACTTACATGTCACTCTCCAAGTTTCTAGGTCCTGCGGTGCTTGTGTAGTGCTTGCCTGGTCTGGTGGGAGCAGTCACAAATCATATAGTGCTTATGGGATTCTCAAGCCCAAAGGTTGTAAGCCTAATTTAAAAAATGGCCACTGTGTGGGTGAAGGGTGGCATCACAGATAGGGACTTAAAACACCACGAGCATGCCTAAATCTGGTTTTGATTGCTCAAATCCATTGCTAGATCTGATTAAGGCTGCAAGTGGTAGCAAGCAGAAGAAACAGGAGCAGAATCTGCTCAAAGCCCCGCTCCAGCAAAAGTCATGTATGTAGGTCTGAGTGCTTAAGCTCTCCCAGTGACTTAAGCAGCCTGTTTGGCTAATATAGGGCCTTGCTACATTATATTAGTCTCAAATTAGTTTCTTTGTTCTAAGACATTTACTATTGCTGACTTTGGTTCCCCAAGGGCATTACAGAAAAATAAAAACATTGGTAGGTCCAGGCTGTCCACTGTGCTGATCCAATGAGGGATAAACTCCAGATACCACCCAAATGGGGGACAATTTATCCCCAGCATTTCAACCTTTAGAGAAGAGTGGAAAGAAATTTTTAGAAGGAAGTATTTGCCTTTCCTACAAATTCTCAGTTATAGAGTATGACATTACATGATTTCATTAGAAATAACTGATTTGTTATCAACTGGAGTTGATATTGGAGTGCCATACCTTCACTAATATACAAATAAGCTTTTGTTAGGTGATCTAAAAATAGCTTTGGGGACAAGGGCTGGGTTTAAAATGATGTTTCAGAGACAAAATATGTATATCTTGGAGTCTGGAAAACAAGTCTTATGAGGAGCGGCTGAAGGAGCTAGGATTATTTAGCCTGGAGAAAAGGAGGCTGAGGGGAGACCTTATTGCTCTCTGCAACTACCTGAAAGGAGGCTATAGAGAGGTGGGGGTCAGTCTCTTCTCCCAAGTAACAAGCAATAGGACAAGAGGAAACGGCCTCAAGTTGCACCAGGGGAGGTTTAGATTGGATATTAAGAAAAATTTTTACACTGAAAGAGTTAACAAGCATTGGAACAGGCTGCCCAAGGAAGTGGTTGAGTCACCATCCCTGGAGGTATTTAAAAAACAGGTATACATAGTACTTAGAGATATGGTTTAGTGATGGTTTTTGGCAGTTAGGTTGATGGTTGGACTAGATAGTCCAGAAAGGTCCCTTCTGTCATGGTTTGGGCCAGGTTGGCCAAAGACAAGATGACAGATGCTCTCCCCTACCTCTCACTCCAAGGAAAGGAAGAAGAGAGATAAAGAGATTTGTGAGTTTAAAAAAAACTAAACTAATGAAATATTAATAATAAAATCAAAAAAGAAATAATTAAATAGATACAATGTATACAAATATGCACAAAACCATATCAAGCTCCCAGGGAAACATCACTGGCAGGCACTGGGAAAGTTCCAGACTGGACTCAGTGACAAATGGGAACTAGAATACACTGACCAGGATCAAAAGGCAGATGAGCTGACAGGGTCCTCCTCAGACACCAGTCACCCACTGAAGACCAGCCCTTAGAAAGGAGGCAACCTAGTCCCTTTTATCCCTCAGCTTTTATACTGAGCATGGCAGATGGGATGGACTACCCTATTGGTCAGTTTGGGTCACCTGACCTGTCCACAGGTGTAACCCTTCCACAGGGTAAACAACCAGGTCAGCTGACCCTGGTTGCCACAGCAACAAGTATAAGCAAGAGCCTTTCTCACTGAACAGAAAGTTGGCTCTGCTTCACCCCAAACCAGGACACCTTCCAACCTAGGCAATTCTATGATTCTATGATTCTGTGATTAAATTATACATCATAGAACAACATGTTTTTTAAAGTTAAATCAAATTTGGTGCTATTGTGTCTTCTGTAGCTGAGGCTGGTGAATTCAGATCCTTTCGTTAATCATAGGCGATGGGGGTTTCATTCCATTAACAGTTTTGTGGACCAAACCTAGTGTATTCACAGTTTGAGAGGGGGAGCTTGACTCTTACCATCACGAAATAGTTCCTTTATAGGAAAGTGCCTGATCCTGCAGAAGCAGCCACAAATGGATATGAAATCAGCTTTGCCCATCTCTATTCTAAGAGTTATAGTTCCCTCCCAGTTTTACTGTATTTTTGTGTATTGTTTTATTTTCAATTTTGTGAAAAATACACAATACACTGTAATGATGAGCAAAGAATGGTAAATGTAGTTCTGGATTCCTAGGCAATTACACCAGTCCTGGTAATGGCAGACATCAGAACTAAAAAGGAATGCCAAAACAGGAGAGCTGTCATATGTTATTTCCTTTGTATTTCTTACGTTACTAGCTGTGTGTCTGTTTCACTAGGACAAAGGCATTCTTTATTTTATAGGTTTTAAATAAATTATTATAATATGTATTGCATGATTTTACTGGTCTTGGGGCAATGATTAACATGTCTGCTGAGAGCTCCCCTGAGAGCAAAAACATTAAGTTGTTAGCAAGTTGCAAAGTGTGCACATGTAGAGTTTACAGTAAGTTATTGGATGTCTGCTATAAAGTGTTTAAGAGTGGCTGAGCAAAATCCTGTCAATTAAACTCAGCATAGCTTTGCCACTGACTTAAGTAGATCAGGATTTCATGCATTGGAGAGGGCCATCGGAAAGAATTTTGAGCAAAGTTCAATATTAGCAACCTGTTTCTCTCTCATTGAAGAACTTACCTAATAGGCTACTAAGTAATGTCTTCGTGATAAGTGTTTATAAATCTTGTGACAAGAACTAGGGTGGCATTTAAACTTGATGAAAAATCTTGATTAAAAAAAGCAGCAAGGTGAGAAAAGTTTATTGCTTATCATTCCCTCTCTGGGGGACAGGACTGGCCTGTCAAGTTACAGTTCCAGTCAAGTTACTTGTTTCGGAGAACGTAATTCCTCTGTCTCTTCCTCTTGCACAGAAAGTCTCTAACCAAACAAAAACTTCAATACAAAGCTTCTAAGATACTACATGTTTTCACTAGCCAACCAGTAGCCAACCAGATGTGTCCAACCAATATGCTATGGAGTGCATGGGACACACATGCCAAGCAGCAGAATTGACTGGCTTTGACTTCCTTAATTTTCAGCCTTTAGAATTGTTCTTGACCTTGAAACCTCTCTCATTAAAAAACCATGGACAGTATGGAGGCCACTGGACATTTTAATATAATGCTATCTTAGATTTAAGTCTCAGTTATTTTATATTTTAAATCCTTTCATCTGCTTGGGTCAGAATTTTCTCAGTAATACCAGTTTCCTGTATCAATAGAAAAATAAATATCTACAGCAGGAGCTGACATGCTCTCCTTTACATAGCAGCCACTGTCTATGAATTGAAAGAGTGCCCGTCTAGTCCAGTTCCAAATACACTTGTATCTCTGTATCAGAAGCCACTGTCATTTGTTGACCAGCTATACAGATTGTCTCCTGAGAATGACTGGATGTTGAGACAGATCAGTGTTCTCATCTTTACATACAGCCCCTTCAGTAGCTCATGGTGGGCTCCTGTGCTCTGAAAATGCTTTTGAAATTGAGAAATAAAGTGCATTCTGGAAGCTGTGGCAGTAGGCTTTGTGTTCAGGTTAGCTAGGCCCAGAAAAAATGCCCAAATGATCCTGTCATATGGATGTGTTCTGGTGAAAGGTTGGAAATCTTATTTGTGGAAGCACATTGTTCTCATGGCATGCACAACTCAAAGCTAAATTGTCAAGACTTTCCCCTCTGAATCAGAAAACCTGGGGAAGTGCTGGTAGAATGGTGCAGCTCTAAAGAAAGCAGTATCTCTGTCATGTCAATGAATTGTTAGAAATTCACTTTGCCAATCAGATAGTTTTGCAGGTGGCAATTAGAGATCATGTGGTACTTTTCTACAGGGGCAGATCCTTGATGTTTTACACAGCTTTCTCTGTCCCAGTGAACAGAGGGGATCAGGGGGAATCTCAATGTGTCTAAATACCTGATGGGAGGGAATGAAGAAGAGGGAGCCAGACTCTTCTCAGTGGTGCCCACTGACAAAACAAGAGGCACAAATTGAAACAAGTGAAATTCCATCTGAACACAAGAAAATACTTTTTACTGACAAACACTGGAACAGGTTGCCCAGAGAGGCTGTGGAGCCTCCATCTGTGAAGATACTCAAAACCCAACTGGACATGGTCCTGGGCAACTTGCTGTAGCAGATCCCCACTTGAGCAGGGGGCATGGACCAGTTGATCTCAAGTGGTCCCTTCCTGTCTTTAATGATTCTAACAGTGGCAGAGATTCAGAGCAGACTGTTTTCAAGTGCATTGTTTCAAAAAATCCCAAAGAAATAGCAAAGTGTATTTCATTTCACTAGCATTGACAAATAATGGCCGCTTTAAAATTCAGGATGTTTTTTTTCTCCACAGTTCAGTTCCATGTTATTGTGAATTCTGCATCTTGCTGCCAATGGCTTGAGGGTTTTTCTTTTTGGTTGTGTTTTAGTAAGCAAGATCTTCAATTATTTCTCATGCTAACAAACAAAACTAGGAAAATACATTACTTTTTATCCTTTAAGTTGGGTGAATGACCATTACTATGCTACAAACACAATGTCACTAAAAACAGTTTATAAGAAATATTTTCTAGAAGGGAATCACATCCTGAAATGAAAATGAAGGAATATACTTCCTTTAAAAGGGAAATTCCATATGAATGAAAAATCATATTGAAAAAGCTACACTCTGAAGACATGTTGTCAAGGCAAGTGACATGATTGATTGTTGTTTACCGAGAGCACAGCAGGAAAGAGGGATCTGTTTTCATGCTGCAAATAGCTGTTAGTGAAGAAAAAAATGACTAGTGTTTAATACTTGAGAGACAGGTACATAATACTGAAGTTTTCATGTAAGCAGAAGTATGAAACATGCAGTATAAGCTGACATCACATTATTCAAAGAGAGACTTAAGGACAAAATGAGTCTCACCCCTTAAGCTTGTATGTTTTCCTTCATTTTTCCTGTACCCTTAGTGTTTTTAGATATCCATGTAGGCTAGATAGAAATGTTACTATCCTTTTCAGTCTCATGTTAACGTTTACTCTATGTATCATTTATCTAATAGACAAAAATGAGTTTGGGGGACATTCCAGTGTATTATTTCAATAAAAAAATCCCACATCTGAATAGCCAATCTGACAGTTTAGAAAATTACTACTCTTATAAATGCACTGCAGTGTTTACAAAAATGTGTTTTATTTCTCTCACACACATTTAATCAGTATATTAGATTGTAATAGTGAAAAGTCCAGTAAGACTTTAATGGCAAGAATTTGGAGCAAGCATGCTTTGGCATACATTTCTTATGCAGATCATCTAAAATTTTTAGTAGTTAAACCTTCACGATACCTGTGAGCATTACTGGTTTGCTTATAGAACTTTTTTATATTTAGTTTTTTCCTCCTCCCCCCTCTATTGTGCTTTTCCAGAGAAACAATGATGTTATTGTCCTAGAGATTCATCTATGCATTGTAGATCAGTTCTAATGACATTTAAAATGTTCACAGTGTTTTTTGATAAATCAAAGTTTCTGATAATTCTTTTGATGACACATTGTCATAGTATGCTTATTGTTACTAATAACAGACTAATTCCTCCCCATTGTATTAATATACATTTCTTGTATCTATATTGCATAGCTATCAATTTTAGATGAATTAGAAAATAGAGTTGTGTGTCTGTGCAGCTTTGATATTAAGGAGATGCTGGTAAATAGTTTGGGGAATGTTTCTGAGACTGTTTGACTGCATGAGATGACCTCTCATTTCTAGTTTGCTTTTTAATCCATTGGTGGTTTGTCAAAAAAATGTTCCGTGCTAACATGGCTCTATCCAGCACAGTTGCTCTGCTGTTACAAAGTCAGCCAGTCAGTAAATGGAGCATAGAATAATAAATCATTATTAATACCCAAATTATGTTGGAATCATACATGCCTAAGATAAGAAACAAGTAAAGCAGAATCTCTTTATATAATTCCCCCTAAAAAAGATTGTTGCAGTATTTGCCAAAACAAAGCCGGCAAACAAATGCATGTTAATTTCAATTTTTCTGGTGTTATGGTCAGCAAGGAATTAAAAATAAATGCTCTAATAATAAGATTTGTGTTGTAATAATAATAAAAAGAAGAAAGGACCTAGGACTAACAAATGCCAAATGCAAATTTAGCATATGTGTCAAAGACGATCCCCTTGCCATCTTTGCTTTTTTAAATCCAAGTTTATTTAGCTAATTGGACAGCATATGGCCCAGATTTTGGTTCCGTTACAGCCTTGTCCATTTACAACACCAGCAGCCAGTATAACAGCAATTCAAAAATTTTGCCAGGACAGAGCTATCATAGGCTGAGTCTTAAACATTTCAATGGCACAGAACAATTTGAGCTCTTAAAAATTCTGGTGCACACTTCCTTCTGCTGGTGTGAGTGTGACTAATCATGAAATGGGACAGAAATCATACATAGGCTCTCAGCTCAGTGCTATAAGACAGAAAAGATTCTTTTGAGTACTTGAATCCTATGAGGTTTTCCATTAAGTTTGAGGGGGTTTTTTTAAGCATCTAAGTATTAGGCCTGATCCTGCTGCTTACACCTCCTTATAGTTAAATCCTATTCATCCTGTATTTGTGAGTTTCCACACATTCCACTATATTTTAGTAGCATTACATTAACCTAAATCTGCAGTAAGGAAGATCATAATCAAAACATATAATACCAGAATAACTGAAATAGCTCTATATTGAAATATGTAGGAACAAAGTATTGTCCTGGTAGATCAACAAAAGGTCCTGAGTTCATTGCAATAGTTTTAGTAGTTGTTCTGATCCCTAAGTGGTCACAAACTCTCATGTTATTGGACTATACAAACAACTATGGCTAAGAATAATGGCAGCAAATAGAGGTGGGAAAGGTGCTTGTGCTGAAGGGAAGAGCAAGAAAAATCCCCTTTTTAAAATATCTTCCTTCCTTTTATGGAAGAAGAACCACATGTACCTACAAATTGCAGACAAAGTTTAGAAAAATCATAACCAGCAGAAAGAATGGAGGTGAGCATAGAAGAACACAGTGGAAGAAGAAACATGGGCTGTGAAGGGGTGGTGTGGAGGGGGTCTCTGTTCCTCCAGGGGATCACTCCCTCCATGCCCACACATTGTATACAAAAAGGGACGATAAAGGCAGCCCTACCGGCCCTTGGGTTCCTGAGTCTCTGAGTCTGAGTCATACAGAGCTACATGCTTAGTACAGGTGTTTATCACTTAAATCTCCTAAACAGCAGCACAAAGAGGCCTTAAACCAGTGCTGGAGCTTTAACTACAAAGCCATGTGCCCCTCTCAGCAGTGTTGTTTGTTCTGAATAAAAAAAACTACTTAATGATGCAGGACTTGCTTGAACAGGCAATCTGAAGGCTAATGTCACAGACAGTAGATTCTGATCTCCTCTGCATCAGTGAAAAGCTGGAATTATTTCACTGACTTCAGTGGAGCAAAACCAGGTTAATAGATACATCTAAGAAGAAAATACGGCTGGTGTATGCAAAACCAGCCTCACTAGGAATTCCCTTGCAGTGCAACTTCTACATATTGATGGCAAAGGAGTGTGGCGGTGTGCATTCCCAGAGCTGCAATTCAAGGTCAGCCTACTGGCATTATCTTGAGTCTGATTGAAGCATTCCAGAAACGAGATAACAGTGAAAGCAAAGAGCGTATTTCAACTTCTCCAAAAGGAGATAATCCCTTTCTCCCACTTGGGGAGGAATTACAAGACATGAAGTCAAAAAACAAGTGATGTCCAGAAGGCAATTGGGCCTGCCTGTCCAGAAAGTGGAGGCTTATCAGTGGATAAGTGATGATGACCCATACATCTTAATTCCAGTTGATCCTCAAGGACAATTGGTGGAGTCTTTAATAGATACAGGGGCACAAATTTCAATACTAACACAAAAAGATGCCACGAAGCTGGGCGTGCAGTCCAGATGGCAAAGAGTTAAGATTACTGGTGCGAACAGAGCGAGCATTGTGTGTCAAACAGCCAAGGTCAATTTATGGCTCCCGGGTGAGAAGTGCGTGTCAACTACTTGCTTTGCAATTAAAGATCGTCATGAAAATATTTTAGGTTTCAATGTTTTAAATGGCCAAACCTGGCACCTGCCGAATGACAGTGTGTGATCCTTTGGCTCAAACATCAACCTCAACCCCAGCAGAAATCGGGAGGCCGCAGTGCGTGTGCTTTGCATGGCCCCTGCACTCCCTGGTTCAAAGATCACTAATATACCAAAACATCCGATTTCTGCTGCGGCACAAAATGGAATTTCTGAAGTCATAGATGATTTGGAGAAATGACAAATTATCTCCAGAACCCACTCCCCATATAACTTGCCTGTCTGGCCAGTTCAGAAACCAGATGGGATGTGGCTTTTAAGAGTTGATTATTGGTTCCTGAATGCTAATACAGCCCCGCTAACAGCTGCTGTACCAAACATTGCAAACTTAACAGCTACTTTGCAAGCAGCTGCACACCCATGAATGGCAGTGCTGGATGTAAAATATATGTTCTTTATGGTTCCCTTGAAGGAGGAGGATAAAGAGAAGTTTTCTTTCACATGGGAGGGAATACAATTCACCTTTAACAGACTCCCACAGAGGTATAAACATTCACCCATAATTGCTCATGCTGCACTTGCTGAACTTTTAGACAGTCTCACTCCCCCAAGATGTGAAACCATACCAATATATAGATGATATTCTGATTGGAGGAACTTCTCCTGAGACGGTGGGGGAAGTGGCAGCAGCAGTGTGGCAAGCAGTAAATAAAGCAGAAATTGAGATTTCACACAGAAAATGTCAGGGACCAAGTAAAGAAGTAAAGTTTTTAGGTACTTGTTGGATAGCAGGCAGTGCTGATATACTTTAAAAAGGAAGAATGTACTTTTAAAAGGTAGAATGCGTTTTAGAAGGTAAAATCTCTCACTAAGCAAGAGCAAAGAGCTGTAAAAAGGTTACAAGGCCTTGTGAAACAGGACACTTTGTATAAACAATTCATTAGGAAATGAATATATCCTTGAAGAAGAACAGAAGGCTGATAACAAGGGAACATCCCTCTGCAGGAGGCACGGAAACCAGCTGAAAACTGGACAGCTGCTAGAAGAAGCATAAAGTCAACAAAGATCTGCAGTAACTGGGGAAAAGGTAAAGGCAGCAGTGGGAGATTGCGACCACTGACTCAATTAGAGACTGAACAGAACTACCTCCCGCACTGTACTGGAGCATGTGCACATCAGTTAAAGGATATTGTAGCTTTAAATGAAAGCGAGAGACTGTACTAACCAATAGAAATTGTTAAGATAAGGTACTAACCGATAATTATAATTAAGGGTGTGTATTTCTGTGTTTTGAACTGTATAAATATTCCAAGGAGTTTGTAGGCCGGTGCGCTAGCTTTGTGGATTACCACCTAGCACCCATCTCTGCAGAAATGATATAAATAAATAACTCTGCTCTGTATGTACATTGGCATCTTGCACACTGGGTAAATGACCCCGCTTTGGGATAACAGTGCTGTGATTCCTCCAGATACCTTAAGAAAAATTGAAGAACTGCAAATTCCCCAATCAAGGAAGGAGTTCCAACAATTAATATGAACTTTAGGATATTGGAGGAAGCATGTGTCTGGATTTTCTATCATTTCCCATCCATTATACTCTTACAGAAAGGCAAATCCTGGGAGTGGAAATTAGAACATAAAGAGGCAGTCAAAACTCTAGTTGAAGAATTAAAAACATATCGGTCACTGGGACCAGTACACCCCCACGACCCTATTATAGTCAAATGGGGCTTTGCAGAACACGCTGCTTACTGTAACCTGTTCCAAACTGGCCCCGATGGGCCAAAAAGACCTTTATTGTTTAGCTCAACCACATTTAAAGAAGTAGAACAGCGATACTCTGAATGGGAAAAGGGACTTTTGTCTTTAGTCCAAGCAGTTAAATAGGGACAACCTGTGCAAACTAGAGGACCCTTTAATTTACTAGAAGCAATCTTAAAGGGAGCTGCTCCCCCAGAAGGAGTTGCACAAAACCCCACTATCAGAAAATGGTATGCCTACCTAACAGAAGTTGCAGAAAATATGCAATTAACTGAAGGACACACTAAGGTCTCCAAATTGCAGATGCCCATAAACACAGACCCTTTACCGTTACAACAGCCTTTTAAACCTTCACCCATTCTGGATGCACTGTCCCCTCACTGAAGGTGCACCAACAGAAAACAATTGGTTTACGGGTGGTTCAGCAAAAGGGTAAACGGTAAATGGCAATATAAGGCTGTTGCATTAGATATTACCACCGGCATACAAATAATAGAGGAAGGTGAAGGCAGTGCGCAAGTAGGAGAAATGAGAGCAGTTGTTTTGGCAGCACAGAATGGAGCAAAAATTATATATGTAGACTCTTATGCAGTACGGGCCGGTGTCACACAGTGGCTCTGTCAATGGGAAACCTTGAACTGGGAAGTAAATAGATCCCCAGTTTGGAGAAACAAAGATTGGCAATTATTACTGGATATAGCCAGGAAAACACCTTTCAAAATGGGATGGGTAAAAGCTCATGCTAAGGATAATCAACCAGCCACAAAGTGGAATCAAAAGGTAGATGAGATAACTAAAATTAGGAAAATCACCTTAGATTCAGAGTGGTATTGATTGGGAGAATGGTTACATCAAAACTTAGGCCATACAGGTAAAGAAGCACTTTGTTGCACAGAGTAAAGGCTGGCCTATAAACAGAAAAACTTGTGAAGCTATTCTTACAGAATGTCCCCAGTATAGATTGAGATTACAAGCAGATCATCCTGCTAAAGCACCACCTCTACATATCAGTGAAAGGAAAACTTTATGGTCTAGATGGCAAATTGATTATATCAGACCATTCAAATCCTCTGCAAGATATTGATATATCCTCACAGAGGTTGAAGTAGTCTCTGGCTTGCTTGTGGCGACTAAGTGTCGGAGAGTTTATTTATGAGTACTTCGGCATCTATACTCCCAATCCTGTCCCTATGTGTTGTAGAGCCGATGGGTGAAATATAGTGCAAGGACTATCAGTTTGGTTCTCAAATCTACCTACTCCTGATGTTATCCAAAGTGATAATGGCTCATATTTTTCGTGTAAGGAAGTGCAAAATTGGGCAAAACAAGAGGGAATTAAATGGGTATTCCACACCCCATACTACCCTCAATCAAACGGGATGGTAGAAAGAGCTAATGGCTTATTGAAAAAGAATCTCGAACCACACAAGGCTCAATGGGATAGGCAACTTCCCAAAGTACTCCATCAATTAAATAATCGATACGGGCTCACTGGAAGCCCTGTAAACTGAGCATTCTTTGTAAAATCTGAGCTCAGTGCCCCATCCACTGAGGAAAGAGAATATCTGACACTACATCCAGGACAGCCTGTGATGGTCAATTTACCATCCATAGGTATTGTGCCTATGACCTTAACTCAACCCAGGCCCATATGCCTGGGATGGTACCGATAGCAGTGGTGCAAAACAGAATTAATGCATGATGGATTTTTCCTTCTTTTTAATGGGGTAACCTGTTTGGACTCTCCCCACTGAAACAAGTCTACATTTTCTCTTACAGCACCCTGCAGGATGGCAAATGGAAATGCTGTGTTTGTGTTAATATTCCAAACCCTAACAATGTTGCTTCTAACCTGTGGTCAAAGAACTCTAGAGTGGCCATGGTCTCAAGCTCGTGTTAAGTATACAAGGAGTATGGGAATACACTCTGGGAAGGGAGATTTAAATCTTTCCACTGTAGTTATGCATTGAACTGAGGTATACTTAGAAAACAAATGGAGCTGGGATAAAGATGAAGCTGATAATGATATTACTGAGCCTAGTACAGCAACATCCGCACCAATTGTAAAGGATAAGAAAACTCTATCCCCACAAATTTCCGAAAATGGACCATACGCAATCAAAAATACAAGCCAACAATGAGTGTTATTTAATCCATCATGATCTCAAATGAGTAGAACTATTGATGCAAATTAACATCTCTACAATCAAACCAACCTGTTCATCATTCCTAAGTACATCCTGTGCAGGATGGTTAGCATGGTTACATGGGCGAACCCTCACCTCTCCAAGACAAACAAGGAGAGATGTGACTGGTATCATAGGGACAGAATTGAGAGTATTAAACAGTATAGATGTCAAAGTATTTGTAAATAAACTGAACACAACAACAAGTGTGTTGGAACACCCATTGCGGTCTTCTCTATTAGTATTGGGAACTAACCAATGGCTCTTGTCAGATGTATTGCCTCAGTGGGAAAGAATTAATAAGAGGGACCACCAATTGATTGTGGATGCACTTGGTGCAGCCCAAAACAATGTTTCTCTAGCTCTTAGTTGTATCCAAGTTCAGCACGCCAGAGCATGCAGGGATGAAACAAGGAAAGCCAAGGCCTCCTTGGAATTAAACCTGGCAAGGGATGTCAAGGTCAACAAGAAGGGCTTCTTCAAGTATATTGGAGGCAAAAGGAAGACCAGAGAAGTTGTGGCCCCACTGTTGAATGAGACAGGAGCCATGGTGACGGAGGATGCGGAGAAGGCGGAGTTACTGAATGCCTTCTTTGCTTCAGTCTTTACTGCTCGGCCCAGCCCTCAGGAGTCCCAGACTTTGGGGAAAGTAACAGGGAAAGAGGAAGACTTCCCCTGGATTGAGGAGGATCGAGTGAGAGATCAATTAGGTCAATTAGATATCCACAAGTCCATGGGCCCTGATGGGATGCACCCGAGAGTGCTGAGGGAGCTGGCAGAGGTCATTGCTGGGCCACTCTCCATCATCTTTGAAAGGTCCTGGAGAACAGGTGAGGTGCCTGAGGACTGGAAGAAAGCCAATGTCACTCCAGTCTTCAAAAAAGGCAAGAAGGAGAACCCAGGAAACTACAGGCCGGTCAGCCTCACCTCCATCCCTGGAACGATGATGGAACAGCTCATTCTGGGCATCATCTGAAGGCATGTGGAGGAAAAGAAAGCTATCAGAAGTACTCAACATGGATTCACCAAAGGGAAATCATGTCTGACTAATCTGATAGCCTTCTATGATGGCATGACTGGATGGATAGATGAGGGGAGGGCGGTAGATGTGGTCTACCTTGACTTAAGCAAGGCGGTCGACACGGTCTCCCACAGCATCCTCATAGGGAAACTTAGTAAGAGTGGGTTGGATGAATGGACACTGGGGTGGATAGATAACTTGCCGGGTCTCTAAGTCGACTCTGAGTCGTGCGGGCAACGGGAAAGATGAACGCACCAATATGATGCAAGTCAATTCCAACTTTATTCAGCTTAATCGTTACATTTATAGTATTATGCTATCTGTTCACGCGCTCTAACTCCTACTGATTGGCTGCATGCTATCTTCACGAGCTGTCCACGCGCGGGCAGCATCCTGCTGATAGGTTGAAGGTCGATTGCCACGTGTTTCTCAGTGTCTTCTAACTGGTCGTCTCTGACTGTTCACACGGAGCAGCAGCTTTGCTTTTCACATTCCTTTCCTTGCTGATATCTCCTGGCGCTTGCTTAACTTTTCTCTCAAGGCGCCTCTCACGGGTACAGCTTTGTCTCATCAAGGCCAAACAGATTCCCTACGCTACTCTCTATCTCCACAATAACTGGTTGAAAGACAAAGTTCAGAGGGTCGTGACTAGGGGCACAGAGTCTAGTTGGAGGTCAGTGACAAGGGGTGTTCCCCAGGGGTCAGTACTGGGCCCAGTCCTGTTCAATATATTCATCAATGACCTGGATGAGGGGATAGAGTGCACCCTCAGCAAGTTTGCTGATGACACAAAACTGGGAGGAGTGGCTGACACACCAGAAGGCTGTGCTGCCATACAGAGAGACCTAGACAGGTAGGAGATTTGGGCAGAGAGAAACTTTATGAAATTCAGCAAGGGCAAGTGTAGGGTGCTGCACCTGGGGAGGAATAACCCCATGCACCAGTACAGGTTAGGGGCTGACCTGCTGGAGAGCAGCTCTGTAGAGAGGGACCTGGGAGTCCTGGTGGACAACAGGATGACCATGAGCCAGCAATGTGCCCTTGTGGCCAAGAAGGCCAATGGCACCCTGGGGTGCATCAAGAAGAGTGTGGCCAGCAGGTCGAGGGAGGTCATCCTCCCCCTCTACTCTGCCTTGGTGAGGCCACACCTGGAGTACTGTGTCCAGTTCTGGGCTCCCCGGTTCAAGAAGGACAGGGAACTGCTGGAGAGGGTACAGCAAAGGGCTACCAAGATGATTAGGGGACTGGAACACCTCTCTTATGAAGAAAGGCTGAAGGACTTGGGTCTCTTCAGTCTGTAAAAAAGACGACTGAGGGGGGATCTTATCAATGCTTCTAAATACTTAAAGGGTGGATGTCAGGAGGATGGGGCCAGGCTCTTTTCAGCGGTGCCCGGCAACAGGACAAGAGGTAATGGGCACAAACTTGAGCATAGGAAGTTCCACCTAAACATGAGGAGGAACTTCTTTACTTTGAGGGTGGCAGAGCACTGGAACAGGCTGCCCAGAGAGGTGGTGGAGTCTCCGTCTCTGGAGACATTCAAAACCCGCCTGGACGCGTTTCTGTGCAACCTGCTCTAGGTGACCCTGCTCTGGCAGGAAGGTTGGACTAGATGATCTCCAGAGGTCCCTTCTAGCCCTATGATTCTAATGGCAATTTTATGAGAAGGTGAAGAGGGCTCCTTACTCACTGAAATTCGAAAGGTAATCTGGGATAACGCGACTAAATTTGAGAAAGAATTCCAGTCCTGGTGTTATTTAGTCAATTTTACTTATTACCCCATCAACAATAAGGCCACAGCTTTTGTCCTAACAATACGCAGTTCTTTGGTATACACCATATACCTAATCATTGTTCTAGGATTAAATCACAATGGAACTACACTCTATCCATTAGAACACAGAGTGTGGGCCCAACAAAATGGAAACAAATGGCAGACTGTTGATGTTAATGCATGCAAATATGACTATAGGTCAATCATCTTACTCTATAAATAGGAGACAGCCCAGGGCCCATTGAGCTCTCCTGCACAGCAGCGGGCTGCACACCAGGATCTCCCCTCGAGTAGGGATGCCGCTCAAGGTTACTTCTCAAGGTTCAGAGATTCCTTGCTGCAACAGATCCTCAGTAAGTGGTTTATAGCATGCTAAACTTTGAAATCTTAGCTAAGTGATATAAAGGATGGATTGCACATGTATAATCCTTTAGACATAAACCATTGATCAAGTCTGGGACTAGGACTGGATCCAGCTGCAACTAGACTCCTCTCTGAGAAGGAGTTTAGAAAGCAAGGGGATCCTTTCTGAACTTCATGACTAAACAGGAGGGTCTCCCTAACAGTTCTGTCTGACCCTGTCCTCTATGCAGTAAATAACCAAGTGTGCCTTGCCATCGAATCTTGTTACAACCCTGTCACATTTACTATCAAACTTTGTTAAATTTCTGTTTTGTATCAATAAATATATTGCAGATTCTCTCTTATGAGTGAAGTGCATCACTCCATCCATGACAAGGAGGCAATATGTCCCCCTCTGTTAGAGTTAAATGCTTTTTTTTTGGAAACTGTCCTGGTTTGAAGTAAAACAGAACCAATTTTCTGATTTGTAATTTTACTTTTTAGCTGGGCCTCTTCTAACTGACTAAACTCTGAAATTCACAGCATATTGTTCAGAAACTGTTCTCTCTCAGAGTGATAAGACCTGATTATACCAAGGAATGGTATGCAGAGAGGCTCTTGCTTATACTTATTGCTATAACAACCAAGGTCAGCTAACTTCGCTATTTGCCCTGTTAGAGGGTCGGAAGTGGAGAAGCGTAGAGGGGTCCCACCTGCAGGGAGGAGCGGACAGGACAGGTGACCCAAAACTGACCAACAGGGTATTCCATCCCATCTGCATCACGCTCAGTATAAAAGCTAAGGGATCAAAGGGGCAAGGCTGCTCTGGCTCGTCTTTTCTTCAATGGCCGACGTCCGAGGAGGACCCTGTCTGTTCGTCTGCCTTTGATCCCGATCTGAGCATTCCTGACTCTAGTTCTGGAATTCAGTTCCTGTCCATCGCTGACTCCAGTCTGGAACTTTCCCTGTGTCTGCTGGTGACGCGATCGTCATCCTGGGAGCTGGATATGGTTTTGTATATATTGTATACATTATTTTTTATTTTATTCTATTATTATTTACTATTTCCTTATTTATTATTATTTTCATTGAAGTAGCTTAGTTCTTCTTCTAAACTCGTAAATCTCCTTATCTCTTCCTCTCCTCTCTGAGGAGAGATGGGGGGAGGGCCATCTGTCGTTCTGATTGGCCAATCCAGCCAAAACCACGACGGAAACAAAAGGCAATATTTGCATCTGTATTGCAATCTCATCTTTAGATGAATATCTACAATGATGAAACATTTGATCAAACCTCTCATGTAGGGATATGCAGCTTGCACCTAACAAAGGGATCATTATACAGCATTGCAATCCACACCACAGTAATCCACTGTAATGAATTCTTTGGCAAATTTGTTGTGTCTTTTGTGTTGCCATCCGCTCTGTTAATGGAGAATGTTAATTTCTGGAGCTAGCTGGGGAGCTGTCATCCTGCCCTTTCATGCTGGGTGGCAAAAATAGCTTGCTGTTCCTGCTGCCAGCACAACTCCCTTTTGGCTAGTCACAGAGGGAATGTGGGAATAGATCAGGCCCTGGAGACCACAAGCATTTTCAGTATCATGTTACCTACAACTTCCCAAAGCAGGTTCACATGACTAGTAGCCAAAAAAGATTGTTTTCCTTCAGCATTCTCACAGATGCTTCCACCACTGTGGCAGTACTGCCATTTTTAATTAGGAATTGCTAAAATCTCTGGAAGAGACAAGGTGTTAAGACTGTAACCTGTCTCTACTCAAAATTTCTTTCAGAAGGTGAGAGATGTTATCCTAGGGCATGCATCCATAAGAGGAAGGATAAATCACCCTCTGGAGTGTCTGTTTGTCACCATTGACAACAGGGAGAGAGCCAAGATGACTAGTTTTGATGGGATGCCTAGTTTTTATAGACAGGTGAGGTGAGTGGATTCCTGCCTTTATTATAACCAAGTCTTAACTGTAACTTGGGTTATTAGTATACAATCTCCACTGTTGCACCTCCTTTCCTGATCCACGTAGTAAATGCTGCTTTGCCAGGCTGTGCGCTGTGGAGCTCTGAGCAGCAGAGCTGCTTACCTTCTGCACCTAAGGTTTAGTGCAAGATGCCAGGCTTGCTTTTGAGTCTCTTCTTTCCCTGTACAATGGTCCTCCTGAAGAGAAACATACAGTTCCTGCCAAAGACACATCCTAGTGAGGAAGTCTTCCCCCTTCAATGTTACCTTTCTGTTCCACTGTTAATTGCTATGAATAGAGTTCATCCTGAATTATAATAAATATTCTTCTTGTCTTGAATAGGTTACAGTCCAGGTGACAGAAAGGGAAGAGGCAGGGCAGATTTAGAAGCCCAGAAAGCAAAATGCACCTTTTTTTAATGTCAAGATATTTCATCACACTCTTGCAACTTCCTATGACAATTACAACTTTGTTTTTCTATGGTGTCCATAAAGTATTTTTGCAAAAGTATTTCTGTTTTTGTCCATATGTTTGTAGTGGAAAATGCCATGTTCTCTATGTATACACCTATGTTCCATGGGCTTAATCTTGTTCCAAGAATTTTTTTTTTCTTTTTCAGAAAGAGAAAAAAAAAAAGGTCATCCTGACCATCAAAATAAAGTCAGTATCTTTCCATTCCCTGAAGCATCCTAGAATGAAAAGCACACCTTCAGGACAGGGCAAATGAGTGACTAATAAAGCAAAGGACTCCCATGCTCCTCACTGTACATCACACTTTCTGCTCATCTTAAGCAAAAGCCTGCTTGCTGAAGTACATGTAGTAAGCACTCCTGCTCCCTGCAATGAGATGGGTAAGGAACTCAACTTGAACTTGAAGAAGAACTTTGTAATAGTCCCAAAGCCCTTTTGAAATTTAAGAACTGGTCATCTGTTTCCAACAGAACTACTTTACATGCAGAAAAATTTTTGTCCAATATAAAATCTCCACTCCTTCAAAATCTGGGGCATATCATTATGAATGAAAAAAAGTCTCGGGTACTCCTTGTCAAATTCAGGATTACATTCAATGGCTGGGCTGTTTTTTTCCAAGCTGGTCACAGATATACAAGCCAAAGGAGATGCTGTGAGAATGTCCATTTGCCTTCCTTTCTCTGCATACGACTTCTCTCGCCCTGTTCTTGTTGCTTAATTGCCCTGGGCCTTACTGTGGGTTCCTGTGTGATATCTGCCACAGTGAGGCTCTCTAGGTGTGAGCAGCAAGGAGTTGTGACTGGTACCCCCTGATCCCGACCCCTGGTAATGCAGTTAGCATAACTAATGCCATTTTATGAGGCAAGCAGCCATTCTCTGTGACTGAGCAGGTCACGTATTCGTTCCCTTTCCCTCATTATAAGGCCCTGAAGGTCCTGTGAACCAAGTAGACAAACCAAACAGATTTATTCTTCCCCTCCCTACCAGCCTCAAGATTCCTGGGCACCAGGCTGATTACTCCCTTCCTTACAGGCCTTGAAGGTCCCAGGCACCTGGCCACCCAGGTGTTGTTGATGACCCTGTCACAGAACAGGGAAGCGTAACAGCACACAGAGCACTGTCTATAAAATCAAGCAGTTACAAGTCCTAAGTGGGGAACTTGGACTGGAGCTGCTGCTGGACGGTGAGATTCGTGCTCCTCCATGTGCAGGGATGCCTCCACCATCATCTGCTTCCTCTGAGAACTGACTGGTTCATATTAGAATCGCAGAATCACAGAATCATAGAATGGTTCCGGTTAGAAGGGATCTTAAAGATCATCTAGTTCAAACCCCCCTGCCATGGGCAGGGACACCTCCCAGCAGACCAGGTTGCTCAAAGCCCCATCCAGCCTGGCCTTGAACACTTCGAGGGATGGGGCATCAACAACTTCTCTGGGCAAACCGTTCCAGTGCCTCACCACCCTCACAGTAAAGAATTTCTTCCTAATATCTAATCTAAATCTCCCCTCTTCCAGTTTAAAACCGTTACCCCTCATCCTATCGCTCTACTCCCTGATAAAGAATCCCTCCTCATCTTTTCTGTAGGCCCCCTTCAGGTACTGGAAGGCTGCTATAAGGTCTCCCCGGAGCCTTCTCTTCTCCAGCTGAGCAACCCCAACTTTCTCAGCCTGTCCTCATAGGAGAGGTGTTCCAGCCCTTAAAAGTATTCTTTTATATGATTTTCGAGTCTAGGTTATGATTGTTATATTGATACAGCAAACCATGTATTAAGATTTGACCCAATCTGCAGAGGGTCCAGGTGATTAGAAGTCATAAGTTAAGTTAGGATCTAGGTAATTAGAAATAATAAGTTAAGTTGTATTATAAATTCTGTATTACGCTGCTTACAAATTGTACTATATTGATTCTGCTTGTAGAAATCCTGTGCCATTCTAATCATAAATTCTGTGCTATACTAATCATAATATCCTGTTAAGAAAATAAAGATTTAATTGTAACTGCAATTTAGCGCCATCATCATTCTACCAAGGATCCCTAAAAGAACCTGTCTGTCCCCTTAGTGTTGGGTGACAGGAGTTCAGAACCCTGCACAGCCTGTGGAGTGTTTCTAGTAGCTACATAAGGTTACTGATTTTCTAGCACTCTTCATTGCCAGCAGAGATCATCAGCAACCAAAAATGCTATTTCAATGAGCCAAGGATAATACATCTGAACCATGGTGATGCCCTAGAACAAGCCATTCTACATTATCGCAAGCCTAAATGTGTGTGTGTACAGTCTTCAGAAACTGGTAATACCTCATTTTAAACTTCAAATTTCCCTGACTTCTTTACCCATTTTCCCAAAATCTTAACAATATTTTAAGACCTTGAAGGAGTAGAGCATATAAACAGACTTTAATTTTCTTCATAATAATTTTTAAAAATTAAGCATTTCATTAAATCTTTGTATAAAATAAAGACATAAAAGGTGTTATATTTGGAAAATATTAATCCAGGAATTCATATATAATTTGTTGCTCATTTAAATATATGTTGTAGTTTAGGCTGGATCGGCCAATGGCGGATGACAGATGCTGTCCCCCACCTCTCACTCCAAGGAGAGGAGGAGGAGAGATAAAGAGATTTATGAGTTTAGAAGAAATTAAACTACTTTAATGAAATATTAATAATAAGATAAAAAGGAAATAATTAAATGGATACAATATATACAAAACCATATCAAGCTCCCAGGATGACGTCACCAGCAGGCACTGGGGAACTCCCAGGCTGGACTCAGTGACGGGCAGGAACTGGATTCCACAGATGGAGTCAGGAACCCACGGATCGGGATCAAAAGCAGATGAACAGACAGGGTCCTCCTCAGATGTCGGCCACTGAAGAAAGAGAGGCTGATCCTTTGATCTCTCAGCTTTTATACTGAGCGTGATGCATATGGGATGGAATACCCTGTTGGTCAGTTTTGGGTCACCTGTCCTGTCCCCTCCTCCCTGCAGGTGGGACCCCTCTACGCTTCTCCACTTCCGACCCTCTAATGGGGCAAATAGCAAAGTTAGTTGACCTTGGTTGTTATAGTAATAAGTATAAGCAAGAGCCTCTCTGCATACCACTCCTTGGCATTAACTACAAACATAGGTCTTATCACTTTGAGAATGAACAGTTTTCTGCACAATATGCTTTTAATTTCAGAGAGTTAGGAGAGGCTTAGCTAAAAGTAAAATTACTGAACAGAAACTTGGTTCTGTTTTACCTCAAACCAGGACAATGTAAGAGCATGCAGTTAATCACGAGGGAGGGTTTATTGGTTTTTGTTAATTTGTTGGGGGGGGTGGTGGGTTGTTAGCATTATTCTAGGAAATGTTTTGGGATTGGTACATGGCTACAGTTATAGAGGCAGTGCTGTAATGAAGAGTTAAAAGTCAGTATCCCACTATTCCCAAATGATGCATTATTCCACAGATAGTTTCACTGATTTCAATAGGAAAACTTGGACAGTAAAATAGTTTTCAATACCAGAAAAGGAATAAGAGCTTGGTCCTGTGCCATTTGGGACACAGTTTTGTTCACTGGAAGTTGGAGATTATTTTTAAAAAAATATGTCTTGTTTTCATCCCTGCAACAGGAAATGCAACTACCTAAATCAACACATAAAAAGGCATCCCATGGAGTTAAGAGTGATGCCTAAAAGCACTAATGCAAGATAAATGGTATTTTAAATGCTGTACAGTGCTATTTTAAGCAGAGACTTGGGGCAGATATTAATTTTTTGTAAATATCACAAAGGTGTTGTTATTTTGAATAAAAATAACAGCTGCAAGGGAGGCTGACATTCTTTCGGAGATAACAAAGAACAAAGGAAAGACTTTGGATTAAGATTTGTGTCAGCTTTAACATCTAAATTGTGCTCTCAGCTCAGTGGGCAGGATTTCCACTGAAGTCATTGTGTGACCACATTAGGCCATGCCCAAGGGGAGAATTTGGCCCAAATGAATGACCAAATCCAGGGCTGAGGGCCAGCAGCTAGTGAATGAATTGTCCTTTCATTGAAGCCCTCCAGAAAGTAAAGAGGCTCATCTCTAAGTCTTTGTGCTCTGACAGAAAAGGGGAGCAAGAAGGATCGAAGCCATGTCAGTCCTCTACCCTGGCAGACAGTGCAGCCCAGCAAACTTTGGTGCTAGCACAAATGACAAGGGAGTACAGTGCAGCGCAAGGCTGAGTACCTACACTTCTCCTGAAGAAGTGGAATACACCTGAATGCTATTTTTAGAGTGCAGATTACTTTTGCTACTGCTCAGAAAATGAGTAATATCTCTAATTGAAGCCTTTTGTTTTCAAGTCTAGGACCAAACAAAACACAGTACAGTCCCTGGTCCCCTAAGCCAGAAAGGGACCTTTGTGTATGGTGTGTATCAGTCTGGAATATTTATTCTGCGCAAACCAAAGAACAATGGGATAAAGCAGAGTTTGAACATTCCTGAACAAGTTAGTACATGTGCCCTGAAGAGGTTCTCATCTTGCAGACTTTGGTCTACTGGCTATTTGGTCTATGGCTTTGCAAAATTATATGCTTTTCAAAGTCTTTAATGCCCCTTTTTAACAGATAGGGCTGGTTCTGCACATTTTGGCAGTGCAATGTGGAATGAAAAATGCAGATATGAATGCTCTAAGAAACTACTTTTTAAATTATTGTACTAGGTGTTTCATTTCATTGCAAGGACAAAAGACAGAAGGGACTAGCAATGTGGAAAACCCTCAGAGACTGAGGCTAAGATATAATACATCATATTCTGCCCTTGAACAGTGGCCCTGGGTCCCACTGCCACAGAGGCAGTGGGCAATCAAGCACCACCTTTACTGGGTGCTAGGCTGAGTCAGAAGTATGCAACTCCCATCAGGCACAGCCAGTGCCAGCAGCCACTCACATGTCACCAAAGTCCTCAATATCAAACTTATTTGGGACCTAGATTAATGCATGGGCCTGTGCATTATGGTTCTTTTGAAAACACATTTTCTCATTTTGGAAACTTATAATATAATTTACTTCCAGTTACTGTGGATTTACAATGGGTTTGCTTGATTTAAAAACTTTTCTCCATTTGGGAATGAAGGACAGAATAGAATAACTTCATGTTGGACCCTTTCCCACTCTGTGGGTGACTTGCAAGTTATATTTTAAAGCACAGCCTCATGTTTTCCTGGCTTTTGCCTTGATCTAGTCAATATGGACCCCTGTGAGATATCAATCCAAGCGTGTAAATAAATAAATAAATAAATCACAGCTAGATGTTACTGCTGAACAATGCACGCCTAAAGACATGATAAAGGGAATGGGGAGATAGACAAATATTCATTTGAACATGAAAGAGATATTTGCAACCTTTTTGTTTGCTTCTTACAAATATTTCTACGCTCTCTGATTACTGCAAAGATTGAATAGTAAACTAGACCTGAAACAAATGAACACTTGCACCAAGTCTGTAAAAAGTGTATGAGCCCCTCATGAGCCACTTACACCTCACTCCTGCTCCTCCAATCTGAGCCACCAATGCCACCAGGCCATGGATGACAGGAGGTGAGCAGGTAGGGCTAATGAGGTAGGGTAATAAGCTACAGTTTCTCCCCACTCTGTCACAAGTATGGGCTTATAAAAAGCAGCCAGGATAGTCCCAATGCCTTTCCTCTCCAAACCTAAACCGCACTGTTTCAGCAGTGGTCTCCTGTAAGGCAGTCCTCCAGAGTCTGTTGCACTCAGCAGTACGGCTCATTTGAATTCTGTTGTCCTGGTTTGAGGTAAAACAGAACCAAGTTTCTGTTCAGTAATTTTACTTCTTAGCTAGGCTTCTTCTAACTCTCTGAAATTAACAGAATGTTGTGCAGAAAACGGTTCGTTCTCAGAGTGATAAGACCAATGTTTACAGTTTGTTCCAAGGAATGGTACGCAGAGAGGCTCTTGCTTATACTTATTGCTATAACAACCAAGGTCAGCTAATTTCGTTATTTGCCCCATTGGAGGGTTGGAAGTGGAAAAGCATAGAGGGGTCGCACCTGCAGGGAGGAGGGGACAGGACAGGTGACCCAAAACTGACCAACAGGGTATTCCATCCCATCTGCCCCATGCTCAGTAGAAAAGCTGAGGGATCAAAGGATCAGCCTCTCTTTCTTCAGTGGCCGACATCTGAGGAGGACCCTGTCTGTTCATCTGCTTTTGATCCCGATCCGTGGGTTCCTGACTCCATCTGTGGAATCCAGTTCCTGCCCGTCACCAAGTCCAGCCTGGGAGTTCCCCAGTGCCTGCTGGTGACGTCATCCTGGGAGCTTGATATGGTTTTGTATATACTGTATCTATTTCATTATTTTCCTTTTTATCTTATTATTAATATTTCATTAAAGTAGTTTAATTTCTTCTAAACTCATAAATCTCTTTATCTCTCCTCCTCCTCTCCTTGGAGCGAGAGGGTGGGGGGGAGCATCTGTCACCGGCCATTGGCCAATTTGGCCAAAACCACGACATCTGTATACCTTTGGCCCTTGTTCTTAATGTAGCGCCTGCCCTGTGGATCTTCTTGTAAAACTGGAGTCTTTTTTTCTTTTCTTTAGAAAGGGGTGGACTTAGCATCCAGCGTGCTACAGATTGGAAACTGGCAGGACATGATCTGAGGCAGCCTAGAAAGAGATGTCCTATTGCTATCTAAAATGTACGTGAACTGCCTCTCTATTTCTCTTTCTATAAGGCCCTTCAGTGTCTTTGGCCTATAGCCAAAAAGAGACTTGGACATTATAATGCTGAAGGTCATGGTTCCTGAGTCGTAAGCACCCAATGGCATTTCTAACATTCAAATCTGATCCATGAGTATGCTGGAAACTTGGCACCTTGGAGTGGGATTTGTGGAAGGCAGCTGAATGGGGAGCTGCCAAAGTTGGGAAATAGCACTGCCAAGGAGAAAAGTTTTAAATTCTGTCCTTTGCAGAGAATTGAAAGTCTTACTCTGGGCAACAAAAGATGCCATTTTGAAATCACTCTGCTGAATCTTCTCCTTCTCTCTCTGAAGGAGTAGAGAACTTCATGTCTGGCTTTGAGAAAGTCCATGTTGGCCTGGTGTTCTGGAGCCCACTGCAAGCCTCTGCAGAATGTCAGCTTGTCTCCATCAAGCTCTTTTCTTCCATGGCATTTGCAGAGGCCTGAATAAGCCAGGCCACAGATGTGCAATGTGTACTGCCTGACAAACTGTCCGTTACTGCCATTTTTCTTGTACTCCCCTTTGTGCCTGCTTGTTGTCTCTTTTTTATATTAAGATTGCAAGGCGTTTAGGGAAGGATATGTCATTTTGCTCTTTCTTTTGCTTTTTGGTCTTTGTATGACATTAGTTCATTGTGGTCCTAGGCCAGGAAAAAAATGCAGATCTTACATTGTGGGTGTTCTTGCATCTATTCAGGGAATAGATGCAGTGTCACCTGATGTGTAACCAAGAGAGCAGAAATTAGGACTATTGGTAGTGAGCTTTTTGCAAACAGTTTGTTGGTAAGGAATTACTTACTAATTACCATCACAGATAAGTAATTTGGAAATCTGGAGTGGTGGGTAAATTCAGACTATGTACTATACACTGTATATTTATATATACACTATTATATATATTATATTTTATATATATATATAATTTATATATTTATATAAGGCCAGCCACCTTTACATCTGAGCAACTCTTTGCTGTCTGCTTAAACAGCAGGGAGTGGAAGAGAGAAACCTTTGAGAGTCTTCCCCTGGGATGTCATGGGCTCTATGATATTTGTGATAGACTGATTAAAAGGCTACCATGGCACAGTGTGGGAATGGTGTATTAGTTGTTTTATGTGGTAACAAAACTGCTGCTAATCAACAGGCAGATCTATAATAGCTGGTTTGACCTGTTTAGCTACTAAATAAATATTTGGCTTCAGATAAGAGTTAACATTAAAAAAGAAAAAATCAACAATATTAACTTTGTAGAACAGCTGGGGGATGGTATCCAAAGGAAACTCTCATGCCCTGTGTTTATTTTTATCTGTATCGTATTGATCTAATTTTTACCATCTGAAGGTTAGACACCCAATTGTCTAGACTCCCTATCTAGTCTGTGGAGAAAGTGCTAGATGAATCACCTGCCAGAGGTGCTCTCTTTAGATATCTGTCTCAGATGGCATGAATGTGTCTCTAGAAGTGCCTGTTTCTCTTTTTTGTCTGTAGGTGGAGGCTTATGACTACCCCAGCTAAATGTCTAACTTTTAAATAGACACAGCTGAGTAAGAGCAACCCCACCCTTCCTTGTGCATGCTCCTCACCTTTTCATCTGCACTCTTTCACTGAAATGGAAAAGTTTTTTAAGTCAGGAATTGTCTTCTATGCTAAAGTGATGGGGTAGCACTATACTACCCCTCACTTGCCAGCTCATTGTAATCGCCAAGTCTGGGCAGAGAAAGGAATGATGAGACACCTCATCTCCCATGAGAATTGTTGGGAAGTGACAGGGCTTCTAGCTGTGCTGGGTGAACCAGCACCTCACGGCCTTGTAGGGCTCAGGGTGGCATCAGCAGGGGTTCTGCAGCTTATTGTCGCTATGGTGCCAACTATATATGCATGTGCCACAAAAGCTGAATGAGCTAGAGAAACACATGCCAGATTTGCCTAGGGAGTAGGAAATGTATTTCCATGTGTAAATAGTGAGACAGACATGGAGTAGACATGTTTTTCCATAGGAAGGAGAGACTGGCAGAACTGTAGCTACATCCCCTCCTGGAGAGCTCCTCCTTTGCCCCAAGTAATTCCATCTGCAGCGGACTCCTAACTTGGGTCCCTTGTAGGACGTGTGGAAAGAAATCAGACTGTGGCTGCCTCTTGCTTCTGCCAATAAAGTAAGAGTCATTCAAGTCATTCACGCTTGTGCTCCATGCAATAACAATCAGTTGCAGGCAAGCTGAGATTGCCAAATTTCACTTTTCTTAGCAAAAAATTTAATAAACAGCATTGTGAAGCTCATGTACAGATATCCAGCTTAACCAGCTGCCAAATCCTGCTCAGGAAAGAAAGTAGATAAAAATCAAATACATTATCACTCCACCTGAGCTAGCCCATACTGCAAACTTCTTTCTCTCCACTTGTCTGTCACTCAGACATATTTAAGAGGATATTTTTTAAAAAGAAAAATTTAAAAAGATATCACATTTGGTGTTTTCACGTGAGCGGATCGATCTGAGGTTTGTCCTTTATAACAGGAATACCACATCTAATTAAGTCTGAATGAATTTTTAACACATTTCTAGTTTCCTAAGCAAGTCAAAGATTTAACATGGCACTCTGATGACAACCTAAGAATATGACTGTTCAATAAGTTGTAGTAGTTTTGCTTAAGTTTCCTTAGACGTGTTTGAATGTATACATGTATGAAGTAAGAGTAATGTTGGGATTGAGAGACCAAATACTAAAAGTCAGAAAATTCTCCAACTTCAGGGTGCAATATTAATTTGTCAGTGTGCATCTCGTATGTTTTACAGGAACAAGCTAATAACGAACGGCCCTAGGCTTTCATTAGGAGTGTGTGCACCATATGATGAGAGTACCTTGGACCTTCCTAGGTGTATAGTCAGCCACCTGAACTATTCTGCTTATCTTAGCAAGGGTGTCAGAGCACATATAAGACCAAATGGTTTGTAGATGTGCCTGTTTGATGTTACCTCTCTTTCTCCTCTTCATTGCTCCCCACCCATCTTCTTGGCTACGGTTTCCCTGCTGGAGTTTTTTTCATTGTTCCTTCCTTGGCTGCTCCACCAACTCCCACAGCTCCTCAGCCTCCCTCCCTTGCCCCCATACCTGCTCTAGTCACTTCCCCAGTTTCTGCGTCAACTTCACAGCTCCTGTGGGCTCCCCCATTCCCACCTTTAAGTTTAGTTGCCAAATTAAGAAAATAAAAATAAAAATTGAGAACTGAGAAATGAAATAAAATGTGAAACTTGGTGCAGAATTGTGAATGTTTTGATGCTGATCACGCAAAGGATCTCAATGTGAGCCCAACTGTGTAAGCTGCCTTCTGCAGTGTGCCAGGATGCAGCCAGACACTGTACATCCTACAAGCCCCAACAGACCATCAGAGGGGGTGAACTCAGATCCTTGGCTAGCCACTGCAGATAGGTGCTTTCCATTTCTTCAGAATGAACTGCTTGTGTACTTGGTCTTTAAGAGAAGTCCCTGGTCCCTGGACACCTTGCTCTGCATCCCACTGTGTTTCTGGTAAAGCAGGACTCCAGAAGGGTAAGACCAAATGATGGAGTGAGAAATGTATTATTAAAATATTTCTGTTTGGGACAATAGAGTATGTACTAGTTTCTCATATACACCAAACAGATCAATCTCATTTTTCACTCACTACTGTGATTGCACATCTAGGTGGATGTCAGTGATCTTCAAATTTGAGAAAAGGACCATATAACTGTTTCATAAATATATATATACACATATATATATGTAAGAGACAAAAGACACTGAGACACTCTGGCACTGTAAGGTATGGAGTGGTGGGGTAGCCCTGTAAGTCAGGGAGTGTTATGACTGTCTAGAGCTTGCTGATGGCAATGAAAGGGTCAAGTGTTTATGGGTAAGAATCAGGGTGAAGGCCAACAAGGCAGATATCATGGTGAGAGTCTGTTATAGACCACATGACCAGGATGAAGAGACAGATGAAATATTCTATAAACAGCTGGGAGAAGTCTCACAATCGCTAGCCCTTGTTCTCATGGGGGACTTCAACTTGCCAGATGTCTTGACATACAATACAGCAGAGAGGAAACAGTCTAGGAGGTTCCTGGAGGGTGTTGAGGATAACTTCCTGACACAGTTGGTGAGGGAGCCAACTAGGGAAGGCGCCCCACTGGGCCTGTTGTTCGTGAACAGAAAAAGACTTGTGGGTGATGTGACAGTTGGAGGCTGTCTTGGGCACAGCGATCATGAAATGATAGAGTTTTTGCTTCTCGAAGAAGTAAGGAATGTGGTTAGCAGAAATGCTACCTTGGACTTCCGGAGGGCAGACTTTGGTCTGTTTAGGGGCCTGTTTGACAGAGTCCCTTGGGAGGCAGTCCTGAAGGGCAAAGGAGTCCAGGAAGGCTGGACATTCTTCAAAAAGGAAATGCTAACGGTGCGGGAACAAGCCATTCCCATGAGCCAGCGGGGAAGAAGACCGTCCTGGCTGAACAGAGCGCTTTGTCTGGAACTCAGGGGTAAAAAGGAGAGTTTATGGCCTTTGGAAGAAGGGGCAGGCAACTCGGGAGGACTACAAGGAGGTTGTGAGGTTATGAAGGGAGAAAATTAGAAGGGCCAAAGCCCAACTAGAACTTAATCTGGCTACTGCCGTACAAGACAATAAAAAATACATGAACAACAAAAGGAGGGCTAAGGAGAATCTCCATCCTTTATTGTATGCAGGGGGAAGCATAGTGACAAAGGATGAGGAAAAGGCTGAGGTACTCTTACGGTTTGAGAAACCCACAACAATTTATTGTCATTTAGACAATTATTCTATCACCCGATGACCCCTCCCCACCCAGGAAGGGGAATCGGGGAAAAAACAAGGAAACACAAGGGTTGAAATATAAACAGATTTAATAGGATAAGACTAAATAATTAACATTAATAACACTAAAGAACCAGTATCGATCCCGATACCAATATAAAATATACAAGGATTATACTCAGCCAATTGTATCAGTAGGAAGCTGTGCACTCCCAGCAGTGGACAGCAAATGTCGGACACTGCGAGCACAATGGCTTTGGGAGGAAGGAAAAGCCCCAGGGGTCCGTCACCGGGGCAAGAAGTTCTCTGGACTGCCACCATCAGGGGAGAGAGAGCACTACGCAGCAAACTTTCTAATTTATATCGAATGTGACGTACATGGTATGAAATAATCCTGTTGGCCAGCTTGGGTCAAGTGCCCAGGTCTCGCTCCTCCTCATCCCTGCGCCTGGCAAGGCTCGAAAACACCGAGACCTTGAATGCCACATAGCCTAACTGGCTAGAAAGTAAATATTTTCACGAATTCAGACACTAGAGTCTTCCAAAAGTGGAGTTTTCCCTATCATTAGAAGAGAAATTAGTCCTGTGTCGCTCAAACCAGGACAGGTATTTAATGCCTTCTTTGCCTCAGTCTTTAGTAGTAAGACCAGTTGTTCTCCGGGTTCCCAGCCCCCCTGAGCTGGAAGACAGGGACGGGGAGCAGAATGAAGCCCCCATAATCCAAGGGGAAATGGTTAGCGACCTGCTACACTACTTAGACATACACAAGTCTATGGGGCCAGATGGGATCCACCCAAAGGTACTGAAGGAGCTGTCGGAAGTGCTCACCAAGCCACTTTCCATCATGTATCAGCAGTCCTGGCTAACCGGGGAGGTCACAGTTGACTGGAGGTTAGCAAATGTGACACCCATCTACAAGAAGGGCCGGAAGGAGGATCCGGGGAACTACAGGCCTGCCAGTCTGACCTCGGTGCCTGGGAAGGTCATGGAACAGATCATCCTGAGTGCCATCACATGGCATATACAGGGCAACCAGGTGATCAGGCCCAGTCAGCATGGGTTTATGAAAGGCAGGCCCTGCTTGATTAACCTGATCTCCTTCTATGACAAGGTGACCCGCTTAGTGCATGAGGTTTACCTGGATTTTAGTAAAGCCTTTGACACGGTTTCCCACAGCATTCTCCTGGAGAAACTGTCTGCTCATGGCTTGGATGGGCGTACTCATCGTTGAGTAAAAAACTGACTGGAAGGCCGGGCCCAAAGAGTGGTGGTGAATGGAGTTAAATCCATTTGGTGGCCAGTCACGAGTGGTGTTCCCCAGGGCTCAGTATTGGGGACAGTTCTGTTTAATATCTTTATCGATGATCTGGAGGAGGGGATCGCGTGCACCCTCAGTAAGTTTGCAGACAGCACCAAGATAGGTGGGAGTGTTGATCTGCTTGAGGGCAGGAAGGCTCTACAGAGGGATCTGGACAGGCAGGATCGATGGGCCGAGGCCAATGATATGAGGTTCAACAAAGCCAAGTGTCAGGTCCTGAGCTTGGGTCACAACAACCCCATGCAACGCTACAGGCTTGGGGAAGAGTATCTGGAGAGCTGCCTGGCAGAAAAGGACCTGGGAGTGTGTTGGTCGACTGCCGGCTGAATATGAGCCAGCAGTGTGCCCAGGATGCCAAGGTGGCCAATAGCAACCTGGCTTGTATCAGAAATAGTGTGGCCAGCAGGACTAGGGAAGTGATTGTCCCCCTGTACTCGGCACTGGTGAGGCCTCACCTCGAGTACTGTGTTCAGTTTTGGGCCCCTCACTACATTGTAATGTGTAGGTGTAGTGTAGGTGTAGACATTGAGGTGCTGGAGCATGTCCAAAGAAGAGCAACGAAGCTGGTGAAAGGTCTAGAGCACGTGTCTTATGAGGAGCGGCTGAGGGAACTGAGGTTGTTTAGCCTGAAGAAAAGGAGGCTGAGGGGAGACCTTATCACTCTCTACAACTACCTGAAAGGAGGTTGCAGCGAGGTGGGTGTCAGTCTCTTGGCCCAAGTAAGAAGCGATAAGATGAGAGGAAACGGCCTCAAGTTGCGCCAGGGGAGGTTTAGACTGGATATTAGGAAACATTTCTTCACCGAAAGGGTTGTCAAGCATTGGAACAGGCTGCCCAGGGAAGTGGTTGAGTCACCATCCCTGGAGGTATTTAAAAGACTTGTAGATGTGGTGCTTAGGGACATGGTTTAGTGGTGGACTTGGCAGTGCTAGGTTAACGGTTGGACTCAATGATCTTAAAGGTCTTTTTCAACCTAAATGATTCTATGATCCTACATTGCTTGATATCCACATTGTTTCAACATCCAAAGATGAGGTGGGCCTGGAATCTAGCACAAACCAACCACCACCTGTTTATTAAGTAGGAAACCTTTTAAATGACAGTGGGTCGTAGGAAGCATGCCAACACTAGCTTGTGCATTGATTCAACATTGATTCAACACTAGCTTGATGCACAATCAACTTGTGCATCTTTTTTTAATATTTTATTTATAAAATTCCAGTTTCATTACCAACAAAACTGGTTATGGTGGATTGACCTTGGCTGGACGCCAGGTGCCTACCAAGCCACTCTATCACTCCCCTCCTCAACAGGACAAAGAGGGACAAAATTAGATGAAAAAGAACTCGTGGGTCGAGATAAAGGCATTTTAATTAAGAAAAGCAAAGGCCGCGGGTGGAAGCAAAGGAATTCTCTACTTCCCATCAGCAGGCGACGTCCAGCCACTTCCTGGGAAGTAGGGCCTCAGTACGTGTAGCGGTTGCTCCGGAAGACAAACGGCTTAATAATGAATGTCCCCTCTCCTCCTCCTTTCTCTTAGCTTTTATTGCTGAGCAGGCGTCATATGGTATGGAATATCCCTTTGGTCAATTTGGGTCAGCTGTCCTGGCTATGTCCCCTCCCAAGCTCTTGCCCATCCCCCCCCCAGCCTACTGGCCTTTGGGGGTGAGGGAATGTTGGAGAGGCAGCCTTGATGCTGTGGGAGCACTGCTCAGCAGTAGCCAAAACACTGGCGTGTTATAAACACCTATCTAGCTACAAATACAAAGCACAGCACTATGAGGGCTGCTATAGGGAAAGTTAACTCCATCCCAGCCAGACCCAATACACTGATGTTGGGGGGGCGGGGGGGGGGGAATTCTTCAGGTTTCCCTTCTTTGCTTCTGTCAGGAGAAAAAAAAAAAAGTCAAAAGCCAAACCTTAGTAGAATAGCTATACCTGTTGTCCTGTGGATCTTCTGTCAGGACTCTCTCAAAAAAAAAGTTTTAAGAAGCTTTTCTCTATATTAGGTATCATGAAACTGATTGATTGTTCACAAATGGAAATTATTTGGTGATTTAGACCAGATCTTGCTGCTGAAATGTTGGTAAGCTGGTACACTAAAACTGAATCCATTAATATGATTACTATTCATCATATTAATGATTAATTAATGATTAATATGATCCAGACCAGAGCACCTATATTTAAACAATGTATTTATTAAAGGAGTACTTAGGCTAAGTCTCATATTTCAGTGATGCAGAACCAAGCCATTTTTTTCTCTTAAAACAGAGTATATTAGCTTTTCTAATTAACTTGCATTGTTGTTAGAAGATGGTGCTTACAACACATAAGACAAGCATACCTGATCCTAAATGGGTGCTACTACTGCTCTGTAGCATCAGTGCCTGCAGTGCAGGCAAAGCAGAAAGTACTGAAATTGGGAGGAATTTAAATTCTGGGGTGATTTAACTTGTTTTTGTTGGTTTTAAATACTAAAGAAACACTTATCTCTACAGCACTAGTTTTATACTATATTTTTTTTTTTTTTCTGTGAGGAGTGTTCTTCTAAAAATCTCTAATCAAAAAGAGAAGGAAGATACTTTTATTGCATAAGGATGCTTATCTTGCACCAGTTTGCAGATCTTTTCATACCTAGAGACCAAAGCAAAGGCGAGAATGCCAGGTTGGGGCACTGGCTACATCCTGTGGTCCTTACTCAAGCCAAACTCCAATCCACCATGTCACTATAGCGTTTTGTAGTATAACAACCCGTGGGACAAGATCAAATTTGGACATCACAGACTGCACAAATACCAAAATGCCAGCTATATATCCTATCCTATAGACGTTCTACATTTATGACATGGTGCAATAGTTTTTAGTGAAAGGAGGGTGAAGGGGGGAAACTTAAGGGAATACAACATGATCAGGGTTTGCACAGCAGACAGGAGCTTTCTCACCTGCTTAGTTGCTATCAGCTGGCACAGCTATGTGGTATCTGTTACAACTTCAGTCACTGTAGTTATAGGTTCAGTTATGATTTGCTTGCATTACTCACAATGTTCCAACCCCTCAGCTGGTCCAGCCAGAAAATGAATATTTTTGGCAAAATTTGCAGTGTATATGTGCAACTTTTTTTTAGCCTTTAACAAAGTTTGAATGAAGTAAGGCTGAAAATAAACTGTTCTGCATGTTCCTTTTAAAAAAAAAATCCTTAGGATGGCTGTGATAGGCATCAGACTTGCTTCTTCATTTTATTAATGCTTTGATAACAGCGCAGCTCCAGGACTCACACTGTAAGTGCTTTAGGCATGTGGACAGTCATTTAGTTGATTGTATAGCACCCAGCGTGCCGGGCAAGCGTTGGTGCTGAGGGGACGTGTATAACAGATGACTGGAAAGGAGCAGTGTCGGTTTCATCTTAATCAGATGGGATGTGAGATCCGGCCTGTCTTTGCCTTTGCTGGACAGCTTGTGCAAATTCACACTACCCTAAGCATTTCTGCTCTTCTTTCCCGGCGTGCTTTTCTCCTTGGTGCCCACCCTACTGCAGGACCAGGGGTGGGTTACATTGCAGTCGGCACTTTTTCCTCTACACTACATTTAGCCTTTTCATACTTGTTGGGCAAAGCCCTTGACTAGTGCTTGGACTCTTCCCACTTCTTTCCGCTAAAACTGAATGGATTCTTTAAATGCTAATGCTGTGCTTTGGGTTTTCCAAGTTCTAAAAGGGACACTAAAATGATGGTAAACTTGCCTTGCTGATGTTCCTAAACAAACTGCTGTGTCTGTTTTGTGTCTCTCTCTGGCTGGCTTGAATAGCAAGCGAAGACCGGTTATACTTGCAGGTTCTCACTGATGAACACAGCATTATTCTTCTTTCCAGAACAGCAGTATTTTTTTAATCATTACAATTGTTAGATTCACCTCATCTTCCTTCTTTCACCCTTTCTAACATTAAAAATAACAATAAACCTGAAATGCATCAATGAAGCACAGACTGTTCCTACGTTGTCTCATCGGAGAACTGTGACACTGTTTAGTCCATGATATCAAAAGTAAGGAAATACAGTAACTGATTTGATGCTTTTAATAATCTCCTGTTTTTATTAAATGCTTTTCTCCATTCCTTTATACAAAACAATTTTGAGATTTCTCATGTCTAAGTCACAGGTATTGTAACATCATTTTCCACACTTTTACATATTTACTGGGTCTTAAGACTACTGTTTTATTAATATTACAGATACTGATGAAATAGAAATGTGGAACTTGTGCATGGTATAGAACCAGAAGTGGTACACAAAACCGGCATAGAGATACTGTATATTTGTTTAATGAATTTTTATTTTGATTCTGATAATATCTTGTAGAAATCGGGGCTAATGCAGTTCTCATGACATTTTCCACAAATTATGTTGAGGCAAGTATGGAGCAATTGAGTGTTGAAAAAATGTACTGCAGAAACAGCTCTAGACAAGTACAGTCTGTATTACTCATGAAGCTGTAACGTGTAAATACTTAAAGTGCATCTTTGAAATATAATGATACATGAATTCCTAGTCTAAGCATCATCAGCACAAGGACGTTTATTGGCGTGGGTGGAAACATTTTGGGGATAGGGAGCTTGTTTCTTTTTCTCTTTGTTTTGTTAAAGTGAAATATAGTGCTAAAAATGCAATGGGGAGCTGGTCTCTGGCTTGGAGAAGTCCAGAAAATCCTCAGCCTTGTCAATGGCCCGTCAATATTTTTGTCCTATTGAGTCTGGCTGGCAAACAACAACTTTGCCTAAATATGTACCACTCCTGTGAAGAAAGTGGTGCATTATTTAGCCCTAAACAAATTAGACTATGCTAAGCAGATCGGCAGGTGAGGAGACCATTAAAAGATGAAAAGGGATCACAGAGTCTGTTTTGTTTTGAAAGTTTGATTATTCTTTAGAAGGGTACAGTGGAAGACATTCACATTTTGTTTTTATCAAAAGTAGTCCAATCTTCTCCTAACCTTCATTTTAGGAGGCTAAATAAGCCAACTTAGGGAAATGTCTTTGATTTGCCACTTCCTCTCTGAGAGTGGTTGCTGTACGTCCCTGGGACACTCTGCATCTGGAAGGCTTGTGTCCCCCAAGCACCCCAGCCTGCTTGCTTTCCCAAGTTCCTCCTGCGGTTCAGATACATCTGAGATGATCTGGAAAGCTTCTCCCACTGAATCCGATAGCTTTCTGGGAGACATCTGTGCCGCTTCAGGCTAAGCCGGATGAGCAGCAGCTAGAAAACAAAACCTGCTTCAGAAGCGTTAGGTGCATTGGTGGCAACGTAAAATAAAAATCAGAGAGGGATCATGATCATTTCTATTTAAATCATGGTTGCATGCCACGCATGTCCTTGTGAATTTTGGGTTTACTTCAACCGAATGCTAAGTCTTTGAAAATTGGATTTCTGTATGGTCATTGACAATTGTTTATATAAGCATTTGCCAGCAACTGCTAAAAGATCTGCACTCTGCTTTTTACTTTACTTACCTACATGCAGGTTTTTAGAGCTCTCAAGCCAGCCAGGTCCTACATCCACATATCTTTACCAAAAATCATGCCTTGCAGAAAAAATCCTGTTATTTTTTCTCCCTTCCTGAAATTTTGTCTTTCAGTTCAGTGGGGATGTGTATTGGGTTTGTGTGGCATGGGTTTGGTAGCGGGGGGGCTACAGGGGTGGCTTCTGTGAGAAGATGCCAGAAGCTTCCCCTATGTCCAACAGAGCCAGTGCCAGCCAGCTCCAAGATGGACTTGCCGCTGTCCAAGGCCGAGCCAATCAGCAACAGTGGTAGCGCCTCTGTGATAACATATTTAAGAAGGGGGAAATAACTTCTGCGCAACAGCAGCTGGGAGAGAGGAGTGGGAATATGTGAGAGAAACAACTCTGCAGACGCCAAGGTCAGTGAAGAAGGAGGGGGAGGAGGTGCTCCAGGCGCCGGAGCAGAGATTCCCCTGCAGCCTGTGGTGAAGACCATGGTGAGGCAGGCTGTGCCTCTGCAGCCCATGGAGGTCCACAGTGGAGCAGATATCCACCTGCAGTGTGTGGAGGACCCCACACCAGAGCAGGTGGATGTACCCTGAAGGAAGCTGTGACCCCATGGAGAGTCTGCGCTGGAGCAGGCTCCTGGCAGGACCTGTGAACCCGTGGAGAGAGGAGCCCACGGTGGAGCAGGTTTGCTGACAGGACTTGTGAGCCCGTGGGGGACTCACGCTGGAGCAGTCCATTCCTGAAGGACTGCACCCCATGGAAAGGACCCACGCTGGAGCAGTTCGTGGAGGACTGTCTCCCGGAGGTGGGACCCCACGCTGGAGCAGGGGAAGAGCGTGAGGAGGAAGGCGCGGCAGAGACAATACGTTATGAACTGACCACAACCCCCGTTCCCCATTCCCCGTCCCCCTGCGCTGCTCCGGGGGAGGAGGTAGAGAATTTGGGAGTGAAGTTGAGCCTGGGAAGGGAGGGGTGGGGGGAAGGTGGTTTTAGATTTATTCTTATTTCTCATTGTCCTACTCTGATTTGATTGGTAATAAATTAAATTAAATTAATTTCCCCAAGTCGAGTCTGGTTTGCCTGTGACGGTAATTGGTGAGTGATCTCCCTGTCCTTATCTCAACCCACGAGCCTTTTGTTACATTTTCTCTCCCCTGTCCTACTGAGGAGGGAAGTGATAGAGCAGCTTTGGTGAGCACCTGGTGGCCAGCCAAGGTCAACCCACCATATAGACAGAAAAGGTTGAGAGAAGAGCCAGAAAAATCATTGATTCATGAGGCGTGATGCAAGGAAGCTTTTCTTTTGGGTTTATCAAACAGAAAAGTGTGTTGACTGCAGTTCAAAAGTATCTGCAATGAAATAGAAACTTAATACCTGGCTTTTCCTTCTAGCTGACAAAGACATAACAGGATCTGATTGCTGGATGTTGAAGCTGAACAAAATCAGACTAGAATCGAGTGTTCCAATTTTCCCTAAATAATAAGCAATTAACCATTGGAACAGTTTGATGAAAATTATAATGGGTTTTCCATCTCTAGTAGTTTTAACCTCAAGAGATGTCTGTCTTAAAAGACATATTCTAGTTGAACTCAGCAGTAGTTCAGGAAATCTCTGGGACTTCTATGACAAAACAGATCAGCCCAGATGGTCACAGTGGATGTTCTAGCCTTATCTCCGATGGGGACCAAGATGTTTTTGGTGCGTCCTTCAGCTCTGCTATGGGCTTACTTCATGCTCTGGTTTTTTTTGCCTATGGATGCTAACAGTTGTACTTGAGCTTCAGTGCAGCTGCAGCAGTTTAAGAAAGGACATAATCGTCTGTAAATGGTATAGTGTGGCAAGGGATCCAAACTGCAGAAAAGCCTGTCCTAAAGACATACGCAGAGGACAGCCAGCCACACATGGAATTTTAGCACTCCTGTTTCTTGTTTATTCCAGTTTCTGAGAAACAGTCTTGTGAATTAACAGTGTATGTGGTGATTCTGTGCTACTATATAAGCTTGTAGCCATATACAGAAGGTGGAATACTGTTTTGGATTAACAGTCCTAGCTCATGTATCAACTCTTGTATGCCTGCATGATTTTAAATGCACCAAGGATATGTCCATATTGACACTTGATTTTTTAGCTTGTCCAATACTTGCAACTTGCGTTCAGGCTCTTCTTTGTAAAATGATATTTTGTCCTTCAAATAAAAAGTGCAAAAGTAATTAGTAACATTAGCTTATCATTATTTACAGTAAACCAATTCCCTCTTTGTGCATAGAAAAATAAAATTATATCCTTGCCTGGCTGAAATCTTCCTTTCTGCAAGAAATAAAAAAGGCAAAGATCCCTTACAATGGCTACTTCAGGCTTCTTGCAGCTTGGGACAAAACCACATTGGCAGAAGGACAATGTTCTGTCTCTGATGGCTATGAAGCCTCACCGAACACAACCTGAATATGAACTTATACAAAAGGGACCTTTGTGCAGTGACAGAACTTGCAAACAGAATATAAATACGTAAGAAATTTAAAATAAGTTAGGGAGCATGTTTGAATGAGATCAGCATTCCAAGTAGTCCCTAACAAGAATTGGATGTTTGTATCTCTGGTGCCACTCATTTTTCTTTATGACTGATTATCTTCATTTTCTGTTAAGCTTCCTCCAAGCTAGAAACTTATATTTCATAGCAATCCTTCTTAACAGCCTTTTGGTGCAAAGTTGGCCTTGGTATCCTATACAGGTCTCCCAAACTCTTTAATTAGACGAGGAAGGGAAGCGTTTAAAAAAAAAAAAAAAGGCATCACAAAGGACTCCATGTTTTCCTGTCCTGTGTTGAAGAAGCTGATAAATTGCACGATCTTAAGAAATCAAGGGAAAGAAAAGCCACAGTAGTGCGATGAAGATAGTAGGTAGTACTGGTCACCTTGTCGTTGCACAACACTGACCAGGAGGGAGCTGCACTAATTGCTGCCCTTGGTATTAGTAGCTCGAGGGCTTAGCCTCTATTCAGATGAAGCAAGTTTCTCTCTAAGCTCCCAGACAGTCATATTTTACTACTGAGGAGGTTCTTTATTCTCTTTCAGGGGTAGGTTTTCTCTTTTACATTCTCAGACTTGCATGTTCTTTGTAGTTTCACTGGTCACCACTCATTGAGGAATGCATGTGATGTGTCACTACTTCCTCAATCCCTCTTTGAATCAGATAGTTGTTTGATTATACTACAAACTACTCTGGAAATCTACAGCTAAGCAAAGCATGAAATTTCTAAGTAGACCTTTGTCACGGTTTTGGGCCAGGTTGGGCCAATGACAAGGACGACAGAGGCTCTCCCACACTCTCGCTCCAAGGAGGGAGATAAAGAGATTTACGAGTTTAGAAAAAACTAAACTACTCCAATGAAATATTAATAATAAAATAAAAAGGTCAAATATATACATACACACATCAGTCATTTATGATTTATCTTATACACAAAAAGTTTTGTTAAGTCCATTTAGTTCATAATTGCAGAATTTCATCGATTATAGCAGACTCAGGATTGAGTATTCTCACTGAGGGTTAATTTCCTTGAGGTAGACATTGAATTTCTCCATTCTCCAGCATCACCCACCAAGTACATCCAGGTCCTTGAGCAAAAAACAGTCCCAGAAATGGGTTTGCCTCTGCCCGAGGCAGGAACAACCC